>CM047743.1:18636617-19836617 GCA_026225825.1 Pistacia integerrima | reverse complement strand
AATCAGTAGACGTAGGACTTGCTACCTTAGCATCCGAACCACTTTAAAAGGCTCTCATTGCATTTACTCTATATTCTACCCATAATCACGTGTGTCTCTTGACCAATCAATGTTACGCACGTGTCGATTAGTTGGTGTCAAAAATCACGCATCAACAAACAATAAACAATGTTATAATAACTAGTAAAATTTTGTTATAGCTTAATTAATCCAACATAATGACGTACCTAATACAATAAGACTTGAGAATAAAATAAAGCAAATTACATGGTCACCGACTATCTATGGCATAAAGGAAAGCTTATCTCATATTTTCATTGGTTTTATAAACAAATAACGCCGTTCATTTCTCCGTTAATCTTAATATATACTTCTAAAATTGAAAGTGAAGTCTTCTTAAGAATGGATGTTGGAAGATTCATTGAAGCAACACTATTTTTGGTACATTTTGCAATGAAATTTAAAAAAAACAAAAGTTCCATGCAGATCACAATTTAAGTAAGCTTCACACACTATAAGAAAAATGACATTTTGCAACCAATTTTTTAGCAACTAACCAGAATTAGTTGCAAAAAGGCTACATTTACCAACTAAATTGACATTAGTCGAGCAAAGAGGATTAACATTTTAGGGCCCACATGTTCCAACATTTGGCATCTAAAGTTATTTTTTTGCGACTATTTTGTTAGTCACAGAACCGGTTGCTTTAGTGACTAATAAATTTAGTTGCAATTTTTTTTGGATGATTTTTCCCTCCAAAATTTGATAATTTGCATCTAAAATATTATATTTTGCATCTACATTTTTGGTTACAAAAAACACTTTTTTGCAACTACCCTTTAGTAGCTAAATTAGTTGCGAATAATTAGGAATTTATTAGTAACTATTATGATTAGTTGTAAAAAAATGAAATTACCAAAATATCCCATATTTGAACAGTAATTACAAGAGCCCCAAAGTATATACAACAACTAAATTTGATTTAGTTGCTAATTTAACTTAAAAAATGCATATTCCCTCCAAATTATTTGTTCCCACTGACCTAAATTATAGGCAACTAACATTAATTCTTTATGACTAAATTTTTAGTTACAAATTGACTTATTTGCATAATAGAATTATATTTCAAAATTAAATAACTAATTAGAACCCTTAGGTTTTTAAGTTATTTACAGAATACCCTAACCTATATAAAGCAAGCATTTTTGTCAATTTCATCTCTTCTCCACGCATGTTTGCCTTAGCTTTTTCCCCAAATTTCCCAAAGGCACAACCCAAATTTCATATCTCTTCTGAATGCATGTTTGCCGTCGCTGTTGCCTGAATTTCCCAACTACAGAACCTGACTTCTCGAACTCCCCACGCATCTTCATCTCTTCGATCTAACGCTTTTTCATCTTAATCTCTGGCCAAATTTAAATTTCTAACCGCGTAACCCCGACTTCATCTCTTCTCCACGCATCGCATCTTTCAATTGATCTTTTTGGCTTCCTTCATTCATCCAATACGGAGGCGTCCCCTAACCTCCCGTAAGTACAATTTTTTGATTCTTTAGTTCTCTCACATGGTAATATTGAATCGATTTCAAATTTTTAGAAGCTGATGTATTTTCGTTTATTGACATTGCATTGATTTTCGTTTATTATACGCATCCTTTCTTTGTTCACTTAGAGTTGTTTGTGTGTTTGATAAGAAGATTGAAGTCTTGTGGTGTGATGATAGAAGTTGAAGTATTGGTGTGTTTAATTGCTACTGCAATATTGTTATTTTTGATAAGAAGTTGAAGGATTAAAGTTACTACTTTTTAGCAATCGGGTCAATCTTGATTTTGAAGACGATGTCGTTCTTGTGTGTTTGTTTTGATTTTGGGTGCGATAGTGTGTGCAAAGAAGTGGAATGTGGACGGCGAGATTGCCAACCTTCTATGAATAGCACTTTCTTTTATGAATGTGTTTGTGATCCTGGGTGGATGCAGACCACTTCAGATGACACTAATCAGTACAAGTTTCTTCCTTGCATAATTCCTAACTGTGAGCACTCTCGGTCACTCTCCCCCTTTATAGATAGACATGTTCAACTGTAAGCTAGTCCTATGTTTTCATTTTAATCTGCGCAAGGCAAATATCAATTTCTTATGTGTTTGCAATGTTTATTTATGAAGATTTGGAAACTTCTTCATATATTGTGATTGGTGATGCATATGAAGTATAATTCTGTTCAATCTACTTTATGTAACGCCCCGCTTGAGGTACGTTGTTATTGTTTCCTCTTTCGCCCTTATTTGAGCTGGTTTTTGGTAATTTAGTGTTGTGTTGAAAGTTTGCCCCTGAAATTGGTTGAAAAGCAAGAAGAAATTGATCTGCCAGTGCCTTGCAAGGCGAAGAATCTTCCGCCGCGAAGAGAGGTTGAAGCCATGGGGAAGCTGCTGCCAGTTATTCGGGCGCAAGTTTCTTGCGCTGCGACAGACCGACTAAATTGTTGATTGAGTTTTAGATATTTTCTTCCCTTAAGGGCAATTTGACCTTTCTACCCCTAATTAGCAGGAAAAGTGGGGAGTTAATTGTAAGGATTTTTCATAGAGAATGTGTTGATATGGGGGTGAGTTTGTAATGAATCAAAGGATATGGATGGAATTCCCAAAGAAGAATAAGGGCAAAATGGGAATGAGTGTGTTTATATTTCATTAAAAAGGAATTAGAATCAAAGAAACCCCTCATTCTCTTCTTCTCAAACGCAACTTCCCATCCTTACTCCTCTCAACTTCTCTTCTTTTGATCAAGGTATTCCAAGGGGTTTTGAAGTGATTTGGGGTGGAAAAGTAACCTAAGGCTTCCTAAGGTAAGGATTTCTCCTTAAGTTGTGTGATTTGGGAGTTTTAACCCATATTGAAATTTGAGGGTTTTCCTTCTTTTGGTTAAGATTAGAGGAAAAGTCAAGCTAATCAAGTGAAAGGAAGAGTTGGTGAAGTCTCTCCATAACAAGTAAGTAAAACCCAACCCAAGTTGAGATTTATGAAATTTCTTGATTAGGGTTTTGTTAGACTTGATGTATGTATGTGATGTACATGTATTATGGCATGTATGAAGAATTAAATAGAGATTTCTATGCTTTGTGAATGTTTATACCTTGCAAATTTGAGAAATGAGATGTTGGATTGGCAAGGTAGTTGAGTTGGATTTGAAGGGGTGTTATGGAACCCTTTTTGGAAGTGTTTTGTTTGACAGGTTATTATGGCTTTGTGAAGGGGTTTTTCCCCATTTTGGATGGTTAAGAAAAGTTTTAGAATCATGGCTATGATAGAGTTTTATAGTGCACATGAGTTGTTTGATGAAATGCCTAATAGAGGTTTGAGTATGAGTAATGAACCTTAATTCTTGCAACATTGCATGTTGGCATTTCATAAGTGCATTAGTAGTGATGAACCATCCATAGGCACTAATTGTGCATGGAAAAGTGACCTAAGAAAGTGTAAGGAAATGGTTTATGCAATTACCCTATGAGTAGAGCTTAGTGGGTAAAATTACTCTAGGGTAGAGAGCATTGAAAAAATGCTACAATAGAATGAATTAGAAGAGTAGTATAGTTGGGATGATGCTTTGTGATCATCACCCGACCGTTATGGGAATCGGATTGATGCTTTGTGATCATCATCCGAATAGCCCTTAGAGAGATGGGTCGACGCTTTGTGATCGTCACCCGATGAGTAGTAGACATGGGTAGATGCTTTGTGACCACTACCTGGTTAGTTAAGAGATATGTAGGTTGATGCTTTGTGATCATCATCTAACATTTGGTAGAAGTGGGTTGATGCTTTGTGACCATCACCCAATAGTGACTAGAGACGGGTAAATGCTTGGTGATCGTTACCCAAAATTCATAAGGAACGGGTAGGTGCTAGGTGATCTCCACCCGATAGTTAGAAAGAACCGAGTTGGTGCTTTGTGATCCTCACTCGGTAGTCACTAAGAACGGGTTGGAGGTGCGTGTAAATTCCACCCGATAGCTATAAAGAGTGAGATGGTGTTGTGTGAACGCTTATCCGGCCGTACCTCCCGTAAGATGAGGCCATGATGTTATTAGAAACAAATGAGAATCGAAATAGCATAAGGAAAGAATTAAGAGTTATTTATACGGGGACAGACAGAGAGAGAGTTTTACTTACTGAGCATTATTTTGTGCTCACCCCGTTATTTTTCCTTTGTGGATGCAGGTTCTAGGTGATGCAGTCGGAGGGGCGTCGGCAAGCGAAGAGAGATAGCTACACTGTTTCCCCTGTTTCATCTTTTAAAATACATTTTGTAAACAGTACCCTTTATGTATAAAAGACATATGACGTATAATGAAAAGAAAGTTTTTTTTTGGGCCCAATTTTCTATTGTTATTATGCATGCATTGTACTAGTTTTCAGTAGTTGTTACACTTTATGACTGTATAGAGATTTCCATTAAATTCGATGAATCATAGATAAATAAATCCCTATCAATTGGTGGACTAGATCCTTTGCCAATAGGACGCACAAGTTTGAAGTTGGCGATGCCAATATCTTGCAGGGGCAAGTAAAATGGAGTCAAATCCTACCTAAAAGGAAAGTATATAATAATAGTTTTTTTTTCTTTTTTAATTCATGTTTGTGGTGCATGTTAATCACAGCCTAATTTGTTAAGGACCTGAATATGTTTAGATTTGGTCTAATATCTTAAAATGAGATGTAGAAACACTTGGAAGGTTTGATTCAAATATCGTATCAAAGTTAAAGATTGTGACTCTTTATTTTTTTAATGCCGCGTGCTTGGACTTATGATATGATCAATTGCCATTCTTATTTCTGTTTAATAGCAGTAAAATTAGTTTATGGTTTTTGTTGATGCTGATAATTTTACCGCATTTCTTCACAAAAACCGCAACAACATGTTTCACAAAAACTGCAGTCAATCAACTGCCCACACACCTGCACAAATCAGCTTCACACAATTCACAAAACTGCATTTCTTCACAAAAACTGCAGTCAATTGACTGCTCCACACACTGCACAAATTGCATTTCTTCACGAAACGCAACAACATGTTTCACAAAAAGCGTGAATCAATCAAGCTGCTCCACACCTTGCACAAATCGACTTCACACAATTCACAAAAGCCGCATTTCTTCAAAAGCTGCAGTCAATCGCTTCCACACACACTAGCGCATTTCTTCACGTAAAATTGCATCAAAATGTTTCACAAAAACTGCAGCAATCAAGCGCTCCACACCGCACAAATTAGCTTCACACTTGCACTTGCATTTCTACAAAAAAATTACGTCAATTAACTTCACACACCACTTTGCGCATTTCGCAGAAAAAAACTAAATTCAATTAACAAAAAAAAACTGCACCTCACAAACTGCATTTCTACAAGAACTACAATCAATCAACAGCTTAACACCCTGCACAAACTGCAATTCTGCACTTCACAACCTGCATTTATTTATTGCATTTATAAGGGGTTATATCTATTAAGATTTCAGGGCAAGAAATGTGATTTCCAGATTTCTTTTGTTTCTTTAATATTTTTAAATTTCATGTATGCTTTACCAATAGTGCTTCTTGAGGTAGTATTTGGGAAGGTGTGAGTTAAAGTATTGTTAGTTTGAATGCTACATTTATGCTGATTGGGCAAAGGTGCTTGCTACAAACAACTTCAGTTAGTTTGTTAATCATTTGGATATGGGTGATAAATTCAGGAACTAAGCACTTTAAAGGACTTTAAAACTAGGTAGCAGGAACATGGGGATCAATCAAAAGCAATTTTCATTCATTTATTGCCCCTGTTTGTTGCCTTCTTATTCATAGCTGTGGTTTTTCTAAGCCAAAACAACATGCAGTTCATGATTGCATCTCATGCCAATTTAAGTCTTATCAATGACAGATACATCACTTTGATACAACTATCATTGGGCATTTCATTACTTTGTTGCTTGTTTTGAGGCTACCTTTGAATTTAATTTTAGCCATTGCTTGCCCGATTCATTTAATTTTGAATCGGTATTTCTTTTCATATAAGGAAAATGACATATTCTTGATAAATTATAAAATTATAACCTAATTATTTTGTTGTAAAAGGTATTTGAGGATCTTAAAGTTGACTTGAAGACCGAGGCTAAGAAGACTGCGCGCACCACTGCTACTACAACCATAACAAAAAGGTATAAGTTACGTAAATTGATATTTAATTAATTTATTGATCGTTTATACCCATTTACATTATCACTAGTACTATATTCTTTGTATGGATGAATGTGGTTTATTTGGGTTGAGTATTGTCTTTGTGATAGAACATATTTATGATACTGAATTTATGTTTTGTTTGCGAACCTAGAAGGTCACAATGGATAGAAGATGGATTTGGTTGTCTAATAGGTTGTGCGATGAATATATTCAAGGAATTGACTCTTTCATAGACATTGCAAAACAACATTTGGATACTAAGGGTAAGACCCGCTGCCCATGTAGATCTTGTTTGAATACAAGATCACATGATATATACACCATTCACTACATTTGTATAGACATGGGTTTTCAAGAAGTTATGATGTATGGACTTTTCACGGGGAACACTTGAATGTTGGAACCATATTTGATATCGTGTCTGGCGACGAAGTCGACAATGAATATGAAGATGATGACGACATCATGGACATGCTTAATGATGCTCGTGGTCCAGTAAACATGCATATGGATGGGGATTCATCAAATGTAGGTGGTAGTACAACCCATAATTTTAGGGATGTAGACTATGAGAAATTTGATGACATGTTTGCATATGCTCAACAAGAATTGTATCCAGGGTGCACCAACATGTCAATCCTAGAGTTCATAGTTAAATTGTTGCATATAAAAGTCATTACTCACATGACTGATAAATCATGTGACTTGATAATACAGTTGATAAAAAGTGTGTTGCCTAAAGGATCCAATCTCCCGAATCCTACTACGAAGCTAGAAAAAATTATGCAACAATTAGGCTTAGGCTATGAATCAATACATGCATGTAGGTTTGATTGTGCATTATTTTGGAAGGAGCATGCGAATGCTGATAAATGTCCTGTATGTGATGAACCTAGATATAAGATTAATGATGGAAAGGGCAAAAAAATTGCACATAAGGTTTTGCGTTACTTCCCACTGAAACCTAGACTCCAACAACTCTTCATGTCAAGGCACACAGCTGAAGATATGGTGTGGCATAAGGGAAAACGATTAAATACAGAAGATATGTTGAGGCATCCTGCTGATTTTGAATCTTGGAAAGAATTTGACAAGATATACCCTTCATTTGCACAAGATGCCCGAAATGTCCGGATGGGTATTGCAACTGATGGTTTTAATCCTTTTGGGAACATGAGTCTATCTTATAGCATGTGGCCGTGGTACTTGTCCCGCATAATTTGCCTCCATGGAAGTGTATGAAAGACCCTTCTTGTATGATGTCATTGCTCATTCCAGGGGCCTAAAGTACTGGAAGAGATATTGATGTGTATTTGCGTCCCATTGATTGAAGAATTAAAAGAGTTATGGGTTGATGGTGTAGAGACTTATGATACACTCGGGGAGAACATTTTCGTTAACACGCCGTGATGTGGTCAATTAATGATTTTTTCCGCCTTAGGCAATTTGTCCGGATGGAGAACCAAAGGCTATAAGGCTTGTCCGTATGTAATGAGAATACTTCATCCCAATTGTTGCGAAGTAAAATATGCTACATGGGACATCGACGATTCTTGTCTCCGATCATCGGTGGAGGCGAAGCAAGCAATTCGATGGGAAAAGAGAAATTAGATCTCCGCCAAAACTATATTCAGGGGATGAAATTCATGAACAACAATCTCATGTGAACGATGTGCGTTTGGGAAAAATTTATTATCGCTGACAGAGGTAGAAAAAGGAAACAGAGTCCCTGGTGCATCAAATTGGACAAAGAAAAGTATATTCTTTGAGTTGGAATATTGGTGTAAACTTAAAATCGACATAACTTTGATGTGATGCACATTGAAAAAAACATATGTGACAACATCATTGGTACATTATTGAACATAGAAGGGAAATCAAAAGATACCGATAAAGCTAGAGGATTTGGTGATATGAACATACGCAAGAGTTACATTTGCAACCTGATGGTGATAGATATTTGAAACCACAAGCATGTTATACTCTTACATTAGATGAGAGAAGACAATTTTGCCGCCTCGAAATCAGTGAAGTTTCCAGATGGTTATGCAAGTAATATCTCCCGATGTGTCAATGTGAAAGACGGCAAGGTTCATGGGTTAAAGAGTCATGATTGTCATGTCCTGCTACAACAACTGCTGCCCGTTGGAATACGTCCATTTTTGCGTCAAGACGTTTGTACTGCACTTGTTGAGTTGTCCTACTTTTTCCAACAACTATGTGCTAGGACGTTGTCTGTAAATGATCTAAATAGATTGGAACAAGATATAGTCCTAATTCTTTGTAAGCTTGAAATGGTTTTCCCTCCTGCATTTTTTGATATTATGGTTCATTTGGCTATACACCTTCCATTGGAAGCTAAATTGGGTGGTCCAGTTGGATATCGGTGGATGTATCCAATTGAAAGGTTTTTGGGAAAATTGAAAAAATATGTTAGAAACAAAGCTAGACCGGAGGGCTCTATTGCGGAGGGTTATTTGGTGAATGAAGCACTAACATTTTGTTCAATGTATCTGTGGGGAATTGAAACTAGATTTAATCGAGTAGAGAGAAATGATGACAGTTTGCATGGACAACCAGAAGGAGTATTATCAGTTTTCTCAAAAGGCTCGTCCATGGGGTTCAAGGAAGTTAATCGAACTTCCACCAGATGAATTGCAAAAGGCTCATTGGTACGTCTTGAACAATTGTGAAGAATTGCAACCTTTTCTAGAGTGAGTCTCTTTTTAAGTTTAGTTGAAACCTGTTGACAAACAAATGTTTTAAACTGTATATAACTTGAGCATTATAACCATAATTGTCTCTTTTTTTTATGTAACAAACAGAGAACACTTAAAAGAGTTGGAGGCCCTAAATTGTGATAACATATTCAAAACACAAGAACAGTTATTTCCTAAATGGTTTGCAGATCGTGTAAGTATGCCTTAATCGTTTATAAAACATACAAAACAAGGTTTAATATGTTTTAGGTTATGCTTAATGATTTGGAATTGATGTTTTTGTGTAGATGAACACCTTGCATGTTGACAGGTGCAATGATACAACTAAGGAACTGTACTTCTTATCTTGTGGTCCTGATTTTCGTGTTAAATGTTATAACAATTGTATTGTCAATGGAGTGCGTTTCCATAACAATGATCAATCACATTGTCGAGTTACACAAAATTGTGGAGTGATGGTGCCAGGGGAGCATGATGGTGATCCAATTGATTTTTATGGTGAATTAAGTGGTGTGTTAGAGCTAAATTATGTAAATGGGTTTCGGGTTATGTTATTCAAGTGTAATTGGTTTGACACTGATGCAAAAAAAAAGAGGATACAAAAAGATTATCATCTCACTTGTATTAATGTTGGGAAATTGTAGTATGAAAATGAGCCTTTTATACTTGCCATTCAAGCTCAACAAGTATTCTATGTTGATGATTACAAACTCGGGACTAATTGGAAAGTGGTTCGAAAAGCTCAACATAGAAACCTATGGGATGTACCAGAGATGGATAACACAAATGAAGAAGAGGAGGATATTGTTCCCTGCTCGGGAAGATGAGTTTGACAGGGGGACATTTCATTAGACAGGGATATTGATCCCGACTTGGTTGATGCAACAATTACACATGTTGGAGTGAAGTGGTGGGAGATGATGCCAATGCTGATGTTGAAGAAGAAGATGATACATTGATTGATTATTGTACTGATAATGAATATGATTTAATGAGTGATTCTGATAACAACTTCTGATGGTATGCTTGTATGATTATATGTACTCTTTACTCTTTTCTGAATGTGTAAATATAGTTAATGATCTAATGTCGTGAGATTAATTGTATAAATTGACATATATCTTACCTGGTACAGTTTCTCTTATGTTGATGTTTGCAGATTCCGAAGATGGCTCCTGGTAGAAGAAGGACCGTAGCTAGACGTGCAAATGTTGTTCAAGAGAATCATAGTCTTGTACCGACACCTGAAATTGCTACAATCACTGGTAAAGTTATGATATTGGTCCATATAAGCATACTGAAATATATACTTGGATTTTAGATATCGAGTACAATGTTTGTTTAAAATTTAAGAATACATTTTACTTTACCAACATGTAAACCGTCTTTGTGATAACATAGTATTAACTGTTGATGCATTATTTTGATTTTGTAGAGAATATAGTGGCAAAGAACGTGAGAGGGAAGACTAGAGGAGTTGGATGTGAAAGACTCCTACAAACAGCGCAGTCAAAGTTGCATGTAGACTTTCAAAAAGAAGATGGAGTACCTACTGGAGTAAATGCATCAAAGTTGAGTACTGAGGTAGGAATAGTTGCAAGGAACTATGCCCCCGTAAGAGTGCTTACTTGGAAGAAAGTTCCGTACGATGTCGAAAAATAAATGATTGCTCGGATCACGGTAATGTAGTTTAATATCATTATCCATATTGTCATACTTCCTTACGAAAATAATATATAATACCCATATAAGTTTAATGCATGTACATTATTGATGAATTTAGACCAAGTTTGACATTGATGTCACGGAGCCCCATGTACTGAAATGGCTGAAGCACAAATTGTGTAAGAGATTCAACAGCTTTCGGAGTGCCCTACACAAGAAATTCAAAGCATATGCTACTAAGGAGGAAGCATTACAGAATAGACCAGAAGAAATTAAAGATCCTGATGATTGGATATATCTTTGTGACCTTTTTTCGAGTGAAAAGTTTCAGGTAAGGTCAACATGACTTTTAATGCTGTTATATATGTATTGTATTTTAATTTCATGATTTTGTGGTGTTAGGCACGGTCAAAAACTTACTCTGAGAACCGGTCGAAGATGAGGTGTAACCACCGCGATGGTTCCAAGAACTTTATCCAGCACAAAAAGGAGAAGGTATTTAATATGATTCACCTATACAAATATACAACATTGTTGTCCTGTTTACTAAATTTATTTCAATTTATGGTCAATGACGATATGAATTGTTAAGGCGCAACAAGTTGGGGAATTTGTCGGTCCTATACAATTATTTCATGACACTCGTTGGAGCGCGGAGAAAGGGTGGATTAATGAACAAGCAAGAGAGCTATATGTAAGTTGATCATTTTTCGTAACTGTTCCATATTGCCATGCTGGATTTGTTTTTATTTGAGTCTCATTGCATTTCTGTCATCTTTTGATCACCTGTAATTATGTTGCTGCTTATGCATTTGTTTGATATTGGCATTTAGTTTTCTTGAGTGTTACCAAACTTTTATAACTTTGCTGTGGTTGGCTAGTAGGAAAAACTTGTATCATGGTTTATAACTTTGCTGTGGTTGGCTAGTAGGAAAAACTTGTATCATGGCTAGTAGGAAAAACTTGTATCATGGTTTATAACTTTGCTGTGGTTGGCTAGTAGGAAAAACTTGTATCATGGCTAGTAGGAAAATACTTGTATCCACTTTTAGTATGATTTTTCTGAGTTCACTACGTCCCGAGAAACATAGATACATGGGGAGTTTTATGAAGTAGCTGCAAAAAATTAAAAAGATAAAATTATGAAGTAATTTTAAGATCATTCTGCAACAATAAAAATGAGATGCCTCCAAAGAATCTAATATCCTTTACAGAGCATTAATTTGATTAAGTTGTCTCTCAATTTACATGCTACAGCTAAAACCTAGATCCATACAGAGATATCAATCTCTTTGTTTCTCATCTCAATGCTGCATGTAGGCAGTTGTACATACATAGAATTTACAATATTATAATTATAATGTGTTGTTAGGCTATGCATTTTGAATCAAAACTTTTGATATGAAGAATCCATTAACTTATTTTGTAATAGAGAACTGAATGAGAATTGGAAAGCAATTAGATGAAATAAATACTGTTGACACCATCAGTTATCCATCAATTTGAAAATTTTTTGCTGGTATGATGGTAACATAATTGACAATACATTAAACAAAACACCTTTTGACACCTAAACAATTTTTTACCACAGGTACTCTTTTATTTATAAACAATATAATTTCATTTGTAGGACTCTAATTATGCCTAGTAGAACTGATATATTAGACTTTGACCTCCAATTAGTAAAAAAGAATCCATCTATACATTCCATAGAATCTTGTTAAGTTTTTCCTCAAGATCCATCAAATCAAATTTTCAGAATAGCCATTCCAAACTTTTGTTCAACACAATTACCATGTTTGCATGTCATAGAAGTGCACGGCTGAAACATATACAAGTAAATCAGTTGCTTATATGTGTATAAGAAAAACTTTATGTCAGAAATTTCCTTTTAGTATTAGATTGATAATGTTTGAGATACTTGCTTCTCTACTCCATCGACTTATTTTTTCTTTGTCTTTGTTGTATTCTTTTATGTTGCTATTTAGTTTGTTGGTTGACTTATTGATTATGCATTCAATTGATGGTAGGAAAAAATGATAGAGCTTCAAGAGGAAACACAAGCAGGGGAAAGTGAAAAAACAGAAGCTGAGATATGTGAGGAAGCTCTGGGTAAAGCTTCCGGATTTAACAAGAATTTTGCATTTTCACATATTGAGCATCAATCCACTGCAGCAGAAGCTTGAGTTAAGGTGCATTGTGCAACAACAAGAAAATAAGATTAAACAGTTGGAAGACCAATTAATCTTATTTGATCAGCAAAAAGAGAAAATAGAAAGCCTTGAACACCAACAATTCATCCTGTTAGAGATGATGAAGCAGCTAACTATAGCCCTTGAACTAGAGAAATCTGATAAAGCTCCAACTCAACAACACTTGCCTTCTCGAAGTGATGATGACTCGTCCTCATCAGCTACAGCTATTTCAAATACCGGAAGTGGCGACACTTGACATGCTAACGGTATTGAAGGTTTTTTTTGTTTTGTATGGACAAAAGATATTTTGAAATGGGGGTAGAACCATCTTTTTAGGATTGTTTGCATATATGTGTTAGATGGTGTACATGGGTGGGCATTTTTTTGTTAGTTATGCATAGATAGATAGGTAGAGAAAGGAAAATGTGGGTGCATGCTGTTCTTTTGGGTTATGCACATGTGATAGTGCATTTTGGATTTTTATTGCTCATCATGGATAAAAATCCATGTATGGACTATATATATATGTATGAAAATATGATTTTTGATTTAGTGATCAGATTTTTATATTGTGTCTATTATTTTGTTCATGTTGAATGTATAATGTAGGTCAATACGAAATGCTGAAAAAAAACACATTTTGCAACTAATTTTTTAGTAGCAAAAAGTCATTTAGCATAATTGCATTCCGTTGGACGTCAATATGAAATGCTCAAAAAAAACACATTCTGCAACTAATGTTTTAGTAGCAAAAAGTAATTTAGTATAATTGATTCATATTCAGCGTCTAAAAAATAGTCTCGATAACATTTTGGATTTCACATTCAGCGTCTAAAATGATAACAATTAACCACTAAATTTTTGTCACTAAAAGATACATTCGGCCACTAATAAAATAGTCACAAAAACTTATTGGATTTCACATTCGTCTAAAATGATAACAATTAACCACTAAATTTTTGTCACTAAAAGATACATTCGGCCACTAATAAAATAGTCACAAAAACTTATTGGATTTCACATTCAACGTCTAAAATGACTATAATTAATTACTAAATTTTAGTCATCAAAAGATATATTCGACCACTAATAAAATAGTCGCGAAAACCTATTGGATTCCACATTCAGCATCTAAAATTACTATAATTAACAACTAAATTTTAGTCATCAAAAGATACCTTCGGCCACTAATATAATAGTCGCGAAAACCGTTTGGATTCTACATTCAGCATCTAAAAGAGTTACAATTAACCACTAAAGTTTGGTCACAAAAAGATACATTCGTCGACTAATAAAATAGTTGCGCAAGCCTTTGACGGAATTACCCTTACACCTTTGGCGTCTAATTTGTGTGGGATTCGCGACAAATTATTAGACACTAAAACTAACATTTTGCAACTAATTGATTAGTCACTATACAATTTTACCAAATTACCCTTCAACTTTTAGCGTCTAAGTGGGGAGACTATTTTGAACAACATTTTCCGACTATTTTGATAGTCGCCAAAAAAAAACTTTTTGCGTCTAAACCACAATATAGACGCGCTATGAATCTGCGACCAGCCTACTGCAACTAAGGGGGCGACAACCGAATTTAGACGCTAAAAATGGCTTAGCGTCTAAATGTGACTTTCTGCGTCTAATTTTGTTAGACGCAAAATGCCAGTTTTCTTGTAGTGACACTTAAATTGACTAGACTAATGGCAGCTTTCATTTTTTTTTTTTTTATCATTAACATGATCGACGGTTAATTAAATCTAAAATTTGCGTAACATATATGCTATGTGTAGTACTTTGTGGTAATACAATGATACCCAATGATTTCTCGCAAAAGAAATGTTTGTGTTGTATTTTTACATTTTTTTAGTTTATATGATGATCTAAATGATCAATTATTGATTAATTATATACATACGAAGTTATATTTGTTGGAGTCTTACACTGAATAGACACGCTTAAGTCTACTGGTTTATAAGAGAAGATAATTCTCTCATTCAACAAAGTCTATTGGATGAGAAGTTGAGTCCACCTCAAATTCTATCATGGTATCAGAGCCCATGTTCAATTAAGTTGAGTGTTTGACCGGCAAGCAACTATCTTCAATAACAGGCATAACCCAACATATGAGTTTCCTCCCATTCAACAAGGTTTGATAATTTAAATTCAAATAAATCTAGTTAATTAATTATCTATTAAACCTTTAAAAAGAAATAGTGTGAAAAGGGAGATAATAATCGATATATATATATATTTATATATATATTTATTTATTTATTTTTTGTGAAAATGGATTAACATTCTTTTATCGAGAAAAAGGAGTAATTAATCTTACAGTAATTATTAACTTTTGAACTTTCATAATATTACATAAAAGATACAGCTTATTTCATAATTTTCTGCTTATTTAAAAAATCATCTTTATCTTCTTCGCTTGGAGACCCCTTTTTAACTGTAAGAGCTTCAAGCCCTGCAAATAACAAAACAATAAAGGGAAAAAAATTAAAACAAAAAAAGAAATTGGAAACTATATGTTCCATTACTGATCATATGTGAACGGTAAACTTACTGGTTAAATTCAACTTTAACATTGCCGGCATCAGTATCAGCAATAACAGCGAAAGCATCTTTAGAAAGATTAAGAGTTCCATTGCACTGTGGTCTACAATAATCAACCACCGTTACCACAACACTAGCACCGTCGTGGCAAGGGTGCGGCGCCGTATTCGTCGCCCCTATGCATCGCACTCGGTACTGTTTTCCGCACGCTGCTCCGCCGTTCCATAGGGCATCGCTTACCCCTGTCACCATGTTTCCACGGTCTTGGTTCTGATAGCAAGCAGAAGCTGCCCAAGAACATATATAATATACTACAGTGTCAGTACTGATCTGATAATGTCATTACGTTTTTGAAATAGTTGGATTGACATCAATCGAACGATTTTGGAAACGGGTAATTAACGTTTAAGTTAATATATGGAGGATAGTAATGAAATTTACTTACGGGTATAAGGGGGATTGTAGTAAACAGCATTTGCTTGATCGGCGTGTGCTGCTGAAATAAGGCATAGTGCGATGCCAAGAATCATAAATATTTGCATCTGAATCCGCATTTTTGGTTCCTGAAAAACAAGCAATTCAGTCGGTGAGTTATGTTTGTAGTGCAAATTAGAGAGGCTCTCTTCCTTTTTATAGAAGCTGAAAGACCAGTTTGTCAAGAACACCGCGTCAACCTACCAATATACGTCTCCTATAAAATTATTTAATTTAATAACTACTCATCACTATTGATAAATACTTACATGGACCGTCTTACCAATTTACTTTGCTAATGTGTAAGAACATCCAATGATATAACGACATGTGTTGTTACATATTTATTAAATTTTTTTTTTCATTTATCCATCACGAACTACTTTAAAAAGGTGCCGTGGTGAGACTTAATCATATAAGTTTTTCTCATCATTACTAATCAAATTAATTGTAAAAAGAAATAAAAGAGACAAAAAAACAAGAAGTATCTAATTCCAGTGTGATATTTTAGATTTTGTCCTTGAAAAAATGATAATTACAAGCATATTATATCATTTATATATCAAAATGACGAAAGATTACGATAAAACTAGAAATCCAATAACATGTTGAAAATTAAATTAGAATTCACTTTTAAAATTCTTTTATAACTAGTAATACATTTACTATTGTCATTGACACGTTTTTCTCTTGACTTGACTAATAGACTAATGGCAGCTTTCATTTTTCTTGGTGTGAAGTGTGAAAATAATGAAGTCCTCCATCAAAAAAGTGTTGCTTGAACTTGCGTTTCAAACAAGTATGGCCCTCTTCTTTAATGTCTCTTCAATTTCTTACCTGTTTTCGTGAAAACTAATGCTCGTAAGAAATGGCTTTGTTTAGTCAATAGTCAATGCATGCATAGTGCGATGACTTGTATTGTCCCTCTGCTTCCTCGTAGGTTCAATTTAACAACTCTTTAATTTCTTGCTGGTAAATGGTTCAAAATACAAAGCTTAACCATTGACTTGACTTGCAATGACTTGTATTATTTCTGTTATTAGGTCAATAATTTTTTTAATTAGCATTGAATTTCAGAATTTCTCATATTAGTTACTTTTAATTAAAGAGAGATGCCATCTTTTAACTTAAAATATTGGCTTAAACCTGACTTATAATAGAAAAAAAAAAAAAAAGGTTGATTTATTATATATGAATGGGGTTTTTCTTGACCCGTTTGAAGTTTGATCAGTTAAAAGAATTTTCTCTAAAATTTCAGGAACAATATAAATCCTTTTGCTGTTAGTGTGTCGTTAGAAATTATGATAGGATAGATTAATGAATAATTGAATATTTACCCCTTTGTTGTTCAAATATTTAACGGTAGAGAGATTTTAATTACTATACAATTTTTTTAATTTAATTATACCTAAGAAGATTATTTTATTAACTCTATATATATAGTATAAATAATTATTAATGTCATATTAATTCCACGTTTTCTCTAATTATATCTTAAATTGTTGTAAAGAAAAAAGTTATAAAACTGTGATTGTCTAATTGGTTGGTAGTTAATATAAAAAATAAAAACCAGAGATAAACCTTAACCACAAATTATTATTATTGTACACATGTCACTATTCTGTTAAAAGTTCAAGAGAACTTATGCCTAATTCTTTTCTTTTACCATCACCTTAGCTTGTAATACATAATTCTATATCTTGGTGTGAAAAAAAAAAAAAAAAACAAAACCATAAAGGGTTGCCTTGCCTCCAACTTATAGAAAAAAAATCAACTATAATTTTCTCAAATTATTAAATGTGTACGGTACAATTTAATCCTCGTCTAGTCAATTCTATAATTGGGTAGCTATCAAATTAATTAAGTCTCCGAACATTTTTTTGTCATTTGGTATTAATAATGAAGTAGGCAACATGAAAATATAAGACATCTCATCAAATCTTGTTCTAAAGTCATAGGTTCCTCATATTTTAATTTAAATATGTGAAATTAATAGTTCTTCAATTATATACATAAAAGTTAAGATGTATAGCCATAAATGAAGCCAAAAATATTACGTTTACAACTCAATTTCATAACCTTCTCTTACAACTAATGTAACAACAGAGTTGCAATAAAACGTCAACTGGCGACTTTGACTAAACACGAACTACCGTTCCTTAGAGACGAACGATCATTTATTCATAAGGAATGATAGTTCTATTCATAATGAATTATTATTTCTTCATAAGGAACAATCATTCATAAGAAATGAACAACTATTCTTTCATAAGGAACAACTATTCCTTACGAAGGAACGATCATTCGTCCATAAGAAACGATTGTTTCGTGTCTAGTCAAAGTTATTTAGTGCATTGGATGTGCTGGGAGCTAATATGACAGTTGTCACACATTGAGGTTGTGAGTTGGGTTGAAAAAAATTGTGAGAATGGGTTGTGGGCGTAGAATTGCTCAACTTGGAAGTGAAACTTAGAGGAGTTCAAATGTTTAATGGCTGCAACTTGGAGATGAGGCCCAACAAGAAACTGGGCTCATTAGTTAATATTCTTAAGGAAAATGATAGAGTTACCGAAAAGTTTACACCGAATTTGTGCACCAAATGACGTGGCAAAATCATGACCGTTGATTAATATTAACTGATAATAAATCAACGGTCAGGATTTTGTCATGTCATTCGGTGCACACCCGTCGGTAACTGTAGCATTACTCTATTCTTAATTGGTCTAGCTACGCTTGGTTGATATCATATATGGCCTACCAAGACCCTTTTTAAAGTGGGAGAACGACATTTTCCCACCCAAAGTTTGGCGAAACGACACTTTCTCACCCGTTAAGTTTCAAAATGATACTTTTCCACCTTTCGTCAAGTTTTGTTAGTATTTTATGTTAATATTTGACTGAAAAGACAAAAATATCCTTAAATAGTTTCTTTCTTATTAGTTTATTATAAATTAAAATTTAGTTAAGTCAAAGTCTTTACTCAATTATTTATTAGTTCAGGTGTAAAGATTTTTTTTTTTCTTTATTTATTTAATTAATTAGGAATATTGATTTTTTATGTTAATTGGTCAAAATGAAAAACATTATATTATGAAAAACATTATAAATTTAGTAGATTATTGAATAATAGTGATGAAACATAGATGACATTATAAATAAATAAATATTAAGGTCATTTAACTTTAAACAATTTCATAACATTACTCTTAACTTTTTAGGTGGGGCTAACTATTTTTTCTTTTTTGACTTTTTGACTAATTAAAAAATAATAAAAATTTTATAAAGTCAAGCATTTAAGGATATTTTTGTCTTATCACTCAAATATTAACGGAAAACATAACAGAACCTAACGAAGGGTGGGAAAGTGTCATTTTGAAACTTGAAGGGTGGGAAAGTGTCGATTCGCCAAACCTTGGGTGGGAAAATGTCATTCTCCCTTTTAAATTGTAATATCCCACTTGAGGTACGTATTTAAGATTTGTTGTTTGAGTTAAAAGTTTATTGTTTTAACTTAAATTGAGTTTGTGTGTTGAGTTGGTTGAATTGTTGCCTTGAAATGGGTTGAGTTTTGGTGAAGTTGGAAATTCAAACTTCGCCGGGGCGAAGAAGAAGCTTCGCCGCGGCGAGGAGGAGAAGTGGCATTACGGGTAGGTTCTGCCCTATTTCGCCGAGGCGACGAAAAATGCTTCGCCGCGGCGAAGAGCCTAAAACAAAGATTCTTGAGTTTTCTAGAGAATTCTTCTTTTGGGACACAATGACCATTCTACCCCTCATTAGTAGGAAAAGTGGGGAGTAAAATGAAAGGAATTTTAGTAGAGATTGGGTTTGTATGGGGGTGTAGTTGTAAAGAATCAAAGGATATAGATGGAATTTTCAAGAAAGGACAAGGGCAAAATGGGAAATGAAGCTTATAATATGAACTAAAAAGAGTAAAGTGTAGAGAAAGCCCTTATTCATCTTCATTCCACCGCCTCTTCCATTGCCCATATTCTCTCAATTTCTCCACCCAATTTTCCAAGATTTCTAAGGTTTTTAAGAGGGGTTTTGAGTAAAGATTTCATCTAAAGCTTTCTAAGGTAAGAATTCATGCTTTAGATGTGAGTTTTCTTGTATTTATAGTGAGGTCTTATTGTGTTGTTGCTGCCCTTGTGGTTGTTTTGAATTGTAGAGAAGAGACAAGTGCACAAAGGGAAGGAAAAGTGCTAAGGAACCCATCTTTGCACAAGGTAAGTAAATCCAACCAAGTTGAGTTATGACTAGGTTTTTGAGTAGAGATTTATTTTAATTATGTATGCACATGGTATATCTACTGAAAATTGAGATGAGATGTGTGCTTAGTCTTAGTAGTTGGGATTGATTAAATATGAGAAGTGTGGTTGATGTGTGTATTGAGAATGGAGTTTGAGAGGAAGTTTGAGAGATGTTTTGTAATCCTTTTTGGGAGTGCTTTTCTTGACAGGGATTATGAGTAATTGAGGGAGTTTTTCCCCAATTTGGATGGCTAGAAAAATGAAGTTTAGTAGTAATTTTCGTAGGGTGTTTATATGCACATGAGATGTTTGAGGAAATGCCTAAGTGAAATCTGCCCTGTCACTGCCGTAACTTTCTGAGTAATTTTTGAGTACCTTACGGTTCGAACTGGGCTGAGACCAAAACAGAGAAGTTGTAGCCCTGTTTCTAAGCTTTGAAACGAGACCAGAACCGTAGTAATCCAAGGTGTATAGCATAAGTTATGGCCGTTTTAGTGTGACTGGTGCAGAATGACTGTTTTGAGGAAATCTTGTAGTTGGCATTTCATTAGTGCATTAGGGAGCATGAGTTAGCTCTACACCCTAGTTTATACACTTGAAAAGTAGTTTGAGATTTAGTAGAGTTTGATTATAAGTTCCTTAAGAGTTAAGAGAAAGAGAATAGAGTAGGTTGTGCGATGGGGAACCCGTGAGTAATGGGTAGAGTATTCCGCATGTACGCCGCATTGAGAGCGGCATGAGTATCAGATAGAGAAGTGGTGTAGCCCGTGAGAGTGCATGCGGATGAGGGCTATACCCGAGTACCCGAGAGAGAGATTATATACTCACTTGGCCAAGGGTTCCGAATCCATGCATAACCGAGTCCGATCGGCTAGAGTGAATAGAGGTCACGTAGAGTGGGAGTGAGTCCCGGCCGTGCCCCAGGTGAGATGGGGTCGTGATTTATGAAAGAGTTATGAGAAAAGAGTTTCTAAGAGAAAGAGAAAGAGGAAAAGAAAGGCGTACCCAAAGAGTTATTGAACGGGGAGTTGTAAGGAAAAAATTAGAGAGAGAGTTACGGGGATAGCATGAGTAGAGGATTTACTTACGAGCATTATTTTAGTGCTCACCCCGTTGTTTTCCTATGTTTTGCAGGGACCTAGGTGAGGACACTGTCGGACGGATGTCGGCGTGCGAGGAGGAGTGGTTACACTGTCCCTGATGTTTTTGATGACTTTTGTTTATGTTATACATTTTGTGTAAAAACGTATATGTTTGTAAAGAGTATGTATATATGTTTAATAAAAGAAAAATTTGGGCCCAATTTCCTTATGTTATTTTATATGTATTTCTTTACAAAGTTTTGAGTAGTAGTGGCTATTACATAAAGTGTTTGGTATCAAAGCTAGCACATATCATATGAGGATAAAAAATTTAGATATCTTATGTTAAAGATATTAATTTTATGTCAAACAACATATATTATTAATCAAAGAATATTAAAGTTATCAAACTGTAACAGGTTTCATATCTTGAACTATATATTACATTGACATAATAAGAAGTGAAAAAAATATAAATTTAAAAGTTACCAAGAATCTAGATATATTATTGATCTAGCTAGTAGTACTTTTAAAAATACAGAATTACAAATTCATAACATTATCTCTATTAGATGTATAAGCTTTTTTATATAGACTAATTCATGTATTCAAAATATTAATAATAGGATTATGTGATTCGAGGATTAAAAATTAAACAAATTAATTGATATGGCTCCATTTGTTTTAATATTTTTACACTATCTTATTTCTATAATTCTGAAAATACACATTTGTTTTCTTATTCTAAAAATCCTACTCTATTTTATTCAACTACTTTTAAACCCTTAGGTTTGTCAATTTAACTAAACACCCCCCAAACAAAAGTTTAGAAATTGACAAAAACACCCCCACCCACACACTTTTGCTAGATTTCGGCCACCACCGCCGGAAGGTGGCCGAAATCTAGTATAATAATGCACTACTGGATAGATTTAAAAATTAACAAAAACACCCCCACGTACCCTATAAATTGATCAGCATAATCCATCAACTTTCAGTCTTTCACAAGTTTTCTGGATATATGCACTGTTTTATTATAAATAATAAACACTAAGGCTAGGGGTGAGCGGTTCCGAGTACCCTGCATTTTTCGGGAGAACCTAACCGAATCGCACAAAGGTGAGTTCCCAAAAAAGGAACCTAACCTGGAACCGCACAAGACAGTTCTTCAATTCAAGGAACCGGAACCTAAAATGCAGGTTATGGTTCCTTTCCAGGGTACCCTATAAAAAATCAATTATCCCCCTATTAGTTTAAAAAATAACGAAAACACCTTATAAGTTTACAAATACACCCCTAACAAATATTCATTATTCATTCATTTGTGTCCAATGTAACTCATAACCTGTAATCTCTAAGAAACACTTGAATTCAATCAATTCATCACAATTCACATAAAATTCGTCAATCAAAACCAAAACACAAACAATTATTCATCACAATTCACATAAAATAAATTATTAATATTTATTAAATTTATTAATTTAATGTTATAATTGGTCAATTGGGTATTTATAATATACCAAATATAATTTAGTAAATTTAATATTAGAAACTAGTAATGTTATAATTAAATAAGTGATCATACTACAATGTAAATTGTAATGTTATAATTAATTAAGTGATCATACTACAATATAAATTGTAATGTTATAATTAATTAAGTAATATACTATTTAATTATAATGTAATATTATAATTAATTAAATTGTTAATCATTTAATTAAGTATTATAATATTGTTTATAATAGAATGTTATAATTAATTAAATAATCATACCATAAATTTATAATATAATGTTATAATTAATAAAATTATAATAATTTGATTAAGTATTGTGTAAATTAGTAAATTACTAATGTTTATAATATAATGTCATAATCAATTAAGTAATCATTTAATTATGTAATGTTATATTAATTATATGATCATACTATAATAGTATAATGTAATGTTATAATGAATTAAGTAATCATACTATAAATCTATAATTTAATATTATAATTAATTAAATTTCAAATCATTTAATTAATATACTAATGTTTATAATGGAATGTTATAATTGATTAAGTAATCATATTATAAATATATAAAGTAATGTTATAATTAATTAAATTTTTAATCATTTAATTAAGTAATGTAATAATATAGTAAATTACTAATGTTTATAATGTAATGTTATAAATTCATAACTAATTAAGTAATTATGTGATCATTTAACTATATAATGTTATAATTAAGTAAGTGATCATAATATAATGTAATATAATAATATTATAATTTAATTGAGTAATTATTTAACATTAATTAATGTTTAATTAATATTTATAATGAAATGTTTATAAGGTAATGTTATAATTAATTAAATTTCTTATCATTTAATTAAGTATTGTGTTAATGTTTATGTAGTAAATTAGTAATTACTAATGTTTAAAACATAATATCATAACTCATAATCAATTAAGTAATCATTTAATTATGTAATGTTATATTAATTATATGATCATACTATAATAGTATAATGTAATGTTATAATGAATTAAGTAATCATACTATAAATCTATAATTTAATATTATAATTAATTAAATTTCAAATCATTTGATTAATATACTAATGTTTATAATGAAATGTTATAATTGATTAAGTAATCATATTATAAATATATAAGGTAATGTTATAATTAATTAAATTTTTAATCGTTTAATTAAGTAATGTAATAATATAATAAATTAGTAAATTACTAATGTTTATAATGTAATGTTATAAATTCATAACTAATTATGTAATTATGTAATCATTTAATTATGTACTGCTATAATTAAGTAAGTGATCATAATATATAATATAATATTATAATATTATAATTTATTTGAATAATTATTTAACAATAATGTAATGTTTAATTAATGTTTATAATGAAATGTTTATAAGGTAATGTTATAATTAATTAAATTTCTTATCATTTAATTAAATATTGTGCTAATGTTTATGTAGTAAATTAGTAATTACTAATGTTTAAAACATAATATCATAACTCATAATCAATTAAGTAATCATTTAATTATGTAATGTTATATTAATTATATGATCATACTATAATAATATAATGTAATGTTATAATGAATTAAGTAATCATACTATAAATCTATAATTTAATATTATAATTAATTAAATTTCAAATCATTTGATTAATATACTAATGTTTATAATGGAATGTTATAATTGATTAAGTAATTATATTATAAATATATAAGGTAATGTTATAATTAATTAAATTTTTAATCGTTTAATTAAGTAATGTAATAATATAGTAAATTACTAATGTTTATAATGTAATGTTATAAATTCATAACTAATTAAGTAATTATGTAACTATGTAATGCTATAATTAAGTAAGTGATCATAATATATAATGTAATATAATAATATTATAATTTACTTGAGTAATTATTTAACTATAATGTAATGTTTAATTAATATTTATAATGAAATGTTTATAAGGTAATGTTATAATTAATTAAATTTCTTATCATTTAATTAAGTATTGTGCTAATGTTTATGTAGTAAATTAGTAATTACTAATGTTTAAAACATAATATCATAACTCATAATCAATTAAGTAATCATTTAATTATGTAATGTTATATTA
Organism: Pistacia integerrima; assembly: GCA_026225825.1. NCBI lineage: Eukaryota > Viridiplantae > Streptophyta > Magnoliopsida > Sapindales > Anacardiaceae > Pistacia > Pistacia integerrima. The sequence continues at coordinate 19,811,820 of CM047743.1, read as the reverse complement.
ATTATATGATCATACTATAATAATATAATGTAATGTTATAATGAATTAAGTAATCATACTATAAATCTATAATTTAATATTATAATTAATTAAATTTCAAATCATTTGATTAATATACTAATGTTTATAATGGAATGTTATAATTGATTAAGTAATTATATTATAAATATATAAGGTAATGTTATAATTAATTAAATTTTTAATCGCTTTAATTAAGTAATGTAATAATATAGTAAATTACTAATGTTTATAATGTAATGTTATAAATTCATAACTAATTAAGTAATTATGTAACTATGTAATGCTATAATTAAGTAAGTGATCATAATATATAATGTAATATAATAATTATTAATTTACTTGAGTAATTATTTAACTATAATGTAATGTTTAATTAATATTTATAATGAAATGTTTATAAGGTAATGTTATAATTAATTAAATTTCTTATCATTTAATTAAGTATTGTGCTAATGTTTATGTAGTAAATTAGTAATTACTAATGTTTAAAACATAATATCATAACTCATAATCAATTAAGTAATCATTTAATTATGTAATGTTATATTAATTATATGATCATACTATAATAGTATAATGTAATGTTATAATGAATTAAGTAATCATACTATAAATCTATAATTTAATATTATAATTAATTAAATTTCAAATCATTTACTAATGTTTATAATGGAATGTTATAATTGATTAAATAATCATATTATAAATATATAAGGTAATGTTATAATTAATTAAATTTTTAATCATTTAATTAAGTAATGTAATAATATAGTAAATTAGTAAATTACTAATGTTTATAATGTAATGTTATAAATTCATAACTAATTATGTAATTATGTAATCATTTAACTATGTAATGCTATAATTAAGTAAGTGATCACGATATATAATGTAATATAATAATATTATAATTTAATTGAGTAATTATTTAACTATAATGTAATGCTTAATTAATGTTTATAATAAAATGTTTATAAGGTAATGTTATAATTAATTAAATTTCTTATCATTTAATTAAGTATTATGCTAATGTTTATGTAGTAAATTACTAATTACTAATATTTATAATATAATGACATAATCAATTAAGTAATTATTTAATTATGTAATGTTATAATTAATTATATAATCATACTATAATGTAATGTTATAGTGAATTAACTATTAAGTAATCATAATATAAATTTTTAATGTAATATTATAATTAATTAATTTTTTAATCATTTAATAAAGTTTGTACTAATATTTATAATAAAATGTTATAATTGATTAAGTAATTATATTATAAATCTATAACGTAATGCTATAATTAATTTAATTTCTAATTATAAGTCAATTAATTAACTATTTAATTATGTTATAACTTATAAGTCAATTAATTAAGTAGTAATCAATTAATATAATGCTATAATTATTTATACTATAAATCAATTAAGTAATGTTATAAAATTATAATTAATTAAGTAATCATTTAACTATAATGTAATATTATAATTGATTAAGTATGATATTTAACTAGTAATTAAATTTATTAATGTTTATCAATTTATCATATATAATTAATTAATTACTAATTTATTATAGATATACTTAGAACTTGATAATTGAAGTAAATAACTAAATATATTATTACTCAATCAAATATACTATTTTATTTAAAAACAATTCTTTTAATAACATTAAAAATGTAAAATACTTTTAATTGGATCATAATTCTAATTATTCATTTAATTGATAAAAAATTTAATATTAATGTATTATAATATATTAAAGCTTTTAATATGGTGTAATTTATATGTAATAAGTATAATTGTATTCGTATATTTATTTAATTAGGTTATTCTAAAAATTTAACTTTTTTCTATTTTAAATTTTTTTTATATGTAAAATAATAGAAACTCCCCCATTATTTACATTTCACAAATATTTCATTATAGTCCGAGTTTCAAAATAGGTTCTAAAGCGAGTTCCAAAACGAGTTCCAAAAACGAGTTCCAAAAGCAGTTCCAAAGCGAGTTCCAAAAGCAGGTTCCAAAGCGAGTTCCAAATAAGTTCCAAAAGCGAGGTTCCAAACGGGTTCCAAAGCGAGGTTCCAAAGCGAGGTTCCAAACGAGGTTCCAAAGGTTCCAAAGCGAGGTTCCGGAAACGAGGTTCCAAAATAGGTTCTAAAACGAGGTTCCAAAGCAGGTACCCTTTTACGAGTTACGGTTCCGTTAGGTTCCTCCACATGCAAGAACCGAAATCGGAACCGCACAGTAGTGGTTTCAAAAAATTGTAACTGGAACCTACCCTACATCTGAGTTACAGAAGGTATGTTCGGATTCCAGGTTCTAAAACAGTTCCAAACAGGTACCCTTTTACTGTGTTCTCGGTTCCAGCCTGCTCCTCCACATGCAAGAACCGAAATCGGAACCGCACAAGAGGGTTTGGCAAAAATTGTAACTGAACCTACCCGCACAAGACAGTTCGGTAGGTTATGTTCCGCTCCTGCCCACCTTACCCCGATTCTAGTTCTACCCGCTACCCATGCTCACCCCTAGACTAAGGCTTTCCATTCCCGAAGCTTCTCTTCTTAGTCTTGGAGAAAACTTCAAACCCTGCAACGAACAAATAAAGAAATTGTACAATCAAACTTTTTTCATTGAAAACTGTGAAATTTATATTATCTAACGAGAAGTTTTTCAAAAAAATGTAAAAGTCTGCATGTAAATAAAAGAGGGCATTTAGACATACGGAGTGTACTCGATCTTGATCTTTCCCGCTTGGCGATCTTAGCGAAAGCTTCCTGGGACAGATCAAAGGTGGCTCGGCATCCTTGTGGACATAAATCAACAATTTTAACGACAACGCTGGCACCAGTGCAAGGTTGTGGCACGCCTTTGTTTGTGGCACCGATGCATTTGACTCTATAAGATTTGTTACATGCTGCTTTGTTGTTCCAAATAGCATAGCCTGCAGCCGCGATCATCACTCCATCATTTTGTTACCCATTGCATGAGGAGGCTATCGAGAAAAATCAACATTAGGGACGGATTAAATAATTAATTTCAAGGGGACAAGTTTAAAATAAACTAATATAATATATTTAATGAAAGTAAATGCTAATAGACCAATCTTTGCAGATTAAATAAAAACACTTGTTTGATTTATACTCACGATTGTAAGGAGGAGTATAGTAAGTGGCAGTCCCTTTAGCTGCATATGCGGCGGAGCTAAGGCACATTGCCATGGCCACCATCATCAAAATTTTCATTTCTAAACCCATTTTCTTTTTCCTTCACCTTATAGCTTGAAATGTATAGTTCTACTTCTCGGTTTGAAACAACTGAAGGGTTGCCTTCAATTTATAGAGGAAAAAAAAACGCACCCTTATAAATTAATTAATTAAGTCTAGAGTCAATTATCTTGACTTGGGTTGGTATAAAATTGATTCAAGTCTTCTATAGATAAATTTGAGAAAGAAAGATAGAAAAAAAAAACTTGCCCTTCTCATATAAATTAATTAAGTCTAGTCAATTATCTAGATTGGGTTTCTGTAAAATTAATTAAGTCTTGTATGGATAAATTGGAAGACTCATGGAAACCACAAAACATTTTTGGTACACTTGCATATATATATATATAGTACTTAATTTAACAACTACCAATTAACTGATTATAAAAATAAATGAGAAAGAAAAATTTTAATAGTACCTTGTGATATTTTTGTGATACGACTTATTTGAGTAAAATTTATGAAAAAAGCATTTATTACAGTAGATATTTGAAGAGTTATAATTGACCTTTAATTCCACTACAATGGTGACTAATTGGGATTTGGGATAGTGAAATTAGTCCAACCTTCCAATTTCTAAGAGTAATGAGTGAACATCTCAGTGGAAGGTTATGACTTATGACTAACTGTTAATTTTATGAGCATTTTCTTCTAGTTAATTAAATTACAAGGGACACAATTAGGGGTGGGCAAAATTTTAGGGTAGAACTGGAATCGATGGATATCTGGGTGTCAGTTCTGGAACCTGAATCAGGACTAAATTGATATAATATTAAAGAATAGGAGTTTTTTTTGATATTTTACATATGGGAGGTTTTTTTGATATTTTGCATATCATATAAATATATAAAAAAAATTTGGGTTTTTTTATCTTAGTATCAAAAGTCTTATTAATTTTTATTAAAATATCAGTTTTTCAAAATATTCTTATTAATATTTAAGTTTCACTTATTACTTGATTACAAAATTAATATACATTAACACATTTACGTTAAATAATAGCTTTTAAATGTTTATTATCGGTGAAAACAAACAATTAAATACTTATAATCAAGCATCAAATATTAAGTAAATATAAACAAATATATTATTTAATGTTTTGCACTTAATTGTTAGGGGTGTAATTGTATAATTCTGCTTCTTGGTTTGAAACAACTGAAGGGTTGCCTTCAATTTATAGAGTAAAAAAAAAAAAAAGGCACCCTTCTCACATAAATTAATTAATTAAGTCTAGAGTCAATTATCTTGACTTGGGTTGGTATAAAATTGATTAAGTCTTCTATGGATAAACTGGAGAAAGAAAAAAAAAAAAAACTTGCCCTTCTCTCATAAATTGATTAAGTCTAGTCAATTATCTAGATTTGGGTTTCCGTAAAATTAATTAAGTCTTGTATGGATAAACTGGAAGACTCATGGAAACCACAAAACATTTTTGGTACACTTGCATTTGTTGAAGGTGGGCGTTAACCCAAAAAAAAAAATTATATATATATATATAACAACTACCAATTATACTAATTATTAAAATAAAAGAGGAAGAAAAATTTTAATAGTACCTTGAGATATTTTTGTGATAAATGACTTATTTGAGTAAAATTTATGAAAAAATAATTTATTACACGAGATATTTGAAGACTTAGAATTGACCTTTAATTACTCAAAAATGGTGACTAATTGGGATAGTGCAATTAGTCCAACCTTCCAATTTCTAAGAGTAATGAGTGAACATGTCTCAGTGGAAGGTTATGACTTATGATGAAGGAGCCGTTTGGATTGAGGGGCATATAAGACAACGGAGGCAATTTTCATTTATTTTACAAGATTTTGATGTTTGGTTTGTAAGTAATAAAATATTACGATAAATTTTTATTGTAAATAGTATTTGCTGTTGGTAATATGGGAGATAATTTTATTACTTTGCTAGAGGGTGTTATTAAAATATTACCAGGGTAATATGATTTTTTTACTCATTTTGCCCTTGATTAAAAACCATTTCAAACACAATTGCCCTCAAATGTTTACCAAATAACAATTAGTTCGCCCCCCTATATTTGAGAAATTAGCTAAAATACCCCAACCACAAAAAAGTTTAAAAGTTAACAAAATATCCCTAGCCACTCAAGACCACAGTCGGCCGTGACTCACCACCATTAGTCGCGCGCACCACCGTAATGGTGTATGACCGGAGGGATTTGGTTTGAAGCTGCCGATAAGGCCTTTCTCGGCCATATCTAGCTTTTCCATGGCTATTTCACTGCCAAAGATGTGGCCGTAAAATGGCTGCAAATCTGGCCGTGAAATGGCCATAGATTTGGCTATTTTTCAGCCATGGATTTGTAATCCATGGCCATTTCTGGCTTTGCCAGTGCACAACCAATCATACAACATTCTATCGACTGTTGACGGTGGTGATTGGCTGTCGAAAGTGGCTTGGGGTGGGTGGGGGTGATTTTGCTACAAATTAAAGTTTTATATGGTTAGAGTATTTTAGCAAAATTTCAAATGTAGGGGGTTAACCGAAATAACTCAAATAATAACAATAAAAATACTATTATATTAATATTTAAAAAAGAGGACAATTTAGTAATCTATATAACATACCCACCGATTTATCTTCTTAACCAAACATATTATTCACCAATTTATTCGAACCAATCAAACACATTTTCTAAATATTCTCAGTAATCTTTAATATGATCTTTCTTTCCGTTAATATAATATACCCCTATAATAAAACATTATATGATCCAAACGCTCCCTAACTGTTAATTTTATGAGCATTTTCTTCTAGTTAATTAAATTAGAAGCGGATACCATAGAATGTAATAACTGATACGATAGAATAATATCAACAATCACATTAATTTTAAAATGATATGATAAGTAATATTATTTTTTTAATAATTAATGTAATATCGAAACATCATCAAAATTGATTGGTGGGCTACTCGTGTGGTATTTACCCGTACCCAGCCCACTTGTAAAATTGACGGGTGGGCCGAGTGATACCCACGGGTACCCCCCATTAAATAAAAAAAAATTATTTTGAAAATGAAATTAGGCATTAGGGATTCACACCTCTCTCGCAAAATCAATTAGGCTATATATATGAATTACAGACTAGCAGGTACGAATACACATCTTTACCCGTTCAAAAAAAAAGTATCCGTTGACTCGTACCCATTTAACCAACACCCGTGACTATCCAACCTGTACCTTCCCTGGTCTGCCTGTTTGCTAGGTCTATCAATCACATAAGTTAATACCTAAAATTAAAAATTTAAGGAGCTTATATTAAGCTCTCATTTATTTAATTAAAATAAAGTGTGAACAAACAAACTCCTCAATTAAAGTTGTATTTGATCTTTCTTTCTCGGAAGATGCAAAAGATAACTAAATTAATTAATTAATGAACATAGCTATTTCTTTTCCGTAGCACAACTTTCCACAGTCCCCTTAATTAGGAAAATGTCTCGTCACAAGGACGTTCGTGGAACTTGCCTTTCTTCTAAACCTTGGGTTTTATATCTGAAAGCTAACCAAAACTTAAGTTTTAAGTTATTTAATTTTAGATTTTTTTTAATATTGAAAATTTGAAATACCTTTTACTTACGTGGAAGACTTTGCAAAGACTTATGAAAACCCCCCTTTTATTCTATAAAAAATACAAAGTATGAGATAGTGGGAGGCAATCTGAAAACCAATACCAATTAGTCCAAGTATCCATTTCCAAAAAGCAATGAGAACATCTAAGTGGGCGATTAAGACTAAATTAATGGTGGATTTCTTTGCTTTTTTTCTTCTATAAAAGGAGAGATTTCACTTCTGGCTTAATTGCACCTCAAAATTATATACCGAAGCGAAGCTATACTATACCCAAAAAACAAAAAAAAAGTTTGATATGAGAATTTTTGTGCTTGTTGGTATTGTGCTATGCTTAGCCTCGGCAGCACAAGCCGCTCAAGGAAATGCTGTTTTCTATAAACCCCCTTATACTCGTAAGTATATTTCTTTCATATCTTTCTTGATTATATAGGTTTAATTAATTTACCACTGATATTTTATTAAATAATAATCTTCATTCAATTATATGAAATAACAATTTATCATTTGCCATCAGTGTTTTATCATAATTTTTGTGTTTAATTTAACGAATGAAAGATAATATGTGTTAGTTATATGATCATGAAAACCTTACTGAAAAATTGAATGGTAAGATATATATTGTTTTTTTAGATATTTGAATGGGGAAACTTTATTTAAAAGAAATCCTCAAGAAGGAAATCAACTAAACTCGGATTATTTTATAAAATCTACCCGTGATATATCGTTTCATTACATAAGGCTGATACATACGATTCACTGGTTTCTCTTACGTTTTTTTTTTTTTTTTTTTGCAAAGGTTAGTAGACATATTCATGTAAACGAAAATTCACGGATTTAAAATCTGGACTCTCATTAATTAAGTGACACTAGTAAGCAGTGAGACTAAAAAGACAATTTTTAATATAAAAAAGTTTGATTGAACTTTTATTTTATAAGTATTTACTAATTATGAAATTGAAATATAGCCTCCGCTTGCTACGGCAATCGGAATGATGGAACGATGGTGACCGGAGTAAGCGATGCTCTATGGAACAATGGGAGAGCTTGTGGGAGAAGGTATAGAGTGCGTTGCATCAGGGGCACCAATGAGGCTCCACATCCTTGCAGGTCCGGTAATGTTGTAGTTAAAGTGGTTGATCGTTGTAAAACAGGCTGCAACGGGGTTCTTAATCTTTCCCAAGATGCTTTCGCTAAGATTGCTAATCCTGATGCTGGCAACGTTATTGTTGACTACACCCCGTAAGTTTACTTATTAAGTAATACTATTTGTTAATTTATTAGATTTAATTTAGTATTAATTTCTCACATATATTTTTAATATCTACTTTTTATGCTCATTAATTTGCAGTGTTTGAGGCTTTTTACGCAGAGGAGAACGTTGTTCTAAGTGCAAATTTGAAGGATATATATACTTTAAATAAGAATGCACACATCATGAAAATTTGTAATCTTTAATTTTCTTAATTAACTTTGTAATGTGAAAGCCATGTAATTTGATAGAATGAAAAGGCCTAAATATAATATAAGTTTTGATAATTTTATTTAATCATTTTGACAGTCAAATTTGTGACCAATGTTTGACTTTCAACATGGTGCCATTATATATATAGATAGAGAGACAGAGATATATTAAGACTAATAGATCTCCTCATATCAAACTTGAATTTTTTTCATCTTTTTTATCCAATTTGTATGTGAGGGTTTGAACTTGGGATATTTGGCTGATACCATGTTAAGTTGTCATCCCACTTAAAAGTTTAAGTTTATAAGTTAGGGCTAAAAGTTTAAGTTTATAAGTTAGGGCTCAACATATATCAAGACCAATAACTTAACCTAATTCTCCTTAATGATTTATTTAATTTTTAATTTTTAATTTCAAAAGTGTCAATGATTTGTTTAAAGAATATGTTTAGCTGATTAAAAAAAAAAAAAACTTAACATAATTCTCTTTAATGAGAATAATAAAGACAAAAATAGTCAGAATGTACTGGACTTAGTAGTCTAGCATCATTTAGCACGTTTTAATTAGATTGTTAAACCATACAATTAAATGTTAGACTGTTGAGTTTTGTACAGTTTAGTATAATCTTGTGTTATATATCATGAATAAATTATTTGTTGTTTTATAATTGGTAAGTCATTGGATTTTATAGTTAGATTTTTCCTTTAAATAAAACTTGTACCTGTTAAAAAATTGTGATTGTTAAGTTAGCTATATATATCCAAATCATTTTATGTATAAATATATTGATTTCATCCCTTAAAATGTATTTACATCTTTGACCCATCTTATGTTAAACTCTAACCCCTAACCCTGATATAATTGCAATTTCCAAATTACACTTTTCATTTAATCCCCTCATTAGGCAATATAACACTTTGGCCCCTTAAATGTAGTTTCTTGGTTCTGTTAATGAAGACTAGTCTATTAAATGATACTCCCTCCGTTTTTTTTTAATTGTCGTTTTAGGTGTGGGCATAGGTTTTAATAAAAAAAAAAAATTTCTCTCTTCCACCAACTTTTTTCCCTGATTTTGCAGGTAAGAAAAAAAACATCACAAATTTCTAAACTCAAATCTATTACGCAACTGCCACAAAAGCCCATTTTCTCCCATGGACACCACTCACCCAGACCGGTCCACTCTCCCCGCACTTCTCCTCAATGCCATCGCTAAACGCCTCACCACACGCATAGACATCCTCTCTTTCTGCGTCGTCTGTAACTCATTCAAGGATTTTCCTTTCCCATCATCTGTATCATCACTCTCCTCTCAACTCCCTCAAGAAACTTCAGCTTTTGTTAACACCCGTGTGGACTGGAAGGAAACCCCATAAGCTCACGAGTTCAAGGCTGATCTTCCAGGGCTCAAGAAAGAGGAAGTGAAGGTGGAGATTGAAGACGACAGGGTGCTTCAAATAAGTGGAGAGAGGAACATAGAGAAGGAAGACAAGAAAAAGAGAGAAAAGATGGAAGCAGAGACAGATTAGAGAAAGAAGAAGTGGCGATGGAAAATAAGGAAGAGAGGTGAAGAGGGGAAGAGATAAGATAAGATTAAAGATTAAAGAGAGACAGAGGCAAAAAGTAAAGAAATGACAAGATGAAATGGAAAGAGAGAGGACATGATAAAAAGTGGAGAAGGCATGATGAAAGGTGCAGAAAAGACAAGGCAGAACAACTTTAATTTTGAAAATTTTAAAAACTCTTAAAACGACAATTTAAAAAAAAACGGAGGGAGTATTATTTAATTACTCTTATATATAAAAGATATTTTCACCTAATTTTCTATTTGATGAGACAATCGCCAACATTCTTCTACGTTTGATCATAGGAATCCTCCCAAGGACCGGTCCTAAGGATCGGCCCTTTGGGCCGGGCGTTTTGCCTTGCTCTACACATGATGTCTTTACCATGTACTCTACTCGACATAAGAATTGCAATGTCACACCCATCTAATCCCATGATCCTTTGTCACTTCCAATATTACCCCTAGGCCCTACCGCTCTAAATATGCTTCAGTGTGGAAGCACATGTGGGATTAGAATAACAAATTTAGATATCTTATTTTAAGATATTAATTAATTTTATATCAAACAATATTTATTTATTAAATAATAATATAGTTATGAAATTGTAACAGGTTTCACATCTTGAACTACATATTACATTGACATAATAAGAAGTGAAAAAGTATCAATTTATGATCTCAACATGTACATATAAGCGCTTTTGATACAAAGTGATTAATATATTCAAATTAATTGTAGGATTATGTAATTCGAAGATTAAAAATTAAAAAAATTAATTGAAATAGATGATGCAAAAAACATATAATACCTATTTTTATAAAGAGTTTATATGCATGTGTACTATTTTATTTTCTTTAATATATAAGTTTCATATATTCAAACAGGTAATCAACTGAAAAAATAATTCATATATATAATAGAAAAGCATGTATATATGACCTTTCACAACAAAACAGCCCTTATTATTCCATTAAACAACTAGTTCTTTTTTTTTTTTAATAAATAAATGAATTGATCTGCATAATACATCAACCATACAAGTTTTCTGGATATATGCATTGTTTATTATAAATATTAAACACTAGGGCTTTCCTTTCCTGAAGCTTCCATCTTTTCGTAACCTTGGAGAAAACTTTAAACCCTGTAAAGAATAAATAAAGAAATTATCTATACAGTAAATTTTTTTATATTGAAAACATAAAATTAATCAATGTTATCTAATGAGAGTTTAGATTTAAAAAAGAAAATGTAAATGTTAGTGTGCACTGGAAATTTTCATGTACATATATAAATAAAATAAGGTATTTAAGCGTAGGGAGTGTGCTCGATCTTGATCTTTCCAGCATCAAGGTTGTTGATTTTGGCAAAATCTTCCTAGGAGAGATCAATGGTGCCCTGTGTCATGTCTAGGCAAGCCCAAGCCCACATGAGACCCATATCTGTTCAAGAGGCATGACCTAGACTTGAACGAGGAGCATAAGAGAATATGTTAGAGAATCTTTCCAGAAGCTTTTAGAATGTTCCTTCACCAAATAGGCGGCAAAATGGGACTAGGATTTTATTACTTATATAATTAATCATAACCATCCATCTTAATGGATATATACTGTTTGGATCATTAGATCTACTTGTAAACTTCTATTTAAAGCTAACTAATCTTAGGTTATTTTCATTCCAAGCATTGCAATACAATAGAGTTTTTCTCTTCATTTTTATTCTTTGTGTTATTTGTGTTCTTATTAAGTATATATCAACGAAAGTGAACATTAATTATGTTATGATTAAATCCTATTACCAATTTCAACTTAACAAACTAAAATCAAGAATAATCACAGCACACACAAAAACAATCAACCAAGAAGAACACGATTTACTGTGGTTAACTTATCCAAGATTTGGATAAGCCATATCCACGTTGAACTCCACAATTGAGGAGCTCTTTGCACTAATTAGAACCTTTGTTACACACACACACACACACACTCTAATATCCTCACTCCCACTAAACACTTTTCTTTACACCTGCAAATCTGCCCCAAGGGAACTCAACCTGGAAACCCTTACACCCAAGAGTAAACTCAACCCTCACAAAGTGACTAAATGTCACTACTACAATGACAGATTTACAAAGAAGAAAAAACCAAGAAAAGCAAGCCTAATACAATGCAGATCTAAAAAACAAAAGAGAGAGATTCAATTGTGTTTTCGTGTTGACTTCAGAAGAGAGAAAGGGTGTTTTTATACTCTTGTCCAGGTGGCATCAAGACAGCCTTCTGATCATATTGCAAATCCACGGTCAGGAAAGGTGCACGGCAAATGTGGCAGCGTATTAGTTTAGTTGTGCGATGCTGTTTCTGACTTCACCTTCAATAATCTCTACCTTGAAGTTAGAATTTCCAACAGCAACACACCAATTCTCACTTGTGCAGAGAACTCATCATCAATTGCTTCTTAGTTTTACTCCTTAATGCTTAGCTAATAGACAACAAATCGAAGCAATGCTTGAATTTGGTAGCAGTGACTACTTTTGTGCCCATATCCGCAGGATTGACTTCATCTGGAATCTTCCTTAAGTCAATCATTTACTTAGCAATTAGATCTCTTACAAAGTGGTACCTTACATCCACATGCTTGGTCCTGTCATGGTAAACTAGGTTTTTGCTTAGATGTATAACCCTTTGGCTGTCTGAATACACTATCACCATACTGTCCACCAGATTGGCTTCCTTGAAAATTCCTTAAAGCAGCAATGCTTCTTTGAAGGCATCGGCCATAGCTACGTATTTAGCCTCTACTGTAGATAATGTAACAAAAGGCTGTAGTTGGAACTTCCAATTGATGCAATTCCCACCCAAGGTGAAACAATAGGATGTAGTTGATTTTCTTATATCTCTGTCATCTGCAAAGTCAAAGTCTACAAATCCCACAAGATCAAGTGAATTATCCCTTTTGCAATAGTTTAAACCAATATGTAAAGAACCATTGATATACCTAAGCAATCACTTTAATGCAATCTAATGATCATAGCCAGGATTAGACATAAATCTACTAAGTAAGGAAATTGTAAAGGACAAATATGGTCTAGTGCTAATCATGGCATACATTATAGACCCTATTGCATTAGAGTATGGGATATTTTCCATCTTAATCATTTCAGCATTAGACTTAGGGCATTGTAGTTTACTAAAGATAAAATGACTTGCAAGTGGCCAATTGACAGGTTTGGATTATGAAATACCAAACTTAGTGACCAGTTTTTGTAAGTATGACAGCTGATTCACTCTTCGCTCACGATTTTTTCTATTTCTTTCAATGAACATTCACAAAATTTTCTTAGCAGATCCTAAGTTCTTCATATCAAATTATGAGTTCAGTTTCAGTTTTAAATCACTTATCTTTGATTTAGACTTACAAAGTAAGAGCATGTCATCAACATATAATAGCAAGTAAATAGGCATATGATCAGTGAAGGCAAAATCAAAACAACTATCATATTCGCTCCTAGAACCCAATGCTTAATATAAAGGTGTCAAACCTTTTATACCACTGCCTAGGTGATTGCTTAAAGGGATTTATACAACATACAAACATGGTTAGGCAATTTTTTATCTATGAATCCAGTAGGTTGTGCCATAAAGATCTTTTCCTCTAACTTCTCATGTAAAAATGCAGTTTTTACGTCTAGTGTTCTAATTTAAGATCATAATGAGCTACTAAGGAGAGCATTATCCTAATTGTTTTAAACTTAACAACATGTGAGAAAATCTCATTAAAATATATACCCTCCCTCTGTGTATACCCCTTAACCACTAAACAAGCCTTATATCTAGGAGGTTCAGTAGGGGAAAGGCCTTTGTTGAGCTTGTACAACCATCTGCATTCCACAGGTTTATAGTCTTTGGGTTTAGGGACCAAAGACCATGTTCCATTTACCTTTAGTAACTACATTTCTTCCTCTATTGTAATCACCTATTTTTCTTTGTTCTTGGATCTCATAGCAGCTCATAAGTGTCTGGTTCAGTCCTCTGAACTTCAGTTCCTACCACTAGGGCAGTGTAAATCAAGTCTGCATAGGAGTTTCTAGTAGGGGCTCTAATTTCTCCCTTGTTCTGTCCCTTGCCAACTGGTATTGTGCTAGGTCATCATGAAGTGGTTCTTTAGCCTCTACTGTTTGGTCAAGATCCTCAGTGGTTGTATTAGCTTCAGGTTCAGGTTCTTGGTCATGGCGAGGAGTATCAGGCTACTATAGAGTTTGCTCCACCTCAATTTGAGTAACTCCTGTTTGACCAGGACTTATTTCATTGTCATTAGGGATAATTGCATTTTGGTTAGTGAATTTACAAGGGAAAATATTTTCATTAAACACTACGTCCCAACTAATTATGATTTTTACCCCTGGTGAATCCTTATTCCATAGTTTATAGCCCCTAGTCCCTTATTGGTATCCTAAGAATACACACTTTAAGGACCTAGGCTATAATTTCCATTCTCTAGCGTGTGCATATGCAACACACCCAAATACTCTCAAATGGTTTAGGCTAGGCTTTCTTCTTGATTATTTTCCTTCCAAGGACATATACTCTATGATAGTGGAAGGGCTTATATTCACCAAGTATGTATCTGTGGTCAAAGTTTCTCCCTAAAATGTCTTTAGAAAACATTAAGTAAACATGAGGCATCTAACTTTTTTAAGCAAGGTTCTATTCATCCTCTCATTAATACCATTTTGTTGGGGAGTTTTTCTAACTATCCTATGTCTAAGGATTCCCTATTCACTATAGGATTTGTCAAATTATGTATTATAGAATTTCAGGCCATTATCAGTCCTAATGGCCTTAACCTTCCTATCAACCTAATTTTCCACTAACAATTTCTAGTTTTTGAACTTAAGTAAAGCCTCATCTTTAGACCTAAGTAGGTAAACCCAAACCTTCCTACTAAAGTCATCTACAATTGAGAGAAAATAACTATTCCACCCATGAGACTTAACCTGTTCTGGACCCCACAAATCAGCATGCAAATAATCTAAACAATTAGTGGCAAGGTGTATACTTTTTGAGAAACTCATATGGTGTTGCTTACCCAACACACAGGTTTCACAAAAATCAAGAGAAGAGATAGTGTCCTTACCAAATAGTCCCTGTTGTAAAAAGATGGTCACCCTTCTTGGCTCATATGCCCCATTCTCAAATGCCATTTTTTGTCACATTAGGGTTAGAAGAAACAAGAGCAACAATGAATTTATCATAATAGTGGTTCCCACACAGTATATACAACCCATTCTTTTTTAGACCCTTTAGCACTATGTTGTTACCTCTATATACATTAAGGTATCCATTTTCTGCTTTATAACAACATCCTAATTCATCTAGTGTTCCTAGAGAGATTAAGTTTCTTTTTAGCTCAAAGATGTATCTAACCTTAGTCAACATTATCAATTTTTCATTATTTAATCTTAAGGTTACACTCCCTATTCCCCGAACTTTACATGCATTGTTATTGTCCGTAAACACTATTTTGTGTTCATCCTTAATTTTCAAAGTCTTGAAACCACTCTCTATTTGGACTCATGTGAAAAGAGCACCCTGAGTTTAAAACCCTCTCCTAAACTAGGTCTGATCTAGACGCTGTGAGGACTTCAGATTCATTGATACTATCACTAGTGGAAGCTAAATTGCTTTCAATGTTTGATTGTTTCAGTTTTTTAATCCACTCAAAGCAATTCTCTTTTCAATGTCCAGTTTTATTGCAATGAAAGCACTTCCTAGTTTCCCCTATACTCTTGACAAATCATTTTCCTTTCTTCTGATTCTTTGAACCAGTGACATGTGTATTGTTTCCTGACTGGCCAGATTCTACTTTACCTTTTACAAACAAGTTATGCCCACTCCTTTTCTGAACTTTTAATTCTAACTCCCTAGCCTTTAATCCAGCAATGATTAAATCAAGACTAGGTATAGTACCCATCTATTGTAAAACATTTTTAACAATATAGTACTCTTCAGTTAAGGAATTAAGGAGTATCATGGCTACACTTGTAGCACCTAATTCTTGATTTGTTCCTTTTAAAATTAAAGTCATTTTCAAGAATTCATCCAAATTATCTTCTATAGATTTACAGCTATCCATTTTATAATCAAATAATGCACCCTGTAAGAAAGCTAAATTTGGAGCAGATTGTAAAGAGTATAGTGAATCGAGTTTACCCCATAAAGTCAATGGGGTCTTCATGCCATCTACCTTCCTCAAGACTTTGTCCGAGAGATTCATAATGAGGAGGTTGTATGCCACTTTATCAATTTCAGCCTTTTTCTTTAATTTCTCTTCTGGCCATTTCGTTGCATCTTTTTCCAGTGCAATGGCGACCTTGTTGTGTGATAGTAATGCCTTCATCTTCTTCTTCCAACTGTTGAAATCGATCTTCCCATCATATTGGGTGATCTCTATGCGTGTTATATTCATACCAGGTTTTTTGATACTGTTATCAAAAGAATCCCAATTGAAGAAGCCCTAGAACTCGAACTTAATTCAATTTGACACAACTGAACCCTGATTATGGACTCTAATCTATCTAGGACCTCAAAGAACTGATTGATCAAGAAAACCCCTAAATTCAATGAACCCTAGATTTCTAGAAAATTACCAAATCGCAAAATTGATAACTTGAATCTTAGATTTTAGGACCTGGAACTCTAAGGAACTTACAGATTGAGAAAGCCCCAAAATTCCGAAGAACTCTTAATTTAAGAAATTACTCCAAATAAAGAACAGAACTAGAGATCAACGAACCTTAAATTTCTAGCTCTGATACCACTGTTATGATTCAATCCTATTACCAATATCAACTTAATAAACTAAAATCAAGAATAATCACAACACACACAAAAACAATCAACCAAGAACACGATTTACAATAATTCACTTATCCAAGATTTGGATAAGCTACATCCACGTTGAACTCCACAATTGAGGAGCTTTCTGCACTAATTAGAACCTTTGTTATAGATTACACACACACACACACATACTCTAATATCCTCACTCTCTTCCCACTAAACACTCTTCTTTACACTCGCAAATCTGCCCTAAGGGAACTCAAACTAGAAACCCTTACACCCGAGAGTAAACCCAACTCTCACAAAGTGACTAAATGTCACTAATATAATGACATATTTACACAAAAGAAAAAACCAAGAAAAGCAAGCCTAATACGATGCAGATCTGAAAAATAAAAGAGAGAGATATTTAATTGTGTTTTTGTGTTGACTTCAAAAGAGAGAGAGGGTGCTTTTATACTCCTGTCCAGGTGGCATCAAGACAGCCTTCAGATCATATGGCAAATCCACGGTCAAGAAAGGTGCAAGGCAAATGCGGCAACATATCAGTTTAGTTGTGCGACACCATTTTTGACTTCACCTTCAACAAATTAATTGATTCAATTTGTACAAATTAAATAAAAACACTACACGCAATAAATTAATTTATACTCACAGGTTTAAGGAGGAGTATAGAAAGTGGCAGTCCTTTGAGCTACATACACGGCGGAGCTAAAGCACATTTTCATGGTAAACATCATCAAAATTTTCATTTATGAGGCCATTTTCTTTAATATTTCTTCACCCTATGGTTTGTAAAGTACTTTTTGGTGTGAGTGAAACAACTGAAAGTTTGCTCCAATAGATAGAGAAAACAAAATTTTGATTCAAAATATATTCTCAAATTAATTATTATATAAGGCACAATTAATTAAGTCAATTCTAGACTTGGCTAGCAGTAAAATTAAGTCTTAATTCAATGGATGTATGGGAAGATTTATGGAAACCACACAACATTTTTGGTGGCATTTGCACTTATTTGAGGTGGGCATTAACCTTAAAAATATATACGAATCTCTCACCAATTCTTGTTCTAAATTCATATGCTTCTCATATATATTTTAAATAATTAATCTAAATATGTGCAATATTTGTTCATCGATTAGATTAATATCAATTAAGTTTTATAAATTTTTGAGAATATGAACTACAATGTCGGTCTTATACATGTTTTTCTTTTATAGGAAAACAATGTTTTCAAACTCGGATCGAATTGGCCGGTTTGACCGGTCTGACCGGGAAGTGGCCCTAACTGTAGTTTGGGCACACCCAAAATCTAGTTTTAGCTTATGACTTGGATTGAATGAACTATGAAGTGGTGTAATAATAACAAACCGTCGGTTCAACTGGCCTAATGGCTAAATTGGATCAGTAAAATCCCTAAAAAAAATTTGCCCTTTTCAATTTTGCATCTTCAATCTTCATCTTCAGTCATTCAAAATTTGTTTTGGCTCAGTATGCATGGCCGACAGTCAGTGGCCAGTTGGCACTACACAAACGAAAATCAGTCAAAAAAAAATAAAGAAACACAATCAACAACAAATCAAAGTGAGATTGGATTGTTATTCGGTGGTGGCAGATCGACATCAAAATTCAAAAGCACCACAATCGTGCAAAGCGTCACACAAACAAGCGATGGTTTGTTGATGGGAGCAAGTGGCGGTGTGTTGATGAGGTTTTAGATTGGCAGAGGGTGGGAGGGTTGGTGGAATGGTGGTGCAATGGCAAGATCGCGTGCGATGGAGTCGTGCGACTGTAGATCCAACGTAGAGTCACACAACTATGACATTGGTGATAGATTGTGGTGTTTTGTGATGGATTAGGGTTTTTGTGGTGGCCTAGTGGTGGTTTGTCTGGTGTTGGGCTAATTTGGGGTGAATTGCAGTTGCGATGGCTAAGGTTTCCTGTGTTTGTTGGATTTTAAGTCTATAGGGATTGATGCAAAATTTCTAAGGGTGTGTTTGTTGAATTTCAAACCTATTGGATATACTGACGTCATCGGTCCAACCGACCGGTTAGACCACTCATACTGCTTAACCAGGGGATCGGCCCCTTCATCGGGTCAAGGCCTAAGTCGGGTTTAACAACATTGTAGGAAAGACAAATATCTTTTATTTTCTCCGAATGTCTCGGTTTTTTTTAATTATATATACGTACACTATAGGGTAAGGGTTAGTTGCCAATTTTGATTTTATATTTGAGTAAACAATTTTTTTTCCACAAAATAATGGCTTAATGACACTTTCTCGCCTAAAAAGTTTCAAAATACAACTTTACTATCCATAGCACAGTTTCGTTACAAAATTTCATTGAGAAGAAGAGTAGGATGGTCAAAAGTTCATTATAAGTAAACGCAGGATGGTCAATTAACATTAATTTCTTTTTTCTCCTTGTTCTCCCTATTTCTTTGGCAAATCACTTATCTCTTTTCTTCTTTTGCAGTTGTTGTCATTTTAGTGCTTTGTTTCCCGTGACCCATTTCCTCCCATATGACCGTCGATTTTGGCTGGATTCCGACACTGCCAAACCTTCTCCACACTTCTTTTAGAATCCTCTCATCGCCCTCTCCAAAACCCACTATCACACTCACCCATTGCACCCTCCATTTGTTGGTTGATGACCACTACTTCGTGCAATCTCACTTTTCACAGCCAGATTCTGGTCGCGAACCCCCATCCTCATGTCTTCAAAACCTTACCCTCTACATCCACACCAACCCCCAACCCCCTGGCCGATGACCACTACTTCGTGCAATCTCACTTTTCACGGCCAGATTCTGGTCGCGAACCCCCATCCTCACGTCTTCAAAACCTTACCCTCTACATCCCCCCACCCCCTCCTTTTTTCCATTCTTTCACTTGCTATTGTGCCGCCGTGAGACAATTGAATTTTGCGACCCCAATCCCCTATTTTTTGTTGGTTTTTTTCCTAGTGTTAATCTGTTGATTGTTGTTTGAGTTGTTGTGTTGTATTATTTTGGTCACTGATTGTCCCCCCATCTTTCCAACCTTGCTGCTCCATCCACACACACCACATGTTTGACCCTTTGCCCCAACGAAAAGGCCAATCACCTACAAGCCTGACTACTCCAAAACGCCCTTGACTATTGCCTGATTACTTCCATAGTTCGTTGATGCCATTTGGATAAGGGTTTCACCGTTTCTAGCCAAATTTCGGTCAATTCCGGTGGCCAAAATCCAAATGTCACCACCTTTTGCTTCACTGGCTCCCACTCTACAAAACCCCACCACCCTACTGCCCACTTACTCGTTGTTCATTGTCCAAGCGACACTACTGCATGTCGCCGGTATTTTTCGTCAAATAGTAAAGGGTATTTTCATCTTCACAATGAATATCACTGTATGTAACGGAAATCATTAACAAAATATAACGTTTGGGTATTAAAGTTTGAATTTTGAAACTTTTCGGGTAGGAAAGTGTCATTAAACCATTATTTGGGTGGTAAAAAGTTGTTTACTCTTTATATTTTGTTGAGCTAGTCAAATAGTTGGACTTAAAAAATACAAGGTAAAGATGATATTCAATTTGTAATAAGTTGGAAGCTTCTCATGATGCCTAATAAACAAAAATACTTCATGATGTCACTTGGGATTCTTATTGTTAGATTGATAATAACCTTATCCTTACTCTATGGTACCAAGAATTAATTAATAGGAGAACTGGAAAATATCATAAATAGTGACATTTATTGAACGAGGATTAGGGCCGGTTGGCTACTGTTAGTTGCCTAGATAGAGGTACCCCATTTTGTGTGTGGAGACTGGAGACGTCGAAAATTTTAGTAGTAAATTGTTATTTTTTAGACCACAGAAGATTATTGACATTAGAATAGAGCATAACAGATGCCACTACCTTTCCTTTGTATTCCACCATAGTGACAGTATTACAGGTGCAGTGGTTGACCAATATTAAATCTTGCCAAAGAAAATTATGACAAATTAAATTGTTGTATTGTGGTCTTTGCTACGTAATTACTTCATTGAAGAGTTTGAGGAAACAGTGAAAGGTTATAAGAGACTAACAACAGTTTTTCTATGTACATAGTGACACGACTTTTAAGTTTAAAAATGGTTTAAAGAAATCTTTCTTTCATTTTTTTCCCTGAAAGCTAGCTAGAACTTAAGTTTTCAGTTATTTCGTTTACTTAATAAATTTAGAAAAACTTGTTATTTATATAGGCTTTGTTTTCCTCTTTAGGTTTTCTTAAATAATAATTCACCTCCTCTTGTCAGTAAATGTTTAAGTGGGGCATTATGATTAAATTACTGGTAGATCTCTGTTCTATTTTTCCTCTATAAAAGGGGAGATTTGGCATCTGGATTAGCTGCACCTCAAAATTATATAACGAAGCAATACAATACCAAAAAAAAAAAAAAAAAAAAAAAAAGATGTTTGATTTGAGAATTTTTGTGCTTCTTGGTATTGTGCTATGCTAATTAGCCTCAGCCCTCAGTAGCACTGGCACATGGCTCAAGGAAATGTTGTTTTCTATAAACCTCCTTACATTCATAAGTATATTTTACCCATATTTGTCTCAATTAAATTTTTTAAATTATTATTTCATTTATTACGTTAAGTATACCATTCATTTGTCTTGAAGTTCTCAAGTACAGACATCTAGAGATGAACCATTCCTAACAGTAGAAATGAACGGAAATTCTGAACTTGGAGTGCAGCTTCCGCTTGCTACGGCAACCGCAACGACGGAACGATGGTGACCGGAGTAAGCGATGCCCTATGGAACAATGGGAGAGCTAGTGGGAGAAGGTATAGAGTGCGATGCATCAGGGGCACCAATGCAGCTCCACATCCTTGCAGGTCTGGTAACGTTGTAGTTAAAGTGGTTGATCGCTGTCAAACAGGATGCAATGGGGTTCTTAATCTTTCTCAAGATGCTTTTGCTAAGATTGCTAATCCTGATGCCGGCAACGTTATCGTTGACTACACCCCGTAAGCAAACTTATTAATTTATACTTTGTTAATTAATTAGATTTTACTATTAATTTCTCAACATTTTTTTTTAAACTTTTTATGTTGTTAATTAATTTGCAGGGTTTGAAGCTTTTACT
This sequence comes from Pistacia integerrima, assembly GCA_026225825.1. Classification (NCBI taxonomy): domain Eukaryota; kingdom Viridiplantae; phylum Streptophyta; class Magnoliopsida; order Sapindales; family Anacardiaceae; genus Pistacia; species Pistacia integerrima. The sequence goes on along the minus strand of CM047743.1, from coordinate 19,789,927 downwards.
CAGAGCAATAGGTCTTTCTAAGTGCAAAATTAGATGATATCATACACTTCCAATAAGCTTTGCACTTCATGAAAATTTGTACCTCTTTAGGTTTCTTAATTTGCTTTGTAATTTCAATACCCATAGTTTGATGGAATAAAGTGGCATAAGTGGAAACGTGTAATAAGTTAAATTTTTTGTCTAATTATATATAATTTTGGTCTCTGAATTTAGGGACCAAAATTTTTGCCAGTCAAATCTATGACATATGCTGACTTTCACTTGGTATAATTATATATAAAGAGAGCTCCAAAAACTATGTTTCAGTAACATTTATTTTGTTTATATCAATCTACATATCAACTAAGAAAAAGTCTACGGTGAAATAGACGTACATGTATTCGTTCAATCGTAAGGCATGCCGTGAAGTATTCATGCTTATTATATTATTATTACTAAAGCTTTTTAATTGCCAACTTCAAACCCTGCAAAACAACAATAAACAAACAGAATATTCATTAAAATTCATTTGTATTAGCTATATCAAACAACTTAAGTAATAGGGCATCCTGAATGAACATACGGAGTATACTGAATATTGATCTTTCCGGCTGCGGTGTTGGCGATCTTGGCGAAAGCTTGCTCAGAGAGATCAATGGTTCCGGCGCAGCCGGTAGGACAATGATCGACAATTTTGACAACAACGCTGCCGGATTTGCAAGGGTTTGCACCTTGGTAAGCGAGGCCGGTGCAGGTGATTCTGTAATATTTGTTACAAACTGCCCCGTTGTTCCACAGGACATTGCTTGCAGCCGCTATCATAACTCCATCGTCTTGATATCCATTGCATGCAGAAGCTATATGCAGAGGAAATGAATTTATATATATATATTCTCAGACTATATTTCCCGAGTGAGAAAATTATCTAAATATTTTAGTTTCCTTGCGCTAAATGGAATTTTATAGTAAATAATATTAAAACAGTACGTATGAGTCAATATTTATCTTATGCATGAGCACAGAAAATTACAAAATTAACAAATGATGCGAATGCTCACGGACATAAGTTGTATAGTAAGTGGCAGTCCCTGTAGCTGCAAATGCAACAGAGATTAGGCTCATTGCCATTGATAGTATCAGGAACGCTTTCATTTCGATACCCATTTCTCTATTTCTTACTATAAGCCTTCTGATTTCCAATAGTTAATAACTTGTTGGTTCAAAGCAGAAAAATCCTTCCAATTTATAGAGGGAAATTTAGCCTTTTTTCCGGACTAAACATTTACTCCTTTTTTTTTTTTTTTTTTGCTAAGTACATTTACTCCATATTAATTGTTATCTAGGGCAACTTTTTCTCTAGTCTACATATGAACATTTCCAATTGGATGAAGATGACAAATAGCCTTGCCAACCCTCTCATTTACTAGCTTTGCCAAACATTTAGTATTGATCTGTAGAATTGAAACGTTTCCTCGGCAAAACTTTTATTAGGCGTGACATTACCATGTTATATATCTATCAATACATGATGTCAATAAATACATTTTACGTATGCATTGTTTTCTTATTTGTTAATGTTAATATATCAGGATCAAGCACCTAACCATTGAACTATAAGTTTAAGCAGTTAATTGGTAATACAGAGCTCCAAACTTAGCCATAGACGGCACGAGCTGGAGACTTTAAAATGCACATGTAAGCTTATTGATAAGTTGGACAATTGTCTATGGGGTTGGTTTGGCGGTCAAAAATATTTGTTCTTTTCATTGACTTTGTGGGTTTGAACCACCTCAGGACCATCTACCATATTTGTAGCTTAATTTGGAACATTAAACTTATAAGGTGTTCAATAAACTCTGAAGACTAGTTGAGGAATGCACAAGCTGGCACAAACACCCTGATTATTAAAAAAAAAAAAAAGTTTGGATAGTTAAATATCTATGTCACTTAGATAGATCTTTCTATAATGTTCACGTTTTAGCAAGTTCATAGGGAAATTGATGACCCCGTTAAACCCAGTAAAGCAACATATGATTGATGAATTTTAAATTTATCATTACTATGACCAAACTTTTATTAGTTTGACTCGTGAATAATGTGATACAACAATAAATTTTTTTTTTTTTTTTTTTAACATTTTAGAGTGGGGCAGTGCCATAATGTATATTGATATTTGGAGGTCTAATAGAAAATGGTGGTTAATTTACAATTATGGAGGTGTGCTAAAAACCACGGGCCCGGGTTTTTTTAAATGCAAACCCGGGTTTGTAAAACCTGGAGCCGGACTTGGGCTTTAGGCCTTGGTTAGGTTATATAATGAGGGTTTTTTTTTTTTTTTGAAATTTTACTTAATTAGTGGGGATTGTAGAATCTATTAGGGGTTATATAATTTTACATGATGAAAGGTAGCTGGTGTAACTTATAGCGGGGTTATAAATTTTACATAAGGGGCTTTATGATACTTTACATATTTTCTTATACTATAAACGAAATATGTTTTTATTCCAACTCTTTATGAGAAATAAAAAAACAAAAAAATAAAAAAAAAGAAAGAAAGAGAAAAAACATTCAGTATATATAAATTTATAACTTAAAATTTTGATATAAATTTATAATCATCCATATACACTATTATAATTTCAAACGGAGGATTTAAAAAATAACATTTATTAATATCCAAAAATTTTAATGTATAAATTTAATTTAAATTACAATCAGTCAACCCATTAGTAAATCAAGGAAACAAATAAAATTGCAACTTAAATGCTAAATTGATTTTCATTGAAAAGTTTATTGGGTAATTAATTTTAACTAAATTAATGACTTAATTAGTCTTCTATTGCATATTTCAAAATTATAATTACTTCTATAATCAAATTATGCTCCACGCTTATAAATAACTTCTAAATCAAGCTACCCTCTCCCCACTATAGTTATTTACTTCTTAATTAATGATGTCACTATCGTTACGATTAATTAATCCTTGTTTAAACGTTATGTTCTAATAAATAACATCATTTATTTTAGGGGATTATAAAGTCAACCCCTGTATGAATCTGACCAGTGGTTTCATAAACTATTAAAACTAACAACGTTACCCCCCTTATATCTACAACAAAAATGCTCAATTTCGACCAACTTTTTCCGAGGGATATTAAATATTCTCGAGGTGTGTTTAGTTAGGGGTAATAGGAGATTACTGAGATAATATCATTTTATATTATTTGATTATTCAAATAATATAAGATTTTAGTAATATTCTAAAATCAATAGTAATTACTATTGGTAATATAGGAGGTAATCTAACTACCTTCATTTTCTTAGGTATTTTAATATTACTTGATAATCTTATTTTTGTTACAATTTTATCACTTATTAATAAAATTTTGGGACAATAATACCCTTGTTTTAAAAACAATTTACAAAAATACCAATAGACTATTTTATCCTTATATATGATGTTTTTAGGACATAAATACCCCTAGAATTTAAAGAAATTACCCAAGAGTTGACTGGCCGGATCTGGCCATTCGTGCATCACTAAGGCCGTTTACGGCCAGATCCATGGCTTGGGGTGAATAGGAGTGTTTTTGTTAAGTTTTAAACTTTTTTTGTTGTTGGGGTGTTTTAGTTAAATCTGAAATGCAGGGGGTTAAAAAAACTATTCAAAAAAATAAAAAAAATAAAAAAATATTATATTAATATTTAAAAAGGAGGGCAATTTAGTAAATTATATAATATACCTACCAATTTATTCCTCCCAACCAAACATATTAATATAATATACCTACTAATTTATTTCAACCAACCAAACACATTTCTCTAAATATTCATGGTAATCTTCAAGGTAATCTATCTTTCCATTAATATAACATTTACAATAATACAATATTCTTTGAACCAAATACACTCTCGATGCTAAGTTCAATTCCTACAGCAAGGGTAAGGTTCTCAAACATTGCCAAAAAAATGATACTTGATTCCAATGGCTACATAGCTCTCGGAAAATTCAAATTATTTCGTCTGAATTATTAACTATTCCTACAACATTAAGATTGCCCTCGGTAATGAGTTTTTTTTTTTTTTTTTAGTGTTTTATGCTAACTTTATATATTATTGTGAAAACTACCAAACAAGGGGCTGATATATAGGTTTTTGATATCATGGAGGTAAAATTGTTCTTACACCTAAACCCTAAACTCAAATCAAGAATAAGGTATCCTCTTGGTTTCGGAAATTAACAATATTACCCTAATTTTGGAGATAATTAAGATGTTAACTAACGTTATAAGAAGAAAATGTGACCATTTTAATGGTTAATGAATATGTTGCAGCCTTGCAATTGCTCCACCTATATATAAAAGAGATCAGTTTTGTGTAGTAACTCTTGATTTTGCTGTTTTATCAATGTGTTTAAGAATGAATATCTTGGTTAATTAAGCTATAATTGAACCCGGTTGAGCTCGGTCTACGAAAGATTTTTAAAATTCTTATAACATAATTATTATATAAAATGTAATTAAGTAATTAACTTCCATTTGTACCAGTTCGAATTTATTTTATTGAAGATTTGGAGACAAATAGCTCGATTTCTAATACAAGCTTCAATGGACAAAGCTTCTTCTTCCATGTTGTAAGTATTTTTGTCGTATTATGAATTCTGTGTGATGACTGATTTTTTATGTCGTAACATTACTCTGTTTATAGACAATCGTTTTATGGTATTCTGATGTCATGACACGCAATGTCCGTGTGATGAACTCGCTCAACAAGAATTCATTTACACCTGTTGTGTCTTTATTTGATGTTAAGATTTTATCTTTATATGAGACATGTGTAAGTTGTCCATGTACAAATGTAATTAGCTCATTTAGTGTATTAGAGAATTTATCTTTATAATGGTCTCAAGAAAGTTTGGTGAAAACTTTCCCAAAAGGGCTAAACATGAAAAGTGTTTGTTGGTTGACTGTCTCCTTGCATTGGTGCACAAGTTTCTTTATATTTGACTTCAACAATGCATTCTAGATTAAGCCTGAATATACTTCTGAAAGTTCTCTAAATATACTTTGAGGTTTTCTTTGTTTTTAATCAGGTTTCATATGCTTTGGTAGGCTTATAAATACCTTTGTTAACCTTATTTGTTCGTGTTTGGAACGTGATTCCATTGGTGATGCTTGATGAGATTTTAAGTTATTGGAGTTGAAGTGCATCTTTAGTGTTGATACTTGAGAGGAGCTCAAGGTTGTCCACGAGGTCTCTTGGCATGAAGCTTGTTGTGGTAGTTCGAAGTTCAACCCAAGGGTGATGTTTGAAATGTTGTGAAATCAAAGAGTGTTCTTGCAACTAGTCATGCTTAACTTTGGCTTTATAATTGAACTATAAATATTTATCATAATAGATTAGTATCATCTGGACTTGGTCCCATGCATGGATATAGGCCGATTGTCGAACCATGTAAAATTGCCTTGTATGCTTTACATTTTATCTTGGATGTTTAGTTTATGTCGACGATGAACAAGCTACCCAAATGCACAAATCAACATGTTTAACTCATTTCACTTAAGTTTAATCAACTTGGTAAAGTGATAAAACTTTCGCCAGTCGAAGCCTCTTATTTTAGATACAAAACAAAGAGAAATGAAATAATCACATAATAATTTCAATACAAATTATTATTATTATAAAAGGAAGAAGGATTCCTTTTTATTTCCAAGAACACTCTTATTTCAGAAAATTTATTCTCAACATTATTATCATTTGTATTATCAAATAGTTTGACAATCCTAACAGCAGAATTATCTTCAAACCCTGCAAATCACAAGAAAACAAAATTGTTATACCCTCAAATATAATGTAATTTTATATTTGAAAAAACGTGATAATAATTTGATACAACAATATCATCTATCATATAACTGTCGATTATATGATATTGTCAAATCAACTGTATCGTTAGTTAAAACATAAAACAATGTATACTTACTGAGTGTAATCGATGTTTATTATTCCAGCGACAAGGTTAGCAATCTGAGCGAAGGCTTGTTGGGAGAGATCTAGGGTTCCTTGACACCCTGGACAATAATCAACAATTTTGACAGTAACATTGGCGCCTGTGCAAGGCTCAGGCACACCATTTGTAGCTCCGGTGCATGTCACCCTATACATTCTTCCACATGCAGCCCCGTTCTCCCACAATACGTCACTTGCGGCGGCGATCATCACCCCTTGGTCTTCATTGCCGTAGCATGCAGATGCTAGCCATGAAGAACAAATTCACAAAACAACCAATAAGTTAATATTCCATTGATTTTCATTTGCAATGTCTTTGATTAGGTTTAACTCATGCATACGTTGTTTTAAATTATATACGAAAACAGTTTTAAAAAACATTCAAACAAAAAAAAAAAAATTTAATTTGGTTTTGGGATTGATCAAAATACTCACGAACATAAGTTGTATAGTAAGTGGCAGTGCCAGAGAGTGCGAATGCCACAGAGAAAAAGCAGCTGCTAATGACAAGCCCTATAATAAGAAGAACACTTCTCTGAGTTGCCATTTTTGTTATATTTTTTCTTTGTAAATTGTAATAGAAAAAGCTTGCATGAAACCATAAGGATTTCCATCAATTTATAGAGGAAAACTAATCAGCAATTCTTTCTTCTCACGTTTTCCAGAATTCCGAAAAATCTAATTGATGATGACATATTGACATTCATTGGCTCCCTAATTCATATGGTCTACGTTAGCATAATCTCTATAACTTTAAAATCCAAATTTCAAACTTCGGAATAATTTAAGAAAATATGTATATAGTCAACCCCTAAAGTATAAGCCGTGGCGTTTTTAACATGCAGATCGAAAGATGGTTGCAAGAACCATGGCCAATGTCTAACTGGCAATTTCTAACTTTTGATCAGCACTTTAAAAACTTTAGGACTTTCTTATCTAAAAATTTTCGTAAGTATATAATTACTAACAAAACGTTTTGACATGCAATATTGATACTAATATCATTTTAACGGTTGGTTTTTTACTAGCAATAATAGCTAAGAAGTTATTTAAATTAATGTTGACATAAAATTAATCATGTTTGAGCTTAAACTAGTAGATTAATTTGAATGAATTTGAATATGTATTTAATTTTAATTAAGATTAAATATTAGTGCAATCTTATGAAAGATAATTTCCCAGTTTATTATAAAAACAAAAATTAGATATTGTAAACTGGTCAATATAAGAAAAAGATTTAATCCAATCACCCCAAATTTCGCCCATAAATGCTAGACTTTAAGCATTTGAAGAGAAGAAGCAACAAAAATTGATTGAAAAAAATTAAATTAAAGAATGACTATTAATGACAGTGAACAAGATACGTGATCCAACTGCACATGATAATTTATAAATCCAGTCTAATTAAATATAAATTTTGTCTTAATCAATGATCGAATTATCAATTTAATCAAGTTATCTCCCAGTATCAATCTTGACTACGTACCTTCAAATGTTCTAGACCTGTAATTTGGATACATTTGTGCTTATAATAAATTTATTTATTTTATAAACCCTATGAGATCGATAAATATTAAGCGTATTAACGATTTTCAAAAACTATTTAACACCTTTTTTAGAGGACTTTAGATATTTTTATAAGAGATTTTTAATAATTCTCGACAAGTATTTAATAACTTTCGAAAACTATTTGACAGTTGATATTAATCGATCTCTTAAAAATGGATGAAATTAATCCTATAAATTTACGTGTACTTTTTTTTTATCTGTTTTGACCCACAATTTAAGCATAGGTGTTTATGGCATGATTATAGTGGTATATAATTTTTAAATTTTGACCCATAATTTAAGCATAGGAAATTGCGGCATTAAAATATTGATTAATTTTTAAATTAAAATCATTTGACTTATTAGTTTCAACAATCAAAAGTTACTGTTCGAGCTATTTCATAATAATAATAATATTAGGGTCTTCTTTTCTTCTACTAAGCGGAATCGATAATTAGGCCCTTTCTCTTACTCAACAGATGTATCTGGTACAATACAAGACGGGACTCAGCCTTGGTAATCCTTTTACAAATCTCCTCCTCCGAGCGCCCTCAACCCTAACCCTACCTTTTCGAATGGTACACTTTCAATCTACCTCGATCACAACAAAATTTCAACCTAAGTCGACTAATAATGGTGTTGCTCATATGAATGCTCAATCGCGCATCCTCTCTTCATCAATATTACTATGGAGAACCATCACATTCGGTCACCTGTATCCTTCACAAGGAGTACCAACTCAAGAACAAGACATGGTGCTACCTTTGTTATTTCCCAATGTCTTGGTTCCTACAATCCTCAATCTTCTGATAGCCTCTCCACTCACCATCACTGATCAAAATTGGTACATTGATTCAGGAGCTACACATCCTGTTACAGTTGATCCACAAAACTTAGCTTTGAAAACTTAATTAATGTTGTAGCTTATTGGTAGTAATCAACATCAATAAATCGATCCAACCACCTGTTTATAATATTAACTAAACGTAATATCGTTTTTTTTATGACCGAAGGTGTTCAAAGCAGTTTACATGCTCCTCAATTAATCCTTGAGGCATTGATATTAATGACTAGGTAAGTCTCTAGTGATCATCCATATTAGCAATTGAAGTGAATTGAACTCAAGAATTCTTTGAATAATATATCCAAAAGTTCTAATTGACTGCTCAACAACTAAATGATGGTTATAAAACGTAATATTAATAACATCGTAGCTATGAACAATTGTAGTTTAACGGACCAAATTAGTATAAATGTTTAATTGGTAGTTCTTTGAGTAATACATCCAAAAGTCCTAATTGTCTCAACTATCAAATGATGGTTATAAAACGTAATATCATAACATTGTAGCTATGAACAATTGTAGTTTAACGGGCCAAATTAGTATAAATGTTTAATTGGTAGCTTAACGGGCCAAGAGTAATGAGGGTAATGGGCTCAAACTATTGGCCCATCACAAAATAACAAAGGGTATATTAAAAAGAAAAAAAAAAAAAAATCTTTAACAGGAACAAAATACAAATATCCGATTGATTTTATTAATAAAATACAAAAAGGGGATGTCTCAATCTTATCCTTTCTTATTTTAAAGTCAATTTAAACACCAATCGCTTTCTAGCTTTAAAAGGCATATTCCCTTAAACTTTTGATTACAAAATGAAAAAAAAAAACATAAACACCTACGTACGAAAGATAAAATTTATTTATAATTACTTAATTAACCTTCTCTAATCTCTCTTTCTACCATATTTCTTTTTTATCTATATAAAAAATTGTCATATGGTATCAAAATTCGATCTTTGACCCTTCAAATAAATAAATTAAAAAAATCACAAAATTCACATTGTGGGGTTTTTTTTTTTTTTGTTTGCTTTTTTCTAATACAAGGAAACCCACATATTTTAGAATGAAACACTTACACATTACACCCTTACAATTTCATAACAAAAACATATACATTTTTTTTTTTTAAATTCCCAATTGGCATGTACATACGGCATGCATTAGATTTGAAATCGATAATTGATGTGAGTGAGGAGTATACAACGATGAAAATCAGATGTCCCAAATAATCGACCGATCTAATAATTAATGAATGTCATAGCTTATTATATCCTTTTTTTTATGATCGATGGTGGTTTGAACCAATTTATACGCATTTCAACTAATCATCGAAACCTTTATATTAATGATTGAAGTAACTCTTCAGGTCATCCTCATCTCTATTAAGGATTGAGGTGGATTGAACTTAAAAATTCTTTTAATAATATATTCAAAAACCCTAGTTGGATAGCTCAACTATCAAATGATAATTATAAAACGTAATGCAATAACATCATAGCTACGAACAATTGTAGTTTAACGGACCAAATTAGTGTAAATGTTTAATTGGTAGCTTAACGGGCTAAGAGTAATGAGGGTAATGGGCTCAAACTATTGGCCCATCACACGATAACAAAGGGTATATTAAAAAGGAAAAAATCTTTAACAGGAGCAAAATGAAAATACAAATATCCGATTGATTTATTAATAAAATACAAAAAGGAATGTCTCAATCTTATGATTCTTATCCTTTCTTATCTTAAAGTCAATTTAAACACCAATAGCTTTCTACTCTTTAAAAGGCATCTTCTCTGAAATTGATTACAAAATGACAAAAACCCAAAAAAAAAAAAACAAAAAAAACAAAAAAGGAAACTACATACGAAAGTTAATATTTATTTGTAATTAGTTAATTAACCTTCTCTCTTTCTACCATATCTCTTTTCTGTCTATATAATAAAAAATGTCATATAGGATCACAATTCGATCTTTGAACCTCCAAATAAATCAATTAATAAATTCACATTCAAGATTGTGGGTTTTTTTTTCGTCACACATCTTTAATACGATTAAATTTTGCATGATACAAGTTTTTTTTGCTATAGTACTGAGTTCAAGCCTAAGACATCAAGTTCGAACTCGAATTCGTTACTTGAAATTGGAAATTGAATTTGAATTCGAGTTCGTATAATCAAGTTTTAGTTGAATTTTAATCGAGTTCGAGTTTGAACTCAATTTCGAGCTCATCCAATAGGGGTAGATTTATAATTTTTATAACTTTTAAACTACATATGACCCCTATTACTTAAAACACTCTCAACTTAACCATCGAGTTTGGAAATACTAGCAAATATATCGAGTCAAGTTTTATTGTGATCGAACTCGACTGGATTAACTAATTGAACTCGAACTCGACTCTACTAATGCCGAATTGAGTTTTAACCAACATCGAGTCGAGTTTGAATAGCTCACAAGTAGCTCGACTCGATTTTCACTCCTAATCACAAGGGTAAAATATACGATATAGTAGAAAAAAGTTTTTTATTTCCTGAACATCTTAACAAATTGTCAAAGTTTAATATTTTTATATTATTTAATCTATTTAATATTTTGATCAAGTGACAAATGTTAAATATTAGTTTCTTTTTTACTATAAAGAAAAACAAAATAAAGTTATGTTAGTCATTGTACTAAAATTATGTGTTCCCATTAACTTTTAATAAAGTATTTGCCAAATTAGGTGTAAACGTTTAATTCCTAAACTATAAAGAGTGTAAGTGTTTCATTCTAAAACATTTGATTCTCCTTGTTTGTCACTAAAATCTCAGGGGTGTTTCAAAAACTAACAATATATATATATATTATTATTATTATTATTATTTTTTTTAAAGTGACAATATATTACTATTAATCTTCTATTTACTATTTACCCATATTATAGTTGGAAAACCTATAAATAAATAAAATATCAAAACCGCCAATTATATTACATAAATTTGTGGTCCACAACAAACGATACACGCAATTGCATAAAACACGAGACGCTTTTTTATTTTCTTCGATTTTCTCTTGAGCCTTTTATAGAACACGGTATCTGCAATTAAAGAAACCGCCACCATGCCTACGTCGCACCGCCGCCACGACCTGCGGCCGCGACTGCAGTCGCCGCCACCGAAACCCAACACGGCTCTCCTCTCTATCCTTTTGAAGGCTATAATTATGACTCTCATTACCTCCTTCTTCTTCCTCCTCCTCGGCCTTGCTTCTCTCCTCCTAATTCCTCTCCTGTTGACCTCTCTCCACCGTCACCACCACCATCAACGCCACCTCGCCGATCTCTCTGATGGGTTCTCCCCCAGCGGCCTCAAGAGGCTCCCCCAGTTCAGGTTTTCGAAACGATCGGAGGTTGACAGCGACGGCGAATGCGTGGTTTGTTTGGAGGGATTTAAACAAGGCCAGTGGTGTCGGGCTCTCGTCGACTGTGGGCATGTTTTTCATAGGAAGTGTGTGGACACGTGGCTCGTTAAGGTGGCTGCGTGTCCGACTTGTCGTACGAGGGTTTGCTAGATTTTGTAAGTTTAATGAAAATTTTGAGCTTTTTTTTTTAATTATTATTATTAGTATTATTATTATCAATAAATGGTACGGGATTTAGGTTTTGCAATGTATAGTTTCAACATTTTTAGTATAATGAATAATTGCCCGAGTTGTTGATTAGATTTAAAGCTCTAAACTTGTTCTCCCTGAATGTTTAATTTGATTTTGACTTGTTTTTCTTGTGTTTTAATTTTTAATTTTTAATTTTAATTTTTTTTAGCGCCCTTCAATTGTTAGAAATAAAAGTAATGGCAATATATAGGGTGTTTTCGCTGATGCTTGGTGGGTTAGATTTATTGATAATATATACCTTTTAATTGTTAGGAAGAATAAATAATCATGTTTATGTGGGAATGGAGTTGGATTCTGCCTCTTAAATGGTTCCGTGTCGGTGTGTTGGTCATCGGTATAGAAAATGAAATGATGGTAGATGGCCTGAGTTTAATGTGGTTGGACATGGTCTTGCATCAAGTATTTTTTAAACGCTTTAAGTTGACACCAATTAGTTATTAATGATGGTTTTGTATCTTTTTGGGGATTAGAATTTATAGGCAAGTATGGAGGATTATTTATTCTTTTATCTTAGAAGGCTGATGTGCCTTTGTACATAGGGGCAAAAAATCATGTTAGACCTTTCTATTCTGAGTATGGAAGACTTGAGAATATTAACCTTGAATTAAGATAGCGTCATGTCGTGATGGATCTGTTGATGGTTCTGCTGTATTCTAATATAGCCATGGGAAGTATTGGTAATTTATGGTTGATTGAGCAAGAGGTTTTCTAGATTAGCAGGGATCTTTGTTTGATATAAAGTTGGTCTTCTGCCTGTCTGGAATATTGTTGGCTTTGTAGTTTGGAAACTTCTTTTGTGAATGGGTTGACCATATAGTAACTTAAAAAGTCTGTGAGTATCATTTTTCAAATAATTTATGTTCATAAATAATTCATTGGCTTACTGCAAGTAATAGCCAGTGTGAATTAGTGTCCAGTTTTCATAGAGGTTAGAGTTGCCTAGTGGATGGACCAAACTCCAAGTCTCATTTCATTGCTCTAAAAATGGCTAATAGGATTAATACGCTACCACAAAACTAGTTTCATACTGAATAAAGTCTTGTCTTTTTGGATTGTGGAATTGCAAGAAATTGCTTTTGTTAACCCATTTCGGCATGCTGTATCTTTTAAGAGTGTTTTCTTTTTTCCCTTTACCTTTCTTATTATCCGATTAGAGTTGAATTTGATTATGAGTTGTTGTATTAACCAAGTGGATTCCATTCTTGGGGATCGTTTGGTCGATATGTTTCTTTAGGAACTTTGATGGATAATGATGGGGAAGAAAAGTACTAAGAAATTTCCAGTCAAGGCAGTGTAGTTATGAGATGAAATTATTCAAATGTCCATAATGTTATGATTTGTAGATACAGACACAAGTGTCAAGTTATGACATGGACATGTCAACTGTTCAAAATATAGACATGAGGAAACGGCTTTAGATGTGTATGTCTGTTCATTTATAATATTAGACATATATACTAAACTATGACTACATGTTATTTTTCTGGTATAACAACCACAGGATCTACTTAGCGTGTGAAAACTTCATAGGATCTATTTAGCACTCTTAAGGTGATGCAGATATTTTAAGTTAACGTTGGTGTATCTTCAAATTGTTTATATGATGTGTGACTAGGGGTGAAAATCGAGTCAAGCCGCTCGCAAGCTGCTTGAACTCAACTCGATGTTGGCTCAAACTCGACTTGGCAATTATTCGAGTCGAGTTCAATCACAGTAGAACTCTACTCAATATGGTCATGAGTATTTCCAAGCTTGTTGGTTAAGTTGATGGTTTTTAAAGTAATAGGGGTCATATGTAATTTAAAAGTTATAAAATTTGCAAATCCACCCTTGTAAGATGAGCTCGAAATCGAGTTTGAACTCGAACTCGATTATACGAAGTTACGAACTCGATTTCCAATTTCAAGTATCGAGTTCAAGTTTGAACTTGATTTCTGAAGCTCAATCTCGAACTCGAATTTGGTACCGTAGCGATCGAGTCGAGTTCGATTTACCAGATACTCGACTCGACTCGACTTGATTTCACCCCTATGTGTGACATTCTAACCACAGATGTTGTGCCTTTATGTATTTGACATGCCAAATTTCATTAGGAGAAGTTTTCGCAAACTTTACTTATATTTTTGTCCATTTAAAGCCAATATGACTTATATAGAAATTAGAACAATTTTATCTATTTCAGAGGTTCAGGTGTATTGCTATCCTTTTGCCTGACCCTGAACCTTACATCAGCAAAGAATTTTGGGAAGACGCTTTGAGTTGCTTTGGATTTTCCATAATTTTTTGAAAACTTAACTTTGAGATGCTACACTTTTCTGCAAAGAAAGTATATTGTGGTAATTGAGGTGTATTTCTGTCCTCTGATAAACTCCTATATTACCAATCAAGGGTGCATTTTGGTAATACTTTTTACTTTTAAGACATATAGTTTCATCAAGCTGCAAAATTGCATGTTTTTTAACTGAACATTTCCACACTGATAATTTGTCTGCGCTCCTAATCTTGTTCTGGCTTGATTGGTTTAGTCTGGTATAGCTTTTTAGTCTTTTAATACATTAAGGTTATCCGCTGCATGGATCTCATTGATGTCTCTTGTTTGTTGATGTTGTTATTAGAACATTGAAAGATTGGATTAATTGCTTGATAGGATAAACAGTGCTTAATAAAATAAAGTAAAAAAGAAAACTAATACAGGCTAGTGCGACAAGGGTGTTTAAGAAAGTGTTGAGGGGCGACTCTAGAGTAGTGCTTTTTTTGATAGATGGCAAAATTTGCCCCTTCAATCCTCCCATAGGCATGCAAATGGAAAATTGAAAAAATGCTAAAACTGGACTACTAATAGCTGAAATAGATCTTTTGCTTCAGAAATCTAACTTGTAACTTTTGTAGGTCTGGCAGAGAGTTTGTCAATCAGCTCAATCAGGCTATCATAAGAAGTCCCACCTTCTTTTACAGACCTTGCTGCTCTGCCCAACTCCTCAGCCTTCGCCCTCACTTTCTCCAATTAATTCTCTCACTCCATTGCTTATTGTCTGCCGTTGTATCGATCATGTTGCCCATCCTGATGATCCTCTTATTTCAACCCTCAATCCTGCATTCAACTCATCTACAACGTGTTTTGCGTTCAGTGGTTGTTTGGCATTCAAGGGTAATGCCAGAACTCCCATTGATAGGCTCTACAAAACCTAGTTCCAACCACAATGGTCAGGAAATCTCCAACTGCAGGGTGAGCTAGTACCTGTCTCTGCTCCGCCCAATCTTTTACAATCAACCCGTTTCCTTTCACTTTCTCTTCCAGCCCATTTGGAAGGTGCCATGTTTTTGACTTGACCACCCACAAAAAATCATGACCAGACAGCTCCAACCCATAACCAATTTCATCAAGATCAGCATTACACAAGTGTGCTTGTGGACCAAATTATATATCGATTACTGATACTGGTTTTGTAACACGGTCATCAGGCCAATCTAAGTAATCAATAAATGATAAGGATTTGGAAAGGTTGCCATTGATCTCATCATATAGGAAGGCAGGTCCTACACACCATGCTTTAGCTCTATTTTTGTAGAAGTGATCAAAAAAGACAAGTGACAGTCCTCCAATTCAGCAAAACTGTTCAGCATTGCACCCCAACTTTCAACATCAGATTCCCAGAGTCAGCCAAGAATTGTGAGAAAGGGCTATCATCATCTAAGAATCTGTAGTGTCCTGGCAAGTCTGATTGGGTCAATGTGAATTTTAGTTGTGCCTCTGGCAAATGAATTGGGTCACAACCAACGTCTAGGAGGCAGTGTAGCTTATGCCCTTGATAATGGTCCCATCCCATGGAAGACAACTCTAGGACTGTCAAATTCACAAGAGTCCAACTTAAGAAAAGGTCTGAGATTACCCAAATTGGCCGACAACGACTCCCATTCATTTCCTCAAGGACATTTTTGAATGATTGCTGGAGTTCCTTTGTCACGTTTAAAAAGGGAACTAGAAAATCCACTGAAGGGAGTTAGGCAGTGTTCTCACAACCTTCTGGGAGACCATTGATTGATGGGAATGGGATTCTGGTGAGATGGATTTGTGGGTAATCAGCTATGTGAGGGAGGATAGAGGGTGCATTTGATGGAGTGCTGAGATGGTAATTTTAACACCATGGTGTGTAAGAGCCTTTGAGATTTTTAATAACGGTCGACTATGACCTTGCAACATGAAGGGAAAGATAACAGTGTGGGGTTCTATTACAGAGCCAGGTCTAGCCGTCGAGGCGCAAAACTCTATCTTTGGTCGTCAGCGATGGCAAAAGATGTGGTCGTCATTGTCTGTCAACAATGGCCAAAATTTGGCCGAAAAGGTCAGATCGACGCGTTATGACATAGATCCAACGAGTTTGTGTCGTAACGCAATTTTCTGGCTAGATTTTGACGGTACTGGTCGGAATCTGGCACTACGGTGGTGGGAGTGTTTTTGTCCTTCTACAAAATTTTTATATATTAGGGTGTTTAGTTAAATTAACAAACTTATGGGGTTTTTTAAAAAATTTTAAATTTATAAAAAACTAAAATATCAAACTTTTAAGGGTATTCTAGTCTTTTCACCATTAGCAAACGTAAATCACTAACAACACATGACGGAAGGTACCTGTTTGTCGTTTCTAAACCTTTTTGGGTATCAATCGATTATTACGGCAAACCTTGGGTATGTCTAAGTCGTTCCGCGCTTGTTTTTATCGTAAATTAAAGTGTTGACTTTTTTGTATCTCTTGTTTGGGCTGCTGCCAAAAAGGGTTCAAGCTTTGTTCTGCAAGGCCCTCTTTGTAAATATCGTAGGACTAGGTAGTTGGGTTGGATGAGCAGAAACTGAACAGTAATTATAAATAGAGGTCATATTTAGCAAGTCAGCAATGGTCTTTTGTTTTGTTTAAGGAAAATAATGTTTTCGTCCAATATAATTTTTAGTAACACTATAGTCCTTGTCAAGCGACAACCAATAAATTTAACGATATTTGATATATAAGCATGATCTTGACAAAATTTATCGGGACGTTTTGATTAAAGAATTATCTTTTGTTTTTGAAAAAAAGTTAAAACCAATAAAACAAATGAAAGAGAATTTTATGAGAAAAGAAAAAACCATAATGGCTAAAGGGTTTTTTCATCCGATCCACAGAAGTTAAATAACAATTGATAACATTTAACATGAAACTTGTAATAAACGAATTTTTGATAACACTTAACGGGAAATTTATAATAAATGAAGATAAATTTTGGACTTTTATAAGTTTTTACTTCTATATCAGAACTCATTACAAGTTTGACGTTTTATATCAAGTTAGGTTTTCCGTTACAAATTCTATTTTGCTTTTACATCGAAATTTCAACATTTTTATCAAGAAAATGCCTCTGCGACTTATTGTGTTAACCATTCATTGTATGCAATCAGACAATGAAGATAAAGTCTTTTATCATAAACTGGATTGAAAATTGACAGCAAAATGAAAGGTTTATATTAACTTATGTAATAAATTGACAAATAGACTAACGTTTGACATTAATTGAGGCGGGGTTTTATGGTAAACTTTGGTGTGTTTGGCTTGTTTTTAGTAAGCATCTGTTAGTTTCAAAAATACTCCTTAACCCCTGTATGTTTGGCTTTTTTTTTGCAGTGAACATCCGTTGATCTTAGAAATGCAATCCTAACCCTTGTGAATTTGACAATTTTTGTACTAAGCACCCGTTTCTTTTTAAAATATCATCAATTCAACCTTCAAATTTATCAACAACTCATTAATTTAACCTAAAAAAATATATTAGTTTCTCAACATTGTTGATAGCTTTTAAATGTTAGATTGATTAATTTAGATAAATAGTAAAGACATCGTTTCTTTACAAACTTAAATACTGTAAAATGATCTAATGTTACAGAAAAACAATGAAGGTTACGATCGCATTTCTGAAATCAGCATGTGCTTAATACAAAAAAGACCAAACATACGGATTAATGCCAAACATAGGGGGTTCTCCTAAAGAACAGAAAATTAAATTAAGAGAAGAATTCTTCAAAAGGTCACAAGCTCAAGTCAACTAGTATTAATTAAAGATTGTTGCCCACATCTAATGTTTTCATAAAGGGTCAAAAAATAAAATGTGGTGGCTAATTAATGCTTCAATAAAGATAAAGTACATATTTAATGAAACTGAAAGTATTCCAAGTGTCTACTATATCTATGGTTTTAACAAGTAGAGATACTAAATTTAAACGTTCCCAAATTAATAAAGTCATAATTCCCATTATAAAAATTGAAATTTTAAGGGTAGTTTATATTAATATACTAATAGGATCATAGGTAGACTTAGATAATTGATTATAAATAAGACAATATATATATATATAAGTGTTGTCATGGTATCCTCTTATTGACGGGTTATATATATATCGATTGAGTAATGCTATAATTATCAAAAGTAATGCATCAAATTTATTCATTGAATGGTATGATATAATTCAGACTGTCGATTAATTATAAATTAATATTAATCAATGATCAGAATTAAGTCATATCATTTGGTTCATGAATTCAATGCATTACTTTCGATAATTGCATCATTTTCCGCTTGGATTATACTAAAAACATTTTCCTATTTAACATATACATATACACCCGTCTCGTGATTAATTGATGGCATGAGAATAAGCATAAATGTTGATTGACAAAGAATTTAATCATGCAATTAAAAAGGGCATTTTGGGGAATTTCAATTATGGAACACAACAAATTCAGAACGAGACGACGCAGTTTCCCAGGTTAGCATAACTTTAAAAAATTCAAAAATAACTTGAGATATACACCATCGTCACCACCACGGCACCAACAACACAATCCAACTAAAATACCCACCACCCAAAAGGAAGGACGATCATTCATTACTATCATCAAAGGAGGATGTCCGAACGAGGCGAAGACGACAACGACAACATTATTTTACTTTCCCAAGAAAATAACACCCTCTTGTTTTGCCTCAAGATTCTCTTCAATTCCTTCGAAATTTTTCCGGTAAACAAACAGATCTTTCTTTCCATTTTTACCCTCACCACCCTCCCCCTCTCCTTCCTCCTCTTCTCCGTCTCCGTTTCCGCCCAACCCATCAAGGCCCACGTCTACAATCTCGAAGCGCTGGCCCAGTTAGCCCCCACGCGCTTCGAGGGGCGTCATCTCTGGAAGGA
Source organism: Pistacia integerrima (assembly GCA_026225825.1). Taxonomy (NCBI): domain Eukaryota; kingdom Viridiplantae; phylum Streptophyta; class Magnoliopsida; order Sapindales; family Anacardiaceae; genus Pistacia; species Pistacia integerrima. The sequence continues at coordinate 19,770,687 of CM047743.1, read as the reverse complement.
GTCACGCGCCGACGCTTTGTCTCTTCTACACCTCCGATTGTCTTATTTCCTCCCGTGCTATGTCCTCTCTCTCATTGCAGCTGTGTCCGCCGTCCACTCCGCGCATTCCTCTGTTCACGGCAAGCGCTTCAGCCTCCTCACAGCCGGTTCCCACATTAAGCTGACGTGGAAACGGCCGTTGGTCACGTCGATTTGCATCTACGCTGTGTTGGTGTTGTACTCGCAGGTGATCTTTTATCTAATAATCATGATGGGTACCACACCCCGGTCGGGTTTTTTAATATGGGTAATCGGGTCACTTTTCGAGGTTTACTTAATGGCAATTTCGGGTGTCGGGTTGGTCGCATCGATATTGGAAGAGAGATTCGGGTTCGAGGCGATCAAGGGTCGGGTCGGATCTAATGGAGGGGAGGAGAGCATGCGGGTGGTTGTTGTCGGGTTGGTTTATTTTTGTTTCGGGTTTGATCGGGTGGGGATGGCAGAGGTTAATAATGGACGAGCAGGATTTGAGTAAGATGAAGTGGACGGTGTTGATGAGGAGTTGGGAGAAAATGGGGTTAATTTGTTTGTACGGGATTGAGATGCTGTGGAGTTTTACCGTTACCACGATTTTTTACTGCGAGTGTAGAAAACGACATTCAATTAGAACAGAAAATGGCATTGACATGCAGGAAGTTACAGTTTAACAATTGTAATATTTTTTTTTTTTTTTTGACACACACACATATATATATATATATATTATACCATTTTGTGTTGAATATAGTAGAATCAGAATAACATTTCATATTATTTTTTTTTTTAAATTTTTGAGATTTTAAGATGAAATTTTTATTTTTATTTTTAATAATTTGGGTTAAAGTTTAACAATGGGTGTGTTGAATTCCACTATATATGAAAATTGGATGGTGACATATTAGGTATTTTTAATTAATGAGATTCTTTTTTTTTATTATTTTATTGATGGCCCTCATTATTATAAGGTTTCATTATCATAATAAGGTTGGTGATACCGAGGAAAGGTCAGTTGAAAGAATCAAAGCATTAGATGCCTTTATCACATCATATATTTTTGTTGGATTTTGGTTTAGGGTCCGTTAGAGTTTCTGGATGTATTACTCTATAAATTTTGAATTTGATTCACTTAAGTTGTTAATAGGGGTGACTACTAAAGAAATTTATTCGACTATTAACTTCAAGACTTTGATAAATTAGTTGAGATATACGTAAACTGACTCGAACATCCTAGTTACCAAAAGAAAAAAAATCACTAATATTTATCTGTTTGAATTATATCTAAATTCTTTAAAATGTTTATGGTTCAAGAATTGATCCCAACTATGAAAACGGGGTAATATTAACCCTAGTGGAGGAATATTTTATTTTTTATTAAAACAAAAAAGAATAAAAAGAAGTGGTAATAATTTAATATTCCCTTTGAAGAGATAAAAAGCTAGTTAGTGGGAAATGAGCCCCTTTTAGTCTTTTTACTTTCTTGGAAAATGGTAGATAAAAGCAAGTGTATTGGAGTCATGCACCAATCACTAACTTTAATTAAATATAAAATAATTATGGGAAAAATTATTGGATTTAATTTCAAAAGTGGGTTAGAAACTCAGAACCAGGTTGAGTTTTAACATAATTAAATTGGGTTGAAAATTTAAATTTATCATACTGTAATAAATCATAATTAAATTGGAGCATATAGTTAATAAAAAACGTTGCGTGCCTTTTGAACTTGTTTAAAATGTGTTTTTAATGTTTTTTTATAAAATAATAAATAAAAGTTTCTAAAAGTACATAATATTTTATAACGTATGTGGGTAGTATATATGATTTGAATAAGAGCACATTTTAAACAAGTTCAAAAATGAGAGCACATTTTAAGTGTTTTCTAAAACAAAAATGAGCAATTTTATTCGAACACTTAAATATAAAATCAATTTTTTATTATCTAAAAGGCTTTTTAAAATTTTAAAGCACTCTATTTATGTTTTGACTTGATCCGTCTGGATAATTTAAAAAAAAATATATATATTGCCAAACAACCAATAATATTATTGATTGTTTGACCCTATCAAAGCCTGACATCAATTAAATTATAATTAGATCTGGATATAAAAATATTATTTAAATAATGACACTGACAGAGAGACCAAGACCAAGACCAAGACAAATTTAATTATTTCATGTACATTTTATAAACAAGTTGTTATAATTGTACTTTTAACATGAGAGCCATATTAACCGTAACTTGTATTTGTCAATAATCTATATACTATATAATCTTTAAGCAATTGCTATTTGAATACCATATATAACTTTATAATTACAGTAAGTGACAGCATGTTATTGGTTTAGGTTATAATTGATGCATATATCAATATGTTATCGGTCTAGGCTATTTGATATAACTACATGCATTCAATATTTTGTAGAAACACTTTACATTCACATTAAATGTTTTGATGGTTATACATTTGTTTAATGTTTAATTGGATAAATATAAACACTTCACATTCATATTTATTGTTTTATGTTTAATTATTTTTAATGAATTTAGATGTATGAATAGATATGAATATAAATAGGTTGATAAAGTGTATTATTGATTTTCGTAAATATAAAAAGATACATTGTATTAATTACTTATATATATATAATTTATCTGCCAAAAGAGAGGTACTCAATTTTTAATTCTGTGATGTTTTCTTTTGGTTTTTCCAATTTATTGTTAAACTTTTTATTTTGATTTCATGTAGTTATAAACTTTCGGTTGGAACATAAAATTTGTTATCATAGTTGGAAATTAGGTGCTATTAAAGGTAATGTATTCATTCGACTACACTTCTTTAATTGCTTGGAATTTATTCACTATTGTATTGTTATATTCCTGTTTAATTGCTTTGTTTTTTTTTTAAAAGATATGTAAGTTATTGTATGGTTTTGACTATTTCATTGTTTTAGTCCAAATGGTGAATTGTACATCCCCCTACAAAATTGTTAGATCAATTTGCCGAATTGGTAATTTTGTTATTCAATTATAACAAGTCATAAGAAGACATAGGCTAACCATTATGAACAATTTATTTGCCAACTATTGTACTGAAAAAATTTATGTGGCGAACAATTATGATCAATGGTTTTGTTGCTATTTGCTGATGCTTGTGCTAAACCAATTTTATCATAATGTTGTTGACGATTGTACTCTATAACTGTAGTCACTTGCCGAACCATTTTGTTTAATTATAAGAGTCGAGATGCAAAGCTATTTAGATTATACAGTACAATTACAATAGACCATTTGCCGAACATTATCCATTAACAATTGTAATAATGTAATGTCCTTTTTAGTTAATACTATATGAAAAGTTTATTTCATGCTATTTATCATAATTCCTGCAAGGAAGTTGCCGAATAAAATACGGTCAATAAACATATCAAAGGAAGATTGTACTATAGAATTACAAGAGACCAGATGCTGAACCATTATTAATTTTACTATAGAATTGTAATAGTTAGTAGTAAATTTGGTCATAATTTACTCAATAAAAATCCAATGGACGAGTGGTTTGAATATTTGTAAACTAGACAGACAAGGCTTGATTGATATATTATATGCTGAATTTGGATAATCGTAGACCCACTGCCGAACCATTCATTTTATCATCATACACATTTAGGTTTTCCCTATTTCTCCTTTTTCACTGAACAGTTAGTAGTAAATTAGCCATAACTTCTCAATAAAAATCTAATTGACGAGCAGTTTAAATATTTGAAAACTAGACAGAAAGGGTTTTAATTTGATATATTATACACTAAATTTGGATAATTGTAGACCCACTGCTGAACCATTTATTTAATCATCACACACATTTCGATTTTCCCTGTTTCTCAGTTTCCACTAAACAGTCAGTAGTAAATTTGCTATAACTTGCTAAATAAAAATCTAATTAACGAATGATTTGAATATTTGGAAACTAAACAGACAAAACTTTAATTTGATATATTATACGCTAAATTTGGATAATTGTAGACCCACTCCCGAACCATTAATTTTATCATCACTCACATTTCGGTTTCTCCCATTTCTCAGTTTCCACTGACTAGTCAGTAGTAAATTGACCAACTTTCTCAATACAACTCCAATTGATGAACGATTTGAATATTTGGAAACTAGATAGACAAGACTTTAATTTGATGTATTATACGCTAAATTTGGATAACTGTAGACCCACATCCGAACCATTCATTTTATCATCACATAAATTTTGGTTTTCTCCATTTCTCGGTTTCTACTAAACAATCAGTAGTAAATTGATCATAACTTGCTCAATAAAAATCCAATTGATGAGTGGTTTGAATCTTTAGAACTAGACAGACAGGGTTTTAATTTGATATATTTTATGTTGAATATGGATAACTGTAAACCCATTATTGAACCATTCATTTTATTATCACACACATTTCGGTTTCCCCTGTTTCTCAATTTCCACTGAACAGTTAGTAGTAAATCTGCTATAACTTGTTCAATAAAAATCCAATTCACGAACGATTTGAATATTTGGAAACTAAACAGGTAAGGACTTTAATTTGGTATATTATACGCTGAATTTAGATAATTGTAGACCTACTGCCAAACCATTAATTTTATCATCACTCACATTTTGGTTTTTCTCGTTTCTCAGTTTTCACTGAGCAGTTGGTAGTAAATTGACCAACTTTCTCAATGAAATTCCAATCGATGAACAATTTGAATATTTGGAAACTAGATAGATAGGGCTTTAATTTAATATATTATACGCTAAATTTGGATAACTGTAGACCCACATCCGAACCATTCATTTTATCATCACACACATTTTGGTTTCCCTCGTTTCTCGGTTTTCACTAAGCATTCAGTAGTAAATTGACCATAACTTGTTCAATAAAAATCCAATTGATGAGCGGTTTAAATCTTTGGAAACTAGACAGATGTGATTTTAATTTGATATATTATACACTGAATTTGGATAACTGTAGACCCATTTCTGAACCATTGATTTTATTATCACACACATTTTGGTTTTCCCTGTTTCTTGGTTTCCACATAACAATCAGTAGTAAATTGGCCATAATTTGGTCAATAAAAATCCAATTAACGAACGGTTTGAATATTTGGAAACTAAACAGGCAGGGCTTGATTTGATATATTATATGCTGAATTTGGATAACTGTAGACCCATTGTCTAACCATTCATTTTATCATCACACACATTTTAGTTTCTTTAGTTTCTTGGTTTCCACTCAACAGTCAGTAGTAAATCTACTATAACTTGCTTAATAAAAATTCAATTGAAGAGCGGTTTGAATACTTGGAAACTAGACAAACATCGTTTTAATTTGATATAGTATATAATGGATTTGGATAATTGTAGACCCTTTGTTGAACCATTCATTTTATCATCACACACATTTTGGTTTCCCTTGTTTCTCAGTTTCTACTGAACAATCAGTAGTAAATGAGTCTTAACTTGCTCAATAAAAATCCAATTGATGAGAGGTTTGAATATTTGAAAACTAGACAGACAGAGCTTTAATTTCATATATTATACACTGAATTTGGATAATTGTAGACCTACTTCCAAATCATTCGTTTTATCATCACACATATTTTGGTTTCCCTTGTTTCATAGTTTCCACTAAATAGTCAATAATAAATGGGTCATAACTTGCTCAATAAAAATCCAGTTGATGATTGGTTTGAATCTTTGGAAACTAAATAGACATAGCTTTAATTTGATATATTATATGATGAATTTGAATAATTGTAGACCCTTCCAAGTATGGTCAAACCACACTTAAAAGAAATGACAAGTTATTTAAAACAATGTATGAAATGACATTACTTTAAAACGTTATACATTTTGATGCTAAAAAAATGACACCACACAATAGAATCATAATGTAAAACTATATGTGTTGATACATAAATCTGCACCAACCAGAGTGATCCGATCGACCTTGGCGGGATCAGAATTGATATGTGTGTGATTATGGGTAATCAACAATGAAAAATAATGAATGCAATAATCTAAATAACAAAGAGATTTTTAAAGTGGTTCGGCAAGTTAGAACTTGAGCCTACGTCCACTATTATCTTATTGTTTTTTAGAGCTTACAAAGAAAGAACAATATAATTCCTAGGAAAATTTGCTTAGAACAATTGCCCCGCCCCCTTGAAAACAAGTTATGATGGGTTTATATAACACTCATTTATATGATAGAGTTGAGATAAGATTCAAATACGTAGAATTAGGAAGTTGCATGATCTTCAGCTACCTTAGTTGGAGTCTATGTCAATTTGAATATCGTCCTTCCAAATTGAGCCAATCTAATATCTTCTCTCTCAATAGGGAATTATCTTCTCCTGATTGACCTCAAAACAATAGCCCCCCAGTTTTTGGAGTGCGTAATCGCGCTTAAAAAACTCATGTCTTTGATCTGGATGGCTGTCGTACTATAGGTTGCAACCTCGAATTGAAGAACTTGAGTTATGCTTGGCGCGATTTGAGATATCTGAGAGATCTTGAACATGTGATCTCAAGCGAATGAGCGAGCTTATGAGCTTAATCAGGGAGCATAAAGAGCTCATCTAAGAGTGTGAGAAGTTCAATTAGAAAATGCGAAGAGATTGATTTGAGAGAATAGCTCGATCAGAAAGCATGGAGAGCTTGATATGAGAGCATAACTCTATCAGAAAGCATGGAGAGTTTAATTTGAGAGCATAGCTCGATCAGAGCTTGATCTGATATGAGAGCATTGCTCAATCAGAAAGCATAGAGACCTTGATCTGAGAGCGTTACTCGATCAAAAAACATGGAGAGCTTGATCTGAAAGCGTAGCTCGATCAGAAAGCTTGGAGAGCTTGATGTGAGAGTGTAGCTCGATCAAAAAGCATGGAAAGCTTGATCTGAGAGCATAGCTCGATCAAAAAGCATGAAGAGCTTGATCTAAGAGCGTAGCTCGATCAAAAGCATGGAGAGCTTGATCTGAGAGCATAGCTCGATTAGAAAGCCTGGAAAGCTTGATATGATCTGAGAGCATTGCTCGATCAGAAAGCATGCAGACCTTAATTTGAGAGTGTTGCTTGATCAGAAAGCATTCAGAGCTTGATCTGAGACCGTAGCTTGAATTAGAAAGCATGGAGAGCTTGATCTAAGAGCGTAGCTCGATTAGAAAGCATGGAGAGCTTGATCTGAGAGCGTAGTTCGATCAGAAAGCATGGAGAGTTTGAGAGCTCAATAGCTTGGGAGCTCGAGAGCTTGAGAGCTCAATAGCTTGGGAGCTCAAGCGCTTGAGAGCTCGACAACTTGGGAGCTAAAGAGCTTGAGAGCTCGATAGCTTGGGAGCTAGAGAGCTAGCTTGAGAGTTCGATAACTTGAGAGCTTGAGAGCTCGACAGCTTGGGAGCTTGAGAGCTATAGAGCTAGCGAACTCTTTCTAATCTAAGAGATCTGAGTACGCGATCTGAAGTTGAAGATCAAAGTGATCTAAGTGCGCAATCTCAGCAATCTAGTCACGCGATCTGAGAGCTCTTATTTGAAACAAGCTTCAGTATTTAAATGATAACTTGAGTTGTAGACCTTGGATTTGGATGATTCTTAGACTGTCGGAAAGCTAATTCGAAGAGTTACAATTCTTATGTTTACTACTTAGCCAGATTCAGACTTTATCCTACTCAGATTTTCACATCTGATAACGTGATTCTAGGAAAAGAAACTGGGATTTGCTGAAGAAGTTGAGACTTGCTGGAAAAACATGGAGAGTTGGTGTAAATCAGGACCTTCTTCTGGCGCCAAAATGTTGATACAAAAATATGTACCAACCAGAGTGATCCGATCGACCTTGGCGGGATCGGAACCAATATGTACGTGCTTACAGGTAATCAAAATGGGTGTTATATAAACCCATCATAACTTGTTTTCAGGGGGTGGGGCAATTGTTCTAAGCAAATTTTCCTAGGAATTATATTGTTCTTCTCAAAAGCAATAAGATAACAGTGGATATAGGCTCAAGTTCTAACTTGTCGAACCACTTTAAAAATCTCTTTGTATGCGTTTGGTTTAATATTTTTATCCCTATTATGGATCCTATTTTTCAAATAGCGTTTGGTACAATATTCTCAAAATATTACCCTATTTTTTTTAATTACCTTTTAACCCTATAAGGTTATTAATTTCACTAAATACCCCCTAAAAAAAAGTTTAAAAATTAACAAAAACACCCCCATCAACCCAACTTGTCGTTATGGCAACCAGTCGGTGATAGCAGGAATCATACAGCCTGAACCAAACTTAGGCCAGTTTAGGCGGAAGTTCTGCCGTGTGGCCTTTTAGGCCGGATCCACCACGGATCGGCCGTGTGCTGGCGAAAGAAATGGCCGTCGTTGACCAAAAATGACGGCCACATCTTTGGCCGTCGCTGACGGCCAAAGATGGCCGTCGTTTGGCCTTTTTAGGCCGTCGACGGCCATAACAAACGTAGATCGCGGGGCCTTTTCGGCCGGATCCACCATGGATCTGGCCGGAAAAGGCCATAATGATGTGTTACGGCACGTCAGGTCCGATGGGCGTGCGTGCTCAATGCCTCGGCAGATTCCGGCGGTGGTGGCCGGAATCGACTGCGTGGTGGGGGTGTTTTTGTCATTTTACATGTTAGGGGCTTTAGTTAAATTAGTAAACCTAAGGGCTTTTTTATAAATTTTTAAAATTTACCTCGTAATACTCCCATATCCAATAACTCAATACTATCCCTAAAATCTTATCCAAAATACTAAACCAAACGCACCCTTTGTTATTTACATTATTGCATTCATTATTTTTCATCACTGATTACCCGTAATCATGCACATATTGGTTCCAATCCCGCCAAAGTTGATCGGATCACTCTGGTTGGTGCTGATTTCTGTATCAATAATATGTAATTAAAATCTTTAATTTGATAGACCTATACAATGTATGTACCTCAATAGTAGATATCAACTAATTGAAACATCCAATTATTCAAACAAACGTGGTGTCAAAACCAATATTATAAGCAACCTGCATAACGCGCGAGACTTTCAACTAGTGTATAATATTTTGGAGATTTTTATTAATTAAATTGATTAATTAAATTTTTTTATTTGTGTGTGACTACATAATAATCTAGATAGTATTCTGGAAAATTTTGGTCCCTACCTCGTCTCTGGAAACATGGCGTAGTCCTTCGTTACATACAAGCTTGTACACATACTTTTATAGCTACCCAAGACAATTCCCTCGAGTGTCCTACAATTCTTCCACATAATCATAATACAAAGTCATATCCAGTCAAACATGAATACCAAGCCATAAATAGAACAAGAGACCCAATCTTGAGTGAAATAAATACTAGGTCTTCGATTTATAATGGCAATTTCATAATTGCTATTATGAAAACTCGCAACAACCAGAGATATATATCAAGTCAATTCGGCGGGATTTGGTAGGATGTACGCGTAATTATAAATAACCAACTAGGAATAGATTGAAAAATCCATAATGCAAGAACCCAAGAGGTTTTTAAAGTGATTCAACGAATTCAAATCAAACCTATGTCCACTGTTAGCTTATTGTTAGTATTTCCTTTACAATCAGACTGGTTACAAAGGAGAATATGATGAACCAAGATGAACTCTCTTCTCTCAATGAGATATGTGTGTAGAAGAAAAAAAAAGGTCTCTCTGCCCACGCATGGATGAGAGAAAAGAGAGAGAGTCCCCTCCTTCATAAAAAATGAGTTTATATAAGTTGTCCAACGTAATAAACTTGTAAGTGAAATCTAACTTGTTGCATACCTTTAACTTAGTGTTTAACTTAAAAGCAGCATTTAACTTGTAAATGAAATTAGCTCAAGATAGGCTAACACCTGACATAGGACCGTTGAGCAATAGCAAATCCTTGGAGCACGTGGTATAAATCCATGCTCATTGGATACACATAGTTTCTTCCAATACCTTAATATGAAGTTTAAATATTTCAAATCTAAATATAAATTTTATAAGCTAAAAGATTGAATGATTTATGATTGAATGAATGAGATTTGTGTTTGATAGTTAAAATTGGTCACGTAAAATATATTGTTGATTTTTTAACAATCATATAAAACTTATCGCTAGTTGGATATTATAATTTTAAATTACTAAAAATATTAAATGTTTAATTATACAAATACAATAATATATTCCTATTCTTATATTACAAATTATTATGAATAGGTAGATTACACATTTTTTTTAATAATTTTTAAGTTATGGCTTAATATTATGAAAATGAAAAACGTCTAGACCAAACAAGGATTTACAGTCACAAGACCAAAACTAAAAAAAATATTTCTCAGCGGACAATAAAAAGAAAAGAAATAAAAAATAAAAAAACAAAAGTAACAACACTAATCTCTCGTTCATATGTTTATAAAAAACATTAGGAAAATTCTGACAACAAATATTATGAACACTTTTTTTTATTAAGAAATTTAATTATTTTATCCACTATTCATAGTATTATTAGAACGATTTTTGAAAAAGATAAAAGAAGTATTAATTTAAATTATTAATTAAAAAGATTATTGTTTCCTCACATATCTTATATCTTGAAGCTCTTGAAGAGTATCCATGGACCCAGCATAGTTAATGAAATATCTTATATCCTTATAATTGTCTTACAAAATCTTATGAGATGGCTTTTAATTTGTACAAACAAAGAGAAGGTATGGCCTAGAGTATTAGAATTTCTTACATTGGTACAAATTAACCAACCCTATATATTAATGAAAACAGTTTATAAGTTAAAGTAGGGGTGTGCATGGGTAGGTTTGGTTCAGGTTTTGGCAACCCAAAGAGACCCAAATTTATTATCCAAGAATGCCCCATGAACCTGTGAATCATATGTCGGAGATGGTTTCTTCCAATATCTTAATGTTGAAGTTCAAATATGTTATGTCTGAAAAAGTAGGGCTGACGCGAGACTCGGTCAACATAAAAAGTCAGAGCTTAGGTATGACCGCAGCTAGTCAAAGGCAGCCACGTCACACAATGACAGGGGCGGAATGCTCCTGTCAGGGCAGTGGGTGCACGTCAGACAAGCCAGGAGCTAGAGTGATTCCACGTGTCTAATCACTGCACCAAATCGTGTAAATCGCTCTAGAAGGTGGGCAATAGGATATAAAGAAGGATTTGCACGGATAATCCTACCAACTCGCAGATTTAGTAATGATAACCTTAATTCATCCCACTATAAATTGAGAGCTCCTCTCTCATTTAAGGGATTAGCTAATATCTCTAAAGAAAAGATAGTATTCTCTCTCTTGTAAAATAATTTGTAAGTCAGTCCGCTGAACGAGACCTGACCACTATCATTAATACAAAAATCAGTGGACGTAGGATTTGCTTCCTTAGCATCCAAACCACTTTAAACGCTATTCTCCATTGTTTTTACTCTTACTTGTTCATCCACGTGTGTCTTCTGGGCCAGCTTAGCATTTCGCACGTGCGTTTGGTTGGTGTCAAAATCACGCATCAACAAAATATTTCGAATCTAAATATAAATTCTATTAAGAAAGAAACATAATGTTAATAAAATCTTAATGAAGAGCAACAACATAACATTTTATAAGTTAAAAGATTGAAGGATTGAATGAAATTTGTATTTGATGAATGAGATTGTTATTATAGGAGTGTTATATTTATGATTAAAATTGGTCACACAAAATATATTGTTGATTTTAACATTCATGTTAAAAATTTATAGCTATTTGGATATTATAATTTTAAAATACCAAAAATATTACACCTTAATTATATGATTAGGAAAAAATACAATAATATTTTCCAATTTTATAATTTTTTTTCAAACTTTCTTTGCTTTTGTTAATATAAATAATTTGAGGGTATTAATGAAATATCACGCCTTTAATTATAATTTACCTTGATTTTCCTATTCTTATATCACAAATTAAAATAATACTTATAAATTAGGGAAATTTTGACAGATAATATGGGGGTTTGAATTTTCGGATGAGGATGAACAATAATTTATTAAGAAATTAATGATACATAAAATTGTTGATTAGTCATAGTATTATTAAAAACATAATCTTACTCCAATAATATAAATGCAAGAAATTGTTAATGAAATATATCAATTGGTTTTCTCAAATATCTTATAATTCATTAACAAATTAAATCTTATGAAATGGCCTTTAAAAAAAATCTATAATATCAAAGTCAATTTATTTAAAAAAAAAAAAGTGTGGGATAGAGTATTAGAGCTTCTTAACTTTAGAAGGCATGAAAATTTATTGAAAGGGGTCAAATTCCATGTACCCCTAATTTATCTGCAAGTTGATCTAGATCCCCTTATATGGAGACTCATATTGAAAGGGGTCACATGACATAACACGTCATTTGGGAATGAAAATTTTGGGATATCATTTGGGACTAATAGTATTACTGATTTAAAATATATCTTGGACATCGTCAGAAAGGTCATTAATTAAAACAACAATGTAATTGTATATAATCAAAAATCAAAATTCAACCTTATAATTCATCGATTTTCCTATTCCTATATCAAAAATTAAATCGATAGTAATAGACTTTATATCAAAAAGCCCTGTTTTACTTGCTTTATAGAAGTAAAAGTCATCATTCATATAAGATTCAGAATCTTCGACGAAATAGAAAGTAGATGAATTAGGATATGAATAGAACTTTGGGTTCTTTGGAGCAACTATGGGCCCAAATGGACTAATGGCCAGACCCAATTCGGGATAAGGCCTTAGTGATTGGATGATCCAATTCGTGAGTAGCTTGGTTGGTGCAATGGGCTGGCCCATGGAATAAATCTTAGAGTAGGCCTAACCCAAATTGGGTCATGACACTGAGTTACGCAATAGATGTTTCGTGTTTGAGTTTGATAAGGCCCAATACAATTTTTGGCTTATACAAGAATGCAAATATAATGAAAGTATTGTTAAGCATGACTTCATTAACCCGACAACTCTCTAAATAAGTGAATTAAGATAAATAAATAATAATGAATTTTTTTTTATTTTTTTTTATCAATCTCAACTTTATTTAATCGGAAATAATTAAGGAAAAATGATATTTTTTAGATGAAAATTAATATTGTTTTTTACTGAACTACTGTTTATGTATGGTTTGAAAAATACTCCTCATTTAATTTTTGAATCAGATTGTAGTCCAATTTAGTTTCCTAAGTGGGTTAGAATCAAGCTTAGTTTAATATACTTTTAACAAATTTAATTGGATTGAATAGATGATTTTATTATAAAAAAAATACAATTTATTTATTTTAATGAATTGATCAACATGTTTTTAATATGAGAAATTAAAATAAAAGGGTCAAAATTACACAAGTGAGATTCAATTTGTATCATTAAAATAAATGAAGAGCACAAAATATATTTTTTATTTTATCATGCCTTTTAATATTAACACCCATGTTATAAATTTCTCCCTATTTGGGTATTATATAATTTTAATATTCACTTTATTTAACCCAAAGTAATTGTTTTCTTTGGTTATTTGGAGGGTATTAATAAATTTCACACCTTTAATTTCATACCTAACAAAAGAAAGGGCTGCAATCTTATATTGTATCTTAATTCAAATACAAATAATTGAATAATCTCTTTTTTAATATTTTGATCAATGGATTAATTAAAAAATGAAATAGAGATGAAGACCAATAAATATTTAAGCATTCATTTACAACAATTTTCAAGATTGCATTGTCTACAATCTAAATTTTAAATGTTAAAATATATTACAGGAATTCAATTATTTAATACAATTATGAAGGATTTTATTAAAAAAACCAATACGATTGTGTATATTTAATTGTTCTAATAGTAATTCCATGTTCCGCAGTCAATTTAATTATTTAATTTCTTAGTTGATTTGATCAATTTAATCCCTTGACTTTATAAACTTTAGGAATTATATTGTCATGAACCTTAAAGAATCGTGCAATTTTAGTGCACAAACAAGGGACTAGACGCTAAGTAAGTCTAAATAACCCGCAAACTCTCAAAGACAAACAAGAGATTAGGCACTAAATAAGCCTGAATATCCCGAAAACTCTCAAAGAAAAAATAAAAAACACGAAGAACATAAAAGAACAAAAAACTCTCTTATATTGCCCTCAGTTGAATACAATGCTTGAAATATGAAAATAATCTAAAACTAGATAGCTTTATATAAGAATTTACAAGTAGATCTAAGAATCCAAATCTGTACATATCCTTTAGGATTGGTGTCTAGGATTAATTATTTAAGTAATAAAATCCTAGTCCTACTTTGGTGTCGTGAAGGAACATTTTGGCAGCTTTTAGAAATATTTTTTGACATATTCTTTAATGCTCTTGAGTCAAGTCTCCCAAACTAGATATTGAGTCTTGTATGGACTTGGGCTTAGGCTGAATGTGACAATATTCATCTCTTTTTATTGTTTCTTTATGTCAATTGTATTTTTCTTTAGGGTTAATAACATTAATTCCCTATGATATTATAAAATAACAAAAATCCCCTTCAAGTTTCAAAAATAACATAATTTTTTCTCAAATGCAAGGATATAAAATGTGTGCATTGACCATAGTGAAGCAATTAATAGACTAGTTCTAATCTTCTCTGGTATACTTTAACAAAACAAAGCAACCCAGTCAAATACTCTTAATTGCCTTGACTTCTAATCCATCTTTTAATTTATGTCACTTAATTTCGTCCTCAGGTACATGGTGTTGGTAGCCCCATCACTTGGACAACAATTTCACCAAGACTGTTCTTCCTCAGGTACATACCAAGACTTTTCTTCCTCATGCTCACAGTGTATGAGTAGATTCATTCAACACATAACAGTATAATTAGCTCATTTGTTGTGCAAAAAGTTTCAGAGAATTTCAATACTCAGAAATGGCATCACATTTTCTTCTTGGTTTTGTAGATATTCTCAGAGAAGCCCTCAAAATCTTCCACAAAAATGGGAAGCTCATGGCCTCTTTCACCTTACTCACCCTCTCAGTTCACTCTCTCCTTTTCTTGTTCAATATTTTCTCCATGAAATCATTGCTCTCAAAATGGATAACTGACGAAAGCCGCCTCCTTTTCACCAGCCCCAACATCCCAAAATATGCAAACCTTCTTGTTGCAGCACAAAAAGATATAAGAATCCTTGTTGGCACTGAATGGATTTTCCTTGTCATCAGCTCCTTCATCTCCTTCTTCTTCTCATCCGCCACAATCTTAGCATCAGCAACAACATACAGTGGCAAAAATTTCTCCTTAAAGGACTTGTTTTCGACCGCGGCAAGTTCATTCAAAAGACCATTTCTTACTTTGCTTTACCTGACACTCTTTGGTGTTGGCTACTTTTTCCTTGCATTAGTTCTGCTTCCTCTTCCTCTCACGATGAGTTTTCAAAGTCCTTCTGCTTTGAAAGTTTATTTTATTTTGCTATCGGTTTCGGCTGAGGCTTTGTATGATTACTTGGCTGTTGTGTGGACTTTAGCTCTTGCTGTTTCGGTGCTTGAAGAAAGCTATGGAATCGAGGCGCTTGGAAAGGCGGCTAAGATTGTTAAGGGCATGGAAATGCATGGATTTCTTGTTAATCTTGTGATGACAATTCTCTCTTTTATTGTTCGACAGGGGTTTAAGTTTCTGAAATTCAAAGATTTTGCAGCAGTTGAAGTGATAATTGGATTGCTTATATTGAATTCTCTCTGGCTAGTTAAGATGTTTGGGTTGATGGCATATACAGTTTTGTACTATCAGTGCAACAAAACTCATGGAGAGGAAGTTGAATTGCAAGGGGACTTGGAATATAGTAAAATACCCAATTTTCAATTTATCACTGAAAATATTCCCTGATGAGAAGATCTTTTTTCTGTTTTCCTTCTGTTTGTGTGTAATTTCGATAATTAAATATGTTTTTTTATCTGTATAACCCCAAGAATTATTATTTGTTGTGCCAAACACATTCTATCAGATTTGTTATTACGTGTTTACTTCCAATAAGCTACAATGAGGGCAAATTTCAGAATAAAAAAAGATGTGCTGTCAAAACTCAATAGTGCCTTATTTGATAATTTTTAATATAAGTTTCTTTCATGCTTAAATTCACGTCATCATAATTTGAATTTTTTCTTCTCCACGAGGTTTAATCATCTATATACTTAAACGTCAATTTGTTTACCATCTTATACTCTATTGTAACGACTGCTGAAAATTAGCACAATGCATGCATAATAACAATAGAAAATTGGGCCCAAAGTTTTTTTTCCATTTCAATTCATATGTCTTTTATACACAAAGAGTACTGTTTACAAAAATTCACTTTAAAAGACAAAATAGGGAAAACAGTGTAGCTATTGCTCCTCACTTGCCGACGCCCCTCCGACTGCATCAACACCTAGATCCTGCATCCACAAAGGAAAATAACGGGGTGAGCACAAAAATAATGCTCGATAAGTAAAACCCTCTATTTGTCTGTCCCCATCCCCGTATGTATCACACGTAATTCTTTCCTTATACTATTTGTTTCTATATCTGTTTCTACTAAACAAAGCATGGCCTCATCTTACAGTGCAGTGGGATGGCGTTCACACACACCATCTCACTCTTCATGACTATCGGGTGGAATTCACACAGTACCAACCCGTTCTTAGTGACTACCGAGTGGGAATCACAAAGCACCTACTCGGTTTTTTTCCTACCTATCGGGTGGAGACCACTTAGCACCTACCCGTTTCTCATGACTTTTGGGTAACGATCACCAAGCATTAACCCGTCTCTAGTCACTGTCGGGTGATGATCACAAAGCATCAACCCACTTCTACTAAATGTTGGATGATGATCACAAAGCATCAACCCACTTATCTAACACTAACCGGGTGGTGGTCACAAAGCATCCACTAGTTTCTACTACTCATCGGGTGACGATCACAAAGCATCGACCCGTATCTAAGGGCTATTCGGGTGGTGATCACAAAGCATCAACCCGATTCCCATAACTATCGGGTGATGATCACAAAGCATCAACCCATCTATTCTACTCTTCTAATTCACTCTATTCTAGCATTTGTCATTCTCTCTACTCTTAGAGTAGTTGCATGCATCCATCAAGCTCTCTACTCATAGGGTAATTGCATACACAAGTTTCCTACACTTTCTTAGGTCACTTTTCAATGCACAATTAGTGCCTATGGATGGTTCATCTCCACTAATGCACTTATGAAATGCCAACATGCAATGTTGCAAGAATTAAGGTTCACTACTCATACTCAAACCTCTATTAGGCATTTCATCAAACAACTCATGTGCACTATAAAACTCTACTATAGCAATGAGTCTAAATCTTTTTCTAACCATCCAAAATGGGGAGAAACCCCTTCACATAGCCACAAAACCTGTCAAAGAAAGCACTTCAAAAAAAGGATTCACAATACCCCTTCAATTCCATCTCAAACTACCTTTCCAACCCAACATCTCATTTCTCATATTTGCAAGGTCTAAACATTCACAAAGCATAGAAATCTCTATTTAAACCTCCATACATGGCATATCACATGTATATCACATACATACATCATTTCTATCAAAACCCTAATCAAGAAAATTCTTAAATCTCAACTTGGGTTGGGGTTTACTTACCTTGTTATGGAGAGACTTCACCAACTCTTCCTTTCACTTGGTTTGCTTGACTTTTCCTCTACTCTTAACCAAAAGAACAAAAACCCTCAAACTTCAATATAAACTAAAACTCACAAATCACACAACTTAAATAGGAATCCTTACCTTAGGAAGCCTTAGGTTGATTTTCTACCCCAAATCACTTCAAAAACCCCTTGGAACTCCTTGATCAAAAGAAAAGAGAAGTTGAGAGGAACAAGAATGGAGAGTTGCGTTTTTGGAGAAGAAGAATGAGGGTTTGCTAACTCTTAATTCCTTTTAATGAAATTTATACCCAAGCATTCCCATTATGCCCTTACTCTTCTTTGGGAATTCCATCTATATCCTTTGATTCATTACAAACTCACCCCCATGTCAACATATTCTCCATGAAAAATCCTTACAATTAACTCCCCACTTTTTCTGCTAATTAGCGGTAGAATGGTCAAATTGCCCTTAGAGAAGAAAATATCTAAAACTTAACAAACATTTTAATCGGCCTATCGCCGGCGGCTGCAACAACGTCGCCGCGGCGCTGTCCAGCCCGCTTCCCAGTAGGCACCACCTCTTGCCGCGGCGAAGATTCTTCTTCGCCCGTGAAGCATGGCATCTTGAACTTCTTCTATTTTCAACCAATTTCAGGGCAAATATTCAACACAACACTCAATCAAACAATATTACCAAAAACCAACTCAAATAAGAGCGAAAGAAGAAACAACAACTACGTACCTCAAGTGGGGCGTTACATCTATTGAGATGTTAAGGGAAATGGTTTTCTTCTGAATCTTGTGTTTACAATATTGTTCATAGTGCCTCGTGACATTTAATTTGATGATGGGCAGTAAAAAATTATCTGCAATTCCCATAATTGTTGGATAGGTTGTAATCGAGCCGAGTTTTTGGCTAAACGAGCTCGGCTCATTACATAAAGGGCGAGTTTGAGTTCAAGCCGAGCCAAGCCAAGCCAAGCCAAAAATTTTCTTGCTCGGCTCAAACTTGATTAGGGATTAGGGGTAACGAGCTTGAATTCGAGCCGACTCGAATTAGGCTTGACAATCTTGTAATTTTTTTCATCTCCTGCACTAATTTATATAAGCAAAAACTGCAAGTAGGGGCAAACAAGTGCTGATGCTACTATACAAATAGATGAACTACTTCACACCAAATATAAGCATATCAATGGCCCTACCAAAAACTCTCCCCTCTTCTTTCATTTGATTTAAAGCTTATTAGGATCCCATATTGGAAGGGAAAAAGGTGGGCATGTGGAATTATAAAGGGCTTGGACACCCTTCCTTGGCAAGCCGGTTTTCCAAGGAGACTTCTACCCAAGCCCACAAAAGGCCCATTATCTAGCCCAATTGTCTGAGTTGTTAGATGAGTCTTTATCAAATGGTATTAGAAAGTCCAAACCCTGCCCAATCCCATGTTCTGGAAGGGGCAACCTAGGAAAGGGAAAGGGCGACCTCTGAGAGTGGGCCAACGATGTTTTGGAAAGGGTGACCTAGGAAAGGGGCAACCTTAAAAAGTAGGCTACCCAAAGTGAAGTCGTCCAGAGTGGGCCAATGATGTTTTGGAAGGGGCGACCTAGGAAATGGCTACCCAAGAAGGGGCAACCTTAGAGAGTAGGCCACCCAGAGTGAAGCCGTCCATAGTGGGTCAATGTGGACGTTGGGTCTTGAAGCGTGGGAGAATGTTAGGATCCCATATTGGAAGGGAAAAATGGTAGGCATGTGAGTTATAAAGGACCTTAGGCGCCCTTTCTTGGCAAACCGGTTTTCAAAAGAGGGTTTGACCCAAACCCACAAAAGGCCTACTACCCTCCCAATTGTTTGAGTTGAAATGGGTCTTTATCAAAGCTTAAAGCAAAATGGTTTTTTCTTTTCTTGGCAACCCAAACAAACAAACAAACAAACAATGCTTATGATCAGGATAATGTTGTATGATAATAGTAATATGCATCTTCATTAAGGAAAGATGTTGAACAGAAGTTGGGTTATCTGAACAAAATAATAAGGAGAATATATAACCCTAAGATTTTATCACACCCAAAAACCCACAAGGCAAACACTAATTCATAACAACTACCTTGAAATCTTTGATCGACGGGAAGAGTTCAGAAAGAGGTTGCGTTTGTCGGCGAGAACAACGGCTACAACTTATGGAATTAAAGGTACATGTGGTGTCGCTTTGAGGCGAGAACAATAAAGAGATGAAGCAGTAGCTGCTTATGGAATTAAAGGTACAAGTGGCGTAGGCATCGGCATTGTCTCGACGAGAACAACGACTGATTTAGGAATTTCTAATTTACCTAAATGGAGATTATAAGATCGATGGGGTGTTGTGAAGTGTTTGGGTTAAATCAATTTTGAATTTCTGATTCAGGAATCATGTTTTACCAATTTTAATATTGGGGTCTGATTTGTTAGTTTTATAAATGTTTATAGTTAGAAAAATATTGTTTTAATCCCCCATAGTTTCTAAAAGCACCCTAGTTATATGAGTTAGCTTTGGGTTGCGAGTCTATCGCGCCAAGTCGAATACTGATCGAACTTGACTCGATTATTTCAATGAGCCCAATCAAGCTTCAAATGAGTTTTAATCGAGCCACTTGCGAGCTGCTCGGCTCGGTTGACAGCCCTTGTTTGGTTTTGTTCTAGTAAATTATATCTACCTGGTTAAGGTGTTTATTCACGACGTTCACAATTTTGTACTACCAGTGCAAGAAAAACCATGGAGAAGAAGTGGAATTGTAGTAGGGTTCAGGCTATAGTAGAGTGCCAACAGTTCCTTTTCTTAATGAGAGTTTAGTATGATTAAGACAAGTTCTTGTTTGCGGAATTTGGTCCTGAATTTATGTATTTTAATAATGAGTCCTTTTGAATTTTCTCATGTTATGAAGTTACAAATGGAAGTCTGTAACCACCACTAGGGTGGTTTGATTGTAAAAGAGCAAAAGAAGGATTTAACATGGATCTCCCAAGTTCAAGTCACCTGATGGTAAAAGAGCAAGAGGAGGATCTAATATGGTCTCTCGAGTTTGAGTCTTCACGACCCTTAGTAGGGGTGGAGCTTTTAACAGCTCACTAACAGTTCATTAACGGCAATGAAATTTTTGTTATTTCAGAAACATCAGGGGAATTTTTATTGTATTTCTCTTAGTCACTTGTAGGCTATAAATTTACTTGAAATAGTTCTTTTTTTTTAACCATGAAAGATATATGATTTTAATTGATACCCACAAAATTAAACTAAGTTCTTAGTGTAATTTAGAGTATAGTTTCTCACTGCAAGTCCATTCTTTTAGTCTAATATGCTAATAACCAAATTTGATTGCAGCTTGTGCCCTGTTTGTTAGGTATAAACATATACTTGTTTTCTAGTTTTTTCCTGTTCTGGATGGAAAAGTAGGACATTGGATGAATGTGCATTCAACCAATAAGAGAATGCATATCAACTCATGTTACTTGCACATATATCCTTATTGGACTGATGCATATACATCTTATGCATGCAAGGATTTTCTCAAACGCAAGATATAAAACGTGTGCATTGACCATAGAGAAGCAATTAATAGTCTAGCTCTAATCTACTCTGGTACACTTTGACAAAACAAAAGCAACCCAGTCAATACGCTAATTGCCTAGACTTCTAATCCATCTTTTAATTTATGTCACTTAACTGATATTGATTTTTCAATGCTGCTTAGTTTCAAGCACTAGTGGCCCCATCACTTGGACAACAGTTTCACCAGACTGTTCTTCCTCAAGTACATGGTCTTGGTAGCCCCATCACTTGGACAACAGTTTCACCAAGACTTTTCTTCCTCATGAACATGGTGTAGGAGTAGACTCATTCAACACATAACAGTATAATTTGTTCATTAATTTGTTGTGCAAAAAGTTTCAGAAGATTTCAATTCTCAGAAATGGCATTACATTTTCTTCTTGGTTCTGCAGATATTCTCAGAGCAGCACTCAAAATCTTCTACTAAAATGGGAAGCACATGGGGCCTCTTTCACCTTACTTACCCTCTCTGTTCACTCTCTCCTTTTCTTGTTCGACATTTTCTCCACGAAACCATTGCTCTCAAAATGGATAACTGACCAAAGCATCCTCCTTTTCACCAGCCCTGTTATGCCTTAAAAATCAAGGTTGACATAAGCTGATGTCAACATGCATCAATCAGAAGGCTTTGCACCGTCCAGAGTATGTCATATCGCCTAAGATAGAAAGAATATAGTTGTCAACAACCCAGCTGACTCAGGTTTTATCTGTAAATGAATTTGGTCCGCACACCTGTCTAAACCTCATTTAATTTAAGGAAATTTCTTTTTAAGTTCTCAACCAATGGGAAAGATAGGAGAGATTTGCACAACACCAACCCATTTGCAATAATGTAATCATTACCTTAAGCACAATAAGTATAAATAGGTAGCTCCCCTCACAAAATCAAGACCAGACACTCTCAATTCAACAAAGAAAATAGCAAAGACACACTACTAGAAAAAGACTAACACATTCTTTAAGAATCCTTAGAACACTAAGCACCTGCAACCCCATATCGCAGCATGAACACACTAATATAAAAAAAACAGTTGATGTAAGGATTCTCTTTAAGCATTTGAATCACTTATAAAAATCTTTATTGTTTCCTTTTATCTTTACATTTTTGTATGTTATTGTGAAAACAGTACCCTATTCAACTCTAATAATCATTTCACGTGTAATTTCTAAGATCTTCTAAATACTTTACACATGCGAAGTGTTAGTGTCAAAATCAAGTATCAATAAGCCCCAACACCCCAGAATATGCAAACCTTCTTGTTGCAGTACATAAAGATATAAGAATCTTTGTTGGCACTGAATGCATTTTCCTTCTCATCAGCTTCTTTATCTCCTTCTTCTTCTCAATCGCCACAATCTTAGCATCAGCAACAACACAGAGGCAAAAATTTCTCCTTAAAGGACTTGTTTTCGACCGCGGCAAGTCCATGGAAAAGACCATTTCTTACTTCGCTTTACGTAATTGTCTTTTGTGTCTGCTCCATGTTCCTTGCATTAGTTCTTCTGCTTCCTACCATAATGAGTTTTCAAACGTTCTTTTGCTTTAAAAGTTTTATTTATTTTGCTGTCGGTTTCGGCTGCAGCCTTCTATGGTTTCTTGGCTGTTGCGTGGACTTTAGCTCTTGTTGGTTTCGGTGCTTGAAGAAAGCTATGGAATCGATCCGTCTGCGAAGGCGGCTAAGATTGTTAAGGGCATGGAAATGCATGGATTTCTTGTTAATCTTGTGATGACAATGCTCTCCTTTATTGTGCTACAGGGGTTTAACTTTCTGAAATTCAAAGATTTTGCAGCAGTTGAAGTGATAATTGGATTGCTTATATGGAATTCTCACTGGCTAGTTAAGATGTTTGGGTTAGATGGCATATACAGTTTTGTACTATCGGTGCAAGAAAACTCATGGAGATGAAGTTGAATTGCAAGGGGACTTGGAATATTGTAAAATACCCAATTTTCCATTGATCACTGAAAGTATTCCCTGATGAGAAGATCTTTTTTCTGTTTTCCTTCTGTTTTTGTGTGTAATTTCGATAATTAAATTTGTGTTTTATCTGTATAACCCCCAGAATTATTATTTGTTTGCCAAACACATTTTATCAGATTTGTTTTTACATGTTTACTTCACATAAGCTACAATGAGGACAAATTTCAGAATCAAATGAGATGTACTCTCAAAACTCAATAGTATTTTCAGATACCCAAAAATTTTATAACATCTTCAAAGGGTCTGAACCTCAAATATTAGCACCATGAGTTTTGCAGAAATTCTGAAAGAAGCCACAAAATGCTTCCTTTAAAATGGGAAGCTCTTGGCTCCCACAAACATAATCACCCTCATATTCTCCCTTTACTTCATGTTCATCATTCTTTCCCTACTGATTCATGGACCACTGATTTGATATTCAATCAAAACTGCCCAAGGACTTTCACCAAAAGCTTCAGATTGTCCCATCAGCCACTTCATATCAAACAGCAACTGAGATTCATCATAGCATTACTACTAATCTCCTGTTTTGCCTATCTCAACATTATGCTATTCTCTCTACCAGCTACAATTCTTGCATCTTCCATAACTACTTATTGCTCTTCGGAGCGACAATATTTTATCTTTCGAAAACTTAATCTCGAAACTGATGCGATTACTATGTGTCCATTGATTGCTTACTTATGCATAACATGCTTTGATGTGTGTTACACTGTCATAGTTTTAGTTATTTTGTTCTATCTTGTGCTACAGCTCAACCAATCATCAATTCCAATTGTTTCTTGCTTTGGCTTTTTACCTCTATTTGGATGTTGTTTTGACATTAGAGGCTGTAGTTTCAGCCATTGAAGAGCAAATTTATGAGATTAGATTTACAAGGAGAAATGGAATATGCTACAATACCTACTCCATCTAATGTTTTTCCATAGCAAACGTCAAACAAAGAAACATCGAATAGAAATAATTTGAATCTTTGTTCTGGAATAGTGGATCAACAACATCACCTAACAGATTAATTTTTAGAATCGATAACGATGGCCTTCTCAAACCTGTCATTCTTATAATGTCAAGTTGTCAACATATTCAGTTCTAGGCATGAGTACAAGCATCATTTAGTTCTGCTACTAAATTATATTGTAGGCAATTTGTTATCAAATGTTACAAATATGATATCATGCATTTATAATATAAAATTTTGTGAGTACTAACTGCTAATCTCTATAATTTTACCTGAATTAAAATTGTTGTACTTGAAACATTCCAATCTAACTCCTAATATAATAACATAAAGATGTATTAAAGTCAACAATTTACTTTAATGGCAGTTGAAGATTGCACAGATGGCAATCTTACTTACCACAAAAAGGTCAATTTCCCAGGAGTATCTTAACACAAATCAAAGGGAGTAGGAGTGGACTAATTTAAGCCTAATGAACAATATCTCAATATACAGCTTATCTTCTCTTTTGAGATAAAACATTTTCAAAGGGCCTAATAATCCTCAATAGTAGCATCATGAGTTCTGCAGAAATTCTAACAGAAGCCCTGAAATGCCTCTTCAAAAACTGGAAACTCCTGGCTTATACATACATAATCACCATCGTTTTCTCCCTTTACTTTATGTTCATCATTCTCTCCTCAAATTCATGGACAAACGATTTGATTTTCAATCAAAACTCCCCATGTATACTCACCGACAGCTTCATATTTTCCCTTCTGCCACTTCACATCAAACAGCAACTGAGATTCATCACTGGATTAATACTAATCTCCTCTTTTGCCTATCTCAACCTCTTCTTATTCTCTCTTCCAGCCACAATTCTTGCATCTTCCATAACCACTTGTTCCTCGTCGATCGAATTTTCATCTTTCAAAGACTTAATCTCGAAACTGATGCGTCCGTTTGTTACTTGCCTACACATAACACTTTTTAATGTGTGTTACACTGCCATAGTTTTGGTTATTTTGTTCTCTCTTGTGCCACAACATAACCAATCATCAATTCCAAGTATTGTGGTATTCTTTTTTGCTTTGTGTTTTTATAACTACTTGGATGTTGTTTGGACTTTGGGGGCTGTAGCATCAGCCATTGAAGAGAAAATTTATGGGATGGAAGCATTCACCAAGGCTGCAAAACTTGTTGAGGGTAGGAAAGCTTGGTGGGTTTGCTATAAATAACTTCTTCAAGGTACTATATGTGATTGTTTTCCAGGGCTTCAAAATCATTGAATTTGGGGGATTTAAAATAGTTTCTAGCTGGTTAGTTTTTTTACTAGCGTTCAATTCTCTATGCTTGTTGAAGATCTTGAAGCTGATTGTTTACACGGTGTGGTACTACCATCTCAAGAAATCACATCCACGTGGTGAAGAGATTTGTGTCACCGAGATGAATGGAATATGCTAACATGCCATGGAATATACTTGAAAGGGCCAAGCATTTCCACGCAGGGGCTTAGCTCAATCTTTGTTGTTGGGTGTTGGGTTTGGCAGAGTAGTGCAGAGAGCCAGTATTAAATTTCTCCATTAAATTTCGTTGATGATTTTTTTTTTCTATAAAACGTATGCACATCTTGTATATGTACAGGAAGAAAATGGAAAACAAAAACGAAAAGAAAGACTTAGAGATAATCGATTACAAGATTGAAACTTGCGATCAAGAAATTGAGTTTTTAAGGCCAGAGCGTGTCCAGGCAGAACCTTGAGTCCGCCAGATCTTCATCTTCCACAGTTACTTGTATATAGCTGTTAGTCTCCAGCTTCAATTGGTTCTGGTCAGCGAAATATGTTGAGGAGGGGAACTGACTGAGTATTGTTTCCACAGAATCAGAGTTTTGGTGTTTGAGATGAAGAAGTTGAGTCACCAGAAGAACAAGAGTTGCCATCAAAAACAAAAGCAAAGATTTAAGTTATCTGAGAGTTGTTGATCGATGTATGAATTGATTAGTTTTCTGAACATGTTATGTGCCATTTATAATAAATGGAAAAAAAACAGGGGTTGTCATGCCCATTGATTATTCATAAGAGCCATTGGTTTTGTCTGGTAATGGTATGGTGTCGGTGCTGAACCTGGTTTTGTTCTGGTTTTCGAATCTTCCAATGTTTCCCAAAACCAAAGCATTGGCTCCCTGGAAATGTTGCAGTTGTTTTCCAAGGCCATTTGTATTCCACTACTTGGTCATGGGCCAATTTAAATCTCAATTGTTGTAGAATGAGGCTAAACAAAAGCCCAAGATCCTTTAATCCTATTGTTTGAGAAGATTTCGTATACATGTATATGTGCATGATTTATGAAAGAATTTGTGATAATAATTAATGCCGTTCGAATAAAATATATAAATCTCTTTGTTAAGTTTTAAGTATTAAAATAAATAATAAATATTTTATTTAATAAATATTTATTAATTTATAATAGTCATACTTGGGAGGTGTCATTAGTTTTACTATCATGGTGTGTATCAGTTGGCCGTCTTTTTCACTATTTAAAGGCATATCCAACCCAACTCTATTTTGGGTTAATGATGACCAAAATAGCTTGAATTTCAACTCCAATCTAGTGTCATTTTCTCCACCAATTTGGTGCCCTGCTAGGTTGCTACAGTGCCACGCTAAATTTTGTGTAGTATTGTTCATGCACACCAATTTGGCGTGGCACTGAAAGACAAAAAAATATATATTTTTTTGTTATTTGTATTTAAGCTAATTTGTTGAAATTGTCGCAGATGAAAATATCTGATTTCAAAATTTTCTTGTTCGACATAGATAAATCAAAGATACAGAGGCTCATCATGCTCTTCAAAATGTAGTAATTAATCATTTGTGGGAAGAATATACTAATTCGAAAAATTAAATTACTATCAATATAGAATTTTACTTTTGTGTTGTTGTTGTCTTTTTTTTTTTTTTTTTGGGTAGTAATTTATATTAGATGTATTGTTTTTCTATATTAAATGTAATGTATATTTGATTAAATAAATATTTAATTTTATTAAATTAGTATAATTTTTAAAGTAATTATTGTTTAATAAAAATATCATTCCTAATATTTTATTAATATATACAAAAATAATAAGTGAAATAAATTAATTGTTGATTATTACAATATAAAAATAATATTCTAAAAAATATTATTTTTAATGTAATATTTGATGCAATGGATTGGAGATATAATAGTATTTCACACAAAAAATCACATCAATTTAGTGTGAAAGTTGCACCAATTTGGTCCAATATGTTGGAGATGGTCTAATAAGGACATTTTCACAATTACAAAAAAAAATTAGGGGAAGGTGATTTTAAGTCATTTTATTAAATTACCATAAATTTTCTTTAAAATAAAAAAGAATTCTTACGGGGAATTCTTATTTTATTTTCTAAATAGAACAAATTAATTTATAAATTTATGAAAGCTAACATTTCTCTCTCAGTCTCCACGTAAATTCAGTTAATTTTTTTAAGAAAAATTCTGTAGTTAAAAAAATATTATATAAAAGGCTATCAAAAATCAACAATATGGAAAGAGAACAGAACACGTAAGAACCAAGAAGAAACAACTGGAGATGGTGTCCACATCTCTGCGACCCATCAATGGACCTCTAATTTTCTCCTCTTTTCGCCCTCTTCATCGCTCTGCAACTCTCCACAAGTATTTTTTTTCACTTATCCACTTCTTCATTTTCTCAAAGTTTTGTTCTTTTACATGTTTTCTCTGTTTGGTTGCTCAGAAAAAAAAGAACCGAGGAAAAGTAACTTAAAAATTATAAATGGCACTGTTTTGATAAATTTTGTTTGGTTTTTTATATGTTTCCTTTGATGGGTATGTGTTTGTTTTGGTAAAGTTAGTCGTTTTGTGGTTAAAGATTTGGTCTTTGTGTTTTTACTAGGGATATAGCAAAATTGAAATATCGAAGATGAGAAAAAAGAAGGTTTGTTTTTTCAGTGGCCTTGATGATGAAATGACTGGAAATTTTTTATTTTTGGTTTTTTGTTTTGGTGACAATTTAGGAAATTTTAGATGAAACTAATTGCTGCTTGATAAATTTACTTGTGTATCCCAAAATGGCTCCTTTGTTTTTTTTTTTTTTATAGAGGATGAGTTCACCTCAGTTTGGTTTTAGAACATGATGGGGAATTGTTAATTAGATTTTATTTGAGAAATATAATGTATACAATGGAAGTTGATTGAAGTTTCATGAGCTTTCGGGTTATGTTGGTCAGTAGAATTCAATAGACTTGTGTTAGTTTCAATTTTTAGATGCAATTTCTTAATGTAGTTTAAATTGTTTCATGTGGTAAAAGTGGTTTTTGAGTAAGTACCAGTGCTATTTAGTGATAGAGTGTGAAACCTGTTGGTTGTGTCATGTGACTTAACCATAACTTTATGCCTATATCCTGGCTAGTTATGAAGTTTTTTTAGCCATGATTAAGTTTCATAGGAACAAAACGAGATTCAAATCCTAATAATGTTATGTACCGAAATAGTTTTACAATATTAAATATTTTTTTTCAGGTGGGGATTGAGAAGAGACCAAGATGCAAGCCTGACATCCAGTAGAACCAGGAGCCAAGAGTTTCGTGTTTTGGCCAATCCAAATGTATGAATCAACCCCAAGGCTTCCTCATGTATAATGCGAGTATATTTGGTTTGCATATGGTCAAAGGTTTTGTAGGTATGTAATTGATGTTTAGTCAGCAAATGCCTCTTGGTAGTGACAGTCTGGTCTCTGGAGTCATGTTAGATTACTTAGTTGTAGTTGCTTAGCAGATGGTGAAAGTTATTTAGAACCATCAATCTCAGAGGTATCTTGGTATTTGAAAGGATACATAGATCTATTTAGTTCATTTTTGACAAAAATCTTAATGACACCGATTTGGCTAGAATCAAACAATGAAATAAACTTTGATTTCAGTAAATTGTGAATCATAAAGCAAATCAAAGGAACAACAAAGTTTTATTTTATGTCATCCAAGCTAAATAGTCTAAAAGCTGAATTTTAAAGGCTTAGTTTGGTGGTTGTTCTTGTAAAGACGCTTGTATCAGGTAGTTGAATGAAGGCATTATGGGTGTTAAGATGGAGAGATGGGTTATGTTTTTATTGGGAGTGTAATTTGTTTCACATAAATAATCAGTGGAAAATTTCCCACTTTCCAGTCTACCAATTACAATGCACAAAATTGATAGCATTCCTGCACAAACAACTTTCATAAGCATAGCGCCAAAGTCACTTCTCTGTGAGTACCTGAATCACAATTCTTCGGTTTAGTTAAGAGCACTCACCCTTTTACGGACTCAGTGGAACTTATTGATTAAGTGCTCTTAGACTCTCCTCCATTGCTATACTATAAGAGGCCTCTGTGAATCCAGTTTCTCTATGTTCTACAATCACATTCCTGGGCACCTTGATCATTTTGCTCTTTTCCTTTTGAGTACTGCACATTGTGTCTCGATTCATTCGGAGGTTCTTAAACTCTCTCAAAATCCCTTTAGAAGTTGCTTTCCTTTCAATCTATTATGCCCCCAAAGGAATTTAGTGAAGATTGTCTTGAGGGTTTAGAATAGTGTTTCAGATTAAGGTAATTACCCCTTTTGTGGAAAATAATAGCTAGATTGGCGTGTCTATATATGCATTTTCTGCATGATGTTTCATGATCATATCGTCCTATATGAAGAATTTGTCTTTTTTTCTTGCAATTTCTTATGGCTTGGAATCATCTGTTCGAGATGCAACTTGCACTTTTTTCCTTGCAACAATTTCTGCCTTATACTTAATTTACTTACAGTCAGTGAGATGAAACTGATTTCCTTTTTTACCTCTTTTATTTCCAGTAATCATATAATATGCTTTGCAGTGTATAAGAATTAAATTCACCTTTGTTCTGAATCACACTTATTTAACCTTGCTTCATTGTGCAGGTTTCTAAGAGGGGCAAAAGTTTCATCAAGGAGATAATCATGGTTGATCCTTTGGAAGCCAAGCAGTTGGCTGCCAAACAAATGGAGCAAATTAAAGTGAAGGAGAAATTCAAGGTGGAGGAAGTTTCATAATTGATGAAAGATAACTCATATAAAAATACTTGTCTAATATCTGGTGTCAGGAGCCATTGGTGGCAGACAATTTCCTGCTGAAGTTTTGGTAGCTCTTTGGAAGTAGTATAAATTTTCTCAAATCTATGGGAAACTCCTCGTACTTCCTACTTTAGATTTAGACTGGCATGTAGGACTCGAAAAAGTGTTTTGTTTCATTAAGAAGACAGAAAAAACCCTGAAGCTGATAACTTCTGAAAAGAACTAAGCCAGTAATTGTCTGCCACATTCAATGATAACCTTATATTCTAGCCAAAGGGCAAGTTTAGTTGCTTTGGTCTTTGGTTCTGTATTGTAATTTTGGGCATGCCGAAGCTGTATTGCCAACATGGTTTAATTTCACATTCACCTATCCAACTTCTTAATTCATGGGTTTTTTTGCTCTAATTTAGCTCACTTGTACATTCTGATGGCTTACTTTTGGTCTTTCAGAGACGACGTCAAATTGAGGCAATCAACGGAGCATGGGCAATGATTGGTCTCACAGCAGGCCTAGTAATCGAAGGTCACACTGGGAAAAGTTTTCTAGCTCAGGTGGAAGTACCCTTTTCTTTCAGTTGGCTAACTAGAATCTTTCGAGTATTAGGCAATTTGATTAATGTATTTTCATGTTCCTTTTTTGTCTTTCAGCTTGCTGGTTATTTGTCTGCCATCGTCAGTTTTTTTGTGCATTAGACAATAGTCCAGACGGTATTGAAATTCAAGCAATTGCAGATTCATTCATGAAAGGATGTATGTAGGATTCAAATGTTTGGAACGAAGCTGGGTTTCCGTTTTCCATGAAAAAGAGAATAAATACGTAGAATGGGCTGGGCTCTAGTTCATTAGTTTAGGAGTTTGGGTTATTCAAGGCCTGTCTATATTGTATATTTTAGAAACAATTTTTTGGTTTTTGAAAACAAATGATACAGCGCAAATAATCTTACTAGCCTAATCAAAGTCATTTGTTCCCCCATAGATTAACTACAGTGTCGACCCAGTAATGTTACCAGTCATTATCCACCATTGGATGGATGATTAGCTTAATCATCGGTTTGACCAACGATCATACATTTAATAGCAGGTATTAAGTCGGTAACAATATTGAATCGATATTCAAATTGTAAATGATTTGATGGCTTGGTCCTATTAATTGACCTTTTAGGTCAGGGACCATAAAACTTTAGGCCTCTTAAATGTTGGCTTCATAAGTTTAATTCCACCTTCTCTGGAATAATTTTTAATTTTGTGAGCCTGAAAGGGAAGTGGCAACCTTACAAGTAACAATCTCTTTTAATAACCATCATTAGGTAATCAGATGGTAAAATAGCAGAAAGGGGTTTCATGAGCTTCTGAGTTCGAGTCTCTATAAGCCCTAATAGGAGTGGCAACTGAGGAGTTTACCTGATCGTCAATTTGAGGGTCTTGAGAGATTAGTTGAGGTATGCGCAAACTAACCTGGACACCAAAAAAAAAAAAAAAAAAACAATATCTTTTCATTCATGAATAAAATGAATTGAATTTGGATGTCTTCATGCATGCCTTTTGCAAGATTACCAATCTCTTTTATTCAAATTCATGCGCAAAGAAAACCCTAATCGATCGTACATTGTTGAGACATTTAAAATTACAGGTTTATTGCTAAATTGGGTAAGTAACATTTCTTACTGATTTGACACAATGAGAACACCATGTATCGTTCAAGATTCAATGTATATAGTAATCGGAGAAAATTGAGCTCGACTGATTTTAAAAAATTGTGTTATATATCTATTTACATATGAGTGGTAAGGGCTTAGGGCCAAAGGGTTTGCTCTCCTTATGATCTCAGATCCAAATCACAAGAACGATTGCCAATATTGTTAGCTACGAACAGCAAACTTGCCTTGTTCAAGGTCAAGAGACTAGTTAAGGTACGCGTAAGTTGGCCTGGACACCCTCGATAACCAAAAAAAAAAAAAAATTTACACTTGAATTAATGCATATTATTTATTGAATAGGTTATAAGGATCGATTTGTCACACTGATACCGAATCAAAAGAAAACCCTAGTCCCGGAAAAAAAGAAGAAGAAGAAAAAGAAATCATTGGATTAACGATGAATGTTTGTATCAATGAATAGTGTTCACCCAACAATCTTTCATATCAACAATACAATTAGTTTAATCTGTCATCCAATAATTATTGATCGAATAATGTTATCGTTTCATTTGAAGTGATCCCTTATTTTTCAGAATTAAAGACATATAATTTACACAAAAATGTGTGGCATTAATAGGGCTAAGTAGATGAATTGAATTTGGATGTCTTCATGCATGCCTTTTGCAAGATTACCAGTCTCTTTTATTCAAATTCATGCGCAAAGAAAACCCTAATTGATCGTACATTGTTGAGACATTTAAAATTACAGGTTTATTGCTAAATTGTGTAAGTAACATTTCTTACTGATTTGACACCAATGAGAACACCTTGTATCGTTCAAAATTCAATGTATATAGTAATCGAAGAAAATTGAGCTCAACTGATTTTAAAAAATTGTGTCATATATCTACTTACATGAGGTCAAGGTTTTTCATTTGTTATATATATATATATATATATATATAAAAAATATAGAAGTTAAAATTATGTGAAAATACACGTCTAATAAAAAATAGTCAAATGAAAATTTTACACTTAGAACCAACAATGGGTTGGCCGAGTGGTAAAGGCTTGGGGCCAATGAGTCTGCTTTCCTTGTGGTCTCAGATTCGAATCACAAGAACGATTGCTAATATTGTTGGCTACGGACCGCAAGACTTACCTTGTTCGGGGTCGAGAGACTAGTCAAGGTACGCGTAAACTAGCCCGAATACCCTCGATAACAAAACAAAAAAAACTTACACTTGAATTAATGTATATTGTTCATTGAATAGGTTTTAAGGATTGATTTGTCACTCTAATACCGAATCAAAAGAAAACCCTAGTCCCGAAAAAAAAAAAAAAAAAAAAAAGAAATCATTGGATGAACAATGAATGTTTGTATCAATGAATAGTGTTCACCCAACAATCTTTCATATCAACAATACAATTAGTTTAATCCCTCATCCA
Source organism: Pistacia integerrima (assembly GCA_026225825.1). Classification (NCBI taxonomy): domain Eukaryota; kingdom Viridiplantae; phylum Streptophyta; class Magnoliopsida; order Sapindales; family Anacardiaceae; genus Pistacia; species Pistacia integerrima. Next base: position 19,737,241 of record CM047743.1, on the reverse strand, counting down.
ATAATTATGGACCTAATAATGTTATCATTTCATTTGAAGTGATCCCTTATTTGTCAGAATTAAAGACATATAATTTACACAAAAATGTGTGGCATTAATAGGGCCAAGTAGATGAATTGAATTTGGATGTCTTCATGCATGCCTTTTGCAAGATTACCAATCTTTTTATTCAAATTCATGGACAAAGAAAACCCTAATCGATCATACATTGTTGAGACATTTAAAATTACAGGTTTATTGCTAAATTGTGTAAGTAACATTTCTTATTGATTTGACACCAATGAGAACACCATGTATCATTCAAAATTCAATGTATATAGTAATCGGAGAAAATTGAGCTCAGCTGATTTTAAAAAATTGTGTCATATATCTACTTACATGAGGTCAAGGTTTTTCATTTGTTATATATATATATATATATATATATATATAAAATATAGAAGTTAAAATTATGTGAAAATACACGTCTAATAAAAAATAGTCAAATGAAAATTTTACACTTAGAACCAACAATGGGTTGGCCGAGTGGTAAAGGCTTGGGGCCAATGAGTCTGCTCTCATTGTGGTCTCAGATTCAAATCACAAGAACGATTGCTAATATTGTTGGCTACGGACCGTAAGACTTACCTTGTTCGGGGTCGAGAGACTAGTCAAGGTACGCGTAAACTAGCCCAAATACCCTCGATAACAAAACAAAAAACAAAAAAAACTTACACTTGAATTAATGTATATTGTTCATTGAATAGGTTTTAAGGATTGATTTGTCACTCTAATACCGAATCAAAAGAAAACCCTAGTCCCGAAAAAAAAAAAAAAAAAAGAAGAAAAAGAAATCATTGGATGAACGATGAATGTTTGTATCAATGAATAGTGTTCACCCAACAATCTTTCATATCAACAATACAATTAGTTTAATCCGTCATCCAATAATTATGGACCTAATAATGTTATCATTTCATTTGAAGTGATCCCTTATTTGTCAAAATTAAAGACATATAATTTACACAAAAATGTGTGGCATTAATAAGGCCAAGTAGATGAATTGAATTTGGATGTCTTCATGCATGCCTTTTGCAAGATTACCAATCTCTTTTATTCAAATTCATGCACAAAGAAAACCCTAATTGATCATACATTGTTGAGACATTTAAAATTACAGGTTTATTACTAAATTGTGTAAGTAACATTTCTTATTGATTTGACACCAATGAGAACACCATGTATCATTCAAAATTCAATGTATATAGTAATCGAAGAAAATTGAGCTCAGCTGATTTTAAAAAATTGTGTCATATATCTACTTACATGAGGTCAAGGTTTTTCATTTGTTATATATATATACAGTAAAACATCTTTATAGTCATAATGGTGGGACTAACTAATTTTATTATTATGAGGAGGTTATAACTTAATAGAGGTGTAGTTAAAAAAATTTCTTATTTCATAATTCATGTTTTAGTAGTACAATATTAAGATTTTAATTCATGTTTTAATAATATAAGGGTTTCAATTCAACACTTAAATGGCCTACTTTTAAAACGGATAGAAGATCGTGTTTTGAAACCAACAAAGATAACTGTCCTTAACATAATTGTAAATGCAGTTGCTGCATGACAACTGATGTGAAGCCACAAACAATTGCCAATTGTTTTAAGCATTACAAAATTAGGACCCCCGATGTTGATGAATTGCAAGTTATAATTGAAGTGAATGAGGATAATCAAAAAGTTATTATAGAATTGAATGATCAGATTCAACAACTTCACTACACTAATCGAATAAATATTAGTGTTTTCCTTAATCATCCAAATGAGTAACAAGTCATGTATGTTTTAAAAAAAAAAAACAAAAATCATTTCTACAATTAAACAAGAAGAGAAAGGAAATAATTACGAGGATGATAGTAGAGAAATACAAAATGTTTCATGTCAAGAAGCTCTAAACATGCTTGAGAAGTTAGAAATGTTTTAGCTTTAACAAGAAAATATCCATGCTAACGAGTAATGTACCCGCAAATTAAAAGATGTGCTAACAATTCTAAAGCATAAATTATTGTCTCAAACAACTTCAGATAAATATTTTATTTCATCTTAAACCTTAAATGTAACATACCATATTTTTTTTTTGCAATATAGAGATAATTATTACTATGTGGAGGCAACTTTCCTTAAAACGGGAATTAGAAAAATTATAACTTATTACAATATAAAATTTATTCTTATTTATAACTATCCCAAATTGGGAATATAATTTTTTATGACTATGTAGAGTTTATTCCTATATAGAGTATCATTATAAAGAGGTTTTACTGTATATATATATATATATAGAAGTTAAAATTATGTGGAAATACACATCTAATAAAAAATAGTCAAATGAAAATTTTACACTTAGAACCAACAGTGGGTTGGCCGAGTGGTAAGGGCTCAGGGCCAATGGGTTTGCTCTCCTTGTGGTCTCGGATTCGAATCACAAGAACGATTGTTAATATTGTTGGCTACGGGCAGTAAGACTTACCTTGTTCGGGGTCAGGAGACTAGTCAAGGTGCACGTAAACTAGTTCGGACACCCTCGGTAACAAAAAAAAAAAAATTACACTTGAATTAATATATATTGTTGATTGAATAGGTTTTAAGGATCAATTTGTCACGCTGATACCGAATCAAAAGAAAACCCAAGTCCCGGAAAAAAAAAAAAAAAGAGAAGAAGAAAAAGAAATCATTGGATGAATGATGAATGTTTGTATCAATGAATAGTGTTCCCCAACAATCTTTCATATCAACAATATAATTAATTTCAATTAGCTTAATCCGTCATCCAATAATTATCGATCTAATAATGTTATCGTTTCATTTGAAGTGCTCCCTTATTTGCCAGAATTAAAGACATATAATTTACACAAAAAGGTGTGGCATTAATAGGGCCAAGTAGATGAACATTACAGTTCCCAACTGTTGAAGTAACCAATAGAAGGAATATAATTAATAATTAATGATGCTAACCTTCAAGGATTAGAAAACTTAATAAACTATTAAATGTGATTAGGTGAAAAATCATCTTATCCATTATGTGATACATTTTCTAAAGTAAAATAATAAGTGAGATGGTTAAACAGCTAAGGGAAATTGTATTCTCCAATGAAACAGCTCTTAAGGGATAAACATTTTTTTTTTTTAATGTAAGACAAAACTCTTTGGATTTATTAACTTATTAAAGTCAAACTTTGTTTCCTTAATTGTGTTTATCTTGTAACATCCCTACTTTTCATCGCCTCAAATTTAAGATAATATTTCTGTTTGTTAATCAAATTAAGAAAAAAGAAAATGTTAATCAATGTGAGTGTTAGAATTAAAAAAAAAAAAAAAAAAAATTACGGATATCTACTCTTGAAAATTATTTGAAGATCTTCTTATTCATTGTGTTAAGTGGTAATAGATATTAATTTTATGTTAAATAATGTAAAATACTAACTACTTCTACTACCCAACTCCTCATTTAATAAGAAATTGGGTGGTTGATGCAAAATTACATTCATATAAAATTAAATTAAAGATATTTGAGCTGATTTTATGAATGTTCTTTGTGCTTATATTAAAGTATTCGATTAAAATACCTATAAGATACGAAGTACTTTTAACATATCTAATAAGTAATAACTCCCAAACAACTCAACCTCTTCAAAAGCACTTCTTGTAAACGTGGATAAGCACATAAAAAAATAATAATAATTAATTAATTAAAACATATATCTCTTTTCACCAATCTCTCTCTTTCGTATCTTATACAAAATCATGGTGGGCTCATAAAAAATTTAATCTTTTATAGGTAGATAGATAGAGAGATCCACGAGTCTTGATTACCAAATTATGACCAAAACCCACCAATAAAATTCCCACAAATCAAGATGAAATTTGTCAATTGTTGCCATCTCCCAATTGGCTATAGAAACCAAGAACCAAAAAAAAAAAACCAATTAAATTAAAGTTCTGTTAATTTGATACGTGAAGGCTCAACAAACCCTATTGGGGAAATTGGAAGTTTGTGGCCTTTGCGTGTGAAAATTTTGATTTTGTGTATTCAAAGAAGATTGATTTGAAGAGTTCAAAATGGGAGGGCTAAACCATTCAATTTCAAGAGCTTGTTGAAATTTTGATTTATGAAGAAATGTATATTCAAAAAGGCAGCTTGGACTTAGCTGGATTAGGGGCTCCACCACCCTCTTTTAGAGCTTCTTTCTACGACCAACTATTTAGATTTAGATTTAGATTTCCATTCAAATTGGAAAACTTATAAAGATAATAACCATAATTATGTCAAAATTTATATTAAAACGTCTTGAGCAAAGAATTACTAATATACATATATATGGGGCAGGAGAGGTTTTCGATTTTTATCAATAAACTAATTCATATAACTCTGAAATACTTGTCATTAATCTTATTTATAATTATCTATTAAACGTTCATGCAATTTATGGAAAAGTCTTCTAATAGAAAAGTGGTCTCACCACCATTTTTGAACTTCCATCTATGAGCAACCTTTTGAGAAAAAATGGGTCTTCCTAATCCATTAGTATAGTGACAAAATCAATTGACTAAGCCAATAAATTGAAATTATGTTCCGCACATGCAATTGTCTAAGTCATGCTTTCTTATAAAATTAATTAAATATATGAATTTGGATGACCGACACGATAAGACAAGCTTTCGAATTATAATAATTTGGTCATAGATAATATGTTATGATTAAGGCTTGCCACCATCAACCACTTTGTTTAAGAAATTGATTGATCTCATCTTCTAGGCATACAATTTTAAGTAATTTTGGTGCGTCTAAAATTTGAATATATGCATGTATGTCAAATTGTAATTAATATTGTCGTTGTCGACTATAAACAATCACAATTGACAAAAATAACATTTTTCGAGGGTGCGTATCGCTATACAAAAAACTTTTATGATAGAAAAACAACAATGTTCTTGATCTTGTATGATCTAAAACTTTTTTTTGTTTTGTTAACCGGAGATGTTCGAACCAGTTTATGCGCACATAAAACTTCTCTTTCAAGCATGTTAGAATTATGAGTTTGATCAAGTGAATGTTATTTGTTATCATATTACTCGTGTAACAAGTCAATGTTTTTATCATTAGGAGTATCCAGACCAACTTGTGCGTACCTCAACTAATATTCCAAGACCCTAAAATTGTCAATCGAGTAAGAACCTCGATGGCCACCCCTATTAGGGCTTTGGGAGACTCGAACTTAAAAGTTCATAGAACCTCATTTTGCTCTTCTATTATTAGGCCATCCAGCAATGGTTACGAACTCATTCTTTAATTATATGAATATTGTTTATGTAGGTGGAATGAATTTGAGATAGGTTCAACTAGGCTACAACCGGTCTCAACTTCTTTCAAATAACTTAGGTGGAGAGGATACTTGGTCATATTGACTCAGATTTAAGGTGGACCAAATCCAATTTTGTAGACATATTTAAATAGTTATTATTTTAAAAAATAAACCCACCCATTTGATTAAATTCTATTCCAATTAGATTCAACATCATATATAAAGTTCATTAATTTAAAACCGACAAAAACCATATAAAAATATTTATATTTATATTATATAAATTTCATTTCCAACTTGATATTTATTAATGGTTTTCTTTTCTTTTTGATAAGGATGTAATCTTGATTAATGTAAAAAATCAACCTCATGAAATAACAAATTAATTAAATTAAACCCAAACAAGTCTTTGTCATAAGCCTTATCTAACCAATGAATTAATTAATCAAATTAATTTGAGAAGACAGGCGCTAAAGGGAACACAAAAAGCAAAATAGACAAACAATGGATAATAATATTCTTTGGAATAAACTAAAGAGATAATTAAGAGAAAAAAAAAAAATAGAATTTGGGTTAGTCCTAATCTTTAAATATGCTTAATTAAGTGGTTATATTCAAATGGGTAAAAAGTCTTTTGGATTATCTAATAAAAGACTGAAATTGATTTGAACTTATCAAGAACTTTCTCTGGAAAGTGACCTTGTTGGCTGGCCAAATCCAAGAGTGTTCATTAATTGTATTAGAAAATTTGTCAAAGTTTTAAGCATTCTTGAACCTAGTGTGTTTGGTGGGTTTCTTCTTCTTCTTCTTTTTTTTTTTTTTTTTTTCTATATTTAAAAAAATATCTCATTGAAAATTAATTAAATATACGTGGCACTATGACGTTCGCTGATGAAATTCTGATTTAGATAAACTAAGCCCATATGTAGTTGACATGTAGATAAGTTTATTATTATTATTTACAAATAAAGCTAACTCTTTCATATTAAAACAATATATATATATATATATATAATGTTAAATAAATTTTGTATGTAACTCTATTTTTTTATTAGAAGTGTCCAAGCTAGTTGGTGTACACCTTAAATAATCACTGAAGGTTCTAAAGTTGACAACCAGATAAATCCTTATGTATTTTTATATATATATACACACATAAGGACATTAGCATCACATGTAAATGTAGAAATCAATTAAAAGTTAAAAACAATCAAATTTGATAAAATAAACCCAAAGAATTTAATGTGCATATGTTATTGATAATGAATATAGTAACCAATTATAATGTAAAAAGTTTAAATAAATTTTTTATCAAAATAATTTTTTATATCAATAGTTTTCAAGATGGTACATATTGAAAATAATTTTTTCAAACATTATTTACATATATTCTAAATTAAAAGCAAATTATAAGAAATTAATTAATTGGATTCTAATTGGTAAAAAGTCTTTGGATTATAAATTAAAATAGTTTTTCTTTGGGATCATATTATTAATGGCATTTTACATATGAAAAATCTGTTTTAATATTAATGGTAATTTAGTAATTCACATATGGAAAATCCCTTCATAATTCTTCCATTAAAGATTATTAAAAGTCAAATACTCACATGTGCATAAATTTGTGGTGACCACGATAACGTGTTTAATAAGAATAAATATTAAAATTGACTCTTTAGTTTTGACTTATATTCTTATCTAATTGTCATTAATTCATTTTTATCATTTATTTAAATATTCTTGTTATTTATATTTCTCATGTGCAATATAATAATATAAGGTTTTAATAAATTTTACTAATTTTAAAATACACATTACATGTATGTGTTTTCGATGAAATTTAGATATTTATATAATTTTTTACTCTTTTTTAAACTATTAACTAAAAATAATATTAATAAATTTCTTTTCCGAAATTAAAAATGATAAAAATTTTTGACCTCATAAAAAGAAAATTCCTCACAAATTCAACATACATACATTTTATAAACATTTTCCACATTTTTTCTAACACAAAATGATGACGTGCCCCATGGGCCCCAGTACAGGTGCCTACGTGGAATATGTGCCGAACTTCTCAGACATTGATTATTAAACACGAGGTGCCGCCCACGTTTTCGCAATTAATTAGTACAAAAAAATGAGGATATTGGTGGATAAAGTGGGAGCCATCTCATCCGAAAAGTGGGCCCCACGAGAAACTTCAAGTCGTTTTGGTGTGGATAATTCGATCAAAAACATGATTTATCGAACACGTGGACGGCTGAAATGGAAAAGTCCGGAAACTCTTGTTCTCCCAGAAGGTCTCGGCTCTGACAACTAATGTACGGCCCATTCCGCCCCCATAACGACACGTGGACAACCAATATCTTCCACGTCATCGTGAACGGATCAGGACCGGCGCTGATTTCGTGGATCAATTTTACGCTACGAGAATAATCCTATAGAATTGGAGATTTTAAATTTAGAAAATAATAAATTAAATAAAGAAAGTATATTTACTTTTTTCCACATTTATCATCACAAAAATAAAATATAAAGTAATATAAAATATAAATAACTAAGTATTTCCTATAAAAAATAAAAAATAATAATGGAATTAGAGACGTCTATTTTTTATGATATTTTCTATATATTTTAGATTGTATATTAATTGGTATAAATTACATAGAATATATACGGCTTTGGTTTGGTTCACATATTGGGAAAAACTTTTTCTAGTTTTCTTAAAAGTTTTTCTAGTTTTCTTAAAAGTTTTTCCGAAAAAATTAACTTTATTTCACCCATTTTAAAAATAAATAAACATAAGGGATATTTAGGTTAATTTTTAAACTTATTTAGGGAGTTGTTTAATAAATAAATAAACATAAGGAGATATTTAGGTTAATTTTTAAAATTTTACATCATAATATCCATCCAATTTAACTTTTTTCAAAAGATTATTCTAAAAACTACCCAATAATAAACCAAACGTAGTTTACAATTTTATATAAAAATAATAAGATTACGGAATTAGAGAGATCTAATTTTCATAATATTCTCTACAAATTATTTTTTAGATTGTATATGATCTAATTTTCATGATATTCTCTAAATTATTTTTTAAATTGTATATGATTTGGTTTAAATTACATAGAACATATGAAATTTTATATATTATTTTTTTTCAAACAAATCTTTTTTTTTTATAAAAAATTATTAAAATTTTCGATAACTTTATTAGATATTTTATAAATGAAAAAAAAAAAAAAGGAAGGTAGTGCAATGGGCTATCTTAAAAGGGTGACGTGTCATGTGGGGAGTGGAGACAACAAGAGCCGTTTATCGACGTAACGGCCAAGTCAAGAGTCAAACACGCCCGTGACTTTGGCGGATGACCCAGACACGCCACGTTCCCTTTGTAAGAACTCCACGTGGCACGTTCTAGAACCCTTTAAGATTGTCCGCGGATCAAGTAGCTGCAACTGTAACATAACAATCACAAAAAGTGTCATGATAGACACCAGAAAGAGATATCTTAAACCTCCAAAAAAAATCTTCCAAACTTAATGATAAATTGACTTACACCCCTAAAATTTTAATTATTAACATCAAATCAGAATTAAAAAAAACATAACTTAAACATCCCTACTTTTTGTTGTTACGTCCTCTTCATTACTACTATTCAGTATTCACATATCAGAAGAGTCTTATCACGTTACAATTAAAACACTATATGATTGTTGTGAATATAAAAAATTCACTTATATGTTCTTATTACATCAATATAATGATTAGTGAGACTGTCTCATATAAATTAATATCAAGTTATGAATTTTGTATTTATAGTTAAATAAAAACCTTGATAAAATATAATACAAATTTTATTTTTAAATTTTTTAAAAGAAAAAAACTTAAATACTATTGAGGAACTATATCCGTCAAAACTAATATCCTTATTCCATGTGGCGTACATGTATTAACTTATGGTATGGTTAATGTGTTTCACTATCAATCTATTATCCGCTCTATTATCGTTGATTCATGGCTAATGCATGTTATTTTAGCAATTGACAACAATTAGGGGGATATGTGTCAATATTGTTAAAGTTATTATCCAAAACTTAGGGGAGGTTTCATAATTCCGTCTTTTAAGTTGGTTTGCAAAGTGAAAAAAAAAAAAGAGGAAAGAAAGAGTCTCGCGGATATATATAAACTTAGTGTTGTTATCTGAATCTCGAACACGTGGAGGCTGCGTGAAGCTGTATCCAAGTATTTTCCACCTAATGACCGAGTAATTATGGTGACAGCAGTGTATACATGCTGCACGTGTCATCATAATTTTCAAAGGTTTCTTTTTCTCTAGTGTATATTTTTCCATGAATAAAGGAAATTTCCATAAAATCAACCGGTATTTTAATTTCCAATTACAAAATTATGCCTTAAAAATAAAATGCATTAATATTTATTTTTGGAATGAAATTTTCTATGATGCATTCAATTCATAGATAAGGATGTTCTTATTATATATAAAATCCAATTTTCAAATCTTATTTTCTAGTTTAATCAATTAAAATTTCAAAATTTTACACAAGATTTGAATGAAAAATTCCAATTTTGGAAAAAAATTAGCTTATATTATTGCTCAAAATTTTAATTTAAAATAAGTGGCATATATTATTGAAATAGTGGGACATTTTCCTGGTTTTTCAAAAAAAAAAAATTAATTTTTTTAATTTTTATAAATTTCAAAATAAACTCCAAAGAAATGAGAGTGACCGGCTATTCCGCTAGCAGGTAAATAGTGAAGAAGATTCAGACACAATACAAAGAGTGTTCGGTTATAATTTCAATTAAAGAATAATCCACTACGCTCGTTCTCATGTTAACTTGCATGCAAACGATCTGGAATAAATGCAACCCACGAATCTTGACCGTTCATTTCACCTCTTTACGTAACTCATACTAATAAATTGGTCTCTCCAGTCGGTCTGCCTTGGTCGCTCGTCTTCGTTCTTATCCTTTCTGTTTCCAGTTTCCTTAAAAGGAGAGAGATAGAGAAGAAGTCTTAATTTCTTATGGAAAGTGTATCCATATCTCCGATTTGCCTCACTGTAACAAGTTTTATTTTTTTATAAAATACCCTCCCTGCCATTGAAGAAAAACTTAAACGAACAAGAAGAAAAAACCAGCAAGCTCTCGTTGTTTCATTAATATGATATCGAGATCTTCTTTAGACTTGTTGAACTTGATCTCGTTTGATAACTTCGACGCTTTGAATCGGATCCCGAGAGTGATGACAGTCCCCGGAGTCATATCCGAGGTGGAAAAAACCGATGAAACGACTAGTCCTGTGGGGTTAAACGACGACATGGAGGCGGTTCAAGAGCGGAGGATCATTGTCTCTAACCAGCTCCCTTTACGTGCGTTTCGTGATGAAAACGGGAGATGGGCGTTTGAGTTTGATCAAGACAGTCTTGTTCTTCAGCTCAAAGATGGGTTCTCCCCCGACGTAGAAGTTTTGTACATCGGAGGATTGAAAGCCGAGATTGATGCCGCTGATCATGACGAGGTCTCGCAAGTTTTGTTGGACAAGTTTAAGTGTGTGCCGACGTTCTTGCCTCCGGATGTTCACAAGAAGTTTTATCATGGGTTCTGTAAGCATTATCTCTGGCCTTTGTTTCACTATTTGTTGCCTTTAACGCCGAGCCATGGCGCCCGTTTTGATCGCGCGGAGTGGCAGGCGTATGTGTCTGCAAACAAGGTGTTTGCGGATAAAGTGATGGAGGTGATAAATCCAGATGAGGATTATGTTTGGATACATGATTATCATCTCATGGTGTTGCCTTCTATCTTGAGAAAAAGATTTCATAAAGTGAAACTAGGATTCTTTTTGCATAGCCCATTTCCTTCATCTGAAATCTACCGGACTTTGCCTGTGAGGGATGAGATTTTGAAGTGTTTGTTGAATTGTGACTTGATTGGATTCCAAACGTTTGATTATGCAAGGCATTTTTTGTCATCCTGTAGCAGAATGTTGGGACTTAATTATGAGTCGAAAAGGGGTTACATTGGTTTAGATTATTATGGTAGAACTGTGAGTATAAAGATTTTGCCCGTTGGGATTCACATGGGGCAGCTTGAATCTGTTTTGGCTCTTGAAGAGACGGCAAAGAAGGCGAAAGAATTGAGGGAAAAATATGATGGGAAAATTGTGATGTTAGGTGTGGATGATATGGATTTGTTTAAGGGGATTAGTTTGAAGTTTTCAGCAATGGGGCAACTTTTGGAGCTGCAACCTGAATTGAGAGGAAAAGTTGTTTTCATTCAGATTACAAACCCGGCGAGGAGCAGTGGGAAAGATGTGCAAGATGTTGTTGATGAAACTAATTCTATTGCTGATGAGATTAACAGAAAGTTTGGTAAACCGGGTTATGAGCCGATTGTTATGATTAAAGGGCCTGTTAGTACACTAGAAAAGGTTACATATTATGCGATTGCAGAGTGTTGTGTGGTGAATTGTGTGAGAGATGGGATGAATTTGGTGCCTTATAAGTACACTGTGAGTAGGCAGGGTAGCCCTGTTTTGGACAAGGCTTTAGGTTTTGATGAGAAGAATCCAACTCCTAAGAAGAGTGTTATAATTGTGTCTGAATTCGTTGGCTGCTCGCCATCTCTCAGTGGCGCGATTCGTGTCAATCCGTGGAATATTGATGCAGTTGCTGATGCCATGGATTCAGCATTGAGAATGCCGGAGACAGAGAAGAGATTGCGCCACGAGAAGCATTATAAGTACATTAGTTCTCATGATGTTGCTTACTGGGCTAGGAGTTTCGATCAGGACCTTGAAAGGGCTTGCAGAGATCATTCATTCAAGATGTGTTGGGGTGTCGGGTTGGGATTGGGATTCAGGATTATTGCTTTGGGTCCGGAGTTCAGAAAACTGGGAGTGCATCGTATTAGCGATGCATACAAGAGGACTAATAGCCGGTTGATCCTTTTGGACTATGATGGGACAGTGATGCCACAGGCTTCAGTTGACAAAACACCAAGCAGTGAGGTGATCTCAATCTTGAATAATTTATGCAGTGATCCCAGAAATATTGTTTTCATAGTCAGTGGCAGAGGAAAGGATTCTCTCGGCAAATGGTTTTCCCCTTGTGAGAAATTGGGAATTTCAGCTGAACATGGTTACTTCCTTAGGTAATTCTTTCACTTGTTAATTCACTGGTTATGTGCATCATTGTTGTCATTTCTTGTTTTGATTATGCTTTATTTCGATTTCGGTAGGTGGACTAGCGATGCTCCATGGGAGACGTGCTCGTTATTGATGGATTTCGACTGGAAGAAGATTGCAGAACCTGTGATGAAGCTATATACTGAGACAACTGATGGCTCCTTCATTGAACATAAAGAAACTGCACTGGTGTGGCACCACCAGGATGCTGACCCTCATTTTGGCACAAGCCAGGCGAAGGAGCTTCTTGATCATTTGGAGAGTGTCCTTGCAAATGAGCCTGTGGTTGTCAAAAGAGGCCAGCACATTGTTGAAGTCAAGCCACAGGTATGCAAACATTGAAATATTTGAAGTACTAAATTTGCATTTGAATTGAGGACTGAAAATGATGAATTGCAGGGAGTAAGCAAAGGTATAGTGGTAGAAAATCTGATTTCAACAATGCGAAGCAAGGGGAAATCTCCGGATTTTGTGCTGTGCATTGGCGACGATCGTTCGGATGAGGATATGTTCGAGAGCATTGGACGTGCTGTCGCGAATCCATCCTTGCCAGCCATTGGAGAAGTTTTTGCCTGCACTGTTGGTCAGAAACCGAGCATGGCGAAATATTATCTTGATGATACTTCAGAAGTCATAAACTTGCTTGAAGGCCTTGCTTCAGAGGTTGTACATAACAAGTCTGAAACTTCTCATCAGGAATCACAGGAATGACTTACTTTAAAAATGACTATAGGGAAACACAACACAATTGGGTTAGGGCAATTGAATACAGGTAGCATTGTACAGGGAAATACTACTTACTTTTACAGGTTCATCTCGGAAAAAAAAAATCCCAGTGGAAAATTTACAATTAGTTCATTCATATTCTTCTCTCAATGTTTTACTTTTATGACCGGAAATTCATTAGTTTCTGCTTTGTGCATAAACTGTAATGATGATAATATTGTTTTAAGACTCGTAAATCGTCGGCACCATTATCGAATCGTTATGTCATTACTTAACATATTTCGTTTTTTTTTTTACTGTAAATCGGCAGAATTTGAAGCCAAAATGAAGAATTAAAATACTGCAAAATTGTGATAAAGAAAAGAAAATCTGTGAAGTAACGGAATATAATCTTGAATATTGGCAAATTTTAGGGAAGCCATTATCAGATTAGACAATTCCCATGTTGGTTGAAGCATCATTTCATCATATGCTGAATTTAGAAATGCAAAAGCAGGCACAACGATTGTCCTATCTGCACTTTGTGTTGGTACTGGTTATCTTAAAAAGAAGGTAGGTATGAAATTTGTGGAGCCCATTTTCCAGATTTCTGCGGATTGGTATCTTGTCTAATGTAAGTTAATTGTATTAACTCTGCCAGCTATCGTATCTAACATTCTTTGTAGTATGATACATCTCAAAATCTAACACAAATCTACATCTAGATTGAGTTTTATATTTCTCAATAACAGTAAGCGTTTCGATCAACCATCAAAGTCAGATCAAGAAGGCAATATACTTCCTTATCAATAGCAGAAACTGAAACTTCTGTGATTGTTTAGTCTTAATTGCCTTATTCAGTTTCAGTATTTTTTAATTTACTGTAAATTATGAGATATGGGATGGTAAAAAATGGTTGTGACTAGTTTTCCTGCAAAATCTGGAACTAAAAACCAGATTTGACCACGGGAAAGGGTTAACTTAAAGATGTGTTTATCAAGCATAAAATTAAAATTTCATACAAATCATTGAAAGAATGCTTTGTCTAATATTCACCAACTTAATAACTTATGAAATCTTAAACTACTTTAAATTCTGATAGTCTTAATCCTAAAAAGATAATGAAATATTAAATTCTAATCATTATCAAACTTCAAAACAATTAAATAAATAATAGATAAATAACGATCAACTTCTTTGCGTCTTATAATTATTTATGTCCCTAATCCCACATCGGTCAGTTAATATGGGCAATGGGGATATAAATAAGGTGAACAACAGGCAATGATGCCACAAGAGAATGTGAGTGGGCCTTGGATCAATTCATTGGATCCGGCCTAGGAAAGTCCCCGGGCCTTTTCCTGCAGAGATGCAGACCCGAAACGAGAGATCCATGAAAGAAGTTCTCTCACTTGTGTGAGCGGCTGAGACACGTGTGGAGCCGTTGAATTTCTTTCAAGGTCACTTGGCCGATAGCACAGTTATTCACATGGTTGTCCATCAACCAACTGAACGGGGCTTACCATCTTGTGGCACATTTTTTTTTTTTTTTTTAATTCCTTTAAAAATTTATTCTAATAACAAAGTATTGTTTTATATAGAAGATAATAAAAAGACAGGTGAATAACATAAAAATAATGAGTTCTGACGAAGATTTTTTGCATTTAACCATTTAATTAAAAAATTTGTACTCTTAAGAATACATACATTTGGCAAGTTATTGATGGTGTCTTTCTTTATATTCCGACCCTTATCCAAATCGATATCTCTAGGTTGTATAATATCATATAATATAAATCAAATTGAATTGGTTGAAGTTAATGAAAAAAAAAAATTCAACTTATAAATCCATGAAAACTTATCAAATCCAACTCTAAATATCAAACAATAAACCAATATATTAAAACTAAATCAGATCCCAAAATCTCTATAACTTAGAGTTTCATCCAATTTTTTAAACCTATTCAAAATTAACTTAATAATAAACCAAAATTTATTAAACTCAACTTAAAACAACAGTTGATTAACTCATACCTCAACATAAAAAAGATTAAATCAAAACCTACATCAAAATCTTCTAATTTCAAACTCATTTATTAAACTTAATAAAAACTTGAAAGCTAAAAGAAAAGAATTTTAAGTAAAAAATAAAAATGAAATGAGAATTATCTTATCTTATAACCTCCAAAGGAATAGTATATTTTTAAATAATTCAACCAAATGAAGAAAAAAGTATGAGAGAGAAAAAGAGGAAATGAAAAAAAAAAAGAAAAAATAAAAAGGTGTTAATCAATTCGAAATTTTGTGAGATCAAAATTGTAAATTTCATAATATATAAGGACTTTTTTTTTTTTTTTTTTTTTTAAGTCGAGTGGATTTAATTGAATTTTAGATAGAAGTAGATAAAACAATTTATTTAAATGATTCTTTTTTAATGTTTTAAATGTGTTTGAAAAAAAAAATTATAATAAATAAGCGCAAGTGATTTGAAGCCTAAGGAATTACCATTGAAGATGTATGACCATTTTATAATAAAGTATCATAAGTATACAAACCTAAAATAAAAATTATATTAAAAGTTAATCCTAAATTACTTAGGAGAGTTTAATTGTTGGTTAGATATGTGGTTTGCTCTCACAAGATGGCACCTGCAGCCATTATTTATTGTTTCCCAAATATTGTTGTTGGGCAAGGATAAATAAATCCTAAATCTAAAAAGCAATTTAGGGTTAGTTTGGAATTGTTGTAGTTTTATTTTAATAAGCTTTTTCGAACTTTAAAAATAATTTGAAATGTATTTGACAAATCATAATCTTTGTTATGCCTGGGAAAATAAGGGTTGACGCGGGAAAGTCACGTGAAGAGTGACTTGCTCCCGTCAGAGCAACACGCATACGCCAGACCTGCCAAGTGATATGGAGCTCACACGTGTCTCTTTCCCCTGCAATAAATCGTGCGAAATCAGCTTGGGAAGAGAAAAATGGGACATAAAGCCGAATTATATCCTGACAATCGCACCAACCCATGGATTTAATGATGATTACACGCTTCAGTTTGATATAAAATGAAGAAGACCCCTTCATTAAGGGGATTCGACCATTTTTACAAAAAATCTCTCTCTCTCTCTCTCTCCTATAAACACATTTACTTTTCATAACTCCTCGTAAGTCAGTCTGCTTTGCGACCTGACCCACACTAATATCAATACAAATCAGTGGACGTAGGACTTGCTACCTTAGCATCCGAACCACTTTAAAAGCTTTCTTTGCATTTATTTCACTTGATATATTCATTATCACGTGTGTTTATCCTCCAATCAATAATGCGCACGTGACAATTAGTTGGTGCCAAAATCCAGCATCAACAATTTTAAAGTTGCTTTTGATTTCTAAAATTATATAGATATGTTAACTAAATTTAAATTGCAAATTGTTTTTACGTGTATAATGACTAAAAATGATATATTTTACTCAAAAAAAATTTCTACAATCATAAAATATATTTTAATATGTATTTAATAAATATTACAAAACATATTTAAATACTTTTTATTAAATAAAAGTTATTTGATTCAATATTTAAAAAAAAAAAAAAAATGAAAACAGGGCTGGCCTAACCAGCGGCCAGAATCCGGTAACAAACCGCCGGGATTCTAATTTGCAATTTATCGAAATCATGGTCAGGAGTACATAAAAAAATAACGGCACGGTACTCAAAATGAACTCCACCTTCTGGTATAACATTACATGATCCTAATTTTATGATACACCAGTCCAATACCAAGATCCTTTGAAATTCATGTCAATTCACATCATGTTCAGGAAAATGATAACACATTAAAAATCAAGTGTTAATTTTGTGTCTAAGATGGGAACTATGGAACAAACATAGGTGTATCACTATCCACTGAAGAATGAACTTCATCATCATGCTCATTACCAGCTTCAACATCTTCTTCTCCGGAATCAGAACCCATTCTTGGATGGTTCTGCATATCATCAGTATCATGATCAGGTGAAGCATCATTTCCCTCCGGAATTGCTACAGGATGAACCCTGGATTCGCTTCGCTGCAAATTTTGCAAGGAGGGATTATCATCTTTTGTGTCGAAAAGCTTTTTCAAATAATTAACTTTTGACCAAAAGGATCTGTTTGAGTCTTCAGGCCAGTGTGAAGAAACAATGTAAAATATATATATGAAGACCGAAAATATGGAAGCTGCTCCTGTGATGATGAATGGACCTCCGAAGCTGCGCACGCTGAGATCAGTAGTATTAGAAGGTATTTTGGCAGTGTCACCGTGACCTTCACAGTTGGCTATTGTTCCTAAAGTCTTCTTTTCAATGGCCTCCATTTTATCTTTATCTTGAGTAACGTTCAGTATTGCCCTTGAGATGTAAGAGACCAGTGGAGATCCTAGTGGAAACGCCTGAAGTAAGAAACAATAGGTTTCATGTTCATCAGATACTTCAATCCGAACATAATCTCTCAGCTAAAAGAATTTTAACAGATTCATCATCAATGCGAAAAAATAATACTCAGCAACCAAAATAATAGGACTAAACAACGGATACTTTCCACATTAATTTTAACAGAGACAACTTACAAAGCCAAGTCCGTCAGTTTTGTATGTTGGTCCGATCATCATGTATCTGGAACAGTACTGAGCACGAAAGACATTTATGTAGGGAATTTCATCAAAAATTGCAGCAACAGTTCCACTAAACAATGCTTTATCATACTCTTCTGGGGTGCCATAACTTCTCAAATTGGATTCGTTAAATTTCAATTGTTTAGCTAAGAGATCCTTCACAAAAGAACCCTCCTGGTATCCCACCAAGTGACCAAGTTTCTGGATCTCTGAAACATTAGCAAATGAAGGCTGCAACCGCTGCACTGTTAACATTGAAGTTAAGTTTGCAGTGTAACTTTGTGTCAAAATAAGCACCACAAAAACCCATATTATCAACACAAATCTAGACCAGTTGTTCAGCACCCTCTCCCCTGTAATTGCACACCCAAAAAAAAAAAAGAAAAAAAATGTTATAGTAATTAAAAAAGCTTTTACAAACTATAAAAATTATTTCTATATAAGGTATGAGACGCATTACTGTGAGCAAAGACGAGTGTGGAGAAGGAGAACCAAAAAATGGTGCCAAGTTGGTCTTGTTTGGAGCCTCTAAATTCTGTGTTTATACGGTGTTCAAGAACCCATACAACGAAGCCTGTAAAGATGAAGCCTAAGCCGGTCGTTAACCAAAGTTTCCAACTTAATGGCTTTAAGAATATCCAAAAGTTTTTTTTCTCATTATCTTTCACCAAAACTACCATCCTCACACCAGATTCTGAATAAGGCATTGTAAAATCAACATATTTTGATCGATCAGCTACAATTGTCGTGTCTCCCACCACAGCATCGAATTCCTGAAACAAATACGTTGATAAAATGTAATTAGTCATTCTCTGTTACAAACGTTTTGATTTTAAAATCGATCAGAACTATTAACTAAAACTCACCTTCTCTTTGATCTTGTAAATAAGTTCATCATAAGAGCCAGCGCTCTTGTGATTTTTATGGAAAGGAACAAACTCGTAGGAGAGGGCAAATTCTAAAACGGACAGAACTTCTTTGAACACTTCTATGGAGAAACCTGAAAGTGTAGTCATATTGTTATTCGATTGCCACTCCACTTTAACAAACTCAGTAAAACCTTCTCTCACTGGAACACCGATTCTCAAGTTCTTTGGCACATTTGTGGTGTCTCCTGGCCAGATTGGCGGCTTGAGTACATCCATGGAAGTTGAGTTCACTTCTTTGCTTTCCAAATCTCTGTGAAGTCCTTTCTTCTGGCTCCAGTATCCAATAATTCTCTCATGTTCTCCTACCACATTGAATATTTCAAAGACTGAAGGCTTCAGTTGTCCTTCAACCAAACCAAAGGTTCCACTTAGGCCTTCAAATCTTGTATTTTGCAATGTGTTAAGAAGCTTTTGACCCATTTCAAATCTTCCTAAGCCTGCAATATCAACTCTAATCTCGCTCGTATTTGGCTTTAAGTAGATTGAATGTGCTGTGCCAGCCTTCTCCACTGCCATTGCTATCGCCCAAACTGTGTCATATCCCCACATTCCGAATACGTTTTCGATACTTATCGAACCATTTGGCTTATATAACTTCATCCATTTCGATTTGGAATGTTTAAATTTCTTCATTGAGTTGGGTAATTGTGTCCTTAGACCCAAAACACCTTCCATTGAATGCATGCTTTTGGAAACTACGGGATCAAACAAAGTCGATAGTCCTTCGGTGACGATCCACGCATATCCTTCCTTCATCATTCCAGCTTTCTTCGCTTGTACAAAGAGCTTGGACCCTAGCGAAGCAGTCATGTGCACCAGGAAAATCTTGGTTTGCATGGTTTTAAGCATTTGGAGCTCCTTCAAAATTTGGCTGCCATTAGAGTGTGGTGAAATGGAACTTCTATTGGGCATTAAAATGTTAGCCTCTTGAAAGGCATTAATGAGATATGGAATCAAGCCATTGCCAAAATCTGTGTCTTCATAGATTGGGATAACAGCCCTCCAACCATAAGCAATAACAATGTCTGCGATGGCTTTCACTTGAAAGGAGTCATCATGGGTTGTGCGAATGAAGAAATCAGTCTGATCAGATAGAGAAAGAAAGGGACTTGTGGCTGAAAATGAGATGATTGGAACATTTGCTTTTGTTCCCAGTTCTATCACAAACTTAGCTTGGGATGAGCTTTGAGGTCCTATGATGGCGTGCACTTGTTCATTCTTCATCAAATCTAAAGCTGCATGCATCAATTTCTTGAATCTTAGTGTGTATTTGAAGAAACCAAGCAAAGAGACCAAAGAATTGTCCCAATTAACAGACATGGTAATTCATCATAAGTGAATAACAGAACTTACAGATTTTGAGATTTAAAAGCCTTAATCCCTAAGAGAGTAATAACAAATAAAGCTGAAAAAGAACTCCAATAATCAAGCAAACAATATACATACAAATTGAGAGTGAGCCACTCAGATTTAGAGTTGTTCGCTCTCAATATGAGAGCTATATTTATTTTTGTCGATACAGATTTTCACTATGAAAGAAGAGGAGTCACAAGACTATCCAGAGCTATATTTATCTTTTTGTAACACATTTTTTCCGGGAAAAGAAAGATTAGGGGAAAGTGGGTGGCCACGGGCCTTCATAGGCATAATTTGATAAAGTGAGTGTTTGAAAAGTTACCGGCAGAAGCTGCAGCCACAACATCATTCCGAGAATCCCTGAAAAGAAAGTTGAGTCTGGTTCGATAATCAGCGTGCTTGGCGTAGAAGTCGGAGCTTGCCGCTCGTATAAAGCAATAGGCTGTTCTTCCCACACTGGAATTCAAATCCAGAATCACACCCACTTTCACCGTATGATTTAAAGCTGAGTATTGCTCACATGAAACGCATCTCATCACCAAAATAAACGACAACAAGAACGAGTAGTCCTTCATCTTCACAAGGCTTGCCATTGCCGAAAATGCCTCTTGTTTCAGCGTTGTTGTTTACAGTTTCGTATATTCAGGACTCATGTGTTCATTCCAGGAAGCTGCCACTGCAGATTGATCTCCAAAACTCAGCATTAAATGCAATAAGAAAAAATTTTTGGAAATTTGTTGGTCCACTCGTCTGGCGTCAAAGTCACCTCTATGGGAAGGAAGAAGTGGAAGAGACTTTTCTATTACGTTGTTCATCAGATTAACAACTGGGTTTCTGACTTTTATGTAATTCTTGGCTTCTGTCAAAGACCTCTAATCAAAGAGAAAATAAATTCCAGCAAGGCTTTAGACATTTTCATTGTCTGTGTTCTGAAAATAAAAACTTATCTTTATACCATTATTTTGTCCTGTTTGGTTATGGATTCATTTTTCAATCATGTAATTATTTTTTGAAAGAGTATCGCAGATACTGAACTTGATAATTTATCCATTCTTACAGAGGACGTGTTAAGTTATCTTCTCTCTCTCTCTTTTTTAATGACTATGGTTTCCGGGTAGCTTGCTTGCACCCAGGACCTGAAAACCCGGGAACTACAGACAGGGGTAAGAGTAAGAGCTCCCCGTTCCTCTTCTTCTTTTACTTTTACTATTAAGGAAGGACTTGAACTCGAGAGACTGTATTAATCTTTTTTTATTCTTTTATTATTAGATTATGCAGTTAGATTCTCTTTTATTCTTTTACCGTCAGATGTGACGATTTATTTAAGTCTTTTTCCCTGCAATTATTACAGCAAAGAAATTGATTATCTTTAAACATTTTACTACTTTCCAAATATTGAATATTTTAAACGGCTATCATCACCATTTTCTTGGGCTCAATTATAATATATTTATTTGTAGTTAAATCTTTTAATTTATTTTTACAACTTTAATAAATATATGAATCTTGATACTAAAAATTAAGAAAAACAAAGAATAAAAACACTAGTCCAATTCCAACATAAAGTTCTTGAATTTTTTTTTTTTTATCGACGATCAATTTACACGTATCTCAACTAATTTTTTCAGACTGTTAAACTATCCGTCAAGTAAAAGCTTTAATGATTACCCTATTAGTAATCTAGGATGAATTCGAACTAAAAATCTCTTAGATAATAAACCTAAAAATCTCTATCCAACTACTGAAGTACATAGTGGTGTACTAATTCATATGTATATTATACTCTCTTTGGTACATGTATTTTATACTATTAATTGACTCCTTCAATTAATTATTCCGTGGGGTCTACATAATGAAATTATTTGTTCTCTTATTCATTCAGGAAGATGGTCCAGTCATTACCGCGTGAAAATAATAAATAATAAAATTAAACTATTATCTCTAGTCAATTTCATGAAGGAAGATTCTGTCTGTGTGATTGAAATTAAAGCAGTAAATAAAAAAAGAAAAAAGAAAAAAAAGAAACGCAATTCCGTTAGTCTTTACACTTGAAATTCTATGATAGTAGTAAATCTGTGTAACCGCGGGGAGATAATTATATTACCCCCCTCGGGCTTATGTCTAGTAGGCCAAATCTAAAAGGTGTTGACTTATAAAAAGGGTACATATAAGGGTAGAATAAGTAGTTCACTCTTGATTCACTCGTTTCTGCATAAAAAAAAAAATATAGTTTTAGAGTTAGAATTTAATTAACGGTTAATAGTTTGAAGGAGGTATTTCTAGCATTTAAAAGACTTGGAACTTGATATATATATATATATATTATTTAAACTCCAGTCAGCTTCCTTGAAGTATCAAATCAATGGAAAGGTACACATACATTCACGTGGTTTGAAAACTTCAATTTATAGACAGAACTCAAGTGTACGTAACGTGTGTGCCTCGAGCTTCAACAATGGCGAAACTGAAACCCTTCCTCCTCCTCCTCCTCTTCTTCACTGTTTGTGGTGAGTACTCGTCAGCATCAAAAGATGAAGTACGAGTGGGCGTAGTTCTAAATTTGAAATCCCCGGTAGGAAAAATAGCTGAGAGATTTATAAAACAGGCATGCCGCGACTTCTATGCCAAGTACAGTAATTATCAAACAAAACTCTCTCTCGTCTTCAGGGACTCTGAAAATGATACTGTTGTTGCTGCATCTGAAGGTAACATTTACGAAATTCCTCGTAAAAGTTATAATACTTTTGTTGTTTCTTTATTATCTAGGAATATATCTTAAAATTAATATTGTTAGCAGATTTTATTTTAGTTTTTATCTTCATATTTTCATGTGTACTGTAATCCCATCAAAGCCTATATTAATAGATGTGTCTTGAAACATAGAATTTCTTTTCTATATGGTTTGTTTTAACATGTATATATTCACATATTTTCTATTTAATAAAATCCCAATTTCCCTGTACATATTTTCAAGTATTTTCTTCAAGAATTATTTGTCTTCACAAGTTCTTGGAAGTGTGTAAAAGGCACTTTCATTTTGCAGGTTAATTTTTTTACACCCCATTGATTTAGACTTCATTTTCTACCATATCATCAAAATTCAAATTTACACCATTTCGTGTGCAGGAAATGTCTTCAAAGGATACTTAATTTTAACTAACACCATTTATATAAAAATGTGTCTCCTTCCAAGATCAAAACATCATATTGAAACTTCTCTACTGTGACTTAGTTTTTTGTTATCCTTCACCAATTCGTTAATTACGCTTATAAAAAATTGCAGCTTTAGATTTGATGAAGAATGAACAAGTGCATGCCATCATAGGACCTCAAACTTCATCCCAAGCTAAGTTTGTGATAGAATTGGGAGCAAAAGCAAATGTTCCAATCATCTCATTTTCAGCCACAAGTCCCTCTCTTTCTCCAACCAACGCTAATTTCTTCATTCGTACAACCCATGACGACTCCTTTCAAGTGAAAGCCGTCGCAGCCATCGTTAAAGCTTACGGCTGGAAGAATGTCATCCCTATTCATGAAGATTCAGAATACGGCAACGGTTTGATTCCATATCTCATGGATGCCTTTCAAGAGGTCAACACTCGAGTGCCCTATACGAGTGTCATTTCACCAAAATCTAATGACACTGAGATTTTCAACGAGCTCATGAATCTCAAGTCCAAACAAACAACGATTTTCCTGGTGCATATGACTGCTTCCTTGGGGTTCAAGCTCTTTTTACAAGCAAACAAAATAGGAATGATGAAGAAAGGATTTGTGTGGATTGTCACAGAAGGGCTATCAACTTTGTTAGATCCTGTTGGTCCCGCAGCCATGAACTCAATGGAAGGCGTATTGGGTTTAAGGACACAATTACCCAAATTAAAGTGGAGAAGTGTCAATATTTTCGGAAAGTGGGCATATGACACAGTTTGGGCAGTAGCAATGGCGGTGGAGGAGGCCGGCACAGCACATTCTGGCTACTTAAAGCCAAATACAAGCAAGATTGTTGGTGTTGATTTTGAAGAAATTGGAAGATTTGACAGGGGTAGAAAGCTTTTTAACACATTGTTGAACACAAAATTTGAAGGCGTAAGTGGGAACTTTACTTTGGTTGAGGGACAACGGACGCCTTCAGTCTTTGAAATATTCAATGTGTTTGGAAAGAAGGAGAACATTATAGGCTGCTGGAGAGAAGATATTGGACTAATTCAAGATTTGAATTGCAATGATAAAGCTGGAATGAACTCAACTTTCAAGAACAAACGCAAGCAGCCAACGTGGCCGGGAACCACCAAGGATCCACCGAAGAAATTGAAAATCGGGGTTCCAGTTAGAAAGGGTTTTAATGAATATGTTAAAGTGGAATGGAAACCACCTAACAATACAAGTCAAATTTCAGGGTTTTCCATAGAAGTGTTCAAAGAAGTAATCAAAGTTTTAGAGTTTCCCCTCCCGTATGAGTTTGTTCCTTTCGAGAAGAATCGCCAGAGTGCTGGGACTTACAATGAACTTCTTCACAATCTCACAAACAAGGTGAGTTCTATACATACAATAACTTCAACTCATCATTTAGTTTAACTTAATCGATTTATTTGTAATTATTAGACTAATATAATGTTGATTCATTATCTACTGGTTTAAATTTTGAAGTGAAATAACAACTTAAAATAACATGAGAGCCAAAGATCTAATGTTTAAATCTCCATATAACTGCTGACAGTAATCATATAAGATATGTTTTGCAGACGTATGATGCTGTGGTGGGCGACATATCAATCGTTGCTGATCGCTCAAAGTATGTTGATTTCACATTGCCTTATTCAGAATCAGGCGTGTCAATGGTGGTTTTGGTGAAAGATGAGAATAAAAACTTCTGGATATTCTTAAAGCCACTGAATTGGAATCTTTGGCTAACATCTGCAATAGGCTTCGCCGTCACAGGATTTGTTGTATGGGTTCTTGAACACCGAACAAACACAGAATTCAGAGGCCCCAAAAAGCATCAACTCGGCACAACACTTTTGTTCTCCTTCTCAACACTCGTCTTTGCTCACAGTAAACACAATTACTACTTAACTCTTAATATAATCAATGCAAGTGTTTTTAATGCTCAATTATAGAGACAGAAACTTTGTGATTCCAGGGGAGAGATTGAAGAACAACTTGTCCAAATTCGTCCTGATAATATGGATTTTTGTGGTGCTTATTTTGACACAAAGTTACACGGCGAGCTTGACTTCAATGCTAACAGTACAGCGGCTGCGGCCTTCGTTTGATGATGTTAAGGAGATTCGAGCACGCGGTTACTTGGTTGGATACCCGAAGGATTCTTTTATGAAAGATTTCTTGATAAATCAACTCAACTTAAATGAATCCAATTTGAAGGGTTATGAATATTCAAAGGATTATGATGAAGCATTGTCTAACCACTTGGTGGCTGCAATTTTCGATGAAATTCCCTTCATAAAGCTCTTCTTGGAAAAGGCAAACTACTGCTCCAAATACATGATGGTTGGACCAACCTACAGAACCGGCGGATTAGGCTTTGTGAGTCTCTCTCCGTTATCATTATAAGTTATATGATTTATAATTTATCTCTAGTTCTAGGTTATTAACCTGCTTCATAACATAATATATATATAATTAACCATTTAAATAAATTGAAGATTATCATCAAGAGTTTATATATGAGTGTTCGAGCGATGTCTGTGTTTCTTTAAAATAAGCACCTTTTATATATTAGTGTCGTTAAAACCAAAATTTAACAGCTTTCCATGAAAAAAATTTTTAACTAAGCTTTTGTCTATTAATTAACACCATCTTAACAGTTTTTTGGTATCATCTAACGAGATTAACAACATGTGAATGTGTATGGAAAAAATGGACTAATCATTTGGAATCTCCATGTTTGCTTGCTAAATCATTGCTTTTGTATGATCTCGTATCTTCAGAGAAGATAATAGAGTTAAAAAATGATCTTATTAAATTGGCCTTGGCTTTAAATCATTTTAGTTTTTATGTTACTATATATATATATATATTGTTGCTTCATTAATTGTTTCAGGCCTTTCCAAAAGGATCACCATTGGTTTCTGACATCTCAAGGGCAATCCTGAACGTTACTCAAGATAACGATAAACTGACAGAAATTAAAAGAAGAACTTTGGGTAGATCAAAAACTAATTGTGAAGGTGAAGATGCCACAACCATAGCATCTTCAGACAGTCTTAGCTTGTACAGCTTCGGGGGCCTCTTCATCATCACAGGAGTAGCTTCCATGTGTTCTCTTCTGACTTATATTTTCTACTTTGTTCATTCACACTGGCCTGTCGAGGACAACAACCCAGAGACATCATTTTGGTCGAAAATCAGTTACTTGATAGAACGTTTTGATGAAGTAGAATCCATGGCAAATCCTGTAACAATCAGTCCTCAAGGCAATGCAGCTGCAACTGATGATGATCGTGTTGATGAAGTCCATAATTCTCTAGTGCACAGCGACAATACATCCATGGATGCACACAACTCGTCTTAGACATTGTGTTTCGTTTATTTTAGATATCTCAAGATGCGAATTCTGGATTATAATACTATACTATAAAAGATAACGTTAGCTTTTACGATTTTTACAAGAAAATCTCAGTAGATTAATATGATCTATGGCTTGTAAATGTTGGCTATATTTGATGATTAATGCGTTAGTAATCAACAAAAACTTCGATGTTTTAAATTAAAACTTAGATATTATAAAGATGGATAGAATTTGAGATGGGTCTGACTCCTCACTAAATAAGACTTTTTTGAATTAGAGGATCACCTCATCTTATAACCCAGTAGACTTGAGCGTGTCTAATCGGTGCGAGACTCCAACATATCTATTGATGGAGATAATTACTGACTTTAACTCCTCACCAGTTGGACACGCACTCAGCTCAACTGAACCTGAACTATGATACTATGATACTATAATAGAATTTGAGATGAGTCTGACTTCTCACCCAATAAGGCCTTATTGAATAGGATGATTATCCCCTCTTATAACACAGTAAGCTTGAGCGTATTTAGTCGGTGTGAGACTCTAACAAAGATATTACAAAGTTTTATATTTCTTGTTGCCTTAATTAGGGGTGAAGTTTATCTAATATCATTAACATTATGAGTTAATGATACAGACCAATAATGTGTAAGAATGTTAAACCAAAGTACGGTTGATCTAATAAATTATATTTAATATAAATAATATTATTAGCTAAACTTTTAAATATTTAAATTCAATAAAACAATAAAGTTAAGTTTGACCTATTTGTTAGTAATTAGATAGTTTCCTCCAATATTTTATTGTTTTGAAAATGCGATACTCGTAATGAATACTAGCTAGAACAATATACAATTTTTTTTTTTTTTTAACGATTAGTAGATTAAAAAAATAATTAAAGCTTGCAATAGATGTAATTTTTAGCCAAAAGAAAAAAATAATAATAAATAAATAAATAAAACTTACATGGGAATTGGGGAAACACTATGGAAGTAGCTTCTCAAGGGAGATAATAGAAAATCTTACAATTCATTTTTAACTCATGTTAGTGGCAGTTGAAAATGTTCATTCAAAATACATGAAAAAATCGATTAAAGAATTTGTCTGAAATGATACAACTAACTACGAAATGAAATAGATGATGTTAGAAGTTCCCAATTAATAGTTATCAATCTATATGTAAACACTAGAATTGTATTTAAAAACTTATCAGTAAATATATTTTATGTAGCAAAGGCTTTTATTAAAAACACTTATAAATGTTTCTTAGAAGAAAAGTTTAATTCACGATAAGATCGATTTAATAAAATAATCAAATTTTTTTTTTTTTGGTTTTAAGTTTTAATGCTTTATAATGCTACCAAAAATATTACCATAGAAAATTTTGATTTACAAGAAATATATAGGAAAAGACTACTTACTGAAAATGGTTTTATAAATTTAAGAATATGTATGTAAAATATTCCTTTCAGTCAAAACATGAGATAATTGTATTTACCTCCCTAGGGTTTTGATCTAGTTCCAGATCCTGTAGTTTAAACTATAAGGATAGACCCCTTTGAATCTAATAGACCCCTCTGTAGTTTAAATCCCCTTGTCATCAAGTTTTGACAGTTAAAATAAGGGCAATTTGATAATATCCACTAACTCATAATAGTGTAAATTTTAACGGTTTATTAACAGTTCATTAACAGCAAGGGCATATTTGTTTTAATTGTATTTAACTCCTAATGTATTATATCATACATTAGGAGCATTAATGTTATTAACTCTC
The DNA here is from genome assembly GCA_026225825.1 of Pistacia integerrima. Classification (NCBI taxonomy): domain Eukaryota; kingdom Viridiplantae; phylum Streptophyta; class Magnoliopsida; order Sapindales; family Anacardiaceae; genus Pistacia; species Pistacia integerrima. Next base: position 19,708,725 of record CM047743.1, on the reverse strand, counting down.
TTAAATTTATCAATATGATAACTTACTATTAATCTTTCAACAAGTTTAAAAAAAAAATTACCGAAGAAGATGATATGAAGGAGATGAATGGTGGGCTGCACAAAACAGACATCTGGTATGATTATGAAAATTAACTTTGGACTATAATAAATATTAGATCTTATATTAAATCACAATGCTTGGTGTATGTTGACTTGCATGGGACAGTCCCACCATATCATAATGTTGATGTTGATGACCGCTTAATGAAAACCCATTAAAGGGTTGCAGCTGGATGGAACTAATGGCACCCATGTTGCTGCGCAAATCAAGCTCCAAGGCTCCATTTTAGGCCCAAATGACTGTTTCTTGGGACCTCAATAAAGTCCATCATGTTTTCTAATGTAAACCTACGACACTTTCCTCTCAAAGATAAGCTCATGACATTCTCTAACATAAGCCCAAGACACTCTTAAAGGTCTACTCTAATCAAAGATTGAGGAAATACTCTCTCACAAGCCTCACTCGTGCAATCTTGCCTTAAGGATTCGACATATTTCACAAGCGACGACCTACAACAACTCGTTAAGGCAAAACAATAACAAGTATTTCTTTCTTTTTCCAAAGGCCCAGTGGACCCAATCCACTTCACTAAGACAATATAAGAAAGTCCAATAGTTATTATAAGAATTGAAATGTCTATTTCAATTAGGCCCACTCTAATTAGACATTTCAATTTTAATAAGCGTGAAAACTCTTTTTACAAAAAACCCAAGAAAAACATTTTAGAGAATTACTCTAAAACTCCCAAAATTTTAATAAGTCTTTATCACTGAATTTCAGAAAGCTCCAACTCAATGAAGATTTACTATTCATCAATACCAGTATTTTTTACATATTTTAAAATTCCTGATTTCACAGAATTTTTATATTTTTAAAGAACGTCTAGGTTCTTTAATTTACAATAAATCCCTTCAAAGATGAGGGCCACTTGTCATTGTGTTATATTTTTGCTATATTAAAGGTCCCCAATCTTTGCTAAAATTACATTATCATCCCCACATTTATTAAAAACGTTTTATTTAATATTTTTGAAGAGGAAATGCCCATTGTAACCTTATGTCAAATGCTTTCCCAAGTGTTAAACAAGCTACTTCAAAACTACGTAGTTTCATGGGGTTTCCAAATTATAATTTAACTCAAAATCCATTTTTATAAATATTCTCATTTTATAAATTAATTATAAATATTAGACAATATTCCAAAATTATTTATCAACAAAATCATATTTATTATGAATTATCTAAATTAATCCTGAAATTAAATTAATTATATAATTAATTTTTGGGATTATCTTAATATAATTCCTAATATATACACTTTATCTCTTTATTTAATTATTTATAATGTTGAAGATATTTCTGATATCTTATTCCTAATAAAATCATTTGATTTATCACATTATTAATTTCTTTAATATATTATGCCCCTAGATGAATCTAGCCTCATTTTCATTCAAATGATTTATCACATTTGTTTTGAGTGCTTGAGCAAAAAACCTTGGAATCCCCTAAACACCATCGTTACTTACCACCTTGCCTCACCCCCAAAACACTACACCGAGTGCAACAATTATCTTTCATTTTCATCATTACACCGGTCTATAGAAAATAAAATCTACTCAAATGTCATTTGATTGTGTAAGGAATGAGTTATTGACAATCTCGTAGGTCTGCTGACACAAAGAATAGTGAGCGCGAAGCACTTGAGGACATCGATGCAGTGTTAGTCATAAGCACTCTAATGTTCAAGTCAGCACGGTTGTGAGATATTTAGTAAGGTTGAGAGTGGAAAAGAGTTTACCGGGAGTGTGAAGCTAGGGCACGACTTATCAGTATACTACCGGCCAAATCTAGTCGATAGTGGTAGAAGGTGGTTGGAATCTGAAAAATGTAAGTGGTGGCAATGTTTTTATCAATTTCTAAACATTTTTGGGGAGTGTTTAACTAAATTAATAAAACTTACGAATTTAAAAAAATAATTGAATAAAATATAATAGTATTTTCAGAACCATCCTTTAAACCAAACATAATTGATATATTTTTTGCATTTATTTAATTTTCATCTACTAGTCAAACATACCCTTGTCGATGAAGTTTTAACATCGCGACTAATATTCACCAAACTTTTATCTTCTAATCAGTGTGGAAATTTGATTGATAATGAAACAATTGAATTAGTCAAAATCGGCTCCCGGAAACTAGTTCTTCTGGATAAAATATATTTCAATTTTTTTCTTTAATTTATATGCAATTGATACGTAAGTGCTGACTTGATTACAATGTGGAAAATGGCGTTTAATTGACTTGAACCTCAGATTGTTAGCTTGATTTGTGTCAGTAGGATCAGTGTACGAATTATAAGCAACAATAATCAATAATTAAGTAATGTTAATTATGATTATTAATGGCCCCTAATTATATTTACATTAATTTTTTATGCAAAAATTATAATCCAATTAAAACACTTTATCTTCCATCATTGCCTCAACCGTATCGCTAGCGCCTCCTTTACCATTTTTTTCAAGGCAACAAACACTCAGTCAACAAACTAATTGTCAACAAACTAATTACCTTCATGACACAAACACATAATCAATGAATCCAAACGAAACAAACACACCATCAATCAATAATATATAATTTTTGATAAGGAAAAAAGAGAAGGGGAGGAGGGAAAAGACGGAGAAGAAAAAGAAAGAAAGAGAAGGGGAGGAAGGAAAAGAAAGAAAGAAAGAAAGAAAGAAGGGGAGGGAAGGAAAGGAAAGGAGAAGAAGAAAGGAAAGAGAAGGGAAAAGAGAGATGAAGAAGAAGATAAGAGAGAGAAGAGAAAAATGAAATTAAAAAATAGGATAAAAAAATTAGGGATTTATGGATTAATTTAAAATTAATGGATATAAAATTACTATATTGTCCTTAGTTAAACGGATTTTATTAACAGATTTGGACGGAAAGTGGGTAATTGTCATTTTCAAACCTTTTGGGTACCAAATTGTCTTTATGGCAAACTATGGGTGGGTGCATGTCGTTCGGCCTTTTATAATTGCCTTAACATATATGACATGGGCTTATAGCTTACCGAAAACGGTTTCAATCATTTAACAAAAGTCAAAATATATTTTCTCACCTTAAGGCGTTTGGATCATATAATGTTTTATTATAAAGAAATATTATATTAACGGAAAGAAATATCACTTTGAAGATTATTGGGAATATTTAGAAAATATGTTTGATTGGTTCAAATAAATTGATGAATAATATGTTTGGTTGGAAGGAAAAATTGGTGGGTATGTTATTAAGATTACTAAATTGCCCTCCTTTTTAAATATTAGTATTTAGAAAATATGCTTGGTTGGAAGATTATGATTATTAATGGCCCCTAATTATATTTACATTAATTATTATATAACTTAATTACGACTTATTGCTTCAATATGCACCCTGAATGTTTGAAAACTTAAATATAAACCAACACTAGGTGGTTTGATAGTAAAAGATCAAAAAAAGTTACATGAGCTCTTGAGTTCGATTCTCCATTGATGCTAATAGGGATGGTCACTAAGAGACTTACCTGATTGTCAACTTTAGGGGTATGAGGGATTAGTTGAGGGGTGGAACATAAATTTATAGTTTTTGATTTAATATAATCCAACGGATTTAGATAAGAAGTTAAGGTTAATTATTTCTTAATTCCAATTAAGTAATTTTTAAGCCATTGAATTATCATAAATCAATGATCACAAATTGGAGGTTGGATGTGTTGTGTTTATGTCATTATCTTAAAGACTGGGTGACAGTGACACTAGTCATCACAAATAGCTCAAACAAATATTAAATAAAGTATAATTTTTCCTTATATTTCTGTTTGAATTTTCAACCTAACATGTTTGAAATAGGACTTCACAAGATGTCAATCATATCATAGCAATCAGAGAAAGTATACCGAATTCATGTATCCAACAGAAGTGATATTATCTTTTTTTTTTTTTAAAACAAAATTTATAATTAATCAATGGTCGTAATGATGTCACGTCTATGTTTACATAAATTTGGTAGATAACTAACATTTTCCATCGTGTCATGTCAGCATCCATGTTCAACCGTCTGCAATGAATTCATACAATGCACCAAACCAGTTGAGCACAGGTCAGAAATTAAAATTATGGCTTCCTCTAGACTGCGTTTCTTTCTTTCTCTATATTTCATTTACTATTTTGATCTCACCGTTGCCGATGAGCTACAATCTCTGTACCATGACTGTTATGTCAACAATGGTAATTATACCACCAATAGTACTTACCAGGCAAACCTCAATCACCTTCTAAATTCCCTCACCAACACTACCCCCATATACAATGGATTTTACCATTCCTCTTATGGGAAAAATCCTGACAAAGTTTATGGAAGTGCAATCTGCAGACCAGACATGGAACCGGACACTTGTCGCGATTGCGTAACTGTCGCGACTCGGAACCTGGCATCTCTCTGTCCCAACTTTAGGATGGCGATCGGCGGATATGATGATAACAACTATACCAATTGTATGTTACGTTATGCATACTATGACATGATAGGCGTAATGGAAAACGCTCCTTATTTTTTTGTGTATTCACTAAGTAACATTACAGAAAATGTGGAAGAGTTCAATCAGACACGGAAGAGCTTGTTCCAGAGGCTAATAAGTCAGGCTGCAGCTGGGGGTTCTAACAAGTATGCTGCTGGAGAAGAAGCTGTTTCAACTATTGTAACATTATATGGACTTGTTCAGTGTACTCCTGACTTAACCGAAAGTAAATGCAATGAGTGCCTCATTGATGCTAATAAACTTTTGCCAAATTGTTGTGATACAAGGCAAGGTGGAAGAGTAATTACCCCAAGCTGTAGTTTTAGATACGAGACAAACGAATTCTACGAGTCTTCAATTGCAGGACCTCCAGTCTCCCCTCCTACACCATCAACCAATACCACAACTCAGAAAGGTAATCACTATAGATACGAGTTACCTTTACAATAAAGTTCTTTCACTGTCTTCAGTAGATAGAGATATCTAACTTTGCAACAAGTTTTAATCTGAACAAAGTTCTTGGATGCTGCAGGAAAGAATAATTATATTATCATCATTATAGTGGTTGTTTCGGTCGTTACATCTGTGATACTAATCATAGGCATCCTCATCCTTTTAAGATGGAGGAAACGGAAGGAGAAAAATGAAAGTAAGTTAGTTTTGTTTCTGTTCTACTTATTCAGAAGACTTAGGCTCTGTTCTGATTTAATGGAAGTTTTTTTCTTGAACTCGAGTAATATAGATTTCCACTTTTGAAAAACTGGTGGGGATAACTCCTGAATTCTGATTTCAAATGAGATGTTTTAGTAAGTAAAAATTTACCGATATTATAAAAGCACAAGAGAAGTAGCTCATGAATAAGACTAAACTATTGTTGTTTTGTTGTTGCTTACTACTTGATCTCATGGAGATGTGGAAGAAATAAAAGATACAGAGTCCTTGCAGTTCGACTTTGGCACCATCCAGATTGCCACAGATAACTTCTCTGATGATAATAAGCTTGGACAAGGTGGATTTGGTGTGGTTTACAAGGTAAGAAATTTCAATGTAACAAGGTGTTAAATTCAAACCTTCGAAGACAAGCTTTCACATTTTCTTGATATGCCAGGGCATGCTTTCCAATGGACAACAAGTAGCTGTCAAGAGACTGTCTAAGAATTCTAAACAAGGAGAAGTAGAATTTAAGAACGAGGACCTACTAGTTGCCAAACTTCAGCACAGAAATTTGGTTAGGCTCTTGGGTTTTGCTTGGAAGGAAAAGAAAGGATTCTCGTCTACGAATTTGTGCCTAATTCAAGTCTCGATCAGTTCATATTCGGTATGATTCTACTTGTGATCTCATTTAGGAAGAATGCCTAACAAAGATTACCCAAAAAACCCCCCCTAGGTTTGTTAATTTACTCAACACCCCTATAATAAAAATATTAAAAATTACAAAAACACATCCACCCACCGATTAAATACCGATAGTTGACCACCACCGCCGAAGGGTGGCTGGAGTCGCCGTATCGGCATACGACCGACTGGATATGGCTGGTCGTGCACCGAAGATGACCTTTTCCAACCAGATCTACCGTGGATCTAGCCAAAAAAGGTTAGATCTACGGCTAGATCTGGCCATTGACGGCTAGATCTGGCTGCGATTGGTCGTCAATGACGGCAACAGCCAAAGATATGGCCGTCGTTGACGACTAGCTACGGCCAAAGATTTGGTCGTCAATGGCTAAATCTTTGGCAGTAGATCTGGCATTTTCCGGCCAGATCCATGGTAGATCTAGCCGGAAAAGGCTATATCAGCGTACTACAGGTTAGATCCAGCAGATAGTGTGCTATTATACTATATTCTGGCCACCTTCCAACGGTGGTGGCCAAAATCAGGCAAATGTGGGTGGTGGGGTGTTTTTATCAATTTCTAAACTTTTTTTTGGGGGGTGTTTAGTTAAATTAACAAACTTACGGGATTTAAAAATAAATTGAATAAAATATAATATTATTTTCAGAATAGGAAAACAAATGTATATTTTGGAAATGATAGGGGAAAATATTGAAACAAACGGATCCTTGGTAATTTACTGATGTTCGATGAATATACCTATGCACATATGATTATGATGAAAGCTTGAACTAGTTATTCAAGCTTTGTGTACCTGCTTTTGCTAAGTGTACCTGCTTTTGCTAAGTACTCTAGTTTTCAATTTCAAATCCTATAATGTTGCAAATTGTAGATCCAATCAAACGTGAATATATGGACTGGGAAAGGCGTTACAAGATCATAGGGGGCATTTCTCGAGGGCTACTCTATCTCCATGAAGACTCTAGACTTCGAATTATTCACCGTGATCTCAAAGCAAGTAACATTTTGTTAGATTTAGACATGAATTCGAAAATTTTCCGATTTTGGGATGGCAAAATTGTTTGAAGTAGATGAAAGTCAAAGTGATACAAATCAAGTCGTAGGAACCTTGTAAGTATAAATAAAGCTTAATTATTTACATATGGAAGAAATTCATGTTCAAAAGTGTTATGACAAAATGCTTTATATAGGTTAATAAGAACAATTAAAAAAAAAAATTATGTCTCCATATTCTAAGAGGAAAATGAAAAGCACTATCATTTTAATTACGAGAAACAAAACTGGTTTTCTTGATGATTATATGCAGTGGGTATATGGCTCCAGAGTATGTAAAGTATGGGCGGTTCTCAGTTAAGTCTGATGTCTACAGTTTTGGTGTTCTACTTTTAGAAATTGTAAGTGGTCAGAAGAGAAGTGGTTTTGGAAGCAAAGACGAATCAGACGACCTTCTAACCTATGTAAGTGTAAAATAATATAGCTCCATTTCTCTTATATAATATAAAATTTCCCTTCCAAATTTGATGGATGAATTTTGTTATAAATTTACAGGCATGGAAAAGTTGGAATGAAGAATCGACTGTAAATCTAATAGATCCTACTATGAGGGACAGTCCAACAACAGAAATGATAAAATGCATCCACATTGCGTTATTATGTGTTCAGGAAAGTGCATCTGATAGACCAACCATGGGTTCAGTTGTTTTCATGCTTAACACCGACTTTGTCAATCTCCCAGCACCTTCAAAACCTGGATTCTATATGCATAGTTCATCAAAACCAGTGACCACATCATCATCTTTAGAGCGTCCTGGGTCAAGTAACTTGAATCGACACCGAATTGAAGGAGTCCCATTATCACAAAATGAGGTTTCAATTACCGAGCTATATCCTAGATAGTATGAGTGAAGGTCAAATAGTCATTATGCATTTTTGTTCTTCTATGTTATCACTCTGCTCCAATATGCGTTGTATTTATTCCAAAACAGAGTTATGCTCAATTAGAACTTTTATTAAACACTGGGTGGGTAGACATTTTCATTAATTTTTTAAATAAGAAAAATTGGATTTGAAATACAGATCTTTGGCTGTAGATCTGGCCTTTTCCAGTCAGATTCATCGTGGATCTGGCTGGAAAATGCTAGATCGGCACACTACCAGCCTGATTCAGCCGGTAGTGCGTCCTTACACCAGATTCTGACCATTTTTCGACGGTGGTGACCGGAATCTGGTAAATTTGGGTTATTGGGGTGTTTTTGTCAATTTAAAAAAAAATTGGAATTATTTAGTTAAATTAATAAATTTAAGGGATTTAAAAAAAACTGAATAATTTAGAATTATAATTTGAAAATAGGTGAACCAAACACAAATTTTGTGTTAATTTTATTGGGAAAACTAGAATAATTTTCCCGATATATGTACCAAACGGAGCCTAAATCTTCGAGGCTGCCTAGGTGTGAAATAGATATGAGATTTCGGCAACCCTGATTTCAGTTTCCCACAATTATAAATCTCTATTCCATTTTGAGACAAAGGTAGCACACCACTTTCAATGTTGTCAAAGAATTACAATCTATAATTACAAAGCATTCTATATTCTTTTTCTTCGATCCTCCAAGTAAAAATGACAAAATATCTAATATTAGAAAGGGTAACTTCAATGAATTTTGACCACTTATACGTAGATGACATTGATTGACAAAATATCTAATATTGGAAGGTGACTTCATGAGATAAGCACAATCCCTTGATAACAACCTTTGTTGGAAAATTGTGAGAAAATCAGGAGTCTTGAATTTGATATCGTCAGTTTCACGTAAAGCTAAGTCAAGACATGCCAAAACGCATTAAGGATAGTTTTAATGGGGTTTCTTCAATTAGTGGGGTCAAATCAGATAAAATGTGGGGGACAAATAACATCACTCTTAACTAAATCTCTCCCATCATCACGACTATTTATCTATAATTATGAATTTTTTTTTTTTTAATATGAGGGCAACCAAAAAGAGTTGAATTATATAAATACACACAAAGTGACAAAACATTGGTTAAAAACATTTCCTACAACAAACTCAATGAAATTGACTCAAGCGTATGACATTAAGCATCATGGATCTTAAAGCTCCTCTTATGCTTCTTTCTGTTTTCTGTGACCTCTCTTTTCCTTCTTTTATTGATTATTGCATCATTTCAATATCAAACTTGATGAAATTGGTTTATGGTATCAATCGCCTCATCATTTTGGGTGAGTGAAGGCGAAACTAGGGGTAGAAAATATAAACTAACCTTTACTTTTTTATGAATATCAGACACAAAAGAATATCAGCCAAATGACCAAAATAGAGAATAATAGTACAAGTCTAATACTCTCATTAACTAATTGTTTTTTAATCATAAAAATAATAAATTCTATTTAATATAAATAATATTATTAGCTACACTTTTAAATATTTAAATTCAATAAAACAATAAAGTTAAGTTTTATCTATTTTTAGTAATTATATAGTTTCCTCCAATATTTTATTGTTTTGAAAATGAGATACTCGTAATTAAAACTAGCTATATATATATATATATATATATATATATATATATATATATATATATATATTTTATGATAAGTAGATAAAATAAAATAAAAAATTAAAGTTTGCAATAGATGTAATTAGTAGCAAACAAAAATAAATAAATAAACGCATGGGAATTGGGGAAACACTATGGACGTAGCTTATGTTAATGGTAGTTGAAAATTATTCATTCAAAATACACGAAAAAATGGGTTAAAGAATATTATGCCTAAAAAATCAAGGCTGATGTAAGCTTACATCAGCTAGCTCCAATCAGAGTTCAAGAAGGCGTTGCGTTGTCCAAGAGCTGCCACGTTACCCCATGACAGAAAGAATACGGTTGTTACCAACTTGTTAGATTCAGGTTTTGTCTATAAATGAATGGGAGCCACACACCTGTCCAAGCCCCAGGTAATTTGAGGATATATCCTAAGTTATCAGCCAATGGGAGGTAAGAAAGGACTTGCACGACACCTACCCATTTGCAGATTTGTAATCATTACCTTGAATTCTTCTACTACAAATAGAGAACTCCCCCTCTCATTTTTGGGATTCTGAGACAAAAAAACTCACATTTTGATTGTAATCTATATTCTCATAGCAAAGATAACCTACGAGAAAGAGACTGACTTGATATTCTATCTGAATAATCAGTTATTGTATCTCTGTTCATTGTTCGCTATATGGGACCTCTTGTAATCTCTCATATATAAAAGAACAGTAGACGTAAGGACTTGCATTAAGCATCCGAACCACTTTAAAAATCGTCTTTCATTTATTATTCAGTCTTTGCATTAGATTATTTGTAATCATTCACATGTAATTTCTAAGAACAGCTTAGCACTTTGCACGTGCGAGTCGTTGGTGTCAAAATCAAGCATCAACAGTTTGGTGCTAGAAGGAGGGCCTGATTTAGTATCCGCTCTTCATCAGGAATCTCTGATCAACCAGTTCTATTCACGAACAAATGGCTCGTGGTCTTGAAGCCGAGCAAGCTAGCACCAACAAAAAGGAGATCCCTTGGGTATAGGATGATACTTCTCCCGAAGTACCTCCGATTCTGCAGGGTACAGTGGCGGATATTCCCTTGAGCTCACAGCTCGACCCAACTGTGATGAATTTCCTGGAAAGGTTCAACAATACTCTCCAAACGGACAGCCGAAGGCTAGATCGTTTGGATCATGTCATATCGCCCAATTATGATAAAGCGGTGCTGCCGCCGAAGAAGCTTATAGGTCGCGCTAAGGCGTGAAAATGTGCGAAAGCCTATGCCGCACACACTATAGTGCGTAAAGATAATGGGAAGCAGGTGGCTAATAATGTGCCAAAGGGCTCCAAGGGACCAGCGAATACCGGTCATGAGTCATCTGATAACCTTGTTCTGTGACAATAATGGTGCTATTGCACAAGCAAAGGAACCAAGAGCACACCAAAAATCAAAACATATTCAGCGTAAATATCATATTTTGAGAAAACTTGTTGAAGCTGGAGAAATTTTGGTGCAGAAAACACCTTCAGGGATAATGTAGCTGACCCACTTACTAAAGCAATGACACTGAAGCAATTAGATCATCATCTTGAGAGGATGGGTATTAGATACCACAACGATTGGTTGTAATGCAAGCGAGAGTTTTGTTATTGTATGCCCTAGGAACCAATTGTGTTGTCGGTTCCAAGGTATTATGTTTTATATATATGTTAATGTATATATTTTGTATATACATTTTTATCTTATCAATAGAAGAAAGTGTTCTTATTTCACATGTGGTTTATTGCTTCATTTATATATAAGTATTACATGTGAAATGTCTAGATGATACAAATCTTTAGAAGATCAAAATCATCAAAGTATTCCCTACATAGGTAATATTAATTGGGAAATAATATTACATAGTAGGCATGTTGAATGCCTCCGTAGAATATCATATGATGGTAGTAGTGTGGGTGATTATAAAAGTTATATCACAAGGGCATTAGCATGGATAAGCGGTTAGTGAACTGTTTATCGAATATGACTATTTATGATGAATCACATATACATTTAAAATGTAGTTAATGATTCATCATAAGATCATACTAGTGTATTATTAATCCTTAGACCTGAGATACACGGTTGGATTCTGCATAAACGCATATGGTTCATATGGTGTATAAACACGAGGCTAATCATGTCATATGTTAATAAGCCGATTTGGCCATGTGTTGTTTATGTGTGAGGACAAGTAATAGTCAAGATGGGATCCGTTGACTTGGTATAGATTAATATCAAGTTCCTAGACAAATATCAAGATATGTTGGAAAAGGAAAATCTTCGGCCGGGATATATAAAATGTGACCTAAAACATTGTTTTATGGTGACACATTCCATATGTATTGATTGTCAATTTGATATAAAATTGAGATAAGGATTTTGACATACCATGAATTCCATTCTTAATTGGGATTAGACAACAGAATGATTTGATTATATAACGCGTATGATTATAAAAAGATTCATTGGAGTATATCTTCATTGTGACTTAGAGGTTATGGAGCATTGTTAGATGCCTACCATAATAGGTAGGAGTTTTGTTCATAAAGAGTTATGACAAAACATATCGGAATAGACTATGATATTGGGCCCATGGCTAGACCACAATGAACCTAAGAGGTCACACATAAAAACTAAGGAGAATGGAGAAATAACCAAAGAGAGTTGATTATCCAAGGTTGGCTAGCACCTACTAAGGGTAATAATGTTATTTATATTATTATCATTGAATTATATTCAATGGAGGGTTATATTAGTTATTATGAATAATTTAAGAGTTAAATTGCTAATTGGAATTAAATGGAATTCCAATTCATAATTAATCATTTTTTTTTTATATTAAATTGAATTTATAATGGGTTATAATTGTAAACATATGAACAATTTCAGGGTTAAATTGTTATGTAAACAATTTAAGAGTTAAATTGTTAAGTGTGATTAAATGTTAATCCAATGTTATTATTTAAAGAAGTTTAATAACTTTATAATAATTATGGAATTATTTACAACTCCAAAACAATTATAGAATTGTTTAAGGAAGTCCAAAACAATTATTGAATTGTTTACAAGGCTACAGATATAAAGAAAATGATATACCAATTTTAAGACAAAGACCCAAAAATTTCTAAGAACCCTAAATGTCTCTCTTGGCCTAATTCTTCTTTTACCTCAGTGTGGATACTCTTTTGTTTAATTTCTCTTGAAATTAAAAGTCTCTAAGGTTGCTAAGGACTTAAGGTAACAAGTTATTCCTTACTTGTTTTCAATTTGATTGAAATTTTTTGCAAAATAAGAATATACATGTTATAGTATCACATGCATCATTCTCCATGCATTCCATCTTTCAATTGGGATGACCTCTACTTTGGAAACACCCTTCTCGCTAGCATATGACTGCGAGGCAATGGTTCCAGTGGAAGTAGGGACTGGTTCATTTCGGAGAGAATTTTTCAATGAAACAGACAATGAAGCACTCTTACGTGCAAGTCTAGACTTAGTTGAAGAACACCACAACAAGGCTCGGTTAAGGATAGCTTCCTACCAGCAGTAGGCAAAAAGATTCTTCGACTCTAAAGTCAGGAGAAGAGACTTCTGGGTTGACTACCTAGTTTTGAAAGAAGTCTTTCTCGGCACAAGAGAACCAAGTGCGGGGGTATTAGGGCCTAACTAGGAAGGTCTATATCACGTCACTAAGGTAATACGACCTGGAACGTATCACCTGAAAAGGCTTAATGGTTCTGAAGTGTCGCGAGCTTAGAATGCTGAGCATCTTTGCCCTTGTTATTAGTAATTTCGAACTCGCTTATAGCTTGATCATTTCTACTTATAAAGTTTTATTGTTGTAAATATCGTGAATAAGATTGTTCCAATTCTTCCTTAAAGAAATACTTGTGTCGTAATCTCAAGTTTTTAATAGTCTTCATAACATTTTACAAGTTCAATGATCAGATATACTATATTTGTTTTGTGAAGTGCTTAAGTTATAAAAGTGTTACCACAAGTGATCAACAAATTCCTTTTTATATATTCAATAAATGTATACAAAGGGTGACTAGGAGCTACATTAGCGAAAGATAAGCAAAAAATACTTCATTCCAGCAGAGAAGAGAGCGATCACTGGTTTTCGATTCTGAGATCCCTAGGTGTGACCTCTTGGTCGTTTAGCTGATCGCTAACCTTCAGATCGATTGCGCGATATTCAGGAATATCCGTTTTCGGCTGATCATCCTCCGAGGGAGGTTCATGTTCCTCTCGTTGTTCTGCCTCGAGTATAGAAACAAGAATAGCTTGGTAATCATCAGGGAGGTTAGAGATATCCATTTCTGGATTTCTCGGCCGCAAGCTGCATATAGCTTGTATTGCCCAGTGAGCAGCCTTCCTCTTGAGCTCAAGGTTCTAATGCCTCATTTGTTCGTTCAACGAAGTGACTCACCCTTCAGCTAGGTCGAGATTCGTTTGCAGTGCCCTCTTCTGCTTTTCAAGTTTTCATGCAACTCAGCTTGAGTCTTTTCTATTGCCTTTTCACGCTCTAAGCTCGCTTGCAACTCCTTTTCTCTATGGCTCAACTCCTTAGTGAGCCTCACTGTTGTTCGTTAGAACTCTTTATTTTCATCATTCTTATTATCGAGCTCGACTTTGTTGAAGTCTGATGCTCGCAAAGCAGAGTTCCTCTCAGTAAGATATAGATTCGCCTGAATTTGAGCAACTTTTGCCTCTACATCTAAAGCCGCGAGATCTTGCTTTAGTTTGGCATTTTCTTCTTTCAGTTCGTGAAGTTTGCTGGCATAGTCCATATCCATCATTCCGTTGAGTCACATTTAAGGCGAGCAACAACTGAATGGAAAAGGAATGGGAAGTTAGTTTTTTTTTTAAGTTCTTAAAAAACTAAGGCTTTGACTGGTATGGAAGAGTTCTCGAAGAAAACGAGTCGGCTTTACCTGACTTTGCATTTGGAGTGCGATGGCCATTAAATCGATGGGTCAAAAAGCCACGAACCCGTCAAAGGCTATGTCAAGTTGGCATTCTAAGAGGGTGTAAGCCACCAGCTGTAAATGTTCCAGTAGTTGCCCTAATGAATCTAACACGAACGGGTCTGGCCTTATGGGGGTAGGCGCCCCTTCGACCCATTACTTGCCTCGTTCCCTCAAGGGTACTGTGGCGCCCTCTCTCCTTTGTGAGCCCCTAGGAGCAGCCAAAGTCCCAAGAGCCTCTCTTAGGGCGCCCTCATAAAAAGACCTAATAAGGCAGAAGCCTACTTGGCAATACCCCGAAACCCTCTGGTTCAGATTCAGTCTTCTTCGGTGGGTAATTGGTTTCTTTTCTTGGACTTCTGGCCCATAGTCTTCTTCTTCGAAGCGTGAGTAGCGGCGGGCTAGGGAGCTTCTTCATGTCGTTCCGCAGGTTGTTGCCTTTCAGCACCAATTCGTATCCCCCTTGTAGGGATACTGCTGGAGGTCGCTTCGGCTAGTTCGGTCGGGTTAATCCTGGGGAATATGAACCCCCCAGGTTTCTTCGACGTCTTTGAGACCCTTGTGGCATGGTCGTTGCATGACATGAAAATGTATCAGCAAGAAAAGTATTCTCTTGTTAGTAAAAGACTTAAAATTCTTTTACGTAAGAAGTTATTCACAGGATGAAGCTTCAAAGGATGCTTCGAGGCTGAAAAACCCGTACTTCCGAAGGTTGGTGGTCATCACAAGCAGTCTTGCATCGCGCTTCTAGTCGGGCAATCAACCAAATGCCTCGATGCGGCTAAAATTAGCTAGCTCGGACAACTTGGTCATTTTGTTTTCTGCAAGAAAGCAAAAAATTCATTAGCCTTAGTTATCAAATAAAAGTTAAAGATAGAGGATAAGTAGTCTGAGAATTAAAAGGAAAACCTACTCGGTTCCCTAAATTTACAGACTCCGTCATACTTGAAGAAGAAATACTTGGTTTCATAAGCCTCAATGTTGCTGGGGTAACCAAATATCCCTAATTCGATCATTGATCGCTTAGAGAGGTAGTATGAATCCTTGTCTTTACTCCTCTTTAGACAATAGGCCCAACCGAGCTCCATTGTTGTCGGCATGCCAGTTGTTTTCTCCAAATGTAATATATATAGCGCCTGCTATCATATATGCATTGGGTGTCAACTGGAATGGTGCGACCTAGAAGTAGTCAGAATCGACCTGATGTAGGGGTGGAAGGGTATCCTCACTCCACATTTGAAAATCACCTCCGAGATCGCAGCCATTCCCTTGGGAGGATCTTGAGCAGTGTGCGACCTGTGTTGGTAGATGTTTACATTGATCACAAATTAATCTATTGCTTTTTGTATCTCCTCCCCCGTAACTATTGTTTGTACTGCCTGCCCAGGACCTACCAAGGTGCCCGATGGTTGCGAGCTTCCCTCTCTTGCTGTTTTTACCTCAAGAGTGTCCATTGCTCTTAAAGTCTAAAAATCTACGACATGTAGAGGTGACTCAGTCTTAGTACACATTGCCTCGTACGACGACTTAAAAGAGTAAAAGAAACCCTTATTTCTCCTCCTTAAACCCTAAAAATTCTTAAGGATAGCTTTTTTTTAGGATATGTGCCCTAAGTTTCTACTCTTAAAGGTGTTTCTTTTCAAACACTACCCAAGAATGTTCATCATTCAAGCCCATCAGATGTCTATACCCACCATTACTGTAAAAACTGAGTTTTTTTAACAAAAATGAAAAAGAGAAGAAATTTTCTTTACCTCTGGATTGTTAGGAATTGACGTTCTGTTGTAACGACAAGTGCGCATCCAGGAAGAGGATGAACTGATTTCTTGAGTGTAAAAATATCGTTTTCTTTCTGGAAATGTAAGTTCTGTGAAAAACTTAGAATGGACTTACGGTTTTATAAGGAAGAAGGCGATGTTTAGTTTCTTTTATATGCGACGTTTGGGCAGGACGCGTTTTTAGCCATTGATTGCGACCATGTGTCGTCAATCTGTGTAAAGAGTAACCTTCACGATTCGTGGAGATCAACTAACGTTTTCCTTCATTGAAATCGCCAAACGTAAGCATGGTTATCTCTTCTGCATTAAATGCAACCTCATCCACATTTAATGCCTCAAAAGAGAATGTTGTTTCAACCTCTGTTTTAAAAACCAGACCGGACCGACCGGTCCAACCGGTTGAACCGGGACCCAGGGCCTTCTCCGAGTCGGTTCACTCTTTTTAAGTATTTAAAGTTTAAAATATAACAAACACACCCCTGATTATGACCATCAGTCCCTAAAGGTTTCAAATCTAGCAAACACACCCTCTGGCCAAATGCAAATCGGCAATGACCTCTTCTTTTCCGGCGACCTTCCACCTTCCCTTACTGTCGGAAACCACCTTCCGAGCCTCACTTTCGCTCACGTTGTCACGCTTCATGCATCTCCACCGCGTGACGCTTTGGACTTTCATCGTCCACCTTCGCCGCGAGATTTTTCTTCCATTTTCCGGCATCAATCGGCCTTCTCCGACATCGACAAGCTTCCTCAGCCACCGACTCTGATCTACCTCTCAAGCTCTTTTGTCATGCTTCACGAAGATCCAATCATCTTACCAAAAAAAGCAACCGCGACCAGTGACTTTACCACCGATCTACCATTTTCCGACGATGCCTCTACTTGCTAGTTGTCGATTCGCCCTCCCCATCATCCGCTTTACCCTCCCTGGTGTGTCGCCGCTGCTCTCCCAATCGATCATCGATTTGCATTTGGCCAGGGTTGTGTTTGCTAGATTTCAAACCTTTAGGGTCTGATGGTAATTATTAGGGGTGTTTTTGTTAGATTTTAAACCTATCAAACCATCGGTTGCAACCGAATCGGTCCAATCAAGGGCCTTGGACCTTGGCTTGAACCGTGACCTGACCATCATAGCGGTTTGCCCTCCGGTCCGATTTTTAAAACAATGGTTTCAACATGACTTGCATTGAATGCTCATGGTTGACACTTACTGTGTAGACACGTCTATCAAATAAAGCTTATTTTATTGACTAAGACAACTGTCAAGCACAACGGATAACATCTGAAGAGGTCGTTCGAATCAAACACTCTTCTTCATGTGTCAAGCTTGAAGCAAAGTGAATCTTAGTTTTCGACAGCAAAATATCTTAAGTATTTTCAGGTCGCGAATGACAGATAAAGTTCGAAACACATTGGTATAACACTGAGTAGGATCCGACATAAGTCGCTGAGCCTTTTGGAACGATCACCTCAGATCGCTTATGGAACACTCGAAGATCCAGGTCACGACCTCTACTCAATTTGCTGATCGAGTTAAGCCATCAACCTCATGTCGTTTTGGCTGTTCTCAATTGTTAGTTCGAGCAAGTATTCCTCGAGACAAGTCATTTCGCAGCTTAAGAACTGGGGAGCTTCTGTTATGCCTAAAAAATTAGGGCTGATGTAAGCTTACATCAACTAGCTCCAATCAGAGTTTAGGAAGGTGTTGCGTCATCCAAGAGCTACCACATCACCCCAAGACAGAACGAATATGGCTATTACCAACTTGTCAGATTCAGATTTTGTCTGAGTGAATGAGAGCTACACACATGTCCAAGCTCGAGGTAATTTGTGGATATATCCTAAATTATCAGCCAATGGAAGGTAAAGAAGGACTTGCACGATACCTACCCATTTGCAGATTTGTAATCATTACCTTGAATTCCTCAACTATAAATAGAGGACTCCCCTTCTCAATTTCGAGACTTCGAGACAAAAAACTCACATTTTGATTGTAATATATATTCTTAGAGCAAAGATAACCTACGAGAAAGAGACTGACTTGATATTCTATCTGAATAATCAATTATTGTACATTTGCTCGTTGTTCGCTATACGTGACCTCTTGTAATCTCTCATATATAAAAGAACAGTGGACGTAGGACTTGCATTAAGCATCCGAACCACTTTAAAAATCGTCTTTCATTTATTATTCAGTCTTTGCATTAAATTATTTGCAATCATTCACGTGTAACTTCTAAGAACAGCTTTACATGTGCGAGTCGTTGGTGTCAAAATCAAGCATCAACAAAGAATTTGTCTGAAATGATACAACTACAAAATGAAATATATGATGTTAGTTTGGGGGATATTTATTGGTATTTAAAAAATTAGAACTTTGACATTAAACCAAAACCTCAAGGTGGATCAAGTCTTTTTCTCGACAAAAAATTGAAAGAATGTTAATGGTGTGATGGTTAATGTGTGTAAGTCTAATTGACACCTATCACAAATAAACAACAACTATACACATATTTTTTAATCAATAAATCGCTGTGTTACATAAAAATGTTAACACAAATGTTTTCCATTAATAAGGTCACTCTATTACGTCTCAAAATTTACGCCAACCTAGCCTCTATTCAAATCAAATGTATTGATCTTTCCAAAAAATTTATGATATCATGAAGTTACAAATGAAAATGAACCAAATAAAGCTATTAAATATATTCAGGATTTGGGTGATAAAGACAAACCACACGAGAGAAAATTATCAAAATTACGAAAAATAAATTGGGTAAATACTAAAAGGAAATTGGGCAAATAATAAAAGAAAATAATAGAAAGATATATTATTCATTAACTACTCCAGTTAATGATAAATATTTTTATTTAGACTTTTAATATAACTATTAAATATTATTTCCGTGTCATAAATACAATTATCAACTTCATTTTCGTGAACCCACTTCCACTCTCATCCATCACAAATGGTAAGAAGTTAGAGAAAAGATGGTTATCACCACTTCATGTAAGAATTTAAAGAAATTAAAGATGGATACTGTTATGCTCTGGGAAAATAAAGGGCTGACGTGGAAAAGTCACGTGAAGGGTGACCTGCTCCCGTCAGAGCAACACGCACACGTCAGACCTGCCAAATGATATAGGGCTCACACGCCATTTCCGCCCAATAAATCGTAAATGCGCATGTCGCTTGGGAAGGGGGAAATGGGACGTAAAGCCGGATTATATCCTGACAATCACACCAACCCATGGATTTAATGATGATTACACGCTTCAATTTGATATAAAATGAAGAAGACCCCTTCATTAAGGAGATTCGGCCATTTTTTACAAAGACTCTCTCTCTCTCCTGTAAACATATTTACTTTTCATAATTCCTCTGTAAGTCACTCCGCTTTGTGACCTGACCCACACTACTATCAATACAAGTCAGTGGACGTAGGACTTGCTACCTTAGCATCCGAACCACTTAAAAAACTCTCTTTGCATTTATTTCATTTTCATACATTCATTTATCACGTGTGTTTATCCTCCAACCAGTGTTATGCACGTGACAATTTGTTGGTGACTAAAGCGAGCATCAACAGTTTGGCGCTAGAAGGAGGGCTGATTTAGTATCTACCCTTCATCAGGAGAATCTTTGACCTCATCGATCTCACTGCAAAGAACAAATGGCCCGCCAATTTGAACTTGAGCAGTCAACTTAGCGTCTTTGAAGAGCCCCTCACCCCAAAGAGGGACACCCTTCCAACATACCTGGGCCTGCTACGTACTGCGCTTGAATACCCCGTGAGAAATCCCCTCAGTAACTGGACCCTACCATCAGAAGCTACCTGGAGAGGTTCGACAATACTCTCCAGACGGTCAACCAGAGGTTGGACCGCTTGGACCAAGGCATGTCATCTACGATGTACGGGAGCGGTGACAATTCCACCAAAAATGCCTCTAGTCACGCTGAAAGTGCGGCAAAGGGTATGGCACAGTCAGTGTCATGAGCACCTGCAGTACAGACTGTAGCGGGTAAGCAAGTGGCAAAAAGTAAGCCTACATGGGCTCCCAAGGACCAGCAAACGCAAAAGGTGCCCCCGCCCCAAGGTAGGTATCGGCAAAGTCGAGACTGCAAAGAAAGTGGATCCCGACTGCTCCCATGCCCCTCGCTTGTGTGCAAACCCAAGCAAAAATTGCGGGTACTGGTGGTTCCGATCACCACCACCAGCTGATCCCGATCAGCCATGTGGGTGGCCCCCTACACCTCGCTGGGGTGGTTCACTACCACCGCGAGGGTCGTGAAAGTGCCCCGCACAACCCATCGCCTTCACACGGCTCTAGCCACCGTGTCAAGTGCGACCAAAATACCGGCCGAGGCGGCGAGGAGGAACTTGACCTCCAGTACTTTCCCCTAATCACAACCGTAGCCGGCAGGGGCTCAGCACGGGTGAAAGCAACCCCCAATTGGTTCCATTACCACAAATTGAAGGAGCTCAGCAAGCTGTGAGCAGTTAAGGGGTTAAGGAGCAAAGAAACGAACAGCAGTCGCCTACATCCCCATTTTCTCCTGAAGTGTTAGTCGTCCCACTTCCACCAGGGGTTCAGTAATGCCGATCATGCGGTGGCCATTTGATGGAAACTATGATCCAGAGGGATCATTTATATGAGTTCAACGACCTGATGGAGCTCCACCAAGTTTCGGACCTTGCGAAATGCCATTGTTTGGCCATGACGCTGACTTCTCACGCCAAACGGTGGTTAAGGTCGCTCCCAATGGGTCGATCGCCTTCGTGGCCTTAGATGAGCACGACGCTCGCAGGCATTTCCAAGCCAACCGGAAATTTTCAATGCCTTTGAGCTACCTCGGCAACATAAGGCAAGAAAGAGACGAATCCCTGAGCTTACATTGACCGCCTTCGTGGGAACTCAACAAAGTGGCTCACGCTAGAAGAGTCCATCCGAACCCTTATAATAGCCGGAGTTCGCCCGCAAACCGACTCGTGGAAAGAAGCATAGAGGGCCGAGGGACGTTTCCCTCACTGTTCCATAACTCTAGTATCTTCGAATAGAGAATTGTGGCAGGCACTCTACCTGATCGCGATCACGGCATCTTCCGCAGATGCTCGGTCGGGAGATAATACGAGCCTGATCGCAAAGGAGACACTGACGATCAGCGAAAAGGGAAGAAACCCCGTTACGAGCAGAAAAAGTCCTATGCTCCTGTTCCTTGTCGCGACCGCGACGGGGCTCAATATACTCCGCTGAATGTGTCCATATCAGAAATCCTTGATAAGTCCGAGGAGGTTCCTGGCCTCGTTCCGGTGAGCTCGAACCCTCCCATGAAAACCCCCTCCCCCGCTACGGCCGTAAATGTAGGTAAAAAATATCGCCTGTTACCTATCGGGATAATCGGGCACCTCGATCAGAATGCCGGGCTCTGGGTGCTTTGTGGCTATCGAAGAGCTTATCCAGAAGGGGCACTTCAAGGAGTACATTGATGACTCCCCAAAAGAAAGCCAAGGGGAGCGAAAGAAAAAGCGCCGTGATCGCAGCGGGTACAACAATGTGAACCTGATTTTTGGAGGTCCGCACCTCGCTGAAAACACGCGAGGAGCGCAAGACAAGTATGCTCGCGAAGCGCATCATGACCCGATCAGGGTAATGAGCACTTCGCAGCGACCCCAAAAAGCAAGGAAGGAGGAACCAATCACCTTTGCGAGAAGGAGGCACGCTTGCACCATCCTCACGAGGTGGACGCTCTGGCGATCACACCCTCGATAGGGTGGTGTCAGTAATGTTTCTGTAATCGCTTGTGGAGAACTGGAAGCTTGCCATAGAATATTTTCTTCTGCTTCAAGTCCGCTGACAGAATGAACTCCCGGCCGAGGCCGACCTGAAGCCACCGCCTCGCGTCCTCGACGGTTTTGCTGTCAGGGGATCACCCGATCCCCAATGAACAATCCAAGTCTCCCTACATGCTCTGGGCGATCTACGACGAGGTGACTAGGGTTACCGAATTCTTGGTCGTGGACTGCCCATCGGCCTTCAATGGAATCTTAGGGCGACCTCTGCTGAGGACCTTCAAGGCAGTCACTTCCATCTATCATCTCAAGATGAAGTTCCCCACTCCATCGGGGATAGGGGAGGTAAGCGGGTCACAAAGCGCATTTTGCGAATGCTACGTAAAGCGGTCCAAATGGCCGATAAGGCGGGAAGGGAAAGGGCATTTCGCGATGTGCACCCTCCCCGGGCCAAAGAGATGGAGTCACCGGATACGAGCCACTACGGCCTACGGTCCGTGGAGGATAATATAGATCCACGAATTCGTGAAACCCTCCCCGAGCGGCCCGGCTTGAGGATCTGTCTAAGCCCCTTTCTGGTTGATCCAAAAGAAAGCCTGAGCCGAATGCTAAAGATCGGGAAGCTCGTCTTAACCCTCGGCTCGCTTTTGAGTCCCAAGGTAAGCTTGAAGGAGAACATTGATGTGTTCGCCGTCGCATGCAAATATGGTGGGATCAGGCCCGACGTTATTTGCCATTCACCTAATGTCAGCTAGCGAAGCTGTTGCCGTTCCGCCGCCAAAAGCAAGAAGGCGATGGATCCGGATGCAGCACGCCGCGTTAAAATCGTAAGGGTGGCAACCTTCTCCGAAATCCGGACTGCTTCGCGAGGCTCTACCCACTTGGGTCGCCTTAACCCTATCCCCGTAAGGAAGCCAAATGGCAAGTGGCGGAACTGCAGAGACTTCATACGAACAAAGCTTCGCCCGAAAGATCAGCTTTCCCTCGCCAAGAATCGATTCTGGCTGCTTGATGCCACCTGTGGGAGGGGCACGAGTTGTTGCTTCATGGATGCATACTGGGATACAATCAAATCCCGATGTATGAGCGACGAGGAGCATACGACCTTCATTATGGACCTGGGGCTATATCTTGCTATAAGGTCATGCCCTTCGGCCTTAAGAATGCTGGGCGCGACCTCATCGTGAGGTGGCTGGTCAACCGAACTGCTTCTCCGACCTGCATCGAGAGGACAATGGAGGTCTATGTGGACGACATAGTCAAAGGTCCCAAACCTGTCGCCTCTACTGCATATTACGTGATCTCGGCCTGAGATGTTTGACATACTCGCTCTACGGAATGAAGTGAACCCTCTCAAATGTTCATTCTAGGGTATCGTCAGGGGAAGTTCCCGGGATATATGGTCAATTCAATGCGGGCATAGAAATAAACCCCAAAAAGATTCAAGCTCTCGCTGAGCATGGAGAGCCCTGACCAGCAAAAGCAGTGTCATGAGTCCGAGCAGGCGAATAGCGGACATCTCGCCCCTTCATATCAAGGCTAACTGATCATTGCTTTACCATTCTTCAATGTTCAAGGCCAATAAGAAATTGAGTGGACTTAATGCGAGCAGCATTCCAAGGTATAAAAGAGCATCTTGGGAAGCCACCTCTCCTCTCTAAGCCTCTTCCACAGAAATCCCGCTCATCTACTTGTCCGTGTCTCTGGTCGCACAAGGCAACTTTAATACGGGAAGAGGAAAAAGCTCGGTGGGCTGTGATATTATGCAAGTAAACGTCTATCGAATGCCGAGATGCGATATCCAGAAATGGAGCAACTAGCTTTTGCCCCTCGCTGCGTCGTCGTGAAAGTCGCGACCTTACTTCCATGCCCATACGATCAATGTAATGACAAATTACCCCTCCGCCAGACGGAGTCCTCCGTAAACCGTAGAGGCCTCGGGTGCAAACTCCGCTCAAATGGGCCATGGAGCCTGAGCCGCTGACCTAAAGTATACGCCTGTCGACCATCAAAGCGGCATGTCTGTTCAGCAGACTTCATCTCGAAATTTTCCTATCTCCCAAGCGAGCAACAGCTACTAGCGAAGCTCGGGCAAGAAACTATTCAGAACCTGTCGACTTGGAACCTCTTTACGCGACGGGTTATCAAACAAAAGAAAAGTCGGCTGTGGGTGGGTCTTCTCGGTGAGCCCCGAGGGGTTCGAATTCATGGTATTCTCCTGGCTTCAGGTTTGCTTTAAGGCGACCACCAACAATGAGTCCGTCAATACTAAGGCTCGTCTCACAGGGTTGGGACGATCACCAAAGAAACGGGTGGGTGCAATCGCATCAGTATTTGCGGTCGACTGCGTACTAGGTCGTCAACCTGTTATTCTGGGAAATACCAAGCCAAGAAAGGGAACATGGTCCGCTACCTAAAAGAAGCTAAGGTCTCTCTGGGGTCGTTTAAGCACTTTGAAATCGCTTAAATCCCAAGGGAGAGCAACTCTATAGCGGATGCCTTGGCAAAGATAGCCTCATCATTAGATTCGAGGCTCCCGATAGCATTCCCTGTTCGTTTCGCCGATGCTCCAACTATCACCGACCTCCGAACAAATGCCGTGAATGTGGTTCGGCCCTGCATTCGGATGACCCCCATTGTCCAATACCTTATGGATGGGACCTTGCCTCGATGCAATAAGGCTCGAAAGAAAGGGTCTTGCGGGTGGGTAAGGTCTCGCTGCTTTCACACTCATCTAGGGGATCAGGCCAGACAGAGAGGGTTGCAATGCCCCTCTCCTCCGATGTGTAATCTTGTGAAGAAGCTAGACACATCAGCGTAGTGGGAAATTCATGAAGGGTGGGATCATGCGGTAACCACACAGCTCGATCTCTTGCGAACAAGATTGTTCGTGGGGATATTATTGGACCCCGAATCCAAGAAGATGCGCACAACTTTGTTAAGAAGTGCGACAAATGCCAACGGTTTGCGAACATTCTACGAGCCCCATCTCATGAGCTGATTACTATGTCTAGCCCCCTCGGCCATTTTCCATATGGGAGATCGACCTTATCGGCCCCATGCCAGTTGGAAAGGGAGGGGTCAAGTATGCCGTGGTCGCGGTAGACTATTTCACAAAGTGGGTCGAAGCCGAGCCACTAGCCGCGATCACGACCAGGAAGGTCGAAAGACTTCGTTTTCAAGAACATAGTGTGCCGCACGGAATTCCTCACACCCTCATCTCGTATAAGGGAAAAGCAATTCGAGTAATGAGGAGTTCAAGCGGCTGCGACAGTAGGGCATCCATAAAAAATTTGCCTCGGCGCCGACTACAAGCGAATGGCCAAGTTGAAGCATCAACAAGACCATCAAGCACACTCAAGGCCAAGTCTCGGGCGGCCCAAAGGAAATTGGGACGACGATCTCCCGAAGTCTTATGGGCGTACGGGGAGACAACTCCAAGGACCTCCACCTCGGAAACCCCTACCCCTTTTTGCTAGCCTATGGTCGCAAGCTAATGATCCCCTCAGCGAGGTCTGGGACCGGTGGTTCTTCTTGTTCTGAGGGTAGGGACGTACAATGAAGGACGAAAACGAAGCACTTCTTATGAGAGCGTTTGGATCTCGATCGTCAAGAGCATCGCAGCAAAGGCTTTGCTAAGGATAGCAGTCCTACCAACAATCGAGCAAAAATGGTTCTTCGACTCAAAGGTCAAACGTAAAAGACTTCTGTGCCTGGAGACCTTGTGCTTAAGGCTTAAGTTCTCCTGGGACCAGAGCCAAGTGTGGGTGGGGTTGTGGGCCTATCGGGCCAATGCAAGCCTATCGAGTCTCGTACAAAGTAATCGGCTGTGCATCAGTCCGGGACTTATCACCTCAAAAGATTAAACGGCTGCCAAAGTACCTCGAGCTCCTGGAATGCCGAGCACCTCCGGCCATACTATCGGTAATCTCGAACTCGATCCTCGCTTTTAGTTAATTTCTTTCAAGTATTACTTTGTTCGCTCAAAATAGTTCGCATGTGTCTTGTTCGCATGTAAGAATTTGTAGGCAATTGCTTATGTAAATCACAATTGTAAATTGCACATATATATATGAAAAAGTGAACTGCAATTGTAAAGAAAAAGTATCTTCATTCATGTAAAAGTCAAAAGACCCGATTACAATGGGGGCAATTCATTACACTAAGGTCGGAGGCCTGTGGGGGATCTTTCGAGCCGAAACCACCGCTCCCGGTCGGGTCCTTGAGCGCCGCGGCGGCTAGTCATCCTCCTGGCCATGATCCGCAAGGTCAGCCTCCCGCCAACCCTCGCAGGGAGGTCGGACATGTCCAAATTGCGGGTTCTGGCGCAGGTGTGAGATGGACTGATTGCCCATCCTCCGCGTGCCTTCTCCTCCATCTCCTCTGACTGATTCTGCATTTCTTCAGTCAGAAGCGATTCTCTCCCGACTCTCCTGGAGCTCGGCCTCAAGAGCTAGCCTTTCTTGTTCGGAGGCCTCACTGCCTTGTTCAGCCTCGGCCGAGCCCCGTTTGAAGGTCGCCCGCATCTCCCGGTCCTTTCTCCGACCTTCGGGAGAGCCGGGCGGTTGTCCTTTGAAGTTCTTTAATCTCCTCCGCACGTCTGGCCGAGTTCCATCTTTTGGAAATCCACCGTTCGAAAAGCAAGCATCCTTTTGGTTCGATACTGCTTGCCGCTTCAACGCTTGTGTTCTTTCGGCTTGACGGACTCTAAGCTCTGCTTTAGCTTTGCGACCTCCTCCTCCGTGTCGCTTGTCCCCTTTCCCATTTGCCCCTCCCCACCAGCGTGTTTTCCATGGCCATCCTCATCGCAAGCAACCCCTGCGAGCAAGATGAGTTAGAAATAAATCGAATGAAGTTTCAAAGTCATGTACTCATTTACCTTACTCGTATGTCGAACGACGGTCATCGTGTCATCGCCGTGTCGAACTCGTCGTATGACCACGAGCATAGCTGAGTGCTAGGCAGACTATGCTGTGATCACATGCGTGACTCCTCAGGTGCAGTCTAACGAGCTGTAATCGGGCGCGTCCTTCTGCCTTGTCGGCAATGCCGATCGCTCGCTACGGGCTGCCCTTGTCCTGCTTGATTCTACGACAGTCCCTCGTAGGCTCCTCCATTCGGATCTGTACTCGTTCGGCTGGCCCGGACCTCGGGCCTTCTTCTTGGACCTTTCCCGGGTCGGAGCCTTCCTCTTTCCCGGGCTAACGGTTGGCGCAGATGGCTGCGTTCCGTCCCTAGCTTCTTGCACAGACTTTCCGGGCTCGGCGGTGGAGTGATTCGCCACTGCGCTGCAGGCAGACGAGTAGCTTGCCGCTCTCTCTCCTCGATCGAGGGAAGACGAATTCCTGGTGCTCTTCTAGGGCAGCCGCCTTGACTCAAAGGGGGCATCGTCTCTGCATTTAAGTTCGTTAGTAAGCAAACTTATTCTACGACCAGAAAGGAACCGGTATAACTTACCTTCTGGGGGTTCTAACGACGCCTTGTCGCTGAAAAAATCGTACTTTCGCAAGTTCGCGGTTGTCACAAGCTTCCTCGCGTCACGGCTCTTCCTCGTCTAGTACTCCGAAAGATACAAGCCTATCTAGGGTCGACGAGTAGCGCCGCTCGGTCGTTCTATTAACTGTAAAACAAAACAGGTCGTTATTATAGATCAGAGTGAAATAATGAACCCTGCGGTAAAGAAAAACCTTCTTGGATTCGAAACTAGAGCGGTGAGCGTTATAAAAGAAAAAGAAGAACTTTGTCTCGTAGGCCCCCGCATTGTTGGGATAGCTGTGTATCCCCGCGGCAATGGTAGGTCGCCGAGACAAATAGTACGAGTCCTTGTCCCTACTCTTCTTAAGGTAGTAGGCGACGCCGAGCTCCACCGCCGTTGGCTCTCCCAAGCCGCTCTCACAGCATGCGATGACGTACGCGTTTGGCGTCAACTGCATTGGTGTGATCCCAAAATGATCCAGGACCGACCTGATGAAAGGATGGAAGGGAACCCTCCCTCCACCCTTGAAGATCTCTTCAGAGATCGCGGCAAGGCCATCGGCCGGGCGCCGTGACGGTCTGGTGTGGTCGAGGAACACCTCCGCGTGGATATCAAACTGCCTCTTTATTCTATTATATTCCTCAGAGGTGAGAACCGAGTAGACATCAAGGGTTGCGTCCTCGGGAACTTCCCGCGAGGACGAGGCGCTCCTTCCTGTCTGGATGTTGACGGTTCCATTCCACAGTAACATCGATGCACACACTTGCCATTATGGGCCTTCGTGTTCGTCCCGCGTGGTGGCAGGGGACATTCTTAAAACCTAGCAGTGACTCAAGCCGCCATCCACGGCTTGAATCCAATGGCGGCGTCGCGTCTCCGGTGAAACGTCGGGAGACCCAACGCCATGGTCCAACCAAACCAATGCAAAAATTAAAAAAAATAAAAAAAAGAAAAAAAAAAAAAAAAAGAAAAAGGAAAGAAGAACTCTCATGGGATGGGAAGTTAGGGGCGAAACTCGTTTGCTTGCTAAAAGCGCCGATCGGAAGAGAATGGTTCCTGGTTTGTAAAGGTTTGTCACTCGAAGCGAAAGAAATTTCGGTGACCTCATCTGAAAAATGCAAGTTTTTATATGGATTGCGAATCGACGGTTACCACCTCTTGGAATTGAAACGACAACCCACTCTCTCTCCCCGCATTAAATGCGCCCCACGTCGCATTAAATGCCGTGATAATAGTCATCGTTTCGAATGCGCTGCACAACTAATACTGTCAAAACGGCGTCGGGTCAGCATAAAACGCATTTAATGTGTCTGACAAACGCTTTAATGCGTAGAGCGCCTGACAGCGCAGAACCAGGTTCGTTGAATCCCTAAGGTACAAAAAGGAGCGTCCATCAAACCAAGGTCGCTAGGATGAAGATTGTCAAGTCGCTTAGGCAAGGAATTGCGCGAGATCGTGTTCGCCAAGAGTCCTGTGCCGAGCTCATCCCACGCAGGTCGGAACAACCAGAATCTCCGATGTGACTTAGTTTCCAAGGTTCGATCCTCAAATCTTAGAAACTAGGGGGCTTCTATTATGCCTGGGAAAATAAAGGGCTGACGTGGGAAAGTCACGTGAAGGGTGACCTGCTCCCGTCAGAGCAACACGCACAGTCGACTCCGCCAAATGATATGGGGCTCACATGCGTCCATTTCCCTGCAATAAATCGTGCGAAGTCAGCTTGGGAAGGGGGAAATGGGACATAAAGCCGGATTATATCCTGACAAGCACACCAACCCATAGATTTAATGATGATTACACGCTTCAATTTGATATAAAATGAAGAAGACCCTTCATTAAGGAGATTCGGTCCATTTTTTACAAAGACTCTCTCTCTCTCCTGTAAACATATTTACTTTTCATAATTCCTCTGTAAGTCACTCCGCTTTGTGACCTGACCCACACTACTATCAATACAAGTCAGTGGACGTAGGACTTGCTACCTTAGCATCCGAACCACTTAAAAAACTCTCTTTGCATTTATTTCATTTTCATACATTCATTTATCACGTGTGTTTATCCTCCAACCAGTGTTATGCACGTGACAATTTGTTGGTGACTAAAGCGAGCATCAACAGATACCACCACTTATTAGTTTCCTCCAATATTTCATTATACAAGAAACAATGCATATTTGACCAATAACAACAAAACTAAATATTGACGAAAAAGTAAATTGTGAAAGAAAACAATAGAAAGCTATAATGTATATAAATGACTGAATGAGTAACTCATGTTATTAACAGTTGCAAAAATATTCAGAGAAATCCTATGAAGAAAAAATAAATAAATGTGATAACACTAATCATGTATAACAAATTTCTCCATGCCATCAAGTGTGGTAATAAAATCTTTTTTTTTTTCTGTCTATTTTTTAATATTTAATTAGAATAAATAGCTATATTTTAAAATATAGTACCAAATAAATACTATAAATGGCTAAATGCAACACACTTAAATATAATACATTTAAATTTTTAAATAAAATTCTGAATGCACACACCAAATTTAGTTGTCAAAATAAAACAATGCTAAGGTGTAACTCATGTTATAAACAGTTCTAAATATGTTCAAGCAAAACCCATGAAGAAACAAATAAATTTTATATAACATTATTCGTATAAAAAAATTTCTCATTACCGAAAAAACTGCCATAATTTTTTTTTTTTTTCAGTCTATTTGAACATTATTTTAAAATAAATAAAGATATTTACTCTAACTTATATATATATATTCTTTAATGTCAATTACATAACATAAGGGAGGCTTACATAATGATATTATCAATTATTATAATAATGTTATCTATGAATAGTTTCCGGATGAGCAAGGCACTTTGAGTCCCCAGCCATCGACTAAGTGTCCCCCTTTAATTTTCTTTAATGAATTTTCTTTTGATATCTCTAGATTTTCCCCAAAAAAATTGAATTTATTTAATTGATTTTAATTTTACTCCTACAACCATATTATTATACTACACTAGTTTGTATGAAAATGCATACGTAATATTTATCTAGACAAAATCAAATTATTAAAATGAATACTATAATATTTTTTTTGTTAATAAGCAGTGAAGTTAGAGTTTAATGGATATAAATTTTTCTCAAAAACAAGTTGCTCCGAAATTCAATAAGTTCAATCCCATCTGATTGTTAAAATGAATACTAAAATGTATTAAAATTGAATTATATAATCTATTTAAAATTGTATAACCTTATAAAACATTTATAGTTGGTTTAATAAACGATAAACTTTAAATTTTTGAAAGAATGGTAAAAAAAATTGTAATATTTAATCCATTATTTATAATACAAGAATGAAATGTGTAAGACTTGATGAGGTCACATGCCACAATTAAGCCGTTGAAGGTGGTTTAAGGAGGAATTATTTAACTACTTATCTTAATCCTTGATAGAAGGTTAAAAACATGTGATATGAGTTATCTTAGTCCCTAACCTAACCGTTTATAAGGATATCATTTTCTCCATCAAAGAAATATCACATAACACCAAAACTCTGGAGACATAGACTATAAGACATCTCTCAAACACTCACTCACAAAACATCTACATTTAGCTTTCTACAATACTTGAACAATATAGCTGGAGGTAAGTGATTAAATTCTGCATTATTTATATACATGATATTCCATAAGATGAGCTCATAATTATATGCAATACAATTTATTTTTTTAAACTCACTTCTATGTAACGCTTCAAATAATACCTAAACAACTTGACATAAATTATGCACTAGGTTAACAACAACATTGATGATGGTTATTAATTTTTTTTTTTTTTTTTCCATATTTCACTAGAGTGAAGGATTTTGAATTAATTTCCTCCAACAATTCATTTGAGTGAAGGCTATCCAAAGAATCAAAGGAAATTGAAAAACTTCCCCCTTTTTTTTTTTTTTTTTTTTTTGTGACCTAGGTATTCAGACAGCTTTGTACGTAGCTCGACTAATCCCCAGGATCGAAAAACTTCCTTCAAATTAGAAATTAATTAAACTAAACAAAATTTGCAATAGAGATATATAATATTGGATAATAACAACAAAACTAAATATTGATTCAAAATAAAAAGAGGAATTACCGAGCATTTAGTTTGATGGAAATAACAATTGAAAGTTATGTGGTTATTAATGCGTAGCTTAATAATTTTAAAAATTTCCACACAAAACCTATGAATAAAAAAAAAAATGAACTAATAATATTATTCATGTAAAACAACTATATATATTTTTTTTAAACATTCGAATAAACAAAAAAAGATATTTTATAGAAATAAAAACATAAAAATTGTGAATACTTCTTAGTTAAAAAGGAACCCTATATAGGCATAGCCCAATAACAAAACCATTATATCTACCTATGGGTAGCTCAACAGTATGCATGAACCAAGGGAGTTGTGCATGGCTTCAACTTATAATTCTAGGTTCGATTCCTGTTGGGTACAAAGATAGTACTTTTGCCCATAATTTATCTAGGGGTTTGTAGCGGTAGATTGCTATGGGATAATTTCTCTTAAAAATTAGTTGAAGTATGCGTAAATTAGCTAAACACCTTCAATTAACAATAATAATAATAATAACAAAAGTTAGATTTTAAATGGATGATATGTGAAAACCAATTGTTGAATTTGATATTTATTCAAGAAATTAGTTTTGATTTCATTAACTAAGCATATCCAAAACTTGTGGGTTAAATAATATTATCCCTTTATTTTTCATGTTATTTTTAATCTTGTAATTAATTAAAAGCAATATACCATTAAGTTAGAGTTTTGGTTGTTACTTTAAGTTGGTCCAACCAAGAACCAACCACACTTTCCATCTTCATTTAAGTTAACTTTATTAATTTAAAACTATATTAATTAAAATTTATCTCTTGCCACAATTAAATTATGAAAAAGATAATAATAAATTCAAATATAGAATTGTTATAATTCATATATAACTACAATAATTCTTATCTTTTAAACCAAAAGATTCTTTTAATACATTTTAAACCAAGGTTAATACATTTTGTTGTTAATTTGTTTTTCTTTTAATTTGGACCCTTAGATTCTAAATCGAAAGGTTATGAAACCCATAATCTTTTAAGGGCAAATTTTTTAGGGTGGTTGTTGAGGGCAATACTTTCATTTAAGTAGTCAACAAGAAAAAAGAAATATTTTATTATTGGCAGGAGCGGTCATAGCGGCTAGGGTGCTACTGCCCCTCTAATTAGAGGAATAAAGCTAAATTCTAAATGGTCTAAAAAAGGTTCCCCATTTTTTTATTTTTGAACTTTTTTATGTATGGAAGAAAAAAAATTATAATAGAGAAATAATTATAAAC
Source organism: Pistacia integerrima (assembly GCA_026225825.1). Taxonomy (NCBI): domain Eukaryota; kingdom Viridiplantae; phylum Streptophyta; class Magnoliopsida; order Sapindales; family Anacardiaceae; genus Pistacia; species Pistacia integerrima. Next base: position 19,675,777 of record CM047743.1, on the reverse strand, counting down.
GTTTATTAAATTATATGAAGAACAAAAGAAGAGATTATATCATGAGAACGGGTTTATAAAGTTAATAATATTTCTTTATTTAATTTAAACAGTAAATGATAGGAACCCAGCTAGAGGAGAGGCTGGGGAGGATGGAGTAGCAAGAAGATATCCTACAAGGACTCGGCAAGCTCCTGCATGGGCAAAGGATTATTGCATGAGGCGTTGAGCAGCAGAGTTATAAAAGCAGAGTTATTTTTATGTTATTGACATTAACTGTTATTGTCATTAGATTTGGTCAGTTGATGTTATTTTTCCTTATGTTGGGCATTAGTTGGATTATTAAGACTTTATTATTTTAGGGTTATTTACATTGCTTCATCATAATAAGAAAGGCATGCAAGTTTTTCCCTGCATGCTCTACAAATTTGTTTTGGCCCTTCTAAGTTTGTGGATTATCAAGGTGAGCTCTCTACACTATGTCAGATTGGTTCCGTTACTAATTATCAGTCCTAATTTGAGGAATTGTTGACTCATGTCTCTGGTCTCTCATAATCCTTTCTGTTAAGTTGTTTTGTGTCTGCCTGAAGCCAGAAATTCAACGGGAAGTTTGGTCTTGCTGTCTGCAATCCCTCACGCAAGCTTTCGACCTGGCCCATTTGCAAGAGGATAAGTTAAGGGATTTAAGGCAGCCAATACGGCATCCATCTGCTTCTCGCTCATGGGCTCCTCTGAAAGCCACCGACAACTCCTTGCCTCTGTTATTGCGAACTCCACCTGCTCCCCAATGGATAGAGGCACTACCTTCTTCACGGCCATCTTGTCTTCCAGTGAAGCAACTAACCGCGACTAGAATTCAAAAGCGTCATGAACGGGGCCTTTGTTTTAATTGTGATGAACATTTTCATTGGGGGCATCGTTACAAGGCCAAATTTTATTTGCTGACAGTGGCTAATGACTCCAAGAAGGAGATTGTGTCCAAGGATCAAGAGACCTCTGATCTGTCGAGGAACCAGAAGTGGCAACTATTAGTTTTCACGCCCTCATGGGGCAACGCAATCCTAGTACAATCCGACTGCATAGGAATATTGGGGGCTAGCCGATAGAGGTATTTGTGGATGGGGGGTCAACTCGCAATTTCTTATAGGAGCAGGTTGCTATTCATTTAGGTATCCCTATTGTTTCTTCCTCCCATTTTCAAGTGCTCATTGGTAATGAGAATACTTTGAGTTGCTCAAGAGTGTGCTCAGGGGTTGCCTTAGAGTTAGATGGTCATTCCTTCTCTGTTGATTTGTTTGTTCTTCCAATCCATGGGGCTGATGTGGTGTTGGGGGCATAGTAGTTAGCCACCTTTGGGCCAGTTGTAATGGATTACAAAGCCCTCACTATGTCCTTCACTTTGTTCGGCCATGCCTTGACCTTGCAAGTTAAACAATCGCAAAGCGTAGAACCCATTCACTTGCACCAATTGGAACAACTCCTTTGGGTACATTATGTGGCTGATACCTATCACCTCTACAGTTTAGCCGACAACTCTCTTCTCCCAGGTAACAACTCCTCAGCTTCAATCCCATCTCTTATACAAGGGATCTTAACTAGTTTTGTGGAAGTTTTTGATACTCTCTCTAGGTTGCCTCAGTGGCCTCATGATCATCACATTCCACTCTGGTCGGGCGCTGAACCAATTAGTGTGCACCCTTATCATTACCCTCACTTCCAGAAAGGGGAGTTGGAGCGTATGGTCCGTGACATGCTTGCTAGTGGCATTATTCGACCAAGCCAAAGCCCCTTTTTCATCCTCAGTCTTGTTGGTGAAAAAGCGGGATAGGTCTTGGCAATTCAGTGTGGACTATCGGGCCCTTAATCAATTGACGGTGCCAGAAAAATTCACAATCCCTACTGTTGATGAATTGCTTGTGAATTGTTTGGCGCAACAATTTTTACCAAAATTGATTTGCGCTCGAGTTACCACCAGATAAGGATGGTCGAGTTTGATATTGAAAAGACGGCTTTTCGGACCTATGACGACCACTACGAATTCGTGGTGATGCCTTTCGGCTTTACCAATGCCCTGGCCACTTTTCAGTCTGCCATGAATGATCTTTTTCGGCCATACCTACGGAAGTTTGTTATCATCTTCTTTGACGATATTCTGATTTACAGAAAGGGGGAGGTGAACATGTTGAACATCTAACTGTGGTCTTTAATTGCTTACGAGCTCATCAATTTTATGTCAATCGAGGAAAGTGCTTGTTTAAGGTTAGCCGAATTGATTACTTAGGGCCATATTGTCTCAGGCACAGGGGTTGAGCCGAATCCCTCCAAGATTCAAGCCATGACAAGGTGGCCGACTTTGGCCAATGTTCGCCAGTTGAGGGGATTTTTGGGTTTGACAGGGTATTATTGTCGGTTTGTGCATAGGTATGCTCACATTGCAGCGCCACTAACGTCATTGCTATAAAAAGATAAATTTTGCTGGACTATGGAAGCACAACAAGCATTTGACAACCTGAAGTGTGCCATGACTAAGGCACCTGTACTTGCCTTGTCAAATTTTGTTGAGACTTTTGTGATTGAAACTTATGCCTCCAGACAAGGTATTGGGGTGGCACTCATGCAACACAAGCATCCCATTGCCTATTTTAGTAAGAAGTTATCTTCGCAGGATGCAACGCGCGTCTGTGTGTGCCGCGAAATTATATGCTACTACTGATGCAGTTGTGCTCTGGCACTAATATTTGTTGGGCTGCAAGTTTATCATCTGTACCGATCAACAAAGCCTCCGCAACCTCCTTACACAAGTAGTTCAAACCCCCGAACAACAAACTTATTTGATTAAATTATTGGGTTTTGATTTTGTAGTGAGTTATAAGTGGGCAAAGGACAACATTGCAGTCGATGCCCTTTCTCGCCAATTTTTTGATGAACTACCTCCGGTCGAGCAGTCTTTTTTAGCCTTGTCAGTTCCCACTTTTGAAATTTTACAAAACATCCACGGCAGTCTAACGACAGATGCTCATTGTGCGACTTTACTGGACGACTTTCATAGCAGCTCCACAAGGCCTCCTGGCTATATTCTTCATGACAGATTATTGTTTTATCATGGTCATGTGGTGGTTCCAGTAGTGGAATCCTTGTGGTAGCAACTTCTCGTGGAGTTTCATGCCACACCCTTGGGCGGTCATGGTGGTTACAGAAAAACTCTGAGTAAACTGGCTTTAAACTTTTATTGGTGTAATATGGGCAAAGCCATCAAGGATTTCATTCAAAGGTGTCATGTGTGTAATTAGGCCAAGTATCAAGCTCACTCTCCTGGAGGCCTTCTGCAACCCTTGCCTATACCAGCTTAGATTTGGGAGGAGGTAGCTCTCGATTTTATCACAGGGTTGCCTTTGTCATCCGGATTTTTGGTCATCTTGGTGGTGGTAGATCGCCTGACCAAATATGCACATTTTGTACCCCTCTGCCGTGGGTTTACGGCAGCCAAAGTTGCTGCTTTGTTTGTTCATTAGTCTATAAACTCCACAGCTTACCTAAGACAATTCTCAGTGATTGGGACCCTGTCTTTTTTAGCAACTTTTGGCAAGAATTGTTTCAGCTTAGTGGCACCACCCTCCTCCATAGTTCAGCTTATCATCTGTAAACAAACGGCCAAACAGAGGTAACAAATCCGTTCCTTGAGCAATAGTTGCATTGCTTTATGATGGACCAATAGGATAAGTGATCGAATTTCCTTCCCTGGGCAGAAGTCTACTATAACACTTCATTCCACACTTCAACCGAAACCACGCCTTTTACTTTAGTGTATGGCAGGGAGCCTCCGGTGATCCGACCTTATGTGTTGGGTGAATCAAATGTGGATGCAGTAGACTTTGAACTTAGCTCCCGTGACCGCATTTTGAAAGAGTTAAAGGAAAACTTGGGTCGCGTTCAGCAACGTATGGTTAGCCAAGCTGACAAACGTCGGCGACCTGTGGAATTCGAAGTGGGTTAGTAGGTGTACCTAAAATTTTAGCCTTATCGTCAACTGTCAGTGAGTGGGTAGGTTTATTCCAAGCTCGAGCAGCGATACTATGGACCCTTTGCAATTCTGAAGCGGGTTGGCAAAGTTGCTTACAAGTTGGCCTTGCCGGAAAGGTCCAAAATACACCTCGTGTTTCATGTGTCTTTGCTGAAACCGTGTTCGGCTGTTACGACAATCACACCCTTGCAATTACCTCATTTGGTCTACCAAGGTCAGCCACACATCACTCCCCTTGTCGTGCTTGGCCGCCGAATTGTGTCGCGGAAGGGGGTTGATGTGCCGCAATTGTTAGTTCAATGGCACACCTTACCATTAGAGGACACCTCTTGGGAGGATGCTGCAGCATTCGAGGCTATCTACGGGAAGTTGTCTCCCAACCTTGAGGACAAGGTTGAAGTGGAACAAGGGATTATTGATAGGAACCCAGCTAGAGGAGAGGCTAGGGAGGATGGAGTAACAGGAAGATATCCTACAAGGACTCGGCAAGCTCCTGCATGGGCAAAGGATTATCGCATGAGGCGTTGAGCAGCAAAGTTATAAAAGCTGAGTTATATTTAAGTTATTGTCATTAGTTTTGGCTAATTGATTTTATTTTTCCTTATGTTGGGCATTAGTTTGATTATTAAGACTTTATTATTTTAGGGTTATTTATATTGCTTCATCATAATAAGAAAGGCAAGCAAGTTTTTCCGCAACTCTTCTCTCTTGCTGCTCTCTCTCTCAATTGCTTTGGAGGTACTACTCCCTCATATAGAGTAGATTATCCCATCAGTAAAGTATTATTATATATATAAATTAATTATTGTTATAGTTTTTGGAGGAGAGAGCGTTTAAGTCCCTTAATATATATGTATCAATTTCTTAAACAAATTTTTTTTTTTTTTTTTTTTTTTTTGGTTAAGATGCACAATTCCAGGTTTGAATCTCTCTAGGTCCCTAAGATTTAATTGAAAAGCTGTGACTATAGGTTGTTGTGTTAGTCACTCTAAAAAATTAGTCAAAATATACGTAAACTGATCTAAACACCTTAGTTTAAAAAAAATATGTTCCTATTTTTCATTGTATATTTATCTTTGCAAGTTTTAATTAAAAGCACTTCGACAATAAGTTAGCTTTTAGGCTGCCGCTTTAAGTTAGTCCAACCAATTAATTTCTAACAATTTGAGGAATATTTTTCTGGGTTGTTGTTGAGGGTAATAATGTCATTTCAATGGTCAACATAAAAAGGTAATATTTTACTATTGACAGAGAGGTCTAACCTAGTGTGCTGCTCTTTAATCTGAATAATAAAGGTCAATTCTACATGGTTTAAAAGAAATTTGCCATTTTTTCTTTCCTATTTTTTTTATATATAAAGAAGAAAAAAACATAGAATTAAAGAAATAATCACGAACCTCAACTAAATTACATAAATAACAAAAAAGGTTTACCAGATTACATTATGGGATTGGGTTTGGGTCTATAAAATTTAAACATGATAATCTAACGGTTCGTAAAAATTAGAGATTACGATCACATTTCTAAAACCAACAGTACTCACTCCAAAAAAGGTTAAACGCCCAAGAGTTAGAGTCACATTTTGAAACCAATGGGTCCTCACAAAAAGAGATCAACTATACGGAGTTTACTATGATAAAACCTTTTTTTTTTAAAGTAAACTACTCATTATCCCTACAATTTATCCAACCAATTACGTTTGTCAAAAAGACAAAAAATAAAACATTAATAATAATAATAAAAATATGTTTAGAAATAATAAGGAAAAAAGGAAGTGGGTAACACAAGTTTTTAGGACAAAGTTGAAGCTGTCGTTTGAGTCATAGTCTAAACACCTTGTTGACTTTGTAGCGTACAATGTAGTTCAAGTAGTGAATTTTGGCTTCTGTTTCAAAAAACACACCTAAAATATTTTATAATTTAACTCAAAAAAACACACCTTTGATTCCATTTCTTTACTAACCCAAAGACAAAAGCCTAACAAATCTCTAGATTTACAGAGAAATCAATGAGCTACACTTGGAATATCATGTTTTTCTTGGTGGGGTTTTGAAGAGATTCAGATTTATGCTTTCTTTTCCTTCATGGAGTTCAAAAAGGAAAAGCTTGTCAGGTAATCATCCTCTACTTCTTTTATTTTTATTTTTTAATTTATCTCTGGTGGTGTTGTTGTTTTTGTTTTATCATGTTTTGTTCTGGATTCTCTTTGTTTTTAAGGGAAAATTGGTGGGTTGAGTTTTCTTGGTGTTGTTTTTGCTTCTGAGCTGTGTTTGGTGCTTGAGAAAATGTGGGAAAAATTGATTTGACTGAAAAAAAGCAGTTCGAGTTAAAAAAATTGGTCTTTGGAGACTAAAAGATCGTAAATCATGTTTTTAGAAAGATATCTGTTTCTGTTTTCTTAATTACAGTTTTCGTTAATAACTGAAGAGATGTAGGAAAGTTTCAGATTTGTTGATGTTGGATAGCTAGGAAAGCTTGGAATTTTACTTAACTGGAGCATGAGAGAGTTTATTGGACTTCAATTATATTGAACCAAAAAAACAAGTTAAAGAATATGATTCTTTAACTAAATCTTCTGAGATTTTGAGTATGTATTTGATTATTTTGTTTTTGGGCGGTGGGGAGTTTCTGCTTTTTGTTTTGTTTTCCAGAGCAAAGAGTTCTGGAAACATATTTGGTTATGTCTTCATAATGCTGAAAAGTTGTTATCTTTGTCCGAGGTATGCTAAATGCAGATTATCTTTGTTTTCTGCTGAAAAATAGGGAATATCTAGTCAATTTGTTGGTTGAACTTCTGTCTAGGTTTTATTCTGATGGGAAACAACATAAAGAATCTCTGTGGGGGAAAAATGACCTCCCAATGCACCTTGAGAGGTCATCATCTGCGTACAAGATTGCATTACCTTCTGTGCTAAATGGGTTGGATGGGGGCAGAAATCGACTGCCAGAAACAAGCAAAATTGGGTGGTCTACACTTCTTGTACACGAAAATGAACCATGGCACAAGAGAATACTCGACCCAGGTAGTGATATTGTGTTGCAATGGAACCGGGTATTCATCGTCGCATGCTTGGTTGCACTTTTTGTTGACCCATTGTATTTTTACTTGCCTTCTGTGGGAGGCGATGAAAATGTTTCATGTGTGAAGACAGACTATGAGTTGCGAATTGTCGTGACCTTGTTCCGGACTGTAGCAGATCTTTTTTATTTGTTGCACATGGTTATAAAATTTAGGACAGCTTACATTGCACCAAGCACTCGGGTGTTTGGAAGGGGTGAACTGGTCATGGATCCAAAGAAGATTGCCCGGAGGTATCTTAGATCTGATTTCTTCATTGATCTCATTGCAACCCTGCCTCTCCCCCAGGTATCTTATTTTGACATATCAATCTTTGACATTCTAGTTTTATTATAATACATTGATTTTGAGGTGCCCCATTTAGATTACTGAACAAAGTAGAACAGATGGTGCTTATATTGGTAGAATGACTTAATAGTATACATTCTATATTTACATGACTTTGGATCCTTTTGTTAGTCTTACTTAGTAGAAGAGCATGTTATTGGTGCCTTTTTCTAGCTGACTTCTTGATTTGAATTATATTTTTCTGAAGAACATAGTTTTTCCCCTTTATCCTTCAATTTTGTCCTCATTTTGCTATTCTCTATGCTGATTTTCCGGGGGTTTTATATTCCCCCTTCAGCAAAATGATGTTTATATATCCAAAATTATGTGGAAAGAACAGTTTTTTGTCTTCCATCTTGGTGATGAAATCTCTTTCGATCTTTCCCTAAATAGCAATAAAGAATGAAGCATGTGGTTGTATTCACTGCCCAAGTAATCCATTTTGCACTGGGATTCTTTGTCAATCCTGTACTGAAGCTGAATGCTGTCACAAGTCAATCATCTTCCCTATTGCACATGAAAAAATATTGTAAGAATGTAATTCCAAGTTAAATTCTTGAAGAGTTAGAACATCCATTGAGATCCTGGATTTCGTAGATGAGAAACTCTCAACCTGAAAGAGTACTGGCAGAAAATACACTTTGGAAGGAATTTTCAGTTATCCATTCCATTGTTCAAAGTAGTGTTTGGATGTCATACACGTGCATCTCTATTGTCGACATGGTTAGTTTGCATCAGTAAGCCAATGTGATAAATATCGATTAACCACATACTTTCTATTGGGATTTGATAATAATGAAAAATAGTTGTATGGCATTTAGTATTCAACATCCTCTATTTTGTGCTTTCAAAGACCCAAGCTGCTAGTCATGGATGTACTCAGATAGCTTTCAAAGGTTTCTATCATTTTTGCTCTAAACAAGGGAATACATTTCATTAAAGTAATTTTATGTGATTCTCTATTTTCCTTCTTCCCGAGATTTCTGCTTTACAGTTGTACTATGCTCATGAGTTGATCATATGGCTTATTTGCTTGTGGATAAAATGCTAGATTTGATAATGTGAGGGTGGAATCTGGTTTCGCCTTTTATTCTTTCGACCTCTTCATTTAACTTATGATATTATTTTACTCGTTCTAGTTTTATGCTTTCTCCAGCTGAGAAAAGGTGAATCTCAGTTTACTGAATTTTTGTTCAGCTTGTCATCTGGTTTATTATACCAGCAACAAGAAGTCCTCGAACAGATCACAACAACAATGCCCTTGCATTGATCGTTCTGATTCAGTATATTCCCAGATTGTATTTGATTTTTCCATTGAGCTCTGAAATTATCAAAGCAACTGGAGTGGTCACGAAGACTGCTTGGGCAGGGGCTGCATATAATCTGTTACTCTACATGTTGGCTAGCCATGTACGTTACCCGATTACTTTCATATTTATTTATTACTCTGCTTTCTTACAAACTTTATCTGTTACTCTTGTCGTTCCACTTGTTTAAGTTTCCATATGCTTTTTTTGTTTTTTAGTTTCATTTTCTGAGTTTGCAAATTGATGGCCATTCATTGTCTCACTTTGTTTAATGCAGGTTCTGGGGGCAGCATGGTATCTGCTCTCAGTTGATAGGTATACATCATGCTGGAAAAAAATGTGCAAGAAGGAAACTAGCCCTAAATGCTTTCTTAACTATTTAGATTGTGATGCTTTTAACCATCTAGAACGCAAGATATGGGCAAATAGTACAAATGTGTTTAAAACCTGTGATCCAAGGAATTCAGCAAGTGATTTCAATTATGGCATATTTGCAAATGCAGTTACAAAGAATGTTGTGTCCTCAGTTTTTATTGAGAAGTATTTCTATTGTTTGTGGTGGGGCCTGCAGCAACTCAGGTACATATTATTCTTTCTGTGCATCAAATTCATCAATTTATCTCATTTTCAATTGACATTCATGGCTAATTTGATAGCTGTGACACCTTTTTTTTTTTTTTTTTTCAGTCATTCTTCTCTTTTCTGTATATCTTGGACTGTATGTTGCAGTTAACAGGCTGGAATAGTGAAACTAATTCATGTGAATAGACTGGACTCTGCACCAACAAATTCTAGCACTAATATAACCTGCGCTAGATGCTGATAGTAAACTTTGAAAATCCCATTGTAGGAATAACACTTATACAATGAAATGATGTGGAAAATATGATTGTCATAAAAGGGTCATCCATATGAGTTCAGGAATTTACATCGACATAAAAGTTCATCTTATAAATTCGAGAAATTTGTTGTTGTTTCATTGCTGAAAATATAATATTTAGCAATGAAAACTAAAGTTGGAAGCTCTGTTTTAAAAACCGGACCGGACCGGCCGGTCGGACCGGTTGGACCGTGAACCGGTAGCTTCTCCGGTCCGGTTTAGGTCTCAGGGGGTTTTTGAAATATTTTAAAATTATGAGGGTTACTTTGTAATTTTATAGGGGTATTTTGAAGATATATCAAAAATTTAGGGATTAATTGGTAATTTTATTGGGGTATTTTTGGAATAAATAAAAATTTTAGGGACTAATTTGAACTTTTTTAGGAAAATTTTTGTAATATATAAGATTTAAGGGGTTAATATGTAATTTTTTAAAAATAAAATATTGCTGATGTCATCGGTCCAACCGACCGGTCCAACCGGTTGGACCGATTGAACCGTGACCCGGACAGCAAAACGGTTTGCCCTCCGGTCCGGGTTTTAAAACAATGGTTGGAAGTAGGCATATGCATCCTTTATTTGTTGGATAATATTATACTTTTGCTAGAATAAGCAACTGCTTGGGTGAGCTGACTAGAGATATTCTCTTTCCTTCTGCTTGAGTCTGTATGCAAAGTAGTAGTGGATGTACTTACCATTTGGAACTGAAAATGAATGTATGGTTTTAAATTGTTTAAAAAGCTAAAATGCTTGGTCAGCTGTGGTGCATGATGCTGATGGAATTGTATTGCAATAGAGAACACTTGACGGAGTGATTGTTGAGTGATACTTTTGCATGATGTGTATCTCTATATCTGATCTTGAAAATAACGGAAACCATTTAATTATGTGTTTTCATTCACAAATGTTTGATTTTGTTTTTGTTTCCTTATTATCTCAGTTCGTATGGGCAGAATTTGTCAACAAGCACATATATTGGGGAGACAGCATTTGCAATACTTATTGCCATCTTGGGTCTGGTTCTATTCGCACATTTGATTGGGAATATGCAGGTATTAGGAAACACGCGATCCTTGAATTTTCACATTCAAACTAACTTTTGCTTGGTGTCGGTGGTTAGTAACTTCCTTTTGGATAGCTATATTACTATCTTGTCAAGTTGCCTGTCAGTGGCAGTTGACACCAAGAACTTTTGGTTCTTCTTCGTTCTTACTGGTCTTTCATTTTTCTCCTTCTCTAAACCACTGAAAAGTAGTAAACTTTAGAAAGAATGATAGTAAACTCTAAACTTCAATTAATGTCTATATTTGAATTCGTTAAAGAAAATGATTGACCCTCCTAGTTTCATAACAGCTTTAATCTTCTCCTATGCAGTTTAATGGTTTAAAATTGTTTTCATGATGTAGACATATCTGCAATCTCTAACTGTGAGATTAGAGGAATGGAGACTTAAGCGAAGAGATACTGAGGAGTGGATGAGGCATCGCCAACTCCCTGAAGATTTGAGGTATCGTGTTCGCCGTTATGACCAGTACAAGTGGCTTGCTACTAGAGGAGTTGATGAAGAATCCATCCTTCGTGGCTTACCTGCTGATCTTCGCCGTGATATTCAGCGTCATCTGTGCTTGGATCTTGTTCGACGTGTATGTTTCTTCCAAAGTTTACAGTCTTTAGAGCTTAAAAATTCTACTAATTGGTTTGCTACTTGTACTCTACGAAAATAATCATTAAGGTGGTCTAGACTACTTTGACAAAGTGGCATGACATGCATTTGAAATTAGCTTTAATCATTAAGCTTACTTCTGTTTTAGCAATAACTGCTTGCTTTTCAAATTTGCAGGTTCCATTGTTCTCACAGATGGATGATCAGCTGCTTGATGCAATATGTGAACGTCTAGTATCTTCCTTGAGCACTCAAGGTACCTACATTGTTCGAGAGGGTGACCCTGTGACTGAGATGCTGTTTATTATCAGAGGTACACTGGATAGTTCAACAACTAATGGAGGCCGTACTGGTTTTTTCAACTCAATTACACTGAGACCAGGCGACTTTTGTGGGGAGGAGCTACTTGCCTGGGCTTTGCTTCCGAAATCCACTGTCAACTTGCCATCTTCAACTCGAACTGTTAAAGCTCTAGTCGAAGTTGAAGCTTTTGCCTTGAGAGCCGAAGATCTCAAGTTTGTGGCTAACCAATTTAGACGCCTCCATAGTAAGAAGCTGCAGCATACATTTCGGTTTTACTCCTACCACTGGAGGACATGGGCAGCTTGCTTCATACAGGCTGCTTGGCGCCGGTATAAGAAGAGGAAGCTGGGACATATGCTCACAACAACGGAATCCTTTGCTCTGGATGAGAGAGAGACCGATGAGACTGGACAAGAGGAAGAGGAGGACCGTTACCCTCCTAGTTCGAATTCCTCTCAGGCGAAACTGAACCTTGGGGCTACCATACTTGCTAAAAGATTTGCTGCAAATACAAGGAGAGGAGCACAGAGACTGAAAGATGTTGAGATGCCAAAATTACAAAAGCCTGAAGAACCCGACTTCTCAACTGAGCCTGATGACTAGTTTAGTTACCAGCATTAGGCTAGAGTCTATATAACAGCCTCCTCTTCCTCTGCTAAGAGTTACAATAGGTGGCTTCTAAAATGCCACATTTTACACTTCTTTGCTCAACAGTCTGGAACTAATCTTGGTGGTTGTGTTCAAGTACAAGCACAAGCAAAAGCCTTTCATTAGGAATTTGGGGCTGTGAAGAGCAAATGGTGGGGCTATTTTTTGTGTCCTGTTGGTACCTGTATATTGTTTGTAATGTTATATTTAATTTAACTTGTTAGCTTTATCATTCTTGATCAAGCTAATTACAGCAATGAAACTATTGGCCATGAAATCTACAAATGATGTATTAACTCACTTCTTGCAACTCTTTAAGACTTGAGCTCTCTTATACAACTTCAAATGTTATTATCTTAAGAAGTTTGCAGACAACTATGATGAGCTTAATCACAATTTTCAATTTTATGGAAATGTGAAAGTTTTTATTAAAACAGTTATATATATGTGGATATACCAAGCACAGATGTCTCTGATTTTTATTTTTTTTTTAAACGTGGATAACAAGTTAAACGATTAATTCGTTCACTTTGATCTTTTCCATTTGTTTAGTTAATAACTTTTCATTTGTACTTCGGAAAAATTCAAGACGTCCACATTTGAAAATGATTAATAGGATGAGGTTAGAATAACCCCTCTCTGCATATTCCTATTTAAATGAAGTTGTTGGGCAAATTTGTCATAACAAGTCTCCACAACTTCAGATGTCTGGCTCAACTGTTGAAATTGCATAAATTCAATATCAAGTTCCTCTCTTATTTACTTGACTCTGAAATTCAACATTGACCTGGTATTCTCACCAACCCTCCCAATGGATTTTCTTTCTTTGAAAAAATGAAAGAAAGAAACTATAAACTCTTTATTAAATTAAAACTAAGTAAAGATAGAATTGTAGACCAACTGTTCACAAAGAACCAATGAAGATACACCAGTTTGTATAAAATAAACTTTTCTTTGTTTTCATACTTTTATCGTTTCACATTTGTGAAAAATTTAAACTGTAGAAAAGCAGTTGACTCTCCTTTAGAACCCTTTTTAAGTTTGTGATAGAAGACTCAAATTTAGCAGGGAAACTAAGCTCTCCTGCTTCTTATTGAATTCATAACTTGTGAATAAAGACACAAATGGATTGTCCAATTATCTTTTCAACAATTTAAAAGAATAATTGTAAGGCAGTATATGTACAAGTTACAGCCTAAATGTACAGCCAAAAATGGTTAATTGAAGAGGAACCAAAATACATTTCAAACTTAGTCTCACCATGCCTTCCATCTGGAAAACTATCACACAGAGAAGTATCACTGTTACATGATTTTTCATCCGACACCTGGTCCTCAGTCTGATCCGGGTTTTATGAACCATACCTGTCGATGTCATAAAACTCTATGTTCTTATACTTTTGGGATATGATCTCTGCTTGAACTTTTCGAGCAGTGTCCGTTGCACAACCAACAAGAATGAGAACTGACGTTCCTGCAAATCCTCTGAATGCAGTCAAGTGGGTGGTTTGTTCGATGACAGAAGGACCGGCTGCAAGGATTGCTAAAAATACCGAACCCAGCACTGATATCCGACTAAGAACCTATAATGAAACCATCACAATATATAAATGAGTCCAAGATCATTTTGAAGCCAACAGGAATTTTAAGTTTAAAATCTATAGTTGCTCCTGCACAGGATATAAGAAGACTAACCCCAGCTTTCTAAGACATCATAAGAAGCTAAAATAAATAGAAAGAACCTCAAATGAGAAGAATTGTTAATCATCTGGCATCAGCTTCAACACAGCAAGATGATCATTTATAAACATCACAAATATAAGAACTTAAATGCAAAACTAACTACTAAAGGACAATCAGACTCATCTCAGTTTCTAAACTGAAAGCTACTTCCATGGAACGGAATAACACTTCAAATAAGAGGCCATTAGGGTTTTGCAATTCTTTAAATCCTGAATTTTGTGCTTTGATGCACAACCATTTGCTGAAAACAAAAAGCGCTAATATTTCATGCTAGTTTTGCTTAGCAATTCACAGGGGTGATGAACAGCACATATTTCAAAGTTTCATGCTGTATGAATTGTATTAGAATATTAGCCCACATTTCATACTACAAACAATGAAGAACCCAATCACCACAATACAGACAGCTTCATATTCAGACTCATATAGATATGCAGCTGAGTGATTCAATGCTATAGAATGAAAATTCAACAACAGATAAATTGCTTTGAAAGAAAGAAAATCACCGTTTGAATAAATGCAGCTGTACTTTTACCCGGTCGGACCAGCGGAATTGATGCACCTTGGCGCTTCAACTGTTCGCTGAGATCATCAGGGTCCAATTGTAGGAAAGTGTAGTAGTAGTTGAAGAAAGCTATCAAAACGATGTTGGTGGGGAGGTAAAAAGAACCTACACATATTTTAACTATTTAGTTTTGGATTATATTAGTTCTTATACTTATGTTAGGGAAACTGCATCTGCTAAATGCCAGTGAATGATCGTATGCTTGAATATTTCACTTGATTTAATTTTTGGTCAATTCTCTGGATATTATTGTAACCACTGCAACAAGTGAACATGCATAAAAGGTGAAACGTGCAGAAGATTCTAGAGTGCAGCAGTGCCTATTTTCCAAATCAACTGAATATTCTTTGAGGTGGGAAATATTTCATTACTTTCTGCTGAACTGATAGACACTCATTCTTCAACAACTTGGACCAGTCAAAATACAAGTCTTACCTCCTGGATTCAAAGCTAATGCAGCCTTCTTCAGTGCAGCTATACCAGTGAATCGTGCAAGAGTTCCAGGAAGAGCCAATGACGATGTTGAAAATATGATGGGCATCACTCCAGAACTATTTACCTGATTAATTAAAAGAATTTTACATCTGAAGACAAATAACTACGACAAGCTAATAAGTGATAGCATTCCAATAAAAAATAACACAACATGTGAATAACAGCAAGAACTTAGAGAAATCATGCTTTCATCTGATCGGATCATCCATAAAGAGAGTGGGCTACATGGTGTCAACAAAATGCTTCTTAATCAAGTTTTGAATGCAAATAAAACTCAGTTCTCGCTTTTATGACAAGCTCAAGTATGACAAATATTGTTCATAGGTGAAAATTACAATAATACCAATTCCACTTATTTTACACAATTGTTCAGCATTTTTAGTATTTAAGCAAAGCATTTGAACTTCAAAATAGCAGGACCATGAAGCCAAAACCTAGAACACATACCTTAAAGGGTAGGTATGCAGATCTTTGGAGCCCTCCACTTCTGCTGCTGTATCTTGAGGCATAGTTGAGCGGGATTTTTCTCTCCGCTTCCTGAAACCCTTTGTTCAGATGATTTTTAACATTTCTTTGTTTCCACTAATCCAAGTACTATCAAACATAACAGATAGCAGTTACCTGAACATAGACAATACCAAGGACTAACAGGAAGAACGAAATAATGATGGCAACCAGCCCAACATAGTTACCATCCTGATATGCCTGCGCAACAGTCCGACCAAAAGATGCTGGCAAGTAGGAAATGATGTTTGTGAATATTAAAAGTGAGGTGCCATTTCCAAGTTTTAGATCAGAGATTTTCTCCCCAAGGTATGTTGTCAATACAGAGCCAAGAGTCAATAAAGTAACAGATGTGAGAACCCACTGTGTACTGAAGTCATTGACATACGGACGAAGGAAAAGTACTTGACCAACTGCCTGTCATGCAAACAAAGATATATAACAAAATTCCATTAGCAGCTTTGAACGTATGCTATGAAAAGATGGTACCAAGAAGTTGGCAGAAATAGATGGGAAACAGTGACTCTGTGAGGTAATTTCAGGAAGTTACAGGATATGCAGACCACAAACATCCTCCCATTTTTTCTCCATTATTATAGGACTTCAGTGACGCATCAAAATTAGGAGGTTGTTATCGTATATGCCTACCAACCACTCAAATAGTAAAAGCCAGCTCGCCAGATATTGTCTTTCATGTACATAGTGTATTTTCTATGTCATTGTTAAAAAAAAATAAATAAATAAAAAAATTTGGTAGTTAGTCCTTTATGGATTGAAGCAGCTCTACCTGGTCTTAGTAAGGCAATGCATCAAAATTAGAGGTTGTTAGATCAATATGCCTACTCTATGAATAGTGGGACAGTAAAATGCAGCTTGCGAGAAGTTAGTCTTTTTGAGTACACAGCTGTAGTTTCCTATCTCATGGTAAATAATAAAAGTAAAAACGCTTTTCAGCATCAAAGTTGGTCCTTTAAGAATCAAAGCAGTTCTACTTGGATTTAGTGATAATTGATGACCAAACAGGGAATAATAAATTTCTTTCAAGCACTGGCTATGATATATAAAAATCATGATCTGATTACATTGAAGCAGCATCAAATATGCATCTTGTCAAAGTTAGAGGATATCAAGTTCCTTACCTGTACTACTGCAAACCCAACTGAAGCATATTGAGTATACTGTTTCACTTTCTTTCTTCCTGCTTCACCTTCTCTTTTCTGAAGATCTTGCAACTTGGGATAAATTTGGGCAAGAAGTTGAAACACAATTTGTGCATTAATATAGGGAACTATACCAAGAGAGCATATTCCTAGTCTACCAATGCCTCCTCCAGAAAATGTATCCAATGTGCCCAATAGACTGTTCTGATCCAAATTGCCTACAAAAGCTTCTCGATTAACCCCACCAAGAGGTATATATATTCCAAGTCGGGATAGGGCCAAAAGGCCCAAAAGCTTGAGAAATTTTCCAGGTAATGGGCCTTTGAAGAAGTCCCCAAAATCAATGGAACTGTCCTCAATTGCAGCTGCCAAAGATAAAGAATGCTCATCAAAGAGATAGAACTCTTACCATCAATCACCACAAGAATATTTTAGAGAAAAACATTTAAAAGCCAAGAAAACAAACCTGCCAATCCTCGAGCTGAAGAAGATTTTTCCTTTCTTGTAGTGCTCTCAAATGTTGGGGATAACAAGCTCATAAAACTTTCCCAAGTGCTATTTAAACTAGAACGTACATCTGGATTGATACCCAAGGGATCAAAAACTGAGCCCTCACAGCTGAGAAGGAATTCCAATCAGCAAGTGGGATAAATATTACCACAACTGCAAAGTAACCAGATTTCTAGCAATTGTTGAGAAGTGACAAAGAATGAATTTAATATATACTGCAGTTGACAATATGGACATATTACTGAAATTCTCTACACAATTACGACTTACTACATGCACAAACAAAAGTTCTTTTGAGAATGTTTTCATTGAACAACTTTTAGCACCATAGCTTCTGTCCATCTCCAGATAGGATCATATATGACACTTAGTACCGAGTGAGAAAAAATCATATATCACACTTAGTACCGAGTGAGAAACAAGAGCCAGTATGATGGAAATTCAGTAAAATCCAAGATCAGAAAAAAGCCTGAATAATGAAAGAAGAAGAAAACCAGTCAAAATGAGCTCGGCACGTGTTTTTTTTTCTTTTTTTCCACAATGCCAAGAAGAACAAAATTGGCTTCGCAGGCGTCTATTATGAAATTACTAAATTACTAGAATAAGCGTCTTTCCAGTAGCATTGGCTTTGTACAATACAAGGAGATTCATTTATTTAACTCAACACAGTATGCCCCTCTCATAAACTAAACCTATACAGTATACATAACCATCCTTAACATTTCTCAACCAATTCTGCAATCTTGAAATCCAGCTGAATCATAATCTGAAACCAAATTCAAATCAATCCCACTTATCTCTCTCCATACTTCTCTTCTATGTATCCAGTTCCACTTTTCCAAGCCCTTAAACTTGAATACATAACAGAAGTCTGATAATTATCTAAAAATGATGCATACAATCAAGCACAAAAATACATAATTTCCGTATCAGCGAATTATGTGATCAATTATATGTACCTAAAAAATAATGTCACATCAGTATGTGATAAATTACTCATAGAATCAACTACAAAAATGCATAATTTCTCCATAAGTGTAACCATAGGCTCCAATTTTAAACACCAACCCCAACAACATTAACATACAATCAAGCAAAAAAATAAATAAATAAATAAATACATAATTGTGTACCTCTAAAATAATGCCATATCAGTATTTGATGATCACACATAAAATAAAGCACATAAACACATGATTTCCTCTATAATTGTAAATAACGGATCCCACTTTAAACAATAATATCATACACAACAAGAAAGCCAAAGGAAAAGGAAAAATCTTAAGACCCTCATTGCATAGCATAAAAAAGAAAAGAATAGAAGTTTGAATCGGAATAATGAAAAGAAAAGTGAAGTGAAGTGGGAATATGATAAATATGAAAGTAGAGACCTGTGAGAGAGAGAGTTGGAGGAGGAAGTGGCGGTGGCGTTGTTGGGCTGTCTTTGAACGGAAAAAGAGGCTCTGCATATTGGATTTCTGAGTGTTGAAGATGGTTTTTTGGAGGAAGAAACGTTGAAGCTAAGAGGCCAAGTACAAGAAGAACAAGAAGCAGCAGCAGCAGCCTCTCTGAACATTATCACCACTTCTCTCTTTCTTCTTCTTCTTCTTCTTCAAAAAGTCTTATCCGCTTCGCATCTTCGGCTTTTGTACTTCTTACTTAAGAAGTGGACTTTAATATTTGTTAAGAAAATAAAATAAATTTTATAAATATTGTTTTTAAGCAAATAAACAAAAATAACCTCTTTTAGGATTGGTTATTATTAAAAAATAATAATAAGACTAAATATCAATAAAATAAAAAGACTAAATTTCTTCAAATATGTACCTTTATGCTGCACATTGGAGGCATATTTAAAATAAATAAGCCAAAAATTATTCAATGAATTTTATATTAGATAATATAAATTTCAAGGAGTTTTATTCAATGATTTTTTTTTTTTAAATGATAATTTCCCAAATTGAATTATTTTAATTAAATTTTAAAAAATAATATAATTTGCACTTGTAAGCATGTGCCTTAAAAACTGCAAATGGACAAACCTTCTTGTCCACCAAGAGCCCACGGCTTGGTAAAAAAATGAAGGGGCTGGAGAAGCCCATTTAAGGTCCAAATCCAAACCCAAACCGAATGTTTAATGGGCTAAGATCCAAATATGATCAACTGGGTCTTAGATATTTGGACTGTGGACTAGAAATAAGAGTTTGATATCGATCAAGGCCCATACAGAAGTGCTAGAAATTAAGGGCCTTGAGAAGCCCATTTAAGGCCCAAACCCAATTCAAACACATTGTTTATTGGGCCAGGACCCAAATAAGATGAAATGGGTCTTTAATATAGGCTGGAAAAAAAAGTTTAATGTGGATCAAGGCCCATATATAAGAAAGTTTTCAACAATAAAATTGTGAGACCATAAAAAATTATTATTCTTTTATATTTTATGATATTTGATTAAATTAAGAAATTTTATTATTTTTAATCAAAAGAACAAATTTTCATAACACTTTTAAAGAAACATTTTAGAGTAATTATTATTCTCTATTTTTTTTTCAGAAGAGCTTCTACATGTATTTTATTTAAAAAAAAAAATGGATTGGATCATTGAACCTAGGCATAAAATCAAAAATTGAAAATAAATAAATAAAATTTGAAATTAATAGGTGGCAAAATGGACTTGAACACTAGATTCTTTGGGTATAACTAATCCTAGTGGTTAAAGGATTTGTCATCCAACCACAATGAGAGAGATTCACTTCAAATTTAAATCTAACTAAATATATTATATGGACCTAGATACAAGATTCTTATAACTCGATGAACAGCAAAAAAACTAAAAGCTCATTCAATACTGTCGACTTCCCGTTTATGATATCTTTAAAATAAACAGACGAGTAAAAGAAAATGAATAATTGAATATTATATCTTAACAAACACTGAAAAGAGAAAGATTAAATGTGGTTGGGGTTGGGGGAGAGGGTGAGTATAGATTGTCATCTTCTTCGAGTCTTAGTCTTTTGTCCTCTTTTTCCCCCCAATAGTTTTACCCAACCATTTGATTATTTTATGTATATGCATCTCCCTTTTTGAAAAGAAAACTCAAATCAGATTCAAATATGGTTTGAGATCTCTCTGCTTTTCATATATTATTATAAAAATATAATCTACCATTATTCTCACACCTTTTCAAGACATTAAAAATATCAACTTCTTTACCCACTCCTCAGTTTTATTATTCAAGTCTTCATCCTCAATGAAGTATACAAATCCTTTTTCACATGCTCTAATCAATAATACAAGTTTGTGTTTTGTTCGGGTAAGTTTCAAATCAGGTCACCAATCTCAAAACTTCTAGCCATCAAATGATCAAATCGAGAATTAAGGTCTGCTCTCGGTCTGAATTGTCATCTTCCGACACGTGTATTTACTTTAAGAACTTGGAAATTCCAAGTAAGTAAACCTAATTAGGAAAGGGGGTCTCATATGTGATTAATAGTAGAGATAGAGGGTACCCATGTCACATTGCCCCCACTACTTTAGTATAGATGATTGTGAAGAAAAAGATAAGAGAAAAGTTAATTGAATTTAATAATTGAAATGTGGGTGAGAGGGAACAGGTAAGCATGGTGGTGTAAAAGGCTACATATCTACAAAAAAGATGACCAAATTATACAAGGCATGTTGTGATTTGTCATCTACTTGTTCCAATCTCTCTAACTTCATTCCCTTTTACACCAATCTTTCTTAATAACCAATAAAGCATATAATAAAATAAATTAATGATGCAAGTTGATTTATAAAATAAGAAATTTTTTATTAAATTAATTTATCTTCTACTTTGTGAAGTTAGGAGAAAAAGATGATGCATTGAGTATTCTTCAAAGACAATCTTTTTCCTTTTAAGGGTTTAGGTAAACAAGTGAGTCCCACTATTAAAATTGGTGGGTGACAATAATTTATTAATTTATATATAATTTAATGGGTTTAATTTGTGTCTTCAAAAAAATTATATAATTTAACCAAATTAGAAAATAAAGTAAAAGAAATTGACCATGAAAATTTGGTAAAAGTAGTTTGAGAAGGTAGAGAATTTTTTTTCTTATACTAATCTAGAAGCCTTTATAAATCCAAGTTTGAAACTGAAAGCCTCGTCAAACCGATAAAAGAAAAAGTAGAATTGGAATGGAATGGAATGGAATAGAAAAAAGATGGAGAAAGGACAAAAGAGTTAAGAAATTAAAGAGATGAGCAAAGGTCACAATCTCTTTTAATGGAAGAAAGTAATGGTTGGCTTTTGTCTTGCTTTTTCAAAAAGCCATTTTTATGCAAAGCCATGGAAATTTCTTTGTACATGCACCGCCCTTAGGAAACCTTTTTAACGGTTACCCCATTTTATAAAAAACAAGAAAAAAAAACATATAAAACAAAAACAAGTAGTTGAAGAGTCCATTCTTGGTGGACCATGGTGTTCCAATCCACCACCACTTGCTCAGCCGCTAACCAATCACGCGCCACCACTTTTTTTTTTTTTTTTTTTTTTGACTTCTATCACATTGTAAACGCGGTTTCTTAATTTGTGACTTGTGTTAATTAATGACATGATTGATGGGGAAGAGGAAGAATTTTTTATTTTTTTCTATTTTTTTATTTTTAAATTTGATCTCAAAAGTGATTGTTTATTAAGTTTATTATAAGTCAATTTGAAGACTAGTGTTTCTACTAGTCAATCTTCAACTGGGATATATATATATATATATAGGAAATACTTTTCTCAAAAGCACTTTTTTTTTTTTTTGAATGAGTGTATATATGAAAAACATTCTGAGTATATTTCTCAAAGGAGCTATAATTATACATTTTGACATAAGTGGCTTTTACAAAAGTACAAAAATCAATTATTCATTTTTAAAGTGTTTTTTGACTCTTGTATTAACGTATATATATCGATTTTGTAATGTTTGATAGAATCAAAAAGGAAAAAAAAAGGTAAAAGTATCATTTTGAAAATTAAAAAAAAAAAATTAAAAGTGCTTTTGAGAGAAGCACTTATTAAGCATTTATTTGAACAATGTGTCGGATGGCATGGGAGAAAAACATGAATTAACTATCTTTGGGTGGTAAAGCGGTTTGATAAGGACTCTTGGATATATTATTAAAAAGGTCATGAGTTCGAGTCATTTCTCGGGTGTTAATAGGAGTAGCCACTGGAACTCTTACCCAATCAATAGTTTTAAAGTCTCAAAGGATTAGTTGAAATACGTGTAAGCTAATTTAGACACCCTCGGTCATAAAAAAAAAATAATAATAAATAAAATGAATTAGTCAACAAAAATGTGCTTAGAAATATGCAATTGGGTAATTTAAAAACTTTGCTTTTTGATTACCCACTTTTGCTTTTGTCAATTGAGAAATATTCACACAAAGTTAGAATCTAATTGCAAAACTTTTTATCAGCTTTCCACGAAAAAGCAATTCAAAAAGTTATGAGATTGAATTGAGATCATGCAATAAAGTTAACATGCATGCATGCTTCACAATAAAATTTTGTAAATGGGAATCATACTTTTTTTTTTTTTTTCCTTTTTCACTTTCATAAGCTCCTCTGACTTAAACGACAATCTTTCTATTTAACACGAGAACAAGAATAAAAAAAAAAAGGTGATATTTTGTATGGATAAATCTATACAAAATCATGAAATAATTCCATGTCACATCTCACATAGTTATCGAATAGAGTTGGACTCAATTTATATAAGCTTTGGGTCTTCTCAAGTAAGTAGATATCTAAAACAAATTTATAAAGGCTAAAATGAAAATATTAAAATACTTATATAGTAATACTAAAAGAAAATATGAATAAACAAATGTTAGCACAAGTTTAAATATTGTATGGTTTATGGCCTCATGTCATTCCTTCATCAATCTAAGACAATGAAGTTGTATTTTGGTTTTGAGCATATGCAAAGGGATTTAAACCTAGACAAATAAATTTAATACATGTTTGTATGGTGGCTAACACTAATTTGGGAAACAAATTTCCATCCACACGATATTTGGTTAGGTTTAAAATTTTGATAAAACTGAAGATGCCTATTCAATTATAATTTGTAATCTACTCTCTAATATTAGAATTGAGTTTTATTTTTTATTTTTTTGATGATCAGAGGTGTTTGGATCAACTTGTGCGTACCTTAACTAATCACTAAAGACCTTGGAACTATCAGTCAGGTGTTAGTTCCAGTGGTCACCCCTATTAGAAGTTGCGAGGATTCGAACTCAGAAGACCATATAAACTTAGATCCTCATTTGCTCTTTTACTATGTGATTAATTGGGTTATATTTATTTCTTAAAATTCTATTCTTTTAAGGAAGACACACTACTTTAGAGAGATAAATCTTAATCTATAGAAGAAGAATTTCGGTAAAGGATAGGGTTGGATTTATATAATGATAATGGAAATGGTCCACATGGGCGTGGCTCTTGCTTGCATTAGAATTAAAACCTAAAAAAGTAGTAATAGAATATTATAATGAAAAAAGTTTTGATTATTCTAATCTTAATCTTAGTTGATTAAATTAATCGTTGTCTTTGGGGTTGAGAAACGATAGGAGAAAATGAAGAGAGTAGTTGGGGCTTTTGTTTTATTCTAAAAAGGTGGATATGACACAAGCAAATGGACATAAGTATAAAAGGTGTAAAGGCTTATGGGCTGTAGAAGAAAATGCCATTTCGCCTTTTTTATTTATTTATTTTGTCTTTCTTTTCTACATCAAGACAAACTAAGTGGAGCTTTCTTTGTATTCTAGGATATTCTTTTGAGTTGGACTCATAATTAATTAATTAATCAATTAATTTTATTAAAATTAAATAAATAAGGATGATGACCTTATCTTATCTCTCTTCCATCTTCTAATAAATATAAAAATTAGGTTTGATTAATGGTGATTAACATGTGATTAGAGTTTGATGATGTTCAAAAATCTATTGTCTTATTATAAAAGGAATAAAGACTAATAGGTAGAAGAGTATATTATTATTATTATTATTATCTTAATTATTCAATACTCCATTATTTGATTGCATTATTATTAGTAATTTATTTAAGCCTCTAATCATGCTATTATATCAAAAACAGATTTGTTTAGATTTTGCTCTTCCAACAATACCTTCAATAACTCTTCAAGAGACTTGGGAGCTAACTTATTATATTTAGTTTACGTCATTAATTGTGTACTTCATGGCATTCAAGTCATAACTTAAATTTTCGAGTTAAATATTATTTGTTATTGCTTATGAGTTATCTACTTTTTCGATCCAATAATGTTAAAAAAGAAGTGAAAATTGTTTACTTTTAATACCAATTCAGTATTCTTTAACATCGTAAGAGATGCAAATATGAACTGTTTATAAACAATGGTAAAAATAAATTCACAGTTTCTTGACCTAGATTTTTATTATTTATCGTATAAAGATTATATTAAAAATTTTCCTTTTTCTTTTTATATATTTCTCTTTGATAACTAATCACCCATTTGGTAATAACTTTTCATTTTGTGAATAAAACAAGAGATTGGTCATTAAATGAGAGCACATGCAAGGTTGGGGGACTCATTAAAAGCTTTAGCTGTCCTCTCCTCTCCATTCAAATCCAGCTTGTTCCTATGCATAATCAATTTTGACTTGCTTGTATCCACTAATGCAAAAGGGAAGTTCCCTTTTGGGGATGCTATGTTTTAATTTTTTTAATAAATTTGAACACTTTGGATTTTGATGCTTTTGGTCTTATCTTTCTTTCTTTCCTACTTCATACATATCTCCACCTCTATTTACCCATGTTGTCAATTCTGCTCATCTTAATCCCATTATTGTGAAATTTAATTCATCTTCCAAGTGTCCATGCCACATTTAAATTGCACTTGTTTAGGTGAAGATCACATGAATCCAAGACTCCCAATTTCACATAAATCAAGAAGGAATCCAAGATTCGAATCACTTAGAATAATAATAAAGTTATATGTATATATGAGCGTTTAGTTGCTCATTTTTTATTGTATGATGTGTGCAGTGAGCAATTAAACGTTCACTATTGATCGGCATATTAAATTTCCAAGATATTTGCATTGAAGAATAGTTATATAACTCTCACATATAGATATATACATTTTTTAAATTCTAAAACAGAATCTCTTCTTAAATTTATTTTTAATTAGAATTATAAGATATTTTGAATAGTGTTTTAAAGATTTTCAATATTAGTATATCCCCAAATTTAGGGGTGAAACTCGTATTTACGCATTAAAGAGAAAAAATAAAAAAAATGGTATATTTCTTTGGAGGTTTGATTTGATTATTGAAAAAATCTCTTTGGTAAAAGCATCATAATCATGTAGTTGACTTTTTGACTGGCTTGAAAAGTAGACTCATCTGACGGCTGGCAGATTTCGTTGAGTCGAACACGCAAGCATGATTGTGCCATGGCGCCGCACAAAAAGGAAGATAGAATGGTGCCACGTGTTGACTTAAACAGAAAAGGTAAAATTTAAACGGTCTGATTTTCACCAACTCCGAAGACAAGAACTGAAAAGAGTCAAAATCATTTGAAAGCTACCGCATGATTCTCGTGTCACAACACGTTGCAAACAAATTAGGTAGCCCTTCACAACCATTCAATTATCAAAATTTAAAATAAATTAAAAAAATAAAATAAAATGGAAATGTCAAGTCAATTTCATCACAAAACAAGAGGTAAATTTATGAATGGAAAATTGGGTTGATATTAATAAGCGTGAATTTTCAAATTAAAAAGGTCACATTTGGTTTTTGTAATGTGGGGTCACTTTGATAATGAATTTTCATAGACTTTTAATATATTTTTATTATATATATATTGACCATAGGATTCCATATCCAAAGTTATGGAATCGTCTCCATAAATTGTAATAATGTTATTTCTATATAAAATGGTAAAAGATGGTCATTCGATGCTCAATAAAAAAATTATGTAGAATTTTTTTCTGTCATCGATTTAGTTTAATGATGTAACATATTCCTAAAAAATAACTTATTTTTTTACATAAAACGAGATATTTAAGATTTGAAATTTTTCTATATTGTATTATTATTGACTCGATACAATAGTACAATTTATGAACCATTAGATCTAAGAGTTTGTAATGTTTTTTTTTTTTTTTTTTTTGAGAAGATGTTAGAGTTTTGTTGTAATCCAATCATTAATCACAACATTTTTATGTTTAATTTTATATTGGAATATAGTATTAAATACAAAATTATAGTTTGAAAAGCTTATTTTTATTAATGTTACAAAATCAGCGATAGAATAATATCATGTATAGAAAATCAATTTATGAGGCATGGTACTCATGTTAAAGTGAGCAATGCCATGACATGATTAGAGTGATATCGATATATCACCTAAAATCTAATCACCACACGACTAGTGTTATTTAATAGTAAATCAAATTTATTTAAGTTGACTTATATAAATTCACTCTATAGGATGATTTCGACATACTGGAATTGATTTAAATTTCAAAATTTAATCGGAAGGAATTATTTTTGTAACAATGTAAATGTTGCGATGATATAATATTTAAAATAATTTATCAAATCAATTGTCACATCAATTTACATAAAATATGAATATATTATAACTAGAAATTTCATATATTACATTAAAGAGAGAGAGAGAGAGAGAGGAATGCCCCATTTTTATTGATCATGATCCATGTAATTTAAAAAATATCTATGACAAAATACTATAAATTTTTTAATATAAAGAAATGAAATAATAATAATAATAATAATAATAATAGTAATAATAATAATAATAAAGGGTGAGACATTGCCTAACTGGCTCCTAAAGGTACCATTAATCTATCAATGTCTCCTCTTCTAACTGTTTTTTACTCTTTACCCTCAACTGTTTCTCACTCCCCGCCAAAAACATTTGGCCATATTTACATCTCTACCAAAAACATCCCTTTCATCACAATCACAACCCTTCAACCACCACCTTGATATTACTCGGAAGCAAATCGCCGAGGCTTCGGGTACCGGAGTCGTCGTCGGTTTCAAGCCGAACGACCAAAGATTCGTCTGTTGTCATACCGGTATTGGTGGGTAACCTTGATTTGAGCTGGTGCAAGCTAGGGATCAAGACTTTGTCTAACCATTCTTCTAAACCTGTTCTGCCGAGCCATACACCGCCTACAATTTTTTCGAGGGCATCGTCAAGGATTTCGAGTGAAAGACCATTGCCGATGATGGTGGAGAATTTCTTTGTGATTGAGTTTATAATGTCGTGTCTAATGGGGCTGAAATCCACAGGCTTGAAGACAATGGCGCTGTCTACTGAGTTAAGGAGGTGGTGAGATGCTGGCGAGGTTGAGGGTGATAATAACTGTCTGTTATTAAGGCCATGTTCTTCTTCGTGATCAATTGTGAGGTCGCTTGAATTGTGTGATCCGTCTGCTTTGTCATCTCCAACATCAGCAGCCTGATTCAGGTCAAATGATAGTCCAGAACCAGTTTCCTTTCTTGGTTTTGTTGATCTTTCTTCATCGTGAACCCAACTGGCGCGGCGTTTTGCTGTTTTCTCCCAAAGGGAGAGCCTTAATTGCCAACCTCCACTTGCTAAACTAGCTAGCTTCTTTTCCTCGAGGGTAATGCCATGGGACAAGAATTTGAGAGAGTCTGGCAACCAATTTGCAGTGAGAATGAAGATAACCTTCCCTAGATTGATCTCACGGCCATGGGAATCAATAAGCCGGCCCCTCTCCATTGCCCGTTTTATGTTTCCTCGAAGAAGCATTTCCGCTTCATCAATATCTTCAAGCAAGATCACAGAAAACGGGTGTCTCTTCACTGCCTCTCCTATTCTATCCAAAGTTGTTTTACCACGGACGCTAACATCAGAGTCTCCGTCATCACGTCTTGAGCCAAGAGAGATTGTTATCGGACTGTCACCACATACCAGCTCTGATAGAGCTGATGCCATCTTTTTCTTGCCAACTCTATCAGGACCAGTAAACAATAGCCACATGTCTCCCTTCGATCCAGCACCTCTGCACTTTCCATTCCCCAATTTACATTGAGTGACAGTTGTAGCAACAGCACTCGCTGCTTCGTGTTGCCACCATACTTTCTCCAATAGACCTTTGGCAAGCCTCTTGAACGAGTCAGCATCTACTATGTTTGATTCATGGCACTTACTCTGTGGTTCAGAAGATATGCAGCCTAAGAAGCCTTTGACATGTTCTTTATGGTTTTTCTCAGGCGTGCTTTCCTTTGATCGACCAAGAACAAGCTCTGTCTTCACAGGGCTACCTGGAGGAGAAACTACACGATCAGATGGCTGGCTGGGGACCCGATTTGTGTTCAATTGTAGTGCGTCTCCAAGGTTTCTATTCAGTTGTAACTTTGGTTGGAAAGGTTGGCGTGCAAACAGGTTTGGATTGTATGAGCTCGTCATTGAGAGAGGCAATGGCATGATTCTCTCGGTACCAAAACCGGGCTGATGGAAATTAGGATGTAGCTGCAAGCATGTATCATTCCATTTCTTCTGCAATTCTTGGCTTTTTTGCTTCCAGATCAAATCATGATCTTTGGTCTGAAAAAAGCACAACAATACAAATGACTTGTTAATCTAGAAGTAATCAAGTCTTTAAACACAAAGAACAAGACATTATCGAAACGAGGCGATCAATTTGACTTAAACTTACCGGTGCCTGATCCACTGTTTTAGCATCATCATGAGCTTTAGCATTATGCAACCACTGTGGCAGCAATGGCCTTGCTGCCTCTGATTTAACTTCTGATGAGGACTTCTCAAACTCCTTGGCTAATTTCGCAACTTCTTGTTCATAATTCTGCATACATTGCGGGCAACAGCTCATTCGCCGAACAGGCTCCATGTTCTCAGAGACCCGCCTTGTTGGAAGGCCCTTCAATGGGGACAAAGACTCAACAGAGCTACTCAGAATTCCATTCCCATTGCTCCCAATCCTTTGAAAAAAGGGGAAAAAAAAGAAGAAGTAAATATACGACCAAATTAAACAAACATGAAGGTCATCATTCAAAGTCCAAGAAACTGCAAAGTTGAATCATGAACTAAGACCATTGTAAAAATATAGAAATAAATAAATAAAAACACCTAAAAAAAACTTTACGATTCCATATCTAAACACAAGATTCAACTTCAAAATAAGTAAGTTTCTCAAGAGAAGGAAAAATCTATAGATAAAAACTCTAAAATCATGGATTCTATAGACAGAAATTCTTGATGATGATAATGATAAATCTAAGGTGTAATCTAAAATCATTAAGAGATTGGTCAAAATATACCTGGGGAACATCCCTGGAAGAGCTTTGGCAGCAATAGGAACAGCTTGCAGATCCCAGTCATTTTCCATTGAAGGATGATAAACTTGACACCTCAAATATGTTTCACAAGTAGCTGTCCCAATCAACCACAACCTCCCTCCACCACCACCACCACCAAATCTTACCAGCATCTTCCCCATCTCCGCCACCGCCTCCGCCACCACTTGCTGGTGTTGTACCGCCCCCGAAATCGACACCCCAAAACTCAGCTGTTGCTCCACCAGCCATTTCAAGTCACCCAAATCCACAATCACCCCTCCATTTCCAACCATCTTGCTCTCAATTAACCCACTCAATTCTCTTAACTTTAACACAAGCTCGCCCTTCTCAAAACTAAAATCTTTCCCCAAACGAATCACCTCAACATTCTTCAACACCCCATCTAACTCTTTACTCTCAATCTTTATCAACAATTCTTTTACGATCATTTCCGGCTCCGATTCCCCCACCAAAACCGGATTCTTTTTCTTACTTTTCATCAATATATCCATTACTCTCTTCACTTCTTCTACTCTTTGTTGCCCAGATTGTACTCCCCCTCCGGTTCCTTGCTGCAACCGCGGATTGACATATAAATTTCTATTAAGATTAGGCCTCAATCCCAACCCAATTGGGCTCGAATTCGAAACTGAAACAGAACAAGGGGTCGAATTTAAGGATTGTTCAATAGTGGCCTTAACCGCCGGACTTGAAAAGCTAGCTTCACGCATCACTCTACTCACACTCGGGTCATCAAGAATGGAAATTATAAGCTGTTCAAGCTCAACTTTCACGGCTAAAAGCGGCTGCTGCTGTTGCTCGGGACATCCACGGCGTTGATGGGCTTGTGCCCGCTTAAGAGCGGCCATTAAAGCATTGGAAATTGGCGGGTCCAGGCCGGGGCTCATGTTCTGCGCGGTGGGGAGACGCTCCAAGGCCACGCTGAAACAGAGCTCCAGAGCCCGGCACTGAAGCGGATGAGACGAATTGGGATGAGACTTTATACACGCTTGTCTTAAGAACCCAGATGGGGACGCCAAAAGGGTCGCCGCCACATGGAGCGGCGTCGTTTGGCCGTGGTTCCGTCGACCCGCTTCCGTTATAGAATGGTTCAACACACTAGCCGCCTCCGGCGTCAACGTCTGTTGGATCGTACTCAACCCAGCTCTCATTTGTCTCAATATAACGATAAAAATTCCTCCTTTCTATATATATAATCTGAATTAAATAAAGAAAATTATAACCCAAACACAAACAAAATAATCAACAAATAGAGATCCCTTTAGAGTTCATGCAAAGCTTCTCCATTTCTTCCTCTTATTCTATCTTTCTTTCTCTATCTCAGTGATTGAATATCCAAAATAAATAAAGCTAAAAGAAAACCAAGACTATATATAGATATATATAAAAAGAAGTGGTTACTGGTTCAACTTTTTCTCAAATATTACAGTAGTAAGAAAGAGAGGACATGTAAAAGTAGTTAAGGAGCAGATGGGAATGAAAAGTGCATGTTTTGTTTATTTATATATATATATATATATATATATATATATATATATTGTAGAGAAGAAAGAGAAAGAGAAAGAGAAAGAATTTATGGAAAATTGAGGACTTGGAAGTATTATATATATATATTGTACTATGAGTTGCAAGGATTTCTGGAAAATGCTTTGTGGACAGTGAGAGAGAGAGAGAGAAATGTAATGCAAGCAAAATCTGTCTCTCTACTTCTAATGTCTCATAATCTCTTCAAATTAATACACAATTCAGCTATCATGTTTTAAACATTTTTTTATAGGTTTGTTTTAACCTCCAGACATCGGTTTCTTCTTAAAGTTTTCGGTGAAACATATATATATATATACACAGAAAAATATTTACATGGCTCAGTTTTATTATATTATTTGATTGATATGAGGAGATGATCGTTTGATAAAAGAGAAAATTAACATTATTCGTTAGATAGACGATCGGTCTCATATAAGTTCATAAAACATTTTAACTAAGATCTCTTGAGTAAATACATCCAAGAGTCATATTTGACCGTTTGACCATTCAATGATGTTTATAAAATTACATTTCTACTACATCAATGACAAATAGAATACATTTCTTTTAATTATTGGCTGATTGTATTGCAATAAGATGTATCAGTGAAGTCTTTTTCTAAGGGTTTATATATATATATATATATATATATATATATATATATATATATATAGTATTAACTACTCTTTTCTCTGTATATTTAGAGATAATGGAGTGAGGAAAGGAACATTTTAGGGGTTGATACTTGATAGAGAAAGAAGAGGAAGAGGGAGTAGTAAGAGAAGAGGATGATGACTTGACTTTATCTTTTATTATAATCTCCAGATCTCTTTATATGAGTCTATGACCATGTATTGACTACCCTTTTTTTTTTTTTTTTTTCTTTTTTTTTTTTTTGGGGTTTAAAATTAAATCTCTCGCTTTCTTGTCTTTGTTTTGTTTTGTTATTAGATTGGAACCTTTTTTTATTCACACTGTATTTTTCTTCTCTCTCATGTAAGTCATGCAACAATAACAACTTTCTTTCACTCGCTTCCTTTGGCGCGTCTCTAAATTTATCAAACTCTAAGTATTTATTTTTAGAAGCAATTTATAAAAACAAATAAATAAAAGGGTGTTTGTATTTAATATTTATTCCTGCAAAAATAAATTCCACTAATTTTTTAAAATTCTTAGAAACTCCCTTGAAATTTCCTTCTCAAAATTATATACATAAAAAAAATCTACTAATGTTTATTTATTCATACAAAAAATAAATTCGACTAATGTTTAATGTTTTAAACATTAAAGGGTGTTGTGTTTAACTGTTTATTCATTAAAAAAATCTACTAATGTTTTAGAATATTTCTTAGAAACTCCTTGAAATTCGGCAAAATTTTATTCAAGATTTATGTTATTATTAGACAAAATTATCTTATTATTACACGTGATTAAGATTGGACAAATTTATCTCTTACAAATTATAGATGTTTTAAAGAGAATTTTGTGTACCCTAAAAGATTTAACAAATATATACATAATTAATACATCTTATAAAAAATACAATTAACAGAAAATTTAGATTATGATTTTCCCTGTAAAAATGAGGAAAAAGAGAAGAGAGTTTCGGGGAAGACTAAAAAAGATTATACGCGCTTTGAAATTAGGTGGGATTAAAGGTAGATAATTGAAAGTTTGTAAGCTTTTTGGTACCCTTTTTAATTTGCCTTTCAACCAATTTTCTGCTTTTCACACGCAATCCCTGCAAAGCCATTGCACCTTTCATACTTAACCCCATCTCTCTCTCTCTCTCTCCTCACTAATCACTCCTTTTATCACAAGTCCATCACAATCATAAAACACTTTTTTTTCTCTCATTCTCCCCCCATTACCCCCTAAACCACGATATTTATGCCCACCCTTAATTTATTTTCCTACTAAACCCCCATTTACCTAATCCTCAACACTACCCTCATCTAAACTATCGGATCCAAGTTTCAGATAAAAAATTTAGAGTGATCTGATGATTCATGTGAAAAGATAATGTTATCTTAGTATCGTAATATATTATTCAATTTTATCTTACTCCAAGGTTTTTAATAAAAAGAATTTGTGATGATTGAAGATAGTGAACCCAACAAACTTCATTTAACCTTTTGGAAGAATGATGATAATTTGGAAAGTTTCAAATTTTGTGTCATTTAAAACTTGAATCTCATTATTTTATGGTTGGCAACAAATTGCCTTCCATACTCAAGTTTTTTATTTCAATTATTAATGGGTATTTTCAAAAAACAGTTAATACCCTTTTTTGAATTATATCAATCGTAAAGAAAATTTAGACCAAGTTATTATAATCTAATACGAATAATATTAATCATAAAGAT
The DNA here is from genome assembly GCA_026225825.1 of Pistacia integerrima. Lineage (NCBI taxonomy): Eukaryota > Viridiplantae > Streptophyta > Magnoliopsida > Sapindales > Anacardiaceae > Pistacia > Pistacia integerrima. Next base: position 19,642,301 of record CM047743.1, on the reverse strand, counting down.
AGATATAAGAGAGAGAAGATTAAGATGTATCATAAAAAAACATTGGTTTATGATATAATTGATGTATTATTAATATTATCACCGTGCTATTCTAGAGTTGTCGTATTTTAGTGTTTTAAAATGTGAAATGGAACATTAAATGTGTTGATAGTGGTAGAATCCTACCCTTCACATGTGCAACCGGCTAATAAAATCTAACATTTAATTTGTTTTTGAAGTCGGCAGGGAAAGTCTATGAAAGACTTTTCAATTTTGATATCATCAATGAGAGGCCGTGGCCACACTAAAAATAAAAAGTCTTTCTCAATAATTAATACTAAATAGCTTAGGTTGAAACTTGAAACTCTCATTAATACTTGGACCTTCTAAATTGTAAAACAAGCTGTCATTATAGCATTAATAATCAAAAGTGGCATTCAAAAAAAAAAAAATATATATATATATATATTAAAACAATAAGATAGTTTTTAATGTAGAATCATAATTTTTTTGAAGGATCTTGACAAATTAAGCTTAAGTTAAGATTTACTTGATTATGAGAGCTCAGATTAAGAGAGACGATCTTAATTTGACGACGATAATAACACAAAATATATTATTACATATTTTGAAATAACTTATAATTTTCATATTTTGTATTACTTTTTTCCTAAAGTTTAAGGGATGTGTATGCTATTAAAGCTTTATTTAAAAGCACTTCTAGAAGAAGCATTCAAAAAAATCCACCCTAAATCAAACTAAAGATAATAAGTCCATAACTATCATATTTAAAATAAGAGGGGCTCAAAGGAAAGAAAAAAGAAACAAGACGAAGAAAAGGGTGCCTATATGATTAATGACTAATTAAGAAATGAAAATAAATAAAAAAAGTTGAAGATGGAGTAACTTTTTTGGGGATTCCTAACTTTACAAGTCTTGTTTTAATTTGATAAAACAAAAAGCTAAAAAGCTAGAAGAAGAAGTAGAAGTAGTAGTACAAAAGCACTTTTTTTTATTTTTTATTATTTAATATTCTTTGCCAAACAAGAAATAAAAATAATGATCATCATCATATTCCCTTTTGGTAACGCACGCCCTCCCTTTCCTTTTACGCGTTTTTCGAGTTCTTCCCTTCTTCAACTTCAACTACTGTTACCTTTTTACGCTCACCTTTTTCTTCCTTCCCTTCTTCACGCGCCTCTCCCCCGCGTGATCTATCAACGTAATTTGTCTTCGTTAAAATTAAATGTACAAATATTTTAAATTCAAATAGATATGATAAAAAAAATATATATAAATAGATATTTATATTTTGATGGTTAATAAATAATTCACACTTTCAAAAGAAATTTTATGGTTTGATATTCTTTAGGGTCTTTTTTAGAGGGTTGCAGTCAAGTTATTTTTTTCTAAAATGGTGGATTTTAATAATCATATATTAAATTATTAATTTTGAGTCTTCATAGAAAAAAGATATAAATATTAGGATGAGACAAAAATCTTATTCATTTAAATAAAATAGTAAAAAATAGGCTGATATTAAGTGGGGCCGGGGGAACATGAGCTGAAAAAGCAGGAGGAGGATCGGGCGGGTAGCAGGAGGGTGTAGAGAGAAAGCGAAAGATCATGGCCGTTGGTAAGAATATAGTTAGGGGGACTTGATTAATGATAGTAAAAGTTGGTGATTAACTTTATAGAATTAATCAAGAGACGGTGTCGTGTAGGGAGAAAAGCTGACGCGTGAAACTTAGTCTTCTTTCCTTTTCCAGTCACACATGAATAAAGTTTGTGAGTGTATGTTTCAAAGTAGAGAGAGAGAATAAAATAAATATTTATATTATTATTTTTATATAAATAAATACACTCCTTTCAACTTTCCACATTTTACTATCCTTTCATGTATCTCTGCAACCTCCCTTGTCTTTATGAAATTACCATATTACCCCTCCTTTAATATACTAATTACTCCCATCCGACTGTTACCCTACAAAATATAGTAGGAAATAAATAATCGATTCTGAAGTTACAAAGACAACTTATTCTTGAGGATTTGGTTTGTCATCTAAAAATAATTTTTACAAATTAACTTAAAAGTAGGTTTAAAAATTAAAAAGCTATACAAAAGGAAAAGGAAAAGGAAAAATAATTATATATATATGGTATTTAAAAATGTTTCGATTAAATGTATTTTTGATAATATATATAATTTGTAATATTGAATAGAGTATATACAAAACTTAATATAAAAGTATGAATAATGAAAATTAGAGGTTACACGTTATAAATGAAATAGTGAAGGAAATGTGTTTGGGATAAAGTTTTGAATAATTTATAAAGGTTTATATTTCATTACATGGTGTTATGAATTATAAGTAGTTTTTTTTTAGTTTAATTTTTCTTCTCAATCATGAATATAAATATAAATATGAGCATAAGTCAACACAAAAGAAAGACTTAAAAAGCTTAATTACTCAAGTATTCAAAAGTCAATAAAGACTTCGACTCAACTTTGTGTCCAAATAAAAATTATTCAAAAAAGAAAGATTGTTTGAAATTTAAGAATTTGCATATCCACCTTTTTAAAGTGTTCCATGTTCAAACAATTTTTTTTGGAAATTGCCTATCAATTTAACACGCAAATAATAATAATTTTTCATACTTAGTATTATTAGGGTCAAGAGTCAAAAAGTTATTATAGAGTGTATTAATATCAATATCAAATGTAATGATTATTATTTTTAAAACTTTTTATTTTATTTTTTAAATATAGGATAAGGTAAACGATAAGATATTCGTTTGCGTACGAGAAGTTTTGGAATTGAATTATGAAAGATATCAATTTAAATTTATAAAGATTTAAGGAAGAATGTAATAAATGAGTTCCAAAAAAAAAAAAAAAAAAGAAGTTGAATGTCAAAAAAAAAAAAACATTTTTGAACTATTTACTTATTTTATATGTTATGTCAAAATAATTATTATTAGTTAATATAATTGAAAATTTATATTTTATAGAATATTGTGTATTATAATGATGAAGAATCTCATATAAAAAGGTACAAAATGTTATTGTGTATATTATGGTAATATTATGAAATGTAATTAATCAAAAGTATTAATTATTTTTAATTTGACTTAAACATTAATTAAAAGGTAAATTTTGAGGTTTTTTTCTTTCTTTTTTCAACATCTCATAATAACACTTTAGACTCTTTTATTTGGTAGTTGCAATTTGATCTAATTTTATTTTATTTTATTTTTAACTTGACTTCAAAATCAACAACTGTTATTTGACTTCTATCCCCCAAACTAATTACTTTTATTAATTTTTTTATAATTAACTTTTAGAGTAGTTTTATATGATTACGGATTACCAAATTTAAGCTTAACTTCTAATTCAATAATAGTAAACAAAGCAATCAAATGGGTAGTTGGAATTTTGAATCTAGTCAAGCCCCAAGTTTGCTCAAATTATTATAAAAAATATATATATATAATAATTGAATACTCAAACTTAATCCATACAAAGATGACATAAATTCTCCAAGTACTTAAAGTTTTTACTTAAACAAAAATCAATAATTAGTAAGAACAAGAATTAAAAAACTCAAAAGTACAAGTTATAATTACATTAAGTTCAAGTAAGTTTAAATTAAATTACTCTCTATTTTCATAAACAAACTCTAAATTATTCATTTTTTTTTTTCCATACCAAATCTCTCAAATACGATGTGAACGGAATTCAATCCCAATAGAGGCTTCTTAGCCTTTCGGAATTAGGTTGTGGTTATTTTCCAAATACAGATCGTAGATTGCAAGATGATTATTTTATGTGAGAGTATTTGAGAGATATCTTCTAGCCTATGCCAATTAAAAACTATATATTTATGTTACTTTACTGTGATGGAGTAGATAACTTATTTATAATAGTTAAAATAGGGACTAAGATAACTCTCAACAACTACCCTTCATATCTTCCATAAAGATTAAGACAGACAGTTTACCTTAAACAATTTTTTAAACCACCCCTTAACTGCATAATGTCAACTGCATAATTGCGTTTACTGAATAATTGTGGCATGTTAAATCTTACAATTTTGATTTGATTAATAAACGCAGTGTGTGATTTTGTCAATTCTCAGTATTTTATGTAAATCAACATGCTTTCTCTTCATTTCAATTTCCTAGATATTCTCAAAATCAATATAATATTGAATTTTCCTATCTTCAAGTCAATATGTTTTAAACCCTTAAAAAAAAGATCTAAATACATAACATGTGACTTGAAATTAACTTAAATCTAATTAAAATAATATGGTAAGAAATATTCTGATTCATCATCATGCATGTCTTTGTTTCTTATGATGGAACATTGTGAGTACAAACTTATATATTTGATATTTATTAGTATAAATTATATATGATTTGATCAACCCATCTCTTCTTTTAAAAAAATATATGCATGTTCTACTTGTCATCATCGAGATTTAGAATAATATGAGGAATAATTAAGGTACCAACAAAAGAAATTTATTTATTTATTTATTTTTGCAATATTTAGCTAATGGGGTCATTAAAAAATTACAAATTATTAATTACATGGTAAGTAATTTAATTAGATAGAGAAATCTAAGGTTGATATGATAGCTGTAATAATTACCTTATGGTGCATTCAATAATGTTAATTGTATTAAATAATTTAGGCTTTTGAAAAAAAAAAAAAACAACTCTTTCAAGTACAAGATAGAAACAAAATAATGAGTTTGGAGGGACCTCATTAAATCATATAAGGTGTGAAACATTGAATATTTTTGCATTAAGAGTTTTGACATTTTTGTATTATTTCAAGTGGAATGAGAGGGAGGGTGAGGATTGAAGTTGAACATGAAAACATAGCTGTTATTCAAGCATAAAAATTATTTTAAAATTTAAAAGTACAATAATTTCTTGGTATTAATTTCATTTACCCGAAGAATTGCAAAGTCTCAAATGATTAAATACATATTAAATTACTAAAAACCTTCTTATAAATATATATAAAAAAAATCCGTAAATATATCATAAAACCCAATAAAAGTAATTTAATATTTTTCAAAAATTGTTCAACTACTTAGGGTACGAATGAAATGATATAACCCTTTAAAGTATGATCTTATTAGAATTATTTAGAAAGAGTAAAATAATTTTTTTTTTTTTTTTAGATTACACCTTGTTTTAAATATGTAAAGTAAGGTAGAGAAAAATATATTTATATTGTCTTAATAAAAAACCTCAAATCAAACATACACATCTTGCATAAAATTCTTGACACCCTTTTTTATTTAAAAAAAAATATAGCAATGAATTAATAGTAATAGTATTATGATGGGATATGAAACACACCACCTAAACTTTTTGATACTCAATTAAGGGGATTCTTGAAGAAGCCCTCTTTGCTTTTGTCTTTAGCATTCCGAAGTCTTAAGCATGATACTATAATAATTCCTCCCACTTAAATAAAGAAATTGGTGACCTCATCACACTAACCTCTCCCTTAGATCTATTTTCATCATTCTATGTTTTCTCATACTCTTAACTTTTTTTTTGTGGGTTAGTTTGAATTGAAAAACTCTCTCTCTCTCTCTCTCTCTAGAGCTATATTATTATTATTTACCTTTGCATCATTACCAAAAGGTAGTGTTGCTTTGTAGTTGGTTCCTTGATGAGGGAAAAAAGTTCAAGTTTCCCCACTAACACAAATTTGCCTTTTCAATTCTCTTCTCTTCCCCACCCCACCAATAATAGAGGAACCATGATTCAAAAAGAGACTCTTTTTTCCTCCAAGGAATAAAAACCAATGACCCCATTTGTAAGGATCCTCCAAATCTTAATTTTTTTTTTCTCATGTAAAATTATATTGCTAAAGTAACTACCACTATATTTGACCTATACATTACAACCTCAAAAAGAGTTTCCTTCCTTTTCCCTAAATTTCAAATCACAAATTGATCAACCCATCATCATGCATATAGCTAGATAGATAGATAAAATTGATGGAATATCATGAGACAGTAGGCCCCATAACTCTTTTCACTAGTGCAAGCTAATTAAACCCCACTTAGCTTTTCACACACATTACATTTTTTTAATATGAATATATATTTGATGATAATAATCATGTCATCAAGGTCAAACTTTAAGCAAACACATAAGAACAAATGAGGGATAATTGAGAGCCACCCCCCTCTCTCTAAAAAGTTTTGGTAGCTTCTTGCACTCAAAGCAATTAGACTTTCAAGCCCTCTATCCCTCCTTTTCTCTCCCTTTTTGAGTTTAGAATAAAGGAAAGTTGTTTTGCTTTATGATGAGATGAATTCTCCCAGAGAAGCACCATTCAAGCAAAAGATGACCATTGGTTTCCCCTTTTTACAATAGAAGAATTTTGTTCAATAAAGTTTATTTGAATGTGATATTCAATTGTGTATTCCTTTTTTCAAAAAAAAAAAATCTAGATTTTGTGTTAAATGTTTAAGAAATTTTCTTCACTTTATACATGCATGTGACTTAGAAATTTAGAATATCATTTTTTTTCAAAACTGACTTTATCAATCAATGAGATCCCCTCTTAAAAGTAATGGTAATAAAAGAGTATGTTGATGGGTAATTTAGACCCTTTATAAAATTTTATACATTTAAATAAATCGTCTTTTCTTTTGATCTTGAAGTAAGAAGAGCTAATCAGTCTCAAAACCTCTTATACGTTTATAAAAGATTAAGGAAACTTCATCTATGATGATGATAGCAAGCACCGCCCCATCAAATATTTTGTACACTTTTTATTTTGCTTCATTCAGATTTATCAAAACGGACAAATGGAAGATGCCAAAGTGATACCTCAAAAACTTCATTTGAAAGAACATGGCATCTACTTCTCTTCTAACTTTTGGGGAATCCTTCGGAGTTACTAACAATAGAAAATCCCACTTAGAAAGAGGCAAAAGGGAAAGGGAACTTTTCTCCACTAATGGTGTGAAAATTTGGTTTTGTCAAAGCACTAATGCTAGCTAGCTTTACACTCAAGCATATTGAACTTTATGGAAGAAATTAAGATAAAGATTCTAAGAATGACCGACCCTTTTGGATAAATTAGTGAAAGCAAATTAAAACACATTATCTTATTATGCCTACGTGAGACACTTAAACTTTACATTAATGTTGTATCAACTTCTGATAGGATACAATTAAACCATAAAGTTTGATTTTACTAAAATGTGTTTTTAAAAGTTGAGACAAATCTTTAAGGATACCCAACTTTCAAAGGGACCTACTTACTTGATTAATTTTGTGATAATTAGGAGATAAACCACATTCTAGCTATAGTAATTAAGTGGAGATGTTATATTATTATTGCTAGAATCACATTTAGCTTAGGCATGTTATAATCATATCTAACTTTCAAAGGGTTAATCAGGCTTATCACCCTCTTTTGTTTTATATGAATTTTAATATTTTTTGACTATTAAGTTCAAAAAGTTTCAGATGACAGATCAAATCAACTTACGGTTAATTTGTCAAAATTATTAGATACAGTATGAGTGACATAATTCATAGGTGTTTAACATATAATAATTTTCGGATGCAGATAATTTAATTAATTTCGTATAATTAACATTTTCTGTGAGAGTATTTATTTTGTAGCACACTTAAGCTTTTCAGATATAACCCCATCTAACTAAAGAGGATTTTCAATAATTATAGAGGGTGTTTGATGGTTTCCAAAAAGCTTTAGTGCACTCAGATTAAACAATCTCATCACATGGAATTTAATATATGAAATTAACCCCTTAAACTTTATTCATTAATTGTTGTTGAAGACATAATCTTGATTAGTTTCAAATTCTCATTAGAGATAAAGTAATCCTACCAAGTAAAAACTACTTCAGTATATATATCTATCTATTCTCTTACTTGACTTAATATTGAAATAAAGGAAGGTAGATAGGAACTTTATGTGAAAATCTTAGAGAGAAGATTGAGTTAAAAAAGTAAAGTATAAGCATGCTTAAGTAACTTTTTGTTTGAAATGAGTAAATACACCCACATCATTGCAAATTTTGCAATCCATTAATAGAATATGCATTAATATTAAATTTTTCAACTTGAGTGCAACCCACTCTTAACTACAATCATAAATGCATATTGGGCCATCAATCCTTCAATTCCCTTCTTTCCTTCCTTATCTTCGACATTAAATAAAATCAAACTATGAGTTTGCAGATTCAATGCCAGGGGTCCTAGAAAGGACAAGGATTTTATATATAGAGCACTTATGTTTTTATATTTTAAAGCAATAATATTAATAATTGAAGTAAATGTTTCATTATTTTGGAGGATATATACTGAGCTTCTCAGGCTTTCCTTTGTTAAATTCTCATTGTTAACTTGCAAATGAGCTTTTGGATTACTCATACAGTCATATGACTCCTTACGGCTCTCTTTATAGTTTAAATTCATTCTTTCTGGAAGTTCAAACAAAAAATGACAGTACTGTGGATATGACTTTTCAAGCAGGCTGGCAAGATTCTCCTAGTCTTATTTATTCATGTAGGAAAACCTCCAAAATTCAAATATATAATGTCTTTCCTAAGTACGGACGTTCCAAAAATTTTAATATGTGGGAACAAGGGTTGGTCATGACCAGACGATAATTAGTCATCAAACATTGTTCTACACTTTATATTAAAAATTTTAAGATGTTGGTAAATGATAATTCTACGATACATGTATATCCATAATATCAAATTTAAAAAACATATATATAGTCATTACGATAGATATTATGAAATTTTTAACATGCGGAATTAAGGTTACCAACTAGATGATAATTGATCGTTAGACATCTGCATATGAGATTTTTTTACACATGTTACATTAAAAAATTTAAGATATATAGGTATGAAAATTCTTTGACGTAGGTAAATCCATAATATCAAAATCTAAAATCCCTTGATTGGCTGCTGAAATCAAGTTCCAAATTATATATATATATATATATATATTATGTAATAGCAAATATTTTAAAGAGAAGAATCACTATTCTTTACTTGACAAAATTAGACAATAAGCAAGATATCTTTGGCAATGTGTAACATGTGCAGGAGGAAGGGTTTGAAGCAACAATAAAATTGTGCATGGGAGACAAAGCTATCTTTGCTGTGAAGGATCTGAAAAAAGGAGAGCTAGAAAGCTTTAGAGTTAATTTTTGCTTGTGTTGGTTCATGTCAGAAAGTATATAATATAAAGTGATTGTGTTTGGTTGGACTGTCACCTTCTTGGGTGGTCCAAAGAGAATCCAAATATTTCTTCAAGATTCATAGTAATCAACCTTTTCTTTGTTAAGAAAACAAAACAAACAAACAAAAAAAAAAAAAAAAAAAAAAAAATAAAAAAAATAAGGAATAAATAATCTCGCTGACTAGAATCAGATTCATAAAACTTAAAAAAAAAAAAAAACCCTTGAAAATCTTTTAGCTCACTCTCAATAAAAATAACAACAATAATTTGCAAAGTAATCTCAATGCATTTTTTTATTTTTTTATAATTTCTATAGTGTAATAATATTTAAGACCTGAGGATATTAATTAATTACATATCAATCATTTTATTTCGATCTTATCCGATGATCTAGTATTTAGGAAAGTCTTTTGTAAAACAGATTCGTCTTATCATATGGTGCGTGTATATCACACATATTGATGTAGTATATGACGATTAGATGATATTTCATCATACTACTTTTTTATTGAAGATTTTCTCCGAATATTTTAGATTTTTGATATATAATACATAAACTTATTCAAAATGAGATGGGAGGTCTCTCATTTTTCAAGAAACTTTTAACTTTAGGGATAGAGAATGAAAAAAAAAAGTGAGGCACAAGCACTATATGAGATTCTCAAAGAGATGTGAAAAGAAAGACAGAGACAAATACCACATGACATAATAAGTTGAATACTATACAAGCAATGCATGCCTTTTGCCTACAAAAGCCTGACTCTCTCTCTCTGTGAATCCACAGTTACAGTCACACACACAACCACCCAAATTCTTACATTTACACTCCTATCATAAACAGACATGTAATAAAGCAGCAGGCAACAAAGTGACCAAAAATCCAGTCTTGTAGATTTTCTGTTCGTTTTTTTTATCAGTGAAAAAGGTTAAAAAATAAAGCAGTTCAAACATGCGCTGGCCAAAAAAGCTGACCAATCCAGAATATTTTTTCACATTTTTTGATTGTCAGGATTTTATAAAGCAGTGAAAGCATGGCACATCAGCCAAGAACAACATCTTTTTTAACAACTTTTATCAATAGTTTACAGCGATAATAAATAAAAAAGGCTCTAGATTTTATGCTATAGCAACATTTTTACAAATATATGTCATTACTACTTTTACTTTGCCTGGTTTGGTTATGGTTTTGGGAATCAAATCTCTTTCTTTATCTATATTCTTCTTCTGCTTAGAATTCAAGTTTCTTTTACCTTTTCCACATTACAATGTCTGTAATTTTTGCAGAAAACACAAAGTAAAAGATGGAGAGAGAAAGAGAGACATCCCCATTTAATGCATAAAGTTGTTGAGCTTCTTGTTTTGTCTATTAACATGCAACTCCCGGAATTGTCGCCGAATTTAGTTGTTGGGCTTCAAGTTTTGTTGCATGGGCAATTCTTGTCCATTAATATTATTTTTATTATTAATTTTTTTTTTTTTTTAACATATGGGAAAAAACATGTAGCCGTTTTTTAATACATCGTTTTCACATTCATTTATTATTATTACTATTATTTATGTACTGAGTGTAAAAATGAGTTTTCATTTTTCTTGTGTTGTTTTCTTTGTGCCATATTCAAACTGCTTTGAATATTTCTGCTTTTCGGTGCCTTTGTTTTGGTTGGTTTTGCCCAGGATTCCAGGGCCTTTAGGCAGTTTTGTAGGTCAGCAATTTAAAGTTAAAAAGGAGAAAAAAAAAAAAAAACCGTATTATATATATCGTATAGTATTAGGACAATATTACATTTACAATTCAATCTCATAAATTTTCTCTCACAACCTCGATGGGATATTACAGGATAATTCGAAATTGGTTTCTAATAAATTTTCTTACATGACTAATTGCGAGCTATCATATCGGATTGTGAGAGAGAGTTTATGAGATTGAATTATGGCCAATCTTTATTGATAGTACTAAGAAAAAACTTTTCTCTTCTAAGAAAAGGGTAAATATGAGTCGTAACTATAATGATTCATAATATTTATTTATATATATAAAAATAAATTCACTGAATTTTTTTTAGGAGTCCAGGGCCTTTAGACAGTTTTTTAGGTCAACAGTTTAAAAATACATATTATATAGTATAGTATTGTTATAAGTTCTTGAAATTAATGTGAGATTAATCATGTGGTAGTGGAAGAACTTTTCTTCCAAGAAAACGGTAAATATGAATAGTAAGTATAAGCATTCGTCATATTGTGTAATGTATGATGACCAGAGTTAATTTATACTTAAATTTATAGTCGAAATTATGATGAGATATTGACACATTTTTGTTTGATGTTCTTGAGATGACAAAATCCACTGTATGGTATTATGAGAAGTCTTTTGATTTAAAGTGAGAATAATGTCACATTGAAAGCTTTTCTTGTCGAAGAAAATGGTAAGATAAGGAAGAAAAATTTGCAGGCAATAATTTCAACGGACATAATTTGTTCGTTGAACCATAAATATTATTGTAAACTACCACCCCACACATTGTGACAGTAAACCACATACTAAATCTACCCACTCAGTTAATTTTTCATGGTTAATTTTTTAAATCCTAAAAAAATATCTCAAGTATGTTATAGGTGAAGGAAGCTCCAATATAAATTCTAAAACCATATCTATGAAATTGAATACTTGACATGCATGTGAACTGTGAAGACAGAAAACGGATAATATCTACTTGATCAAATGAATCCTAAAACATAAACTTCGGTTTTATTTTCTTAAAAAAAAAAAAATACAGAAATCTTAGAGAGTTTGACATGAAATACATCAATGTCAAATGCATAATAATATTTATAGAAACACAGGAAAAATAAGTTGGTAGTTGCTAAGCTTTAAATTTCTAGGGCAAAACACGTTGATTAGGTTCGAAAAATTTGTGGTTTTGCTAGCCTTGACTTAAAGAAGCAAAATCTAGATTTTGGACTGAGCCAATCAAATTGCCAAATTGGGTTGGCAGTAAATTCAATTTGGAATTGAGATTCATTATAGTTTTTGGGATGTTTCAATGAATTGTGGATCCTTTCATGGCGTGTAAACAGGCTGTGTTTTAATTTATTAATTATACTCTAATTTTAAGTCAACTAAATTTGAAGAAAGAAAGAGACAATGAAAGGGATATTATTAAATGAGATATTCATTCTTTTGGGATGCCATTCACTAATCACAATGTTACATTACATTTCGTATGTATTATCAAAATTATCTATTGGGAATATTAATTGCTTATTATTTCTTAAAAAAAAAAAATAGGATTGTATAGGAATAAATTGTTTTTTATGACAAAATGAGACTATTTTTTCAGGAAAATGACTTGACACTAACCAAAAAAGATAAAAAGAAAGAATAATTCTCATTACAGGGAAATTTTTTACAATTATTTATACAAAAAAGTTTGATTGAAATTTTATTTTTTACCATTGACCAACAGCAATAAATTGATAACTTGAAAATGAAAGTGTAATAAGAGTTAAACAATATAACTTAACATATATATATATATATAATTCTAAAAAAAAATATCACAAACTTGATGGCTTATATAGTGGAGTTTCACTCAAACATAAAAAAAAAAAAAAAAAAAAAAGGTTGTGTAGACCAAATAATGAAGATTGACATTCCATCTTGGGTCTTTCTAGATGAAAATAAAGCAAGAGTGAAACAATTCACACTAGTTTTAGAAATTATCTTGATATTGATGTGTAAGAATTTTGTCTTTGATGTTGATTACAAATGGGAATTCACATGGAAACTGGTAGGCACCATTTATTGGCAACATAATTGAGGAGCCAACTCTTCAAAGGCCAGCCAGGGTCCATCCATTTTCATTGCATGCAACATGCCAATCCCAAATTCATACATCTTTTCATTTTTGAAAATGACTTCACATTTAGTGTACTATATTCTTCTTTCAAAATTTCATTTGATTATCTGTCTTTCATGTTTCAATTTATCATTTTCTGTCCCTGCCATAGTAAATTTTGGGACACCATTACAATTTAGATCCTTTTTCAAGTTTTGAATTTGTGTATATATTTTGAATGATTGGTCCCTTTCAAATGCTTGTCATTTATGTCGAAACTTATTGTCGCAATAAAGAAAATACATAACAAGGAATAGAATCTGAAAAGATTGACTTATTAAATGATCTTATCTACTCATTCTTATAGATTATGGATTTAACACTATCATAAATGAGAGTGAATTTTGATCCTTTTAGATGCTTGGTGTTAGTGTTCAAACTTAAACATTGAAATGAAGAACTTGTGCTATGAGAAAGTCTTAGCTTATTAAGTGATGTTGTCTACTTATATCCATATAAATGAGAGTTCCGACAATATCGTAAGTGAGATTGATCGAACTTAGACTCTTTTAGATGTGTAGTCTTGGTTCGAAATTTGACATTGAAATGAGCCCATATAACTCACAAATTGATACACGAGAAACCAAATATGTCATAAATGAGATAAATCAAACTTAGACACTTTTAAATGCCAGTCTTGGTGTGGAAACTTGTCAATGGGAATGAGCCCACGAGGATTAGAATCTAAATATTCTAGACTACTTTCGTCATAAACTACAAAAACTAACTTATCAAGTGATTTTGTCAACTCTTCCTTATAACTTAGGGATCAGACAATACCATAAATGAGATTGAACATAAAACCTGCAGAATTTATGGAGCAAATTTGACCCATCATTGAATAGAAATTCTACTCTTGTGGCTGCAACTATTTGCTTGCAGGAAGGGTCAGTCAAATTCATAACAGTTAGTTTTGGAAGTTTCATTACTTTGTCAGCAACAAACATAACTGGCAAATAAGTAACATTGAACTGTTTTCTGCATAAAACAATCCTGAAAGAGTTTATTTCCAATCTCTACATGCATAATTCTCTAGCTTAATTGGTCTTGAGCAAGATGACTTCACAAGGGATTACTGATGTTTTTTATTAATGAAATTTTGTAATACAAAGTCTACGTTTAGTATAATACACAACAGGCCATTACAGCAGGCTAAAAATTAAACAGGAATCACAAAGAATGGAAGTTTACTATCTTCATTGATCCACCAAGACTGAGTAATGATTGTGTCTTCATCGGGCGCAACGATTTGCTTATGTCTTTCATTTCACTCTCTTTTATCACTTATACATGTTTGCTGCTTCAGCTGATTTTATTGGGGCGAAACCGACACAGAAAGTTTCTCCTTCAAACCTGGTTTATGGCCTTATTGAACATCTTCCCAGCCTCCAGCTTACCTGTAAAACAGAAATTGATTCAAAAGGCCCTTCCAAATGATTTCCGTTCTATGTCATCGATAACAGATTCCTTTGGTATTATTTCATTTTGGGCTAACTGATGGACAACTTATTATCAAAAAGGCTATTAGTTTGTCTGAGATTAAACAAATTAACTGTTTTTCATATATCAAAATACTTGGTCAATAGCAAATTGTTGTAGCTTTTAAAACCGGGTTTATGACAACAAGAAACTGAAAAAAGAATATGGAATGTAACCACTACGGCCAACAAGCATCTTGAAATAGACATTTCACAAACTAAGGTGGTTTGTTTTAAGATTCATGATCTTGGAACCTTCAGGATTAAATATGACTCGGTGCATTGTTACCTTAACATGAACATAGAACTTGGGCAAGTTGCATGTCTCAGACAGACAGAGCTCATGCAGCATGTTAAAAATTCACTAGTCTTCGTCTTATCACTATACTATTTCCTTGCATTCAACTCAAGAAAGCTTTATGCAAACAACTAGGGCCAAGCAAATTGATTCATGCCTGTGAATAATAGCTAGCTTTGAATCAAGGATGTATCATAAATTAAACAGAAACTGTTAGAGTGATGGCTTTATACGGTGACGTTTTATCATTAAGTGGGACGACGTCGTTTTGAGCCAAGTAAAGATCAATCCTGTTCGTTAGCTGGCTAAGAATCCAACGGTGGCAAATTAGTCTGATAATCAACAGTATAAAAGCAGTGCAACATTCCCTTCTCAAACGGATTGAACCTATTTTCGTGTTTTCCCTTTTTTCTTTGTAAAATGAATTGCCTCTTTTAGGGTTTGGGTATAGTTTTGATCTTGAATCTTGTAATAGGGTGTTGAATGATTGGTTTGCAGGCCACTTGAGGGTGCTAGAGTTTGCAGTGTATCTTGGGTACTAGATCTGTGTCTCTAGGGTGTTACAGGTTCTGTAAAGATCTGGGAAAGGGTTCAATTCTTTGGTCGAGTTGTGTTTTGTAATCTTGATCAATATAGTGCAGCGAGCTCGCTGGTTTCCCGAGCTCAGCGTGGACGTAGCTTGCTCAATTCGAGCAAGTAAACTACGGTAAATCTTGGTGTGTTGTGTGTGTGATTCTGTTTTTATGTTGTGTGCTTTGTGGTTGTTTTGGTTGATTTGTTGCGAGCAAGTATAACAGTGGTATCAGAGCCATTTCTTGGAGATTAGGGTTTTACGAAATTTGGGTTTTGCAAATTTGGGGATTTTTGCAAAATTAGGGTTTCGTGAAATTAGGGTTTCGAGAAATTGAGGGTTTTCGAATCAGTGATTCCTTTGAGTCTCCATTAGGATCTAGGGAGTCAAATCTTGGCCAAGTTTAAGGGTATCTAGGTTGGAAACCAGTAACCGCCTTAAAAACTGCTTGGTAGTACTTGACGACATCTGGTATAACAATGCCACGTACCCCTTGGACCTTTCTTTCCTGCCGCTACAGTACAATGACCACTACTCGTATGGAGATCTCCCAATATGATGGGAAGATCGATTTCGGGAGCTGGAAGAAGAAGATGAAAGCTCTCCTCTTACACAACAAGGTTGCAATCGCATTGGAAGAAGACATCAAGAAGTGGCCGGAGGAAAAACTGACGAAAAAGAAAAAGGAGGAAGTTAATGAAGAAGCTTACAACCTGATCATTCTGAATCAGTCAAACAGTGTCCTTAAAAAGGTAGATGGGATCGAATCACCACTGAAACTATGGAGTAAACTCAATACTTTGTATGCTTTACAATCTGCCCCAAATTTAGCTTTCTTGAAGGGCACTTTATTTTCTTACAAAATGGATAGTTTTAGGAGTATAGAGGACAATTTAGACGAATTTATTAAAATGACTCTGATTCTAAAAGGAACAGATCAAGAATTAGGAAGTACTACCAAGTAGTCAAAAATGCGTTATAGTACACTGGTACTGTACTAACCCTAGATCTAATAGTTGCAGGTCTTAAAGCTAGAGAGTTAGAGTTGAAAGTCCAGAAAATGAGTGGGTCGAACCTGTTTATTAAAACCAAGGTTGAGTCTAGTCAGACAGGGAGGAGTAATTTTGTGAATCAGGGAGAATAGGAATAAGAAAAAGTGGAAGAGAAATAACGAGTAAAGAAACTAGAAAATGTTTTTTCTGTAATAAGGCTGGCCATATTAAAAAGAACTGTTTTGAATGGATCAAGAAACAAAAACAAGGGAACACAGAGACAAACCTAACCACCACTACAAACCTAGTAAATGAACCTGAGGTATTTACAGTGTCAATGTCTAACACTGCTAAAGAGTGGGTGCTGGACTCAGGATGCTCTTTCCATATGAGTCCAAATAGAAACTGGTTCCAGGAGTTTGAGGATATTAATTCAAAAACAGTTTACATGGGGAACAATAATGCATGTAGGGTTAGAGGAATTGACTCTATAACTCTAAGTCTTAACACTGGAAAATTGGTTAAACTCACAAGAGTCAGATACATCCCATAACTGAAAAGAAACCTGATATCTCTAGGTACCCTAGATGAATCATGTTATAGTTATAAGGCAGAGAATGGAAGCCTGAACATATACAAAAATAGGAACCTTATCCTGACAGGAGAGAAAAAGAATGGGCTTTACATACTATGTGGGAACATAGCCTCTAACTGTTTGAACTCTGTGATTAAGCCTTCCAACCTATCCAACACTGAAAAGTGGCACCTTAGACTAGGTCACACAAGCCAAAGAGGCATGGATACCCTGAACAATCAAGGTCAGTTTGGTAAGGATAAGATCTCTTTACTGGATTTCTGTGAAAATTGCATACTAGGAAAACAACATAGAAACAGTTTCCAAAAGGAGGTACACCAAGCCACTAGTCAACTTGAATACATTCACTCTGACCTGTGGGGACCTGGGAGGATTAGAACCTATGGGGGAAACAGTTACTTTATGTCCCTAGTAGATGATTACAGTAGAAAGGTTTGGGTTTACCTATTAAAGACTAAGGATCAAGCCTTAGAAAAGTTTAGGGAGTGGAAACTCTTAGTTGAAAATCAGATGAATAAGAGGGTTAAGGTTCTCAGAACTGACAATGGGTTAGAATACTGCAACCAAGAGTTTGATAAGTTCTGTAATGATCAAGGGATTTTGAGGCACAGGATTGTGAAACACACCCCTCAACAGAATGGGGTGGCTGAAAGAATGAACAGAATCCTCCTGGATAAAGTGAGATGCATGCTTATCACCTCCAAACTCCCCACCTCCTTTTGGGGAGAAGCCCTAACCCCTCAGCCTACCTGATAAACAGAAGCCCCTCTATTGCTATAAACCTAAAATGTCCAAAAGAGATGTGGACTGGAAGAAAACCTGATCTAGGACACTTGAGGGTCTTTGGCTGTGCTGCATATGCACACACTGTTGGTGGAAAGTTGGAACCAAGGTCTACAAAGTGTTTTTTTCTGGGATACCAAGAAGGAACAAAAGGGTACAGGCTGTGGGACAAGGAGTTCCTAGGGGTTAAAGTTGTAGTAAGCCGAGATGTGATTTTTAATGAGGGTATTTTTCCTTGTAAAAGTATTAACTCTGATGTAGGTTCAAATCCAAGTGTAAGGGAGAGTTCTAGTCAGCCTAAGACTACACAAATTGAGGTGGAGCTTCCTGCCCAACCTCAACCACTACAGGATCCTGAAACCATCTAGGAAACTGAAGCTGTTCCTGAACCTGGAGAAGAAGCTGGACATTATGATCTAGAACAAGAGGATGAGACAGAAACAACTGAAGATACTGAAACTTAGCTTGAAAACTTGCAAGATTACCAACTTGCAAGAGATAAGGCCAGGAGACAGGTAAGGATTCCCAAAAGGTTTTCATATGCTGACCTCATTTATACTACCCTTCTTGCAGGCACAGAATTGCAGAGAATCGAACTAGAAACATATGAGGAAGCTGTAAACTCTAAGGAAATGGACAAATGGAGGGCTGCCATGGAAGCTGAGATGAAGTCTCTAAAGGTGAACAAAACCTGGGTTCTTGTACCAAAGCCAAAAGGGCAGAAGGTAGTCCAATGTAAGTGGCTGTTCAAATTGAAGGATGGAATAACAACCAGAGAACCACTCAGGTATAAGGCTAGATTAGTAGCCAAGGACTTCACTCAAAGAGAGGGAATAGACTTCAATGAAGTCTTTTCCCCAATGGTTAAGTATAAAACAATTAGATTAATGCTCTCCATGGTAGCTCACTTAGATTTAGACCTTGAACAATTAGATGTGACTACTACCTTCCTCCATGGGGATCTTGAGGAAGAGATCTATATGAACCAGCCTGTAGGATTTATAGATCCAAAGACCCTTGACCATGTCTGCCTTCTTCTCAAGTCTTTATACGGCCTAAAACAATCCCCCAGGCAATGGTATAAAAGATTTGACACATTCATTGTCAGTATAGGTTTCACTAGGAGTAAATATGATAACTGTCTTTATTTTGCCCTAAGTGATAACCTGTTACAATCCCACTGGCCAGTCACTTCACACTGAGTAAATCACAATGTCCTAGAACTGAACCTGAAATGATTAGGATGGAACATATCCCATATGCCAATGTGATAGGATCTCTTATGTATGCTATGATTAGCACAAGGCCTAACTTAGCCTTTGTAATTTCCTTACTCAGTAGGTATATGTCTAACCCTGGTATGGACCACTGGATTGCTTTGAAATGGGTTCTGAAATATGTAAATGCCACTTTAAATTTGGACTGCATTACTGTAAAAGAACTGCTTCACTTGAGTTGGTTGGGTTTGTAGATGCAGACTTTGCAGGTGATAGAAACACCAGGAAATCAACCACTGCATACTACTTCACTTTAGGAGGCAACTGCATCAGCTGGAAATCCCAGTTACAACCGATAGTTGCATTATCCACTACTGAGGCTGAATATGTGGCTGTTGCTAACATATTCAAAGAAGCCATCTGACTAAAAGGAATTCTCAGTGAAGCCAAGTTAACAAGTCAGAGGTCTGTAATCTTTTCTGACAGTCAGTGCAATACATTTGAGCAAGAATCCGGTGTACCATGAATGTACCAAGCACATAGATGTAAGATATCACTTTGTAAGAGACCTGATCTCAAGAGATGAGATAGCACTTCTAAAGGTTTCAACCGAAGAAAATCCAATAGACATGGGTACCAAGACAGTCACTCATACCAAGTTCAAGCATTGCTTGAATTTGTTATCCATTCAGTAAACCAGAGTGACCAGAGCAATGAAGGATCCCATAAAGAGCAAGTTGCATTACAGTCACGAATAAACCCATCAAGGTGGAGATTGTTAGAGTGATGGCTTTATACGGTGAAGTTTTATCATTAAGTGGGACGACGTCGTTTTGAGCCAAGTAAAGATCAATCACTCGCTTGGTCGGGCCGAGAATCCAAGGGTGGCAAATCAGTCTGATAGTCAACAGTATAAAAGCAGTGCAACAGTCCCTTCTCAAACGGATTTGAACCTATTTTCGTGTTTTCCCTTTTTTCTCTGTAAAATGAACTGCCTCTTTTAGGGTTTGGGTATAGTTTTGATCTTGAATCTTGTAACAGGGTGTTGAGTGGCTGGTTTGCAGGCCACTTAAGGGTGCTAGAGTCTGCAGTGTATCTTGGGTACTAGATCTGTGTCTCTAGGGTATTACGGGTTCTGTAAAGATCTGGGAAAGGGTTCAATTCTTTGGTCGAGTTGTGTTCTGTAATCTTGATCAATATAGTGCAGCGAGCTCGTTGGTTTCCCGAGCTCAACATGGACGTAGCTTGCTCAATTCGAGCAAGTGAACCACAGTAAATCTTGGTGTGTTGTGTTTGTGATTCTGTTTTTGTATTGTGTGGTTTGTGGTTGTTTTGGTTGATTTGTTGCAAGCAGGTATAACAGAAACCAACAAGGATCATTTATCAGCATGAACTCAAAAACTTATGTTCAAAGATAAGGAGAATTTAAGCTCTAACACTTGGACAAAACGTAATTAATATCAAACATCAAACTTTTAGACTACTAGGTGTATTTAGCTATGATACCAGTTAAGTTAGGACTCTACTGAAACACTTCAGACTATAGGTAAGGGCCGAACAATAGTATTTAAGCATTAGAGAATTGTACATCATGCTATGTTAACACAAACAAGAGGAACTAACCTTCTACTTAATAACGTATCACTGCATCAGTTTGGCTGAAAGACAACATGCTGCAAAAATAAATCCCCAAAAGACATTAAAAATATCTCTGATTTACATGATAGACACCATTTAAAAGGAAAAAGAAATAGTTGATGATATAATTAATCAATTAAAATGATGAATCTGAAGGAAAGCGACATCATCAGATTGGTAGCATACCATGCCATTACCACATATTAATGCTTTTTTTTTTTTTTACTTACCTTAATCTGTGTTCTATTATATGTATAGGTGATGTGAACATTTCCATCACTAGCCTGGATAACAGCAGGATACGAGAATTCCATTGCCAAATTATCCTCCAATGTCATAGCATCATGCCATGAATCACCATCATCACTTGAAAGGGCAATTTTAAGCACACCCCTTGAGATTGTATTGTATGCAAGTAACAAACGTCCATCACTCAGCTTAACCCCATCAATGCCTGGTAAGTTGTAAAAAAGAAAAAAAAAAGAAAAAAAAAAAAAAACACATTGGCTTCTATAGCAATATGTAATGCAGAAACATAATTTAAAAATCAACCTGAATTGGGGTTGGGAAGTTCTGTAGGCACTGCAAAGCCCCAGGTTTTGCCGCCATCGTCAGACTCTGATATGCAAACTCTATCAATGCCTTCAAAAGAACGCATTAAAACGCGCAGCTTTCCTTTGGCAGTCTGGAAGGGAACTGGTTGAATCACACTAAGAGTTTCATTTTGAATGTAAATAGGACCATACTTTCTCCACGACCTACCTGAATCTGTTGTCACCTGTTGCATGAAACTCATAAATATTGTTATCTACATTTAAAGAACTTCATTAGATTTCAAAGACTCCTGTAGTTTGTCATTACAACCTCCATCCATGAGCCCCAGGAGTTCCAACTTTCAACAGATGATCCACAGAGCAAGTGCCCATGTTCCAGCAAGATGGGCTGCATAAGAGTTATCAGCAGTTTGATAACGGCACCCAACGATAACAATAAAATTAATTTTTTTAATTAAAAAAATAATATATAAGATATTAAATCCTAATTATACCTTGTTCTTTGATGGCCCTAATATTCCAGGAGGAAGTTGTTCTCTTTCCAACCAAGTCACACCTTTATCATACGAACGCTTCATGCATCCACTCCATCTAGATTTCATTGAGCCAACAGCAAGCCAAGGCAATGAAGATGCGTCAGCAGTTTATTCAATTTCAGAACACCCAATACAAAAAAAGTTATCCTAAAGCATCCACCACAAAAATCTTTTTTTTTTTTTTCTTTCCAAAAACAATTAGTTGGTGATCTTTTTTCCCCAAAAAATTCACAATTATGAGGCCACAGCTATATCCACAAAGAGCAAATCATCATAAATCCAAAATTTGTCATTATATTAAAAATAATATGGATGAAAATATGAAGAGAAAGTTTATTATTAGAAGAATCACAGGTAATTAATTTAAAAACTGAAAAAGCTAGTAAGTCATTGATATTATCTACTTCAACTGTTAACATATCAGAGATTTCAATTTCACTGTAATATTGCAAAGAAGGAAGGACAAAACCAGCTTCTACTAAAGTACCAAGTCCTGTAACATAACAGGACAATTTTTTCCTATCATGAAACGCCACACTTATATACATTACAAGTTGACTGTATGTTATAAGTTTGACATTTTATGTTTCATGTGTGCTGTTCTACATTACACACACACACACACACAAAAAAAAAAAAAAAAAAAAAAGGAGAAAAAACAATTCCTTTTAGCACAACCTCTTTAGAACCACAAACAATCTAATCAACTTCTCACATATTCAAATTTCATCACAATAACGTGTAAGAAGGCATGCCAAACTTCTTTAAGAGTTTTTAATCAGCTTAGAAACTGAAATAGACAAAAGCCTATGGTAATAGAATTTTGTATGTCCACAGCGTGTGATATGGTGAGGCAATATGCATGCAAGTATAATCAATCAGATGAATAGCAAGGTATCAAGTTTTGCAATACCCTGCTCTCCAATATACATATCCTAATATCTAGAGGTTCATGAAGAAAGCACATCTTTGACCAAATGATAAACAGGACAAAGTGGCAGTTAATTAGTTCACCAGAGGTAGTTAGGGAGGTAATAATGCAGATATAGAAGAGAATACAACAGCACATCAAGGGTAGAGCTGTCTTAACAATATCACTTCAGTAACACAAATGAAAAAGCATGCATCTTTCATAAATGCAAACTCAAATAAGAGAAGCTCTTCAATTTCCAGCATAAAACATAATCAATCTTCTAGGTATCACCAAGAAAATATAAAGCTAAATAGCCTTTTTCACTACTTCAACCATTTTTTTTTTTTTACCTTATCAAAGCTTCTCTCTTTTTAATTCTTTAACAGTAAAACCATGGATCCATATTCTGCTTTGCAAAATGTGGCATCTAAATTGTTATCCGGCAATAAAATTTAAAATGTCACTGCAAGAATTTCGTATCATTATTGGCATATCTATATTCCATTGATAGCAATTTGTTTGTTTAGTTCATTTATTTACTTTTGAGCATTCAGTAGTATCCTAAAACATGTAAAGCTTTCTGAATAAATGTTCTCAAAAATAAAATGAAAAAACAAATTAGAGATTGTTAGGCTTGACTGCAGTTATACTAATAATGAAGATTCAGAAGATGGTAGAATAGAATATTTACTTTTGAACCTCTTGGCCAATTTTATAAAATATCAATAATTCATTTGAATGAAGCTTGAACAGTACGGGGTTCCACATTGGAACATTAGGTTCTTCATCAACGATGACTGGTGATTCCCAACGGCCATCCTGCCAACAAAATATTAATTATATGAAATAAATACCATCTTATAATGCACAGACAGCAATACTAAGAAATTTAAGAATGGATTTAGCACTGAATGCATAAATTGAAAGTCAATTGACCTGAAAGCTTAAGCTATAAGGTAAGGGTCTAATATTAATATTTATGTCTAACAGCCTCTTCAAATATAACATGGATTCAATTTAGATCTACTGAATGTCAACAGCTTGCTAAACTGAGAGAACCAGAAGAAGAAGTTTGATTTAGTGATTTGAATTAGAGACTTCTAGCTTTGATACCATGTTAAACAATCACTTGATCCGGAAGCAAAGCTGTTAGGCCAGGACTTTAACTTTGATATTTAGATCTTAAATAGACAATGTTAAAAGAACCATAGAACATAGAACAAGGACGAGAGGGAGAACGGGAAAGAATCCTTTAAATGCTAAAGCATTCCATGAATTTTATTTTTATTTTTTTAAATCTAATTATAGTTTAATTTGATGTCATTGCTATCCACAAGGAATATAGTTAAGTAGATGAAAAAAGAAAAAAGAAAGAACTTTACAAGAAGCATAGCCACAGGGAAATGGAGTTTCTAGTTATGGAAACAACAAAATTCATAACTTCATTTTGTTTGATATAAAATTTAAATACAATTTTTTCGTTTCCAAAAATAATGGAAACAAGAAATGTTGTGAAAACATGTTCGGTTGAAATGGAATGAAATGTTCTAAAAAATCAGTCTTAAGATACAATCCTAAACATAAGAAAATGAATAAAAGTCCTTTTCTCAGTTTGCTATAGCTTTGAACTCTCGAAACAGCTTTCTCTTCTGAATTGTATCTTAGATTTTCAAAATATTTTGGGATCACAAACCAAACAAGCCCAATTGCACAATGTATGAAGTAAAATGTAATATTGGTAATAAAGTAAATCTAGACGATAGATAATAACTTATTACCTTGAATCTCTGCAACCAAATTTTAACATCAGGTGCTCCCTCTGATGTGCCCCCAAAATAGGCAACCAAAAAATGGTCTTTATCAACCTGCAGAACAAGAATAGTCCAATTAACTTCTGTTAATTGAAGCAAAACTTACAAGGACCAAAAATTCCATCAAATTACATAACCTCAACAATGGTAGAGGCATGACAGCTATTGAAGGGAGCAGAATTTGCAGGAAATGTAAACTCCTCCACCAATGGTTTCCGGATGTAAGAATCCTTCGTCATATTTACACCCTCCAAATTTGAACTTGCAGCACTTGCAGATATCCTAACTACTTTTCTGCACATAGTTTTCACCACATTACATTTCATCTAAACTTACTAAAACATCACTGCATTAAAGTTCATATTTTGTAACTAATTCATGATTGAATGTTACAAAACATGACATTAACTAAAAGTCAAATGGCAAAGAAATTAGAGTACCTGAAAAGGTGTGCATGGAAATGATGAAACAAGTGATTGATATGCAAAGAAGAGTTGAAAATCAATAAATGAAGGTTGGATTTGCCTCTGCTTTCAATTCCAGAAAATGGGTTGTGAAAATCAGAAGCAGAAAACAGCAGCAACAGCACCATAAACACAAATAAGAGAACTCTCGCAACTGGTTTCCACATTTGAATGTAGAAAACTTGATGAAACAGAAAACGGCTAAACCATAATGAATTTAAAGAACAAAGAAGAGAAAAGAGAGCAAGAAACGTACTTGGAATAAGCTTCAAAGAGAGAGAGAGAGAGAGAGAGTTGTTTTGTTATTGTATAAGCTGGGTTAGTGGCTTTGGTACTTTCTACTTTGGTTGACTAAAGAGAAGTGTCAAGAACGTCCCTATGGGGGGTTTTTGTAATTTTCAGAAAATTTTCATAATTTATTCCAAAAACTTTCTTTATTAATAAGCTATTTAATAGTTTCTAAAAATTCTAATATAAAATATATTAATAAAAAAAAATGATTCTCTCTAAGGATAGGTAATAACCTGTCTTGATAATAATTAAGTATTAAATTATTATGAATAACTATGATTAATTTATGATCGTGAAAGTGAAATATCACATCTCCTACTTTTTAGAATTTCTCTAAAAAAAAGTTAAATTAATTCAATATTTTAAGCTGGTTTCCTGTATTTTAAATCTTCTTAATATATATATATATATATATATATATATATATATATATATATATATTAAACATAATGTATTATCATTTTAATCTTCATATAATCTAATCTAATTCAATCAAATCATAAAAAATCGTCACATGTTGCATGCGACAAAAACAAAAACAAAATCATGCATAAAAATTCTTGGATGATCGTCTAATATTCTAGTAACATCTTGTTAGGATTTTACATCGGGATCTCACACCCATCAAGTGTGGTACTTAAGTCTAAAGGCTCTCCCGACGACCTTTGATGTTGGACTCTCCCTTGGATTTGAGTTCTAGCATTGATACTTTTCATTGAGAATTGGGTTGTGGAAATGACTACTTATACATTAGATTAAGGTGCAGTGAGTTCTCCTTGAGAGGGGGTGCTATATCGAATAACTGATAGGTGGGTGAAGACTGAAGCTGCCCAAATGGGGAAAGGGCTATTGTCGGGCTAGTGTCAATAAAGTGAAAGCTGTCGTAGACGTCTACTCTTGAAGGAAAGAGGGCTACAATGTTAGGATCACACATAGGAATCTTACACCTGCCAAGTGTAGTACTTAAGTCTAAGGGTTCTCTCATCTATCAAGTCAGTCTTTGGGGTTAAGCTCTCCTTGAGCTTGAGTTCTAACACATGTGACTATTGTGTATATATATTTCATGATCTATTTGGTTTTCCATTTTTTTCCAACCCTTAAAATATAGGATTTTCTTTCTTGTTTCATATAAGGGTATGCATAAACATTTATAAGAAAAAAAATTTCTCAATTACAACTATAGCAAAAGGCCACTCACACATAATTTCATTTATATGAATCAAGTATCTCATTTATTAATGAAAAAAAATGTGTTATTGACTCCATAAATTATTCCATAATTGCAACTGTTGAGAAGTGGGTGGTTGAGGAAAACACAGAATTGAGTTAAATAATTTTTGTACATGCATCGCATTAAAGTTGCACGCATGACATACAATACACGAGTAATATTAATTGGTTGTTTGTACATATAATCGATTTATAAAAAAGCTGTTGATAATTTATAAGGATTGCTAGAGAGTAAGAATATAAACCCATATTAAGAACCATTCGCCGGAAGAAAAAAAAATGATAAAATTTATATAGAAAAAGGGATATATTGCATACCATTTATACACCTTAATATATAACAAAACTCATGGTGGTGGTGATGATAGATTGAATTGGAAGAACTTGAAGTGCTCAAAGAGAAGCCATAATTAAGATTGAATAAAACAAATCAAAGAGTGTTTTAAATGAAAACACATACCTTAATATATAACAAAACTCAAAAGAAGATCACACAAAAAATGTGGAAGTGAGAGCTAAAACCAAAATTCTATTTAATTAAAATAACTATGTGGCAATGACTAGACATTATTATCACATTAAATCATCATTTATCACGCAAATATCATATATGATTATATATTTTTATCGGATTAATTTCTTATCTTTATGATTTGTGTGATATTATTATACCATTTACTATATCCAATCATTATATTTACATATAAATACCATATAAAAACATATTTTTTGACTATGAATTGTGAATATTTACTTGACGTGTGTAGTACAATTGGACAAAAAACATCAAAGTATTATCAATTTAGGGTCATTCATTCGATTAGTTGATTTGTAGATACAAATATTAAGGGTATATATGTCATTTAACCCATCAAGAAATTAAAATATAATAAATTATTTTTCTTAATTTGAATGGTACTTTGGTTTCGTATAAAATTTCTTTATTTTAATTTTTAAATAATGAACCTTAAATGAAAATATCTCAATATCATAATAAGTGCCACGTGTATCAGTTTAGTAATAAAAAAAAAGATATCCAAACCCCCCAAATTTTGGTTTTCTAACAAGGAAGACCGTAATATCTCAAAATGACTCAAAAAACCCTCATCTAAATGAGCCGGAACAGGTTTACGCCCTTCCCCTGACGACAGCAACACAACACAATACAACGCAACTGAGAAAGTCGTCTGGTAGAAGAATCCGGGTCGACTTCAACTCAAACTATGACCTCCAAAACACACTCCAAACGCTTAATCTTCGTAGCAGTTGCAGCAGTTTCTGCTTCCACTGCCATCTCTGGTACTTTCTCTGCCCATTAAAGCTATTTATATATATTTATTTAGTTTATGTTCTCACTGTGTCGTTTCTTTGTGACCTTTCAGTTTTCATATGGAGAAAGATTAAAGGGTTAGAGAGATCTTTGAACTCTGCCTTACAAAAATGTGCTGCTGAGAGACAAGGTCGTATCAGAGCTCAACAGGTGAGCAGTGTTTGTGCTTCAACATTTAGAAAAATACTTACTTGAAGTGCTTTTGTTGGATTAAAAAAGTGCTTTTGTAGGATTTGAGGGAAGCTTTAGCGCGACCCAAGTCTCAAAATGTGGAACAAACGTCTTATCCCATGGCTCCTATTGGTGTTGTCCAGTCTTGCTTCTCTACCAGGTGATTTGATTAGGAAATCAATTTTGTAATTTTTTTTTCCTGCTCTTTTGATATTGTTGGATGAGGTGTCTGAAAATATGCTGTCACACTTGTGGAATCAAACTATTAAGAGCAAAGAAAATATTTTTTTTCCAAAAGAAGTGGAAAAATCAAAGCTTTGACGGAATTGTTCCTTCATGTCAAAAGCTTGGATTTTTTGTTGTTTCATGATAAATTCTTGGTTGGTTGTGTAAATATGATGTTTTGTTGAATTGGGTTGGTTCTTAACATTTGAAAGGTGTCATATAAAATGAACTTGAGATTGGAATTTTTCATTTGTGCATTTGATAATGCATGTCTAAATTCTTGTTTAATCAGATAAACTTTTCATTTTTGCAGAAATGGCACACCGAGGCAACCTTTACTTGTTCCTCTTGCTAGGGCTTGTTTGGTGTTTGATGCATCTCGTGTCCCTCCAGCTTCTCTCGAGGGTCTTGGAGAATATTCTCATTGCTGGATTATATATGTATTTCATTTAAATACAGATCTAGAGAAGTTATGGAAGCATCCATCGAAATCAAAGTTTAAGGCTAAGGTACGCAGTACTGTACTTTGGTATAAACAATTGTTTCTTATCATCTTTAAATGTCTATAAAAAGTTGGCTTGATGTTCAGGTGAGAGTACCAAGACTAAAAGGTGAAAGGATGGGAGTCTTTGCTACACGTTCTCCACATCGGCCTTGCCCTATTGGGCTCACTGTTGCAAAGGTGCAAACTTTTAACAAGCATGAATGTTTCCTATATACTGATGCAAGCATGTATAAATCTGTAGCTTTTTAAGTTTAATTAGGTCTCCATGTGGGGGTTTTACGTTTGTGAAACTCGGAGAAAGGGAATTTACCATGATCTTTCACCCAAATGCTTACAAGAAGGTTTAGGAAAACTAAATTCAGTGGACATTTCGTAATTGTTTGTTAGCAGCATAATTATCATGTTTCGGTATGATTGTAGCAATCAATTTTAAACTATATGGGTAGCGAGCATTCCTCAAAATTTTCTTTAAAATTGATTGGCTGCATTTCTCTTTTGAAGGCAACAAATATTCAAAGTGTTTGTTTTGTTGAACTTGTAGTTGGCCATGATTGATTTGCTCAACCTTGATGAAGGATAGTAGTCCATAATGTCTTGACTTACACAAACATGAGGCTTTTCTATCTCCGTGTGTGTGTGTGTGCAAGTGTGCGTTTTGCATTTGTATGCAGCTCTAGGGCTTTGTTTGGTAGGAGAGAAGTGTGGGATGGAAATATTATTGTGGATTATAAATTTCTTTTGGTAATGATGGAAAGGATTGAAAATGGGTATGGGACACATTTTTCACCCTTATTGTCATTTCTAGGTCCTCTCAGATTAGACTGACAAGGAAGTGTTTACTAAAGAGGTTATAAATAAAGCCATATATACAAATTGATCTTTCATCGCTTTGTTTTCATCTCTTTAATATTTCCACCCCTTCTACCAATTTGATCATTAAAGATTCAATTCAAAATTGTATCTAAATAAAACCATTCTTGATTCGGTTGTCTGAATCCTCTTATACAGAAAGTCGGTCTGTGTAAATCAAATGTTATATATTTATTGTTCCTCATGCAATGTCATGAACTTATGACTCTTACAAAAGACAAAATATGCATATGGAAAGGGTTATATATTAATGAGTATATTCTGTGTCCCCTAGGTGGAGGCAGTGCAAGGAAATATGGTTCTGTTATCTGGTGTGGATCTGGTTGATGGGACTGTAAGTTTTCCATTGCTTATGTTTACTACCCAAACTAAGCTAGATAATGAACAGATTCGCCTGTTTCTTGGTTATAATTTGTCTTACTGTGAACTAAGTGCATTTATGTCTGCTGTTGATGATTTTAGTTATTAGGTCATGCTCATTCTTTATGCTTTATCAACAGCCAATACTCGATATCAAGCCGTATCTACCATACTGTGACAGCATACATGGAGCAGCAGTGCCAGAGTGGGTAACGGTATAATATATACAATCCTTTAGGTTTAATATATTTTTTTATATATATATTGGAAGCTATGTATTTGAATGTTATATCTTCCTTGTCGTTTTCGTGCTTTGTGATTCTCAATACTTTTAAAAGGAGCTACTTATAATTGGGATATAGATCCTTGATACCCAGGGGTTTACAAACACATTAGACTTGGCCCTGGGTGGCTGATTTATCTATGGCTGACATATCCTGCTTTAGATGTATTCTGGTGTATAAATTGGTTTAAAACTAGTTTGAAGCGTTCATAAATTAGTTATTAAGAGGAGATATCATGTGCTTTGACAAGCTGTTGCCATTTTTTCCATTTCATTATCTGCTATTCATCATTATTCCATGCTGCACATGAACTGAAAATCTGAGGCAAATATGCCTTAGAGGTTATAATAGATGAAGTAGAGAAAGGAGGTGAGGGTGGAGCTAGTGTTCGGTTCAGTTTGACGTTTGGCGTAGAATTGGGCAGGCCATATCCCAAACCCTCCTTTTCTTTCTCTTAAACGTTTTTGTTGAAAAGATATATATCAATTTCACGACCTTCAACCTCTTAATGTGTTCATCAAAGCATGTACTATTTTGAAGATATTTAATGCTTTGCTTCTTTTTTGTGTTGGAGGGACAACTTTCATAGAGTGAATTATCTGTGTGATATTAGATGAATCTTCTCTTTTCATTTTCCCTTTTTCTTTTTTGCTTGCCTACATCACTGGTTTCCTTTTCATTCTGAATAATTTGCAGTTTTTTTTCTTTTTTTCTTTTTTCCAAAAGGTGGACAATATTTTAGCCATAGCTTCTGTCAGCTTCTCCGAGGCATTCTTTTCCACACTTGCTGATTGTTGGGACAC
This sequence comes from Pistacia integerrima, assembly GCA_026225825.1. Taxonomy (NCBI): domain Eukaryota; kingdom Viridiplantae; phylum Streptophyta; class Magnoliopsida; order Sapindales; family Anacardiaceae; genus Pistacia; species Pistacia integerrima. Next base: position 19,611,237 of record CM047743.1, on the reverse strand, counting down.
TGTAGTAAGTGGTTTCATCTTTGTTTTGATATATTAAACATCTTTTTATTTATGCTTAATCTTTGCCATAAAATTGGCACAACACACAAAGCTTAAGTTTGCCACATCAGGATTCTTTTATTCGCACCTTAGAAATGCTATTCCTATTTTTGTGCTTAGACTTTTTCGTAACAATTAGTCTCCACAATGTTAAACGCCCAAAAAAATGTCCACTTCTTCACTTTGAGGTTAATTTGCATTTCGATTGTTTCAGGAAAAGAAGTCACTCTATGCATCACCTGATGAGTTTCAAAGCTTAATCAAAGAGGTACTTTCATGGGATATCAGATCAGTTTCCCAGCGGAATCGACCTCATGATGGCCTTGTTAAGATAGGAAGTGGCAATGTATTGGGTAATACTCCAGATTTGGATGACGACCAAGATGAAGAGCAAGTTCCTATTCCTTCTGAGAACATACTTTACCATCTGATTTTGGAAGGACTGGATGTCTCATATAGAATTGATTGCAACAGCAATGTCATTGTCGAAAAAGCAAAAATTTCATCCGAATTCTTTAGTAGTAATAGAAGTCGGTGTAACTACTTAATGTGGAGAGAGCAACTAACTTGATTCATTGTTTTGAACGCCTGTTGTAATTCCAATGTATAGAGTTCTATATGCTGCTTTTGAAATAGAGAGATCTTTTTATAATGTGCTGCCTTATGGGGCTGGCCCATAAATGCCAATCCAGTAACATGGAATCATCAAAAACTGCTCAAGCTTTATCAAAGTAATGTAATTGCTATTAATCAGTGTAATAGCAATTCAGAATCAGTCTACATTAATGGGTGATATTAATGGCACCACCACTTTTTTACTGTTTCTCGCGCTTGTTTGGATCATTACAACAAAGAAATCAAGTAAAAAAGAGTTCCCCGAAGTTGCCAACATGCTTCAGGAACTGGATAGCAGTATGGCTTGGTGGACCTCAAACCTTAAGAACAAATGGAGTCCTGATAAGGATGTACTTGGAGAAGAAGCTTCAACCTTCATATGCATCTTGAATATCAAAACCAAGAACACATTTTAAGTATAGCTCTTGAAGTCAATCTCGTTTGTACATGATGGAAAATCCTGTCATATCCCAACCCTTTGATGCCTACACACTGCAAACAACAAACACAACCTGCCAAGCACATCCTTGCTGCCACGAACAAGATGGATTTGGTTTTGCTTCTTGGTCAACACAGAGACTTGGATCTAAAACAAAGATCTTCTACTTTCATAGCTTTGATAATCGGCAAGCTCCATCAGTGAAAATAAACAGCATCTAATAAATCTCCAAGCAATCCCATGTGCTCAACTGTTATTTGTTAGCTGACAGATAAGGTCTGATCTAACTGTTTCCAAACATAGCATTGTGCTTCGTTTTACTATCTATAATGAGCTAAAACACCTAATGACTAATTTTAGACAACAATTTTTCAAGCGATTCAGATGCAAGAGGGATAACAAACAGCCCTGACCATTAGAATGCCTTTTAGTCTTCACCAACTCATGATCTTTGAATTTTGTCAAATGGGAGTTCAGAGTAATCTGATTGCCCACCAGGAAGCTATCACGCGATATTTTATATAGATTTTGATTGGCATACCTGGAATAGATACCAGCGCCAGTTGAACTGTGTGTGACCCATCTTCCTGTCCCACACTACAAAAAACCAAGGATGAGTTTATTGGGTCAATACATTATAACATACCTCTCAAAAGGTCCAATCACAATGCTACACATGCATTCCTTCTATGAAGAACATAATGTAGAATCCACCACACCAATTTACTGATATACTAAAACTGAAGACTCGAGATGTTCTCCAACTCTTTTGTAGTAACACACTTACATCTATCTGCGGCTTATTTTGGTATGGCAGCTTGAATCTAGGGCCTCAATATTGTTCTGGACTCGCATAAACATTTTATGTGCGAAACAGATGGAATGGCTATAGCAACCTTTCTTTATCTAAATAAAATAGATTAAGAAAATGAATCATTAATTGAAAGATCAAGCGCTACCTGCATCTTCTTAAAAGCATAGTGTGGAAACGCTCACAACAAATGGTTTCACATTCTTAAAAAACATGTTTAACAATAAAAGTAAAACAAAGAATCTAAAATTTTATTGACCACAAAAGACTTGGGGGAATAAAACTCAAGATCTTTTGACTTGAACTCTTTAGAAACTACCAAAAATACAAATTACCCACAAGATTTCAGGACAACACTTAACTAAAGCAACACAGATAGACAATGAAACAATAACAAGAAATGGTTGAACATCAACTAGCTAAATAATTATCAATATGTTACTTGTAATGCGAAAAAGTAAACATACAGACAGGTGCGCTCACATGGTCAATAAAGCCAATAATATGAATATGAGAACAAGAAGCAATTTGGGCAAGATGCTGTTGAGTTTCAGAGCCTCTTAATCCAAGCCCATCAATGTTGTGAATAGCAAGACAGACAAACCAATCATTCTCTTCCGCTTTTGACGCATCCAAAAATGCAAGAAGATCACCATGGATAAAGAATTAAATGGTTGTTGAGCTTTAGGCAAGTTCTTGAAAAGGGTCCGATGCCTCAACTTCAATTGATCACATAGAACTTCAACTAAAGTAATCAAAACCTACATTTTAAAGTTTAAGATTCATAAATGAGCATGACATAAACAAATGGTTATGTTTATGCTCATTATTACTAGAACCCATCCACCCTTACAACCAAATGGTTAAAAAGTACTAATGTTCCACTAATTGTTCATAAATTATAGTTTTTATATGCAACATGCTAAATTAAAAAATTCTCATTCAATTCATTTTAGTAACTTTTGATACACACCATATCTACAGTAGTTAGACCACAAATGAAATCCAAGATGAAAATGCATGTTTCATGTTGATTGACTGGAGATAGCCATTTATCATAACAATAGAATGTTCCGTTAAGGCTGTTGAAGCAAAGTCTTCCATTAATGCCTTCTTGGATCCAAATCCATACAACAGAAGGCCAAAGCCACACCTAACACCACAGGTTGTTATTATTCAAACAAATTCACACTTTGCATAAGCAATCCATAAGATGATTTTATCTTCTATTTTTCCTCCAAAAAATAAAGGCAACAACGATGCATGTAGATTTTGACATCAGGTCAATCTCATCCTAATTGTCCTTGAAGGATTAGTTATTCTCATCATTATTATAACATAACACGATTTTAGTTTTTATTTTCGCACCAACAAAAAGGCAACAATAATGCTAGTAAATTTCACACTTTGATGAGTCTAATCATCTCAAATTATCCATGAACCATACATATTCTTATCGGTACTGCAAAATACCATACAGAAACTATGTCCTTTAATAAAATCCACGGTAGGTGTATGTAAATAAAAACTTTAAATCAATAAAATAACAACTATAACTACCAGTGGCAACGCAATGGTGGTTGGTTCAGATTCAACAAGGGTAGAATGCTTGATCTAAGGTCCACTAGAGTAGGTAGCGTGTTTGTTTTGGCTCCCAAGAGCCAAAACTCCTTTAAAGCATCAGCCCCTTTCTTCAACATAGGAGACATTGAACCCTAGATTTCCCTATCTACTTTCCCATTACTCCTCACCAGTTAAAGGCCTACCAAAGATTCACTAAAAACACTAAAAATAATCTCAATTGGGTTTTTCTTCGAACACTATGCATTCAACAAAATGGAAATCACATTCAATTTTATCTCAGTTTCTAAATGATTTCTTACGTAGCTCGAAAACCTATTTAGAATACAAGCTTTTGCAACTGTTCATAAAATATGCGATCTCTTTCTCATGTTTGGGTTCAGTATTGGATGATTCTGCTCTCAGCTCCGACAAAAAGAAAAAAAAAATCACAATGTTATTTACAAAGCTGAAATTATAATAATAAAGAAATTTTGTTCCCTGTACTCATTCTCAAGATTGTATGTAAAATCGGAAAGTTTATGAGACGATCCTGAGGCAGCCGAGTCTTTTGCCCAAAAATAATTTCTTGAAAATCCAAATTCATCTTCTTCCCTGTACTCCTTCTCAAGATTGTATGTAAAATCTTTGTCACTGAATCTAAAAATGAAATGCGTTTTTGTTTTGATTGCAAGGCTTTGTTTAGAAGTAGTGGGATTTGGGGTTTGCTAATAGATTTTGGCGAGAGTCTGTGGATGACTGAGAATGCGGCAGCGGCATGTTTAGAATGGTTAGTAGGACGTTGGTTTATTACATTGAAAGACTGTATTTTCAATCACTTAAATTTAATCCTCGCACAGTCGCACTGGTTTGTTAGTAGACCAAAACCTGAGGGAAGAGCTTATAGTCATATCCTTAATGTATTGGGTTTTATTAATTATATCTTTAATTTATTAAATATAAGATTCTGGGTAGAGCTGGCGTTTTGCTCGCCCCGATGGGGATCCATCCTGTCTCGACCCGGTTGGGGTGGGGTTTCCTCGAAGATGGGCAGAAAAGCATCCTTGCACTCGGGGATAGGCAGGTGTGGGAGTTAGTTTTCTCTGACGGGCCCTGCCCCCAAAAACCACATAAAACCCTAATCAATGTTGCCCCCCAACCGCCCCGTGAAAACCTCACCCCGTGTCGTCCCTGACCCGTTCCGAAAATTGCAGCCCAGCCCATTCTTTTATACAATAATGCAATGTTATTATTCTATATCTAAATACCTCTTTTTTTATATAATAATGTTATATTATTATATATCTATGAAATATAAAATAGTTCTTATATTTAGTATTCCAATACATATACATACAATTTAGTCATTTCATCTTATATTAGATTAATAAATATTATTAATCTAATACTGTTTATATAATTTAGATATCATTTCATTGTTATTAATTTGAATGAAAACAATATGACTTAAAAAGACCAACTGTCCAAGTATCTTCTTCAATGCTTCACATTATTAAATTACATGATTTATTATCTTTAACTAAATGTGAATAAACTATATTTCAAGACTTTATAAATTATCATAAATACAATTCAGTTTATTTTAAATAAGATGAATGATTATATAATATAATTTCTTAAATTTAGAATTTATTTTACCATATTAGATCCAAAGTGGGGCAATAAATCAAAATTGTTTAATCATATTGTTATATGAATTTTTTTTAACTATATTTAATGGTTTACAAATTGCATTGACTTGTTTAATCATATTGTTATGTTCATGTCTTCATGATGTTGAATTGTTGAATTATTGCACTATTACATAAACTAAGGTAATTGAGTTTCTCTTCTAAGTATATTATCTAAATTGGGAACATTTTAGGAGAAATTTATATTAGAAAAATAAATATCAAATTTCACAAATTTTGTTATCTTTCTAATCAATTACTTAGTTAATTAATTAATTATTTATTTAACATTGTTTTATTTTAAACAAATTCTATTATCATGTCTTTCTAATCAATTAATTAGTCATAAACTTTATTAACATTGTTTTATTTTTATTCAATGGTTCACTAAGATTTAACACAATGATGTATGAGGTATAAATCTGGATTTATATTTTTATTAATTAGTGACAAATTACATTAATAGTTTCTGATTCTTTAAACCCTTTTCATTTAAAAGTAATTAAATCAAATAATTGAGTATGATTTATGAATTATCAAATATCAATCTTGATATTTAATTTTGATATTCTATATAATATTTTAAAATTTATTCAATACAATTTAATTATTTAATAATCTAATCACATTGTAATTAAGTAATTAATTGCAATTTTAATAATTAATTAATTAATCCCTTAAAGATTTGCGATATGTAAATTTAATGCACTATTACATAAATTAAGGTAATTGAGTTTCTCTTTTAAGTATATTATCTAAACTTTGGGAACATTTAAAGATAATTATGCAAAATTAATATTAAAATAATTCTTATAAGTCATTCAGGAAAAATTCCCCACTAAGATTACCCCCGTTTGGGGGAAAATCCCCATAGGGATTAATACCCGCAATTCCCCGACCTCGAAGTTGGGTCAGGGTGGGGTCGATCAACATCCCATCCCCAAGGGGCGAGGTTGGGGATTTCCTAATATCCTTGTTAGGCATGACAATGTTTTCCGAAATTCTGAGGTGTTAGTGTATATTAGTGTATACCCTAGAAACCATTCGTGTTGTCGGTTTCAGAGTATTTTGTCTTGTATCTATATATATCATAAATAATAGAAGAAAGAGTTCTTCAATTCATATATGCAAATTGCTTCCTTTATTCAGTCATGCATTTAAAATAAAGTATGTATATGAATTGTCCAGATGATTCATTTAATAGGTAAATGAATTATCGAAAAAGGTTCCCTGCGGAAGCAATATAAATTTGGGCAACTATATTGTACAGTAGACATACCGAATGCTTCCGAAAGATATCATGAGTTGATATAAGTACGGATGACGATGATAGTCATGTCACTAGGGCATTGGTATGGATTAACGGTTGGTGAACTGTTTTTCGAGCGTGACCGAATAACGACAAATCACTTGGAAAAGCATGTAGTCAATGATTTATCGCTTGGTTATATCAGGCACGATGTAGTCCTTTGACTCGAGACATTGTAGTCGGATCCGATATGGAATGCGTATGGTTCATATGGTGTATAAGTACGAGACTAATCATGTTTCGTATAATAAAGCCTATTTGGTCATGCGTTGTTCATATGCGGAAACGAACGATAGTCAAGAGGGGATCCATTGACTCGGAAATATAGGATCGGGAGTACCGCTGACTCCATCCGGATTCGAGTTCCTAGACGAACATCGATAAATGTCGAAAAACTGAATCTCTGGCCAGAGTCTATTATTAGTCATACAAAAGTAAGTTTGCGATGACAAGTTCCGGACATATTGATCGACAATTCGGTAGAAGATCGAGTTTAGGATTTTGACGTTCCATGAATCCATACTCGATTAGGATATCTCAATGGAGGGACTTTACCTGCATGGTACGTATGATCTGAAATGGGTTCGATGAAGTATTTCTTCATCGTGGTTTAGGGACTATGGCACATTGCTAGATGTTTACCATAGTCGTTGGGCCTCTAGACGGGTTTCCGATTCATCAGCCAAGGCTCACGGCTAATCCACGGTGGACCTACATGGTCATACCAATAGCCTTGAGAAGTTAGAGAATGATGAGAGAGAGAAATGATTATCCGAAGAGGGCTAGCACCTTCCGAGGGTAATAACGGGATTTCTATAGTAATAGTTACATAGAAAACAATTTGTGACATTTTAAGGGTTAAAATGGTCAAGCAATAATTAATTATATTTAATTATTATATCTTAAAGTGTTAAGATTAATGAGATGAACAAAAAATAACCTTTTAATAGTTAAAGGGTAAAAAGGGTAAATTTATGGGTTGTTAATGTAAACTAGTTTAGTTTACATGGGCCCTTGAATAATATTGATTATTCAAAGGGTAGCATATTAAATTCGTGGGGTCCCTTTATAAAATAAGATTTTATTGGGCTTGGAAGTGAAAAATAAATAATTGCAAAATAGCCCAAGTATATATAAGTGCAAAAGGTTGCATTTTTTGTTCATTATTCACTTGTTCACTCAAACACAAACTAAAAGCTCTCTCTCCTTAGCCAAGGCCACTCTCTAATCCTCTCAAGGTGGTGTTAAAGTGTGGAGGTTTCATCCTTTTGAAGCTAATCTTCATCAATCCAAAGCAAAGGAGTAGGTATAATCTCATATCCAAGCTTTGCATGTAAACCGTTTTTTTTTAATCCATGCTTTCATGCTTTCATTCTCCATCTCCACCACTCTTCCTGCATGCTAAATCTTTCATGAGGATCCGTCCCGCCCCGCCCCATATTCCTCGGTTTTTTCAGGGATAGAGGTGGGGGTGGGGGGTGTTTTAATCCCCGTCCTCGGGGATGGGGCAGGGGTGGGTGATGCCTTTACCCCACCCCGCCTCATATATATATAGTTAGCCCAATGGTACACACCATGCTCCCCATTTGCCTATAGCCGCTTGGGCATGGGTTCGAATGGTGTGGGAGGTGAAGAAATCCCTTAAGGGGGGCATACCTGCCGTATATGAGGCCATGCGGTAGGGTAGCCAGTAGTCAGAAGGGCCCACTACACTATCCGTTACATAAAAAGGCGCATTTTTAAATATTAATATAATATTATTTTTTGAATAATTTTTTTAACTTCCTACATTTCAAATTTAGCTAAAACACCCTAACAAAAAAAAATTTAAAACTTAACAAAAAGACCCCCAACTACCCCAAGCCACTGCCGGCAGTGGTGAAAGTAGAGATTTGGCCGTGAAACAACAGCCATTTCACTACCAAATATCTAGCCTTTCATGGTTAGATCTGGCTATTTTTGGCCATGGATCTCCCGGGAGCAGCCTTAGCAGTGGTTGTCGACGGCTGGCGGTGGTGGCCAGATCCAGCCACCACCCTTGGGTAATTTTTTTAAATTTCAGGGGTATTTATGTCTTAAAAACTTTGTATATAAGGATAAAATAGTCAATTGGTATTTTTGTAAATTGTTTTTAAAACAAGGGCATTATTATCCTAAAATTTTATTAATAAAGGGTAAAATTGTAACAAAAAAAAGATTACCAAGTAATCATATTACCTTCTATATTACCAATAGTAACTACTATTGGTTTTAGAAGATTACCGAAATCTTATATTACTTGACAATCAAACGTAGTAATCAAGTAATATAGCATGACATTACCTCAGTAATCTCTTATAATTCCTAACCAAACACACCCTTAAAGTAAATGAGAGTCCATGTGTTTACTGGGAAAGGTATTGACATTTCTACTAATGCTAGCACTCCTCAGTCGGAGATGGATTTTCTTTTATTAGTGAAATTTTATCAAAACAATCTTTTATATATACATGGGTCAAACTATTTTAACAATTAGTCAATTCAATGGATTAAAGCCAACTTGGCTGAGCGTATATATTGATGAAAAGAGTTTATTTAAATTCATAATTTTGAAATTTTTTTAGGTTGTTTGATTGATCCCCAAAGTGCTTATGGGAGTGTTTATATGCTATTTACAGTTTATTGGAGAAGCTTAAATTTTGAGCTTCTTCCATAAACTTTTTTTTAGCTTAGTTAAACGATTAAAATATCAAAAATGCTTTTTTTTTTTTTTTTAATTTGCTTTTATCTGTTCTTGTATATATTAAAGCCCTTTAACAAATAAATACTAGGGGTGAGCAATTCTGGGTACCCTGCATTTTTCGGCAGAACCGGAACCGTACAGTGGCAAGTTCCCAAAAAAAGGAACCGGAACCGAAACCAAAACTTGTCAGTTCTGATTCTTAAATTCGAGGAACCGGAACTTGAAATGCCATTTCCAGTTCCTTACCTGGGTACTCTATAAAAAATTAATTACCCCCTATTAATTTAAAAAATGACAAAAATACCTTAAAAGTTTACAAATACACCCCTAACAAATTAAGAAAACCTATATTTAGTAGTTTTTAACTTTTGATTACTCATTCATTTGTGTCCAATGTGACTCATAACTCCTCTAATCTCTGGACAACACTTGAATTTGATCAATTCATCACTATTCACATAAAATTTCTTAATCAAAACCAAAACACAAAAAAGTTCCAAGCAGGGTACCCACTTCAGGTTCTTTTCCTAGGTTTTGGTTTTAGAAACTGTAGGAACCAGAATTGGAACCGCATAGTGTTGATTCCAATAAAATGGAATCGGAACCTACATGCACAGATTGGTTCCGCATACGTTCTAGGTCTACCCACAGGTTCTGGTTTTACCCGCTACCCATGCTCACCCCTAATAAATACTAGAAAATTCTTTTACATTTTTTTAAACAAACAAATAACACATTTTTCATAAGAACTAAATTTTCAAAAATTGTACTTCAATAAGCTATACTCAAATGAACCATATTAAACAGAGCTTAAAAATAACAAATTCTAACTTTTCTATCAATTAAATTACATTGCATTAGTAAGTATAGTAAAACCTTTCTATAGTTATATGGTGGGATCAACTAATTTTATTACTATGAGGAGGTTATAACTTAATTGAGGTGTAGGTAGAAAAATTATTGTTTTGATTTCCTATTTTATAAGTCATGTTTTAGTAATACAGTATTAGGATTTCAATTCATATTAATAGTATTAGGATTTCAATTCAGCGTTTCAATTGTCTACTTTTGAAATGCATAGAAGATCCTCTTGGAACCAGTAAAGATAAGTGTCATTAATAGAACTGTAAATACAATTGATGCATGATCCATTGATGTGAAGCCACAAACAATTGCCAATGGTTTTAAGCACTGCAAAATTAGGACCCCCGATGTCGATGAATTGCAAATTATAAATGAAGTAGATGAGGAGAATAAAATAGTCATTGTAGAATTGAGTAATTAGATTCGACAATTTCACTACACTATTTGACAGTTTTACTATATTAATCAAATGGATAATAATTTCTTCCTCGATCATCCAAATGAGCAACAAATCATGTATGCTTTAATTAAAGAAGAAATCATTGCTACAATTTGACAAGAAGAGAAAGAAAATAATCTTGAGGATGATAGTGCATAAATACAAAAAGTTTCATGCCATGAAGCTCTAAATATGCTTGAGAAGCTAAAAATATTTTGGTTTCAACAAGAAGGTGTCTATACTAGTGAGTTATTACGTACTCGCAAGTTAAAATATTTGGTAACAACTCTAAAACATAAATTATTGTCCCAAACAACTTTAGATAAATATTTTATCTAATCTTAAACATTTAATGTAATATAATATTTTTTTTAATAGTATACATATAATTATTACTATAGGGAGAACTTTCCTTGACGGGAATTAGAAAAATTATAACTTTTTACAATGTAGTTATTCTTATTTATAACTATCCCAAATTAGGACCATAATTTTTTATGATTGTAAAGTTTATTCGTATATAGAGTAGGTTTTTCTTTATTTGTGCCAAAATAATAATAATATAGAAAATGTATTTGTTTAGAACATGATCAACGGAAGATCTAGAGCCAAGAAGTCAGATAAAAATTTGTGGTTCATTTATAGTCAACTTTCATGTTCTAAAATTAATAATCACACAAAAATTCTTTAGTTATTAATTAGCTCAAAATATATCTTCCATGCTAAGTGTTGGTGAAGCCATCAAATAGCGAAAGAGATTTCAGAATTTAGACTTGTGAAAAGGCCATGGAATTCAAGGCAGAATTTAGACTTGTGAAAAGGCCATGGAATTCAAGGCATTACCGCGTAGAATATTGTATTTAATTAGTCAATTAGAGATTTCAGAATCTAGACTTGTGAATGTTTTGTGATGAATATTTAAGAATCAAGAAACTTCATTTTTGTCTTTGCTTATTGTTAAGGTTCTCATATAAGACACGGCAATTTGCTAATTTTTAGTCACTATAGTTGACTTCTACGTGTAACAATAAAACTTACGATGAATAACATGTAGATATTAATTTCAAAATAATTAATGTGGTGATTATGAAAGATGAAAATCTTTACAAGCCACAAGAGCTTGCAGATGAGGAACGAGAGTACATAAATATTTGGGCCATTCAAGATGGGACGGCCAAGAATTTGTTTATATCAAAGGTTAATTATAATATCACGGACGAACTTACATAGTGGCTTAGTAGGTGTATTTATGAAGAATTTAATGCGACACATGCATACCTTTCATGAAGACAATGATAATGTAGAATATTCAAGCAATCAACCCATGTAGTGTGAAACCGAAGACCCATGAAGTAAATTCAAACTTTCTCATTGATTTGAATTGACTTTTAGTTTTGACGAAGTTGTATTAATATTATTGTTTTTAGATTTGACCATACTTATTTATTTTTTTAACCCCCACCCCTGAGTTATAATATCATCAACTTTATTTTTCTAAAATTATGATAAATTATTTGACTTAACCTTTTAAAGTTAATTCCTAATCTGTCCCTGTATTGGAAATTCCAAGATGTATAATGGTATCCAACGAGTTGTAAAGCCTTCCTTGAATATGATTGCATGTCTTGTCTTCTTCATGATAGGTTGAAATTAATGCATGGGTTTCACCAGTCTATAAATATAAATTTGACATCAAGTATTAATATGAGAATAATACACCTGTTTGCCAGTAATCTAGAGCTTTAATAATATAGTTCATGGCAAAACTGAACCATTGCTTCTTCTTCTTCTTCTTCTTCTTTGTATTGCTAATCTCTTCATGTGAAGGAGCCTTGGCTTCGAAGGTCGACACAGTGCGAGTGGGAGTAATTCTAGATTTGAATTCTAGTGTGGGAAGGATAGCACAGAGGTATATATCCATGGCACTCTCCCATTTCTATGCTGTGAACAATCATTTTCGAACAAACCTCACTCTTGTCACCAGGGATTCCCAAAATGATGTTGTTGTGGCCAGCTTTGGCAGGTAAAACCTTTGTTCATTCTTAAACTGAATTATGAATCATCAGTTTAAGTTAACTTATTAATTAGCTCAGAAAATATAATAAGTGTTGGTAAAGATGAAGTGTGAGAGGTTAGCAATTATTGAAGAAAATAGAGTAGTTTATGTTGTGTGGTAGACGGAATTATTTGAATGTGTGGCATATCTAACATATGTGGTGTCGGTAAGTTTAGAGCCATGTTAAAAAATAATAATAATAATAATAAAAAAATTAAAAATTAAAAATTAAACCAATTACTTAGGGACAATTTTTGTTGAGTCAAGTATACATATATAATCAATCTTTCCTGGTCATAATTAACGGTTGATTATCATTGACTAACACTAAAAGATAAAAAATTATCATTTTTTTTTTTTGGTATTGGAAACTGTAAAAATTCTATTTTTTAGTATTTATTGTAAAAAAATTTCATATATATGGGTATTATGATTTAAATTTTGACTTAAATTTTCTTTTACTCCTTATAAAACATTAATTTTTATTCATTTATTTAATAATGTTGAGAGATATTGAGTTGATATTAACTATTTTTAACGTATAGTATTATTATTGGATTAGGTCTCTTTGTAGACCCTTTTAGTGTTTTCTCAAAATTTAAAATTATATTATTAACTTTTTGTAGCTTTAGATTTGATGAAGAATGAAAAGGTGCATGCAATCATAGGACCTCAAAGATCAGAAGAAGCTCAGTTCTTAATCGATCTCGGAAGGAAAACTAACGTCCCCATCATCTCATTTTCTGCCACAAGTCCCTCTCTTTCTCCCACCAAGAACGAATTTTTCATTCGCACTGCCCATGACGATTCCTGTCAAGTAAAAGCCATAGCCGACATTTTAAAATCATATGGTTGGATGGAACTCATACTCATCTATGAAGATACAAATTATGGCAATGGCTTGATCCCATACTTAACCGATGCCTTGCGAGAAGTTAACGCTCGAGTACTTCATCGATGTGTCATTTCACCGGGTTCCGGTGACAGTGAAATTCGGATGAAGCTCAAGAGTTTGAAAGAAAATTATGCACAGACGAGAATTTTCTTAGTTCATATGACTGCTTCCGTCGGTTCTAAGCTCTTTTTGCAGGCAAAGAAATCAGGAATAATGGACGAAGGCTATGCATGGATCGTCACTGAGGGGTTATCGTCTTTGTTAGATCCTGTTCATTCCAAAGCAATCAATTCAATGGAAGGCGTATTGGGTTTAAGGCCATTTATACCCTTTTCTTCAAGGAAGGTCCAAGTTTCCAAATTGAAATCTTCAATTAAGGGACAAAACCTCTTCGGATTGTGGGCATACGACACTGTTTGGGCGGTGGCTACGGCGGTTGAAAAGTCTGGCATGGCACATTCTGGCTTCGTGACGTTGAATACTGGTGAGAATGAAGTTGATATTGCAGCGTTGGGAACATTTAAAGATGGTCGAAAGCTGCTTAACGCTTTGCTAAACACAACATTCGACGGCGTAAGTGGAGAGTTTCACTTGGTCAAAGGGCAACTGCAACCTTCAACATTTGAAATATTCAATGTCGTTGGAAAGCATGAGAGAATTATCGGATATTGGACTCAAACGAAAGGACTTCGGCGAGATTTGAATGATAATGGTAATAAGGCAGTAAACTCAAAACTAAAGAATCCAGTCTGGCCTGGAGACAATACTATAAATCAGCCCAATAATAAATTGAGGATCGGGATTCCAGTGAGAAATGCTTTTACTGAATTTATCAATGTAGAAAATGAAACTGATGTGAACGGTGGGCCTAAAATTTCAGGGTTCTCCTATGAAGTGTTTATGGCAGTATTGGAAGTTCTGGAATTTCCCCTCCCGCATGAGTTCATCCACTTCGGAGAAAATGGGACGATGGCGGGGACTTACGATGAACTTCTCTATAAAATCAAATATCAGGTTGGTGCTGATGAATACTAAAAAATAAAAATTCAGTTTTTTCAGTTACGATTGCTGCATTTAATATTTTCCTTTAATTATAATCATACTGTTACAGGAATATGATGCTGTAGTGGGGGACACAGCAATTGTAGCAAACCGGTCAACTTATGTTGATTTTACGTTGCCCTATTCAGAATCTGGCGTGTCAATGGTGGTTTTGGTGAAAGATAATGAGAAGAAAGACTTCTGGATATTCTTAAAGCCATTGAGTTTGGATCTTTGGTTAACAACTGGCTTAGTCTTCATTTTAATAGGTTTGGTTATATGGGTTCTTGAGCATCGTATAAACACCGAATTCAGAGGACCTCCAGAGCATCAACTTGGCACAATATTTTGGTTCTCCTTCTCCACACTCGTCTTTGCTCACAGTAATTAACTTCCAAACTGATTACATTTCTTTCTCCTGCATAAAATTGAAAGGTTTATAATAGTTTATATTGAGATATTTTGGTTTGTTTTATTATCAATGGAGATCATTTGAGGTATTAGAATCAATTTTAGGTTATGAGAGTCCAACAGAATGTATGATGTACAACAGTAGTTATCGTTTTTAATTCAAAATATATATTTATATGTGTGTGTTTTTTTAGTAATTATATAATATATATAATGAAATTTCCAAAAAGTAGTTAAGAAAAATTTGCTCTGTAATTTATATTTATAGATAACTGATTTTAGGTAACAAACCCACATTAAATATTGCGTCTCGTTATGTAATATAATTTATATTCATATATAATCTCAATGTTTGTTATCACTTATAATCGTGTGATATCTTGGAAGTTTATTAAAAATAGTGTTTTTATGTGTGGTTTCAGGAGAAAAGTTGGTGAACAATTTGTCAAAATTTGTGTTGATTATATGGATTTTTGTGGTACTCATCTTGACACAAAGTTACACTGCAAGTTTAGCTTCAATGTTAACAGTGAAGCAACTGCGGCCTTTGTTTGATGATGTGCAAGAGATCAGAAAACATGGCTACTTTGTAGGATACCAAAATAATTCTTTTGTGAAAGATCTCTTACTGAATCAACTGAGATTTAGTGAAGACAAATTGAGGCCTTATAACACCCCAGAAGAGTATAATGTAGCATTGTCTAAAGGAGAGGTGGCTGCAATTTTTGATGGAATCCCATACATAAAGCTCTTCCTTAATAAGTACTGCTCCAACTTCACGATTATCGGACCTATCTACAAAACCGAAGGATTGGGCTTTGTAAGATTCTTTATTCATGTTATAACATTCAAATATTCAATTGTGTATAAGCTTGGCCTTAATTTGTATCCTTGCTTCATAAGATATACATATATGGTTGATTTAAAAAAATGCGAACTTCCACAATAGATTTATATAGTGAATCTAATGGAGACATCCTAGAGTTGTTAACATGCAGACTATAAGTCAGCGACTAGTCTTTGACTTGGGGAAATGCAAAAAATCAAAGTCAGGGATACAGGGTGCAAAACTCAAAACCAACGTTTAGTCGTTAGCCTTTAGTTTGTACATTTAAAATTTCAGGATGTTCGCACTTTAAATTTCTCATATATACATATATTTATAATATTTTTTATGATCACTATAATTCCAATGAATTAATATGGTGATACATATCTTCTTGTTTCAGGCCTTTCAACAAGGTTCCCCATTGGTTCCTTACATGTCAAGGGCAATTTTGAAGGTGACTGAAGATAAAGATAAAATGGAAGCAATTAAGAGAAAGACTTTTCGCAGCAAACCAACTTGTGAAGATAAAAGCGCGACAATTTCTTCGGGTAGCAATCTCAGTGTGTACAGCTTCGGGGGGCTCTTTATAATCACAGGAGTTGCTTCCATTTCTGCACTCTTGCTACATCTCTTCAACTTCATTCGTTCACACTGGCCTGTCTTGAATGACCACCATCTTCACTCTGAACGATCATTCCTGGCGAAAATCGTCGATTTGATTAAGCATTTTGACAAAAAGGATCACTCTTCATACCATTTCAATAGAAGTGAATCAACAGTATATTCTGCACAAAATCTAGAAGCCAATTTTGTCGCTTCAGTTCCTAATCATATTGCTGATGTGCAAAACCATTCAAGGACTTCTTCCGAAGGAGGAGAGGATAATGATACATCTATTGATACACTACACACATCTTAGACGTATAATGTAGAAATTAGATATATTCTCCATGTAAAGTAGTAAATTATGTTGGGCATATGGTCGCAGATTATTATGTTTTATCTTTTTAAGAGAGTAAACAATAATTTAATGACACTTCCTCACCCATATACTTTTAAAATGTTATTTTAATATTCAAATTTATGTTTCGTTTCCAATTTTGGCATTGTTGCAACCCCACACTACTACCATTCTCTTTTCTGATCATCACTCACCAAAATCCATCAAACTCTACTCCTGTCAACCTTACCAATTGCCGGTAATTGAGCGATTAGGTTTGCAATTCTACTCCTGTCAACCTTACCAATTGCCGGTAATTGAGCGATTAGGTTTTGCACAGCTGCCTTTCCCAAGTCAAATTCTAGTTAATCCCAACCACCAAAATCCAACATTGTACCACCAAAAGACTATCAACCTCTCCTCTTCAAAAGTCCCAACAATCTGACCAAGTTTATTCTCTATTTGCCGTGGATATTAATTTGGATATTAAAGTGGTATTTTAAAAGTCTGTAGGTGGGAAAGTGTTATTAAGCCATTATTTAGGTGGAAAAAAGTAGTTAACTCTTTTATTCTATTAAGAACATTTTCTTAGTGCAACTGTCAGTAATTTTTTTTTTTTTTTTTTTTTAAAAAAAGATTCTTTTGTTAAATGGTGTGATTGTGAATCAAACTTGATTTGGGGCCATGTGAGTTTGGGTTTTCTACTCACATTGGACTTCCTTGTTACTGGTCTAATCTATTGGCCCAATTTTTGTTTTTAGCCCAAACTACTCTTGTATCGACTATCGAAAGTGGACTGTATATTGTCATCGATCTAGAAATTCTGAACAGGAATTTGACTCATGGACTTGTAGACTTGATCCAGTAGTATTAAAATTGCGCAAACTGCTACAGAGGCAAACAATCGATGTTGACAAATGAGAGAAATCTTGGTGGCACTGGACATTAACTGCGTGTCAGCTACAAAACAGAAATATCAATGGCTTCATGTTCAAGATTCTATTTTTCTGTGCATTTGAATGCACAAAACTGAGTGATTCATTAATTGTTGAAATGGGGTGATGGTGATCAGCGATCAAGATAATGCATTATTGTTGGTTCATAAATTTGCTGAGCCTAGGTCACACAATAAGTACTTCATGTTTGTATCGTGGTCCTTAATTGCTCAAGATATCTTTATGGTCCTGACCATTAGAATGCCTTTTAGTCTTCACCAACTCATGATCTTTGAATTTTGTGAAATGGCAGTTCAAAGTAATCTTCTTGTCCCACACTACAAAAAACCGAGGATGAGTTTATTGGGTCAATACATTATAACATACCTCTCAAAATGTCCAATCACAATGCGACACATGCATTCCTTCTATGAAGAACATAATATAGAATCAACCACACCAATTTATTGATATACCAAAACTGAAGACTCGACATGTTCTCCAACTCTTTTGTAGTAACATACATCTATCTGTGGCTTATTTTGGTATGGCAGCTTGAATCTAGGGCCTCAACGTTGTTCTAGACTCGCATAAACATTTTCCGTGCGAACCAGATGGAATGGCTATAGCAACCTTTATTTAGAATTATCTAAATAAAGTAGATTAAGAAAATGAATCATTAATTAAAAGATGAAGCCCTACCTGCATCTTCTTAAAAGCATAGTGTGGAAAGCCCCACAAGTCACAACAAATGGTTTCACATTCTTAAAAACCATGTTTAACCATAAAAGTAAAACAATGACTCTAAAATTTTATTGACCACAACAGAATTGAGGGAATAAAACTCAAGATCTTTTGACTTAAACTCTTTTAGCACTAACAAAAATACAAATTACCCACAAGATTTTAGGACAACACTTAACTAAAGCAATCCAGATAGACAATGGAACAATAATAAGAAATGAAACAACATCAACCAGCTAAATAATTATCAATATGTAACTTGTAATGCAGAAAGTAAACATACAGAGAGGTGAGCCCACATGGTCAATAGAGCCAATGATATGAATATGAGAACAAGAAGCAATTAGGGCAAGATACTGTTGAGTTTCAGAGTCTCTTAATCCAAGCCCATCGATGTTGTAAATAGCAAGACATACAAAAAAATCATTCTCTTTCCACTTTTGACGCATCCAAAAATGCAAGAAGATCATCCATGGATAAAGAATTAAATGGTTGTTGAGCTTTAGGCAAGTTCTTGAAAAGGGTCCGTTGCCTCAACTTCAATTGATCACATAGAACTTCAACTAAAGTAATCAAAACCTACATTTTAAAGTTTAAGATTCATAAATGAGCATGGCATAAACAAATGGTTATGTTTATGCCCATTATTACCAAAAACCATCCCACCCATACAACCAAATGGTTAAAAAATATTAATGTTCCATTAATTGTTCATAAATTGTAGTGTTTATATGCAACGTGTTAAATTAAAAAATTCTTATTCAATTCATTTTAGTAACTTTTGTATACACCATATCTACAATAGTTAGACCACAAATGAAATCCAAGATGAAAATACATGTTTCATGTTGATTGACTGGAGATAGCCATTTATCATAACAACAGAATGTTCCGTTAAGGCTGTTGAAGCAAAGTCTTCCATTAATGCCTTCTTGGATCCAAATCCATACAACAGAAGGCCAAAGCCACACCTAACACCACAAGTTGTTATTATTCAAACAAATTCACACTTTGCATAAGCGATCCATAAGATGGTTTTATCTTCTATTTTTCCTCCAAAAAATAAAGGCAACAACGATGCATGTAGATTTTGACACTCATGTGAATCTCATCCTAATCGTCCTTGAAGGACTAGTTATTCTCATCATTATTATAACATAACACGATTTTAGTTTTTATTTTCACACCAATAAAATGGCAACAATAATGCTAGTAAATTTTACACTTTGATGAGTCTAATAATCTCAAATTATCAATGAACCATACATATTCTTATCGGTACTGCAAAATACCATACAGAAACTATGTCCTTTAATAAAATCCAAAGTAGGTGCGTATAAATAAGAACTTTAAATCAATAAAATAACAACTATAACTACCAGTGGCAACGCAATGGTGGTTGGTTCAAATTCAACAAGGGTAGAATGCTTGATCTAAGGTCCACTACAGTAGGTAGTGTGTTTGTTTTGGCTCCCAAGAGCCAAAACTCCTTTAAAGCATCAGCCCCTTTCTTCAACGTAGGGGACATTGAACCCTAGATTTCCCTATCTACTTTCCCATTACTCCTCACCAGTTAAAGGCCTACCAAAGATTCACTAAAAGCACTAAAAATAATCTCAATCGGGTTTTTCTTCAAACACTATGTATTCAACAAAATGGAAATCACATTCAATTTTATCTCAAATTCTAAATGATTTCTTACGTAGCTCGAAAACCTATTTAGAATACAAGTTTTTGCAACTGTTCATAAAATATGCGATCTCTTTCTCATGTTGGGGTTCAGTATTGGATGATACTGCTCTCAGCTCCGACATAAAGAAAAAAAAAATCACAATGTTATTTACAAAGCTGAAATTATAATAATAAAGAAATTTTGTTGACAGTGAACTGATTCAAGAACCAGCTCAGCAGCAAAATTAATATGGGAAAGTTTATGAGACGATTCTGAGGCAGCCGAGTCTTTTGCCCAAAAATAATTTCTTGAAAATCCAAATTCATACTCTTCCCTGTACTTATTCTCAAGATTGTATGTAAAATCTTTGTCACTGAATCTGAAAATGAAATGCGTTTTTGTTTTGATTGCAAGGCTTTGTTCAGAAGTAGTGGGACGTGGGGTTTGCTAATAGATTTTGGCGGGAGTCTGTGGATGACTGAGAATGCGGCAACGGCATATTTGGTATGGTTAGTAGGACGTTGGTTTATTTTATGCAAGGACTGTATTTTCAATCACTTAAATTTAATCCTCGCACTTGATTGTTAGTAGACCAAAACATGAGGGATGACATTGTAGTTATATCCTTAATGTATTGGGTTTTATTAATTATATCTTTAATTTATTAAATATAAGATTTTGTGCAGAGTGGGAGTTTCGCTCGCCCCGATGGGGATCTATCCTGTCTCGACCCGGTTGGGGTGGGGATTCCCCGAAGATGGGCAAAAAAGCACCCTCGCACCCTGGGGCGGGCAGGTATGGGGGTTAGTTTTCTCTGATGGGGCTCGCCCCCAAAAGCCACATAAAACCCTAATCCATATCGTCTTCCCCCCAAAGAAATCCCCGCCCCGAAAAATTGCAGCCCAACCCATTCTTTTATACAATAATGCAATATTATTATTCTATATCTAAATACCTCTTTTTTTCTATAATAATGTTATATTATTATATATCTAAATGAAATATAAAATAGTTCTTATTTTTAGTATTCTAATACATATACATGCAATTTAGTCATTTCATCTTATATTAGATTAATAAATATTATTAATCTAATACTGTTTATATAATTTAGATATCATTTCATCATTATTAATTTGAATGAAAACAATATGACTTAAAAAGTTCAACTGTTCAAGTATCTTCTTCAATGCTTCACATTATTAAATTACGTCATTTATTATCTTTAACTAAATGTGAAAAAAAAATATTTCAAGACTTTATAAATTATCATAAATACAATTCAGTTTATTTTAAATAAGATGAATGATTATATAATATAATTTCTTAAATTTAGAATTTATTTTACCATATTAGATCCAAAGTGGGGCAATGAATCAAAATCTGTTTAATCATATTGTTATATTAATTTTTTTTAACTATATTTAATGGTTTACAAATTACATTGACTTGTTTAATCATATTGTTATGTTCATGTCTTCCTGATGTTGAATTTTTGCACTATTACATAAACTAAGGTAATTGAGTTTCTTTTCTAAGTATTATCTAAACTGTGAACATTTTAGGAGAAATCAATATTAGAAAAATAATTATCAAATTGCACAAATTTTGTTATCTTTCTAATCAATTATTTAGTTAATTAATTATTTATTTCTTAACATTGTTTTATTTTACACAAATTCCATAATTCACGTCTTTCTAATCAATTAATTAGTCATAAATTTTATTACTATTGTTTTATTTTTATTCAATGGTTCACTAAGATTTAATGCAATGATGTATGATTTATCAATCTTGATTTATGTTTTTATTAATTAGTCATAACTAGAGCTGGGCCTGGGCCTGCTTGGGATCGGTCCCAAATGGGACCATGGCCTAGGACCGGTCCCAGACCCATGAGAAACTTTAGGACCCGGACCAGTCCTTAGGACTGGTCCTATGGGCCCAAGACCAGTCTTAGGACCAGTCCTATGGGCTTGGAAAAAAAATTTTCCCCCTCGATTTTTTTTATATTTTGGGGGCGAAAAGAAATTTTGTAGGGGTAAAATTTATAAATTTTTTAGGCTTGGAAGATTTTTTCTTTAATAAATTTTGTAAAATTTCTTTTTAACCCCTATAATTTATCTTTATTTAAAAATTTATAGGGGGTTTTAGGCAATTATACAAGGGACTAAAATAAAAATATGTAAAAAAATTTGGGCCTAGGCCTAGGACCAGTCCCAGGCCCGAGCCTTGGAGGAGGGCCCTCCTCCTTAGGCCTGGTCCCAAAACAACTGGGTTTTGGGACTGGGCTTTTGGGCCCAGTCCCAAATGCCCACCTCTAGTCATAACTACATTAATAGTTTCTAATTATTTAAACCTTTTTCAATAAAAAAGTAATTAAATCAAATAATTGATTATGATTTATGAATTATCAAATATCAATCTTGATATTTAATTTTGATATTCTATATAATATTTTAAAATTTAGTCAATTAACTCAATACAATTTAATTATTTAATAATCTAATCACATTGTAATTAAGTAATTAATTACAATTTTATTAAGTAATTAATTAATCCCCTAAAGATTTGCAATTTGTAAATTTATTTGCAAATTTATTGCACTATTACATAAACTAAGGTAATTGAGTTTCTCTTTTAAGTATATTATCTAAACTTTGGGAACATTTTAAGAGAATTATGCAAAATTAATATTAAAATAATCCTTATAAGTCATTCGGGGAAATTTCCCAACTAAGATTCCCCCCGTCCGGGCGAAAATCCCCATAGGGATTAATACCCGCAATTCCCCAACCTTCGAGTCGGGTCAAGGTGGGGCCAAACATCCCATCCCCATGGGGTGGGGTTGGGGATTTCTTGACATCCTTGTCCCGGGGATGGGTGAACCCCCAAGGAGTCAGGTACGAGTCTGGGGACCCCAATCCTTGACCCGACTTGCCCTGCGCCCATCCCTAATTATGTGTCAGTTGAGTCATTGACTATAGACTCAAGAATTTTTTGTCAATTAAATTACATTGCATTAACAACAATCAGCTAATGTAAAAATATTTAAAAATTAAATTACATTGCATTAACTCAGGATTGCAAAAACTCTGAGTTCGAGTTTTTTTTTTAAAATGCAAGCCTAGTGTAATGAATCTCGTAATGGAAGCGTATTGGACAAGTCTTAAGCTTATAAAGGAAGAGTTCCTCTACCTAATACTTTAACCTTTTGGATGTGAAACTCTCAAACCGTGACAAGTGATATCAGAGCGGATCCAATCCTTGTTTAGTCCCTCCTATGATGAGGTCGTTGTTTTTATTACATCCCTAGGCCAACTGCCACATATCAAATAGTGAGAGAGATTGATTAATTTGAATCTATTAATGAGAGGAGTTCATGGAATTCAAGGCATTACCGCATAGAATATTATAGCCAGTTAGGCAGGCAATTAGAGAATTCAGAATTTAGATTTGTGAATCTGTTTGATAGAAAATATAAACACTGCCGTCTTTATAATTAACAAAAACTTTTGCAAGACAATATATTACTTGTTTAACAAGAATTAATGAATTAATTTACATGTCAGTCTTCTTCTACTGCTTTTAATTGGCGTGTTATATATGCAAGAGAAACCTCATTTTTGTCTTTGAATCTAGAGCCTACATGTTTGTTCATTAATTACTTTGATGTATACCAAAGCAATCCTCTCTTTAATCACGTTCATTAATATAACTCAAGATTTAATTTCTAACTCTTTTACTATTGACATCTCTATTTTGCTACGTTTTCATATTACGCCAACCGTTGGGATTGGCGTTGGAGTAGTACCTCTAGCTTGACGTTAGCAGTGTTGCTGTAGTTTTACAATTCTCCGATGCCATTCTAGCATTAACGAAGTACTTATATACCAACACTGGTTTTTGGCATTGGCAGTAGCGTCTCTGTAGATAGGTATTCCTATATATATATAACTTGTAATGATCAAGGAAAAACGTTCACAGAAAGAGGTACAGGCATTCGCGTTGTGATAGAACAAATAATACGAATATGAGAACAAGAAGCAATTCGGCGCATTGATGTTGTGAATAGCAACAAAAATACAAAACAGTAATTCTCTTCCACTTCAATCTCATCCAGAAATGCAAGAAGACCATCAATGGACCGAGCATTAAATTGGTTATTGAACTTTATAAGGCAAATTCTACGGAAGGGATCTGTATGTAGTCTCAACTTCAATTGATCATCACATAGAATTTCGGCTAAATTAATCACGATCTACATTTAAAAACTTTTAAGATTTAAATAAGACTTGCGCTTTTGTTACGTATACTTTAGGGTGTGTTTGGTTTAGGGAATGTTGTATTACTGGAAATGTTATATTAATTTAAAGATAGATTAACTTAAAGATTACTGAGAATGTTTAGGAAAACGTGTTTGGTTAATTGGAATAAATTGGTGGGTATGTTATATTAAATATGTTTGGTTGAAATGAATAAATTGGCGGGTATGTTATATCAATTACTAAATTGTCTTCTTTTTTAAATATTAATATAATATTATTTTTTGAATAATTTTTTTAACCCCCTACATTTCAGATTTAGCTAAAACACCCTAATAAAAAAAAAAAATTAAAACTTAACAAAAATACCCCCACCTACCCCAAGCCAGTGTCAACAGTGGTGAAAGTGGAGATTTGGCCATGAAATGGCCAAATATTTGGTCGTGAAACGACGGCTGTTTCACAACCAAATAACTAGCTTTTTCTGGTTAGATCTGGCTATTTTTGTCCATGGATCTGCCGGGAGCAGCCTTAGTAGTGGTTGTTGATGGCTGGTAGTGGTGGTCAGATCCAGCCACCACCCTTGGCTATTTTTTTAAATTCCAAGGGTATTTATGTCTAAAAAACTTTGTATATAAGGATAAAATAGTCAATTGGTATTTTTGTAAATTGTTTTTAAAACAAGGACATTATTGTCCTAAAATTTTATTAATAAGGGGTAAAATTGTAACAAAAATAAGATTAACAAGTAATCATATTATCTTCTATATTGCCAACAGTAACTACTATTGGTATTAGAATATTACTGAAATCTTATATTACTTGACAACCAAACGTGGTAATCAAGTAATATAGGATGACATTACTTCAGTAATCTCTTATAATCCCTAACCAAACACACCCTTAAAGTAAACGAGAGTCCATGTGTTTACTGGGAAAGGTAGTGACATTTTTACTAATGCTAGCACTCTTTAGTTGGAGATTGATTTTCTTTTATTAGTGAAATTTTATCAAAACAATCTTTTATATATATATATGGTATATATATATGGGTCAAACTATTTTAACTATTTTCTTTAATTCAATCCAATGGCTTAAATTTAGTAACATTAAAGCCAACTTGGCTGAGCTTATATATTGATGAAAAGAGTGTTTTTAAATTCATAATTTTGAATTTTTTTTAGTTGTTTGATTGATCCCCAAAGCGCTTATGGGAGTGTTTGTATGCTATTTACGGTTTATTGGAGAAGCTTAAATTTTGAGCTTCTTCCATAAACTTTTTTTAGCTTATTTACACGGTTAAAATATCAAAAATGCTTTTTTTTTTTTTTTTAAAAAAAATTTCTTTTATCTATTCTTGTATATATTAAAGCCCTTTAACAAATAAATACGAGGGGTGAGCGGTTCCGGGTGCCCTGTATTTTTTAGCAAAACCAAAACTGCACAGTACAAGTTCCCAAAAAAAAGGAATCGGAATTGGAACCTGCCAGTTCCCATTCTTAAATTCAAGGAATCGGAACCCAAAATGCCGGTTCCAGTTCCTTACCTGGGTAGCCTGTAAAAAATTAATTACCCCTTATTAGTTTAAAAAATGATAAAAATACCTTAAAAGTTTACAAATACACCCCTAATAAATTAAGAAAACCTATATTTTGGTAGTTTTTAACTTTTGATTACTCATTCATTTGTATCCAATGTAACTCATAAAACCTCTAATCTCTAGGCAATGCTTGAATTCAATCAATTCATCATTATTCACATAAAATTTCTTAATCAAAACCAAAACACAAACAAGTTCCAAGCAGGTTTCAAGCTGGGTAGCCACTTCAAGTTCTTTTCCTAGGTTCTGGTTTCAAAACCTCTAGGAACCAGAACTGGAACCACATAATATCAGTTCCAGTAAAATGGAATCGGAACCTACCCGCACAGTATTGGTTCCGGGTAGGTTTCGGTTCTACCCGCTACCCATGCTCACCCCTAATAAATAATAGAAAATTCTTGTACGTTTTTTTAAACAAACAAATAACACATTTTTCATAAGAACTAAATTTTCAAAAATTGTACTTCAATAAGCTATACTCAAATGAACCATATTAAACAGAGCTTAAAAATAACAAATTCCAACTTTTCTGTCAATTAAATTGCATTAGTAAGTATAGTAAAATCTCTCTATAGTCATAATGGTGGAATTAACTAATTTTATTACTATGAGGAGGTTATAACTTAATAGAGGTTTAGGTACAAAAATTATTGTTTTGATTTCCAATTTTATAAGTCATGTTTTAGTAATAAAGTATTAAGATTTCAATTCATATTTTAGTAGTATTAGGAGTTCAATTCAGCGCTTTAATTGTCTACTTTTGAAACGGATAAAAGATCATCTTGGAACCAGTAAAGATAAGTGTCATTGATGGAACTATAAATACAATTGGTGCATGATCCATTGATGTGAAGCCACAAACAATTGCCAATGGTTTTAAGTGATAGAATTTGAGGTGGGTCGACTCATCACCCAATAAGGCTTTGTTGAATGGGAGGATTACTCCCTCTTATAACCCAATAGGCTTGAGCGTGCTTAGTCGATGTGGGACTCCAACACTCCCCTTCACAGTCAAGCCCATATGTTGGGTCATGTCTGTTATTGGAGGTAGTTACTGGCTCTAACTCCTCACCCGCTAGTCAAGCGCTCGCTCAACTGAACCTGGGCTCTGATACCATGATAGAATTTGAGGTGGGTCTGATTCCTCACCCAATAAGGTATTTTTGAATGGGAGGATTACCCCCTCTTATAACCCAATAGGCTTGAGCGTGCCTAGTCAATATGGGACTTGCACTACAAAATTAGAACCCCCGATGTCAATGAATTGCAAGTTATAAATGAAGTTGATGAAAAGAATAAAAGAGTCATTGTAGAATTAAATGATCAGATTCGACAATTTTACTACACTATTCGACAATTTTACTACACTAATCAAATGGATATTAATTTCTTCCTCGATCATTCAAATGAGCAACAAATCTTGTATGCTTTAACTGAAGAAGAAATCATTGTTGCAATTAGACAAGAAAATAAAGGAAATAATCTTGAGAATGATAGTATGGAAATACAAAAAATTTCATGTCATGAAGCTGTAAACATACTTGAGAAGCTAAAAATATTTTGGTTTCAACAAGAATGTGTCAATACTAACGAGTTATTATGTATTTGCAAGTTAAAATATTTGGTAACAACTCTAAAACATAAATTATCATCCCAAACAACTTCAGATAAATATTTTATCTCATCTTAAACATTTAATGTAATATAAAATATATTTTTTGTAATATACAGATAATTATTATTATGGGGAGACAACTTTCCTTGAAGGAAATTAGAAAAATTATAACTTTTTATAATGTGGTTATTCTTATTTATAACTATCCCAACTTGGGATTATAATTTTTTATGACTGTAAAGCTTATTCATATATAAAGTAGGTTTTCTTGTATTTGTGCCAAAATAATAATAATATAGAAAATGTATTTGTTTAGAATATGATCAACGGAAGATCTAGAGACACGAAGGCATATAAAAATTTGTGGTTCATTTATAGTCAACTTTCATGTTCTAAAAATGATAATCACACAAAAATTCTTTAGTTATTAATTAGCTCAAAATATATCTTCCATGCTAAGTGTTGGTGAAGCCATCAAATAGCGAAAGAGATTTCAGAATTTAGACTTGTGAAAAGGCCATGGAATTCAAGGCATTACCGCGTAGAATATTGCATTTAATTAGTCAATTAGAGATTTCAGAATCTAGACTTGTGAATGTTTTGTGATGAATATTTAAGAATCAAGAAACTTCATTTCTGTCTTTGCTTATTGTTAAGGTTCTCATATAAGACACGGCAATTTGCTAATTTTTAGTCACTATAGTTGACTTCTACGTGTAACAATAAAACATATGATGAATAACATGTAGATATTAATTTCAAAATAATTAATGTGGTGATTATGAAAGATGAAAATCTTTACAAACCACAAGGGCTTGCAGATGAGGACCAAGAGTACATAAATATTTGGACCATTCAAGATGGGACGGCCGAGAATTTGTTTATATCAAAGGTTAATTATAATATCACGGACGGACTTACACAGTGGTTGTGAACCCCCGCTCAAATTTTTTTTTTTTTTTTTGGATTACTTTTTGGTTATGACAATGTTTTTAGATTTGACCTTTTTTTTTAAGAATATTGTAACTAGTTAGGCAATTAGAGAATTCAAAATTCAGATTTGTGAATCTGCTTGATAGAAAATCAAAATACTGCCTCTTTATCATTAACAAAAATAGTTAACAAGAATTAATGAGTTAACGTAAAGCAGAATCAAGAAATTTGTATGTCAGTCGTCTTCTTCTACTGCTCTTAATTGGCGTCTTATATATGCAAGAGAAACCTGATCATTTTTGTCTTTGTTTATTTTGCTAATTTAGCCACTATTATTGACTTTACTACTTTTAATTATGAAGAATATAATTAATGCGACTCATGCATACCTTTTGTTATGCCTAAAAAGTCGCACTCATGTCAGTCTAATAAATATCTTTTTATACTAGCGGTCAAACTCATATCTCCTCAAAGATATTCATACCAATCCTATCTCATTTCAAAAGATTAATAGACAAGAGTCTTCCATGTGTCAAGGTAACTTGTAAAACATTCATTACATTGATCTCAAATGTATATAAATTTGCACTTCTATTCCCAAAAGAGGGGGTTAGGCATATAAGAGCTAAGCATATATTTGAGTTCAATTATTTCTCTCTGTAAACTCTGTATTTCTTCATCTTTGTATGCCTTACGGGCAATATCATAGAAATAGTCAGATATCAATAAAATAACAGTGGATGTAGGAGTCACTAGTTTGAGCATCTGAACCACTATAAAAACCTCTCTTGTTAGCCTATTATTTATGTTTTCTGCAACATATATAATCTCAGCTCCATATTCAAATCTCATGGATCCATCACGTGTAATTTCTAAGGCTCTCTTAGCACTTTGCATGTGTGAGTCGTTGGCGTCCAAAATCAAGCGTCAACACCTTTCATGAAGACAATGATAATGTAGAATATCCAATCTATCAACCGAGTTATAATATATTAATGTTCAATGAATTATAATACCATCGACCTTATTTTTCTAAAATTATGATAAATTATTTAACTTAACCTCTTAAAGTTAATTCCTGATCTGTCCCTGTATTGGAAATTCCAAGATGTATAATCGTATCCGACGAGTTGTAAAGCCTTCCTTGAATATGATTGCATGTCTTGTCTTCTTCATGATAGGTTGAAATTAATGCATGGATTTCACTAGTCTATAAATATAAATTTGACATCAAGTATTAATATGAGAATAATACACCTGTTTGCTGGTAATCTAGAGCTTTAATAATATAGTTCATGGTGAAACTGAACCATTGCTTCTTCTTCTTCTTCTTCTTCTTCTTTG
Source organism: Pistacia integerrima (assembly GCA_026225825.1). Taxonomy (NCBI): domain Eukaryota; kingdom Viridiplantae; phylum Streptophyta; class Magnoliopsida; order Sapindales; family Anacardiaceae; genus Pistacia; species Pistacia integerrima. The sequence continues at coordinate 19,581,468 of CM047743.1, read as the reverse complement.
TAGTGTTAATCTCTCCATGTGAAAGAGCCTTGGCTTCGAAGGTCGACACAGTCTGAGTGGGAGTAATTCTATATTTGAATTCTAGTGTGGGAAGGATAGAACATAGGTATATATACAGGGCACTCTCTCATTTCTATGCTGTGAACAATCATTTTCGAACAAACCTCACTCTTGTCACCAGGGATTCCCAAAATGATGTTGTTGTGGCAACTTTAGCAGGTAAAGCCTTTGTTCATTCTTAAACTGAATTATGAATCATCAGTTTAAGTTAACTTATTAATTAGCTCAGAAAATAATATATTAAGTGTTGCTAAAAGATATTTGTATAAATTATAAGCCTAAAATCTAGTTGAGTAGATGAAGTGTGAGAGGTTGGCAATTATTGAAGAAAATAGAGTAGTTTATGTTCTGTGGCATTGTTAGAATGTAATGTAAAATGGGTGTTATTTGTTAACTATCAAACTTGTGAGGGCTTGTGTAAAGATTTACACAAACGGTGTAGTTTTGGCTACAACCGTTTTAGCTTAAGCTCAGCTCACTGTCTCACTTTACTCTTTACTTATAAAAGAGTAAAGTGAGCTAGCTATAGTGTCGTGAAAAAAAGCAGATTCAATTGCAAATTCCTTCTTCATTTTTACCTAATTTTTCTTTGAAATCTCACTTAATCTTCACATGGTATCAGAGTCGTGACTAACGTCGATAGCCAAAAATCCTGATTTAAGCTCAAATCCTCTGCCGAACAACCTTGAGGAAATGCTGAAGGAAGTGTTGAATCAGTCCTTGTCTACAGTTGCTTCAAGTCTACTGGTGATTAATCCGAAACTTATACTCGAGATAATTATAGATTTTGAAGCTCGCAAGTCCTTTTTGCTGTAGGTTCGCATGGGCTCGAGGACCACTTGCTCGGTAAAATTTCGTGTCCTTCACCTCTAATTTTGTCTGATATGGATATTGATAATGAGTTGAGTCAATTGAGTGGAGAACTTAGGGTTAAGAATGATTCTGTTAAGGACAAAATTAATCCGAGTTACATAATGTGGAAGAGAACAGATAAGTTTCTGGTTAGTTGGCTATTAGCTTCAATATCGGAAAGTATGTTTGGTACAGTTTAGAAGTGTAGGTTTTCAATTGATATTTAGAGAGTCCTAGAGCATGAATTTGTTACAGACTCAAAAGCTAGGGCATTACATCCTAAGAATCTGTTACAGACAACTCAAAAGAACAATTTGAGCATTTTTGAATATGTCAAAAAGATGAAAGAAATTAGTGAAAGCTTATCAGCTAGTGGTATGATCATATCTGATGATGACTTGTTATAGTATGTTCTGGATGGATTAGTTCATGAATATGATCCTGTGGTGGTAAATCTTACGTCTAGGCTTGAATTGAAAATAGACTCAATTACACTTCAAGAAGCACAATTTTTGCTCCAAAAATATGAAGTTAGGTTAGACAAGTTTAATTCAGTTGATCTATATAATAGTTCAGCCCATATTGCAACCACAAATAATATTGGAAGTGGAAATGTTGGGAATTCTACAAATAATGTTGAAAGTGGACGTTTTGGGAATTCTGGACTAAACAATGGCAAAACTTATGGAGTTATTACTAGAAACTTTAATTTTGTCCCTTCCCTAAACTCTTTAGGAAATCCCCATATCCAACAGACATATCTACTGCCATCAAACCACTTCCCTACTGGTTCAACTACCCAATATTTTCCCTACAATAATACTCCCACATTTACTCCTAGAGGGCTTGGTTTTGTTCCGTATGGAAGAGGCAGAGGTCGTGGTTATAACAGAAATAAACTAATCTGCCAAGTCTGTAACAAAGCAGGTCACTCATCTGCTCAGTGTTACCACATATTCAACTCTCCCTATAATGGTAATCTACACTAGAATCAACTTTTTGGACATCCATGGTTTCCTAATTCCCTTTCCTATCAACCACAGAACACAAATAACAATCCACACACTGATCAGTATTCATCTACTTCAGCCTTTACTTCAAAACAACTATCTCCCGCTAGTCAACCTCAGTTTAGTACTCATCCTGGCCATACTAGTTTTAACCCTAATTACAGTAGTGTCTCACAAGAACAAGTTCATACATCACATGTTGTGCCCTCTCCACTTTCTGTTTTTGGACCACTAGCCAACAATTTACTGATTCTGGTCACAATTAAGCATTTATGGCAACTGTTTTCGCTAGTGCAAATCATAATTCCCAGCCTATTTATGCCACACAATTCACTCCTACTGATCCCACCTAGTACATGGATTCCGGAGCTACTGATCATGTAGCTTCAAATCTCAGTCAATTGCAACTTAGCAAGGAATATAGTGGTCTACGTGAGCCAACTTCAAGTGGGAAATGGTGAGCACCTGGATATCACTCACATTAGTAACACATTCTTACCTAGGATGTTTCATTCTAAATGCTTACACCTTAAAAATATCTTGTGTGTTAAAAAAATAACCAAAAACCTGCTTAGTATTTCTAGATTCACTAAGCATAACAATGTAATTGTTGAATTTAATGCTGATTGTTGTGTTGTCAAGGATCAGTTAACCAGAGCAACATTACTGCAAGGGGATCTTAAAGATGGCTTGTATCAACTGCATATTCCCCAGTCTATCTCCCATTCAAAACCCGTTTCTACTTCATCATCTGTCTTTCCACATACCGAATCAAATAGCTATAGTTTTCATTGTAAAAACACTGTCAATAATGACTTACAGTCAGGTAGTCAAGATAGTTTTAATATTCAGAAAGTTATCAACTCTAGTTCAAATGTTAATCCTACACCTTCTGATTCTTCTTCAACTGCTGTTTCCTTGCAATGTGATCATCTTGATAACATTTTTCCTACACAATGTACTGTATTACCTATAAATAAAAGTGACTGTTCTGAAATTGATTGTTCTGTTTTTCCTCGAAAATCTTCTGTTTTGCCTATAATTCAGATTGACAATTCTGATGTGACTAATGTAATTGCTGATATATCTATTTCTAAGTCAACAAACATTGCTAAAAACACCATGCATGAGCTTGCATCTCACTTTACTAACAACTTAAGTGCTCAGCATCACTTAACATGGCATAGAAGGTTAGGACATCCTCACTTTAGTGTTATGAATAGAATTCTGTCTTCACTGCCCAAATATTATAAGTTTGCAAAAGTCAAATCTGATTGTGATAGCAACTTTACTTCTTTTTGTGATGCATGTCAACTAGCAAAAATGCATAATGTTAGTTTTCCTAGCTCACATACTAAGGCTTCAGCTCCTTTGGAACTTGTCCATAGTGATGTTTGCGGTCCTGCACCCTTAACATCGTCCAAAAGATTTAGGTATTATATACAGTTCTTAGATGATTACAATAGATATACTTGGTTATTTCCACTTAGAACTAAAGCTGAGGTTAAGTCCATTTTCATTAAGTTTCGTCATTTGGCTGAAAGACAGTTTAATGCTAAGTTAAAATGTCTTCATTCTAATCAAGGTGGAGAATTCATTGCACTTCATTCTTATCTTACAGAGTTAGGAATTCAGTTTAGGCATTCATGCTCTCATGTTCACTAGCAAAATGGACGTTGTGAGAGAAAACATTGACATATAGTTGAAACGGGACTTACATTACTTGCACATGCATCTATGCCTCTTCAATTTTGGTGGTTGTCTTTTGAAACTGTTGTTTTCTTGATTAATAGACTGCCTACTCTAGTTTTAGATAATATATCTCCATATGAAAAGTTGTTTAATAAATCTCCTGTGTATGAAAATCTGAAAGTCTTTGGGTGTTCCTGTTTTCCTTTCCTTGGAGTCTTTAATCGTCATAAGTTCAAATTTCACTCAACTAAGTGTGTCTTTGTAGGATATAGTCTTGTCCATAAAGGTTACAAATGTCTAAAACTTGATGGAAAAATTGTTATCACTTCTACTGTTAACTTTAATGAACAAGAGTTTCCATTTAGTCTAAATTTTACCTCTATCTTTCAACAAAAAACTGGTGCTTCTACAACTTCCCTTGACACATATCCTACCTATATGTCTTTTCCATATACTATTGTTCCTAGTAGTTTAGATACAAAGTGCACACTGAAAGATCCTTCTGCAATAACTAGCTCTCTAAATCAATCCAAAAATGGCACAATAGTGAACATTTATTCTGTAATTCCACATTGGTCTGCTCCTTCACAAACTGTTCTTCCTATAAATAGTGTGTCACCCTCCCAAACACTTCATTCACCATCACTATCTTACTCTCAAACACTTTTAACAAATCTGCTCCTTCTCCATATACATCAATTTCTACTCTCCCTACTGTACCATCATCATTCTCCTTTCCCATGTGCTCACTTGAGGTTGATCTCACTTCATCCAAGGTTCTTGCAAAGTTGCACATTAACAAGTCTGTAGCTGCAAACATACATCCAATGTTAACTCGATCCAAAATAGTAGCTTCTGGTCACTATGCAACCTTACCAACTACTACAGTTTCAGATTCTAGTTCTGATAATTCTGTAGTCTTGATAACCACTACAGCCACTGATCCTTATGCTGCCCTGCCACAAATTGCTGCTACTGGTCCTAAGTCTGATCAGGGTGAATCTGTTGTAAACATAGCAACCACTACACTACCTATATGTCACTCTCAAACCAGTGTAGGAATACCTGAACCTCACACTGTTATTGAAGCACTTAACAGTCCTGAGTGGAAACAAGCAATGAAGAGTGAATTTGATGCCCTACTGAAAAATGAAACTGGACTTTAGTTCCTACTCTTCCAGATAAAAATATTGTAGAGAACAAATGGGTATTTAGGACCAAGTTCAACTCTGATAGTTCCTTACAAAAATACAAAGCTAGGCTTTTTGCTAAGGGTTTTCAACAAACTCCTGGACTTGATTATTTTGAAACCTTTAGTTCATTAGTTAAAGCCTCCACTATTAGAATAATTCTCACCTTAGCTGTCAGTAAAGGGTGAGACATTCAACAAGTAGATGTCAACAATGCGTTTCTAAATGGAACTTTGAATGAAGAAGTCTACATGCAACTGTCTTTTGGTTTTGAGGATCCCATTAAGTCAATCTATGTATGCAAATTGCATAAAGCTTTATATGGACTCAAGCAAGCTTCAAGAGCATGGTTTGACAAGCTGAAAACAACTCTTCTTAGCAAAGGGTTTCAAAATTTAGTTTCTGACAGTAGTTTATTTGTGTTTAAATAGAATTTTCATCTCACCTATGTGCTTGTGTATGTAGATGATATTCTTATAACAGGGTCAGATAACTCCTTCATTACTCAGCTTATGCAAGATCTAAATGTTGAATTTTCACTTAAAACACTTGGATCTTTGTCCCATTTTTGGGGGCTGGAAGCACTACGAACTGCTGTTGGAATCCACTTGAAACAGAGGAAATATGCTATTGATCTGCTGTCTAAAACAAAAATGTTGGATTATCATGTCGGTACAACTCCAATGGCAGTAGGAACCAAGCTATATTCCACTGATAGTGAGTTATTTGCTTAAAGGACTAGAAGATTGTAAAATGCAAAGAAACAGAGCAATCGTGAAAGAGAGGAAAAACAGAGCAAAACAAACTGGAATTCTCTTCTTTTTATTAACTGAATAACAAACTACAGTAGCTGAATTCTTTTATACAAAAGAGTAAAGTAACAAAGCTAAAACTACATCTTTTTGAACTTTTCATTATACAAGTTAAAACTACACCATTTGATAAACCTCCAACTCTCTTATTATACTAACATTCCCCCTTAAACCAAGCCTTCTTTTTTTCATTATTTTTAAGTACTGAACTCATCTCAACGTTTCAAACAACCAACATCATAAGACAAACAAGAAATGCACTCATACTCTGCAACAAGCAACAAACTCATAACCAACATCATAAGACAAACAAGCAACACACTCATACTCTGCAACAAGCAACAAACTCATGCTCTGCAACAAACAACACATTCTGCAATAGCTAAAGCTACTTATACTTCTGCAACAAACAACACAATTATACTTTGCAACACACTCATACTCTGCACCAAGCACCCTACTCATATTCTGCAGTATCTAAAATTCTGTATTTGTGGAATATGAAAACAACACATTCTACAATAGCTAAAGCTACTCATACTTCTGCAACAAACAACACAGTTATACTTTACAACACACTCATACTCTGCACCAAGCACCATACTTATATTCTGCAGCAACTAAAATTCTACATTTGTGAAGCAATCAGCACACTTTTGCATTGGAGAAATCAGAAAACCAATCAGCACACTTCCATAAAAGCAATCAACACAATCAGCACAATTCGGCACTGGTCAGGGAAGCATAGAGGTTACATTCAACTTGTCCCTCAGCAATGTAAACCGAGAACCTGACAATGGTTTGGTTAAAATATTAGCTTTTTGGAATTCTGAAGTAACATATTGAACAACCAAATTCTTTCCTACTACCGCTCTCTCACATCGTGTACATCAATCTCTATGTGTTTGGTACGAGCATGAAATATAAGATTAGAAGACAACGCCCCTGCACTCATGTTATCACACCAAATTATAGGAATATGTTTAATTTCAAGACCTAATTCTGTGAATAGATGCTGTACCCAAACAATTTCAGTGGCTGTTTGACTTAGAGAGCGATATTCAGCTTCAGTTGATGACAAGGACACCACTTTCTATTTCTTGGAGCTCCATTGGATGAGATAATTTCCAAGAAAGATTGCATACCCACTTGTGGACCTCCGATCATTCACATCACTTGCGCAATCGGCATCAGCATAAGCTTCAAGACGCAAATGATCATGTTTACCAAAGAGAATACCAAAATGACTAGTTCCTTTGATATACCGCAAAACCCTCTTGCAGGCTGTCCAATGCACAACAGTTGGAGACTGGGAAAACTGACTTAGCTTATTGACTGCAAAAGCTAAGTCAGGTCTAGAGAGAGTCAAGTATTGTAAGCCACCAATGATACTTCTATAAAGAGTTGGTTCTTCAAATAAGTCTCCCTCTTCTCTTCCAAGTTTAGTGCCAATCACCATAGGCGTAGTACATGGATTACAGTCTTCCATTCTGGCTTTTTCAAGAAGTTCTTGTGCATACTTGGTCTGAGTAAGCAACAGCCCTGAATCATTTCTTTTAACTTCAAAACCAAGGAAGCAATGGACTGCTCCTAACACTTTTAGTGCAAACTGACTATTCAGGTCTTTAACCACTTTGGATATGAGTGAGGAATCATTGCCCGTGACTAATATATCATCAACATATACTAACAAATACATCACAGCAGATTCCTTTTTATAAAAAAATAAACTGACATCGGATGAGCTATTATTGAAACCCCAAGTTAAAAGAGCATGTTTGAGTTTATCAAACCAAACTCTAGGAGCTTGTTTGAGACCATATAAAGCTTTATGGAGTTTGCAAACCTGCTGTGGCTGATGTGGATGAGCTGTTACAGAAAACCCCTCAGGAGGAAACATAAAAACTTGCTCTGTTAAGTCCCTATTCAGAAATACATTATTAACATCAAGCTGCTAGATTTCCCAACTATTATAATGAGAATATAATTCTGATGGTGGCAGCTTTTACAACTGAAGAAAATGTATCAAAGTAATCCAGTCTGGGAGTTTGTTGAAAACCCTTTGCCACTAGCCTAGCTTTGTATTTCTGCAGAGATCCATCAGAATTCAGCTTAGTTTTAAACACCCATTTACACCCCACAATGTGCATACCATCTACATATGGAACCAAATCCCATGTGTCATTATTTAATAAGGCTTGATACTCAGTTTCCATGGCTGCCTTCCACTCAGGAATAGCCAAAGCTTCTCTAGCATTTTTGGGTTCTTTGAGTATGGTTTGACTTGAGAGAAAAGCTTGAGCTAGTGGTTGGTTTCTATGGGATTTAGAACATGTAATCATAAGATGACTGGTATCAGTGGAAGTTGAGGTTCTTGTCAATGGAAATGGAAGAACCACTTCCAATTGAATACCAAAAGAATTTTGCAAATCTGAGAAGTTTGAGTAGTAGTCTGAGTAGTTGAAACTGATGGTTGAGATTATGAATCAGTAAATAACTCTGCTACAGTGTGGATACAACCTGCAAATGGTTGAGAATTTGAATCAATAGGTAAGGCTGTTGTAGTATTAATACAACCTGTAGATGGGTGAGAATCTAAATCAACAAGTAATGTTGCTGCAGTGTTAATATGACCTACAGATGTATCATTTAAAGCTGATGTATGTGACTTAGTTGCTGAGGAGTGTGAAAAAATAGATACTGGAGAAGTGACAGTACTGATATGAGAATCAGATTGATTGCATGGATGTTGAGGAATGATTTAGGAGGAAGAAGCTAAAGTACATCCAGGAAATTATGAAGCCTTCTCAGGACAATCCAACTGAAAGAAACCAGATTTGAAAGGGAAGTCTTGTTCATTGAACTTCGCCTGTTTAACCACATGCATTCGGCTAGATTTTGTCATACATTTATAGCCCTTATGATTTAGACTATAGCCTACAAAAATGCATTTTTCGGTATGAAAATCCAACTTGTGTCTTTGATAAGGCTGAAGATAGGGAAAACAGCTGCAACCGAAAACTTTTAGTTCATTATAGACAGGTTCTTGATTAAAGAGTACGTGCAATGGAGAATGGAAACCAAGAACTGATGATGGCAATTTATTCATAATGTAGACTCCTATAGAGAAAGCTAGCCCCCAAAACTTCAACGGTATAGAAGCATGAGGAGAGTCCAAACTCAGTGATTGATCTATGTCTCCTCTCAATCCTGCCATTTTGTTGATGAAGGTAAGGACAAGGATGCCCAAAACTGATTTCATGCTGTTGAAGGTATTTGGAAAAAGGCCTAAATTCTCCTCCCGAGTCAGTTTGAAGACACTTAATCTTATTTCCCAATTGCTTCTCCACAAAAACATGAAAATGAGTAGACACTTCATATGCTTCAGATTTAATCTTAAGTGGATAAATCCAAGTAATTAAACCGACTATAATCATCAAGAAAAATGATATAATATCGATAACCTTCTTGTGATAAAACAGGGGTTGGACCCCACAAATCAAAGTGAATCAATTCCAAGGGAGCATGTGCACGTGAAGTAGAAAAAGGGAAATTACATTGTTTCAACTTGCCAAACATACATGCTTCATAAAAAGAACTTGTATTGCTGTCAACAGAGTGCTTTACATTCAATTTATTCAACAAAATTTGTAAAGACTTGGAACTAGGATGTCCTAGCCTAGAATGCCAAAGTAAAGAGGACCCCATCAGTACATCAGACTTATTACAAGTAGGTACTCTATTCACATTAATAGAAGCTTTATTTGCAATATCAGCAGCAAAAAAAATAGAAGGATTCGGCTGAGTTATTATTTGAGTTTTCTTGTACTGTAGAAGATGAACATTGTGGAAATGTTGTTACATTGGCAGAGAATGGTGGTTGTGCAATCGAACCAGCAGAAACAACAGAACCAACATAACCAAAGGCAAAATCAAAGGGCAGATCCAATTGATAAAGACCATTTTGAACCTTCCCTTGAAGTAGAACACTTTTGCTGTCTCTATCCTTTACCAAACAATAATCAGAGGAGAATTCCACAATCACATTATTGTCTTTTGTGATTTGGGAAATGCTTAGTAGATTTTTGGCTATATTAGGTACATATAATATATTCCTTAGATGAACTATTTTATTTGAATCAAAGGACGGAAGAACCATCACACCTGTGTGAGTAATAGGTAAGGCTTCCCCATTTCCAACTTGGACCTTAGATCCTCCAGAATAATTGATCCTAGACAACATGTTAGAAGAATCAGTAACCATGTGATTTGAAGCCCCGGAGTCCATGTACCAGGACTGATCTTTTACTGTTTGAGAAGTTGCCATCTGCAGATTAGAAGATCCTGAAGTAACATTGACATCCAGATTAGGATTTGTATTAGTCTGGACAGTATTGGGCACAGGACCAAAAATAGGTTGTTGATATTGTGGAGGTCCATGTTGTTGCTGATATTGTGGAGGTCCATGTTGTTGTTGATATTGTGGAGGTCATGTTGTCCATTATATGCTGAATAATCATGGAAAGTAGTGATGTTAGGATTAAAAGACCCAACAGGTATAGAAGTGCCAGCAAATAAAGCTTCAACTGAGTGATTAGGAGCTTGGGAAGATCCAGGATGAGCAGGAACATATCCTGCATATGGAAAACTTGTACCAACAGGTCCAAAAAATCCTTGATAATCATGATCAAACCTTATGATAGCAATGAAGTGCTAAGTGACCAGGTTTCCCACACACTTGGCACACTAATCTTGGCTTCCCAAAACCTCTGCCCGTGCCTCGACCTCTTGCAAATGGGTTAAATCCTCCAGCAAAAAACTGTGGTGAGGCAAATGATGGATTGTAGGGCACTCTAGTATAATCAGGTCTAAAATTTCCAACTGAATTTCCACTAAAATTTCCAACTGAATTTCCATCAACAAACTGTGAGTATCCTGTGTGACCAAAATTGGCATGTTGGACCTATTGTGCTTGTAAGTGTCATTGTGAGGCAGTACACTAGAACCTTTAGATGGTCCATTTTTTTTATGCTAAAAGAGCAGAAGACATTTGTCCATGGAAATGCAACAAGGCATTATTTTGCTTATTTAACCTTATCTCATGCTTATGCAATAAGAATTGAGCTTCTTGAAAAGTAATTTGACTAACAATTGAGGTAAGATTCGCAACTACAGCATCATACTCTGAGCCTAATCCATCTAGAATGTATAACAATAACTCCTCATCACTAACATGCACACCACTTGCATTAAGTTCATCACCTAACTCTTTCATCTGTAGGACATAATCATTCACACTATGTGATTCCTTTTTAGTGGTCTGAAGCATATTCCTAAGATGTAAGGTTCTAGCTTTGGAAACCGATTGAAAATGTAGTTCCAAAGTGTGCCAAATTTCATACGCAGTACTACATTTAGATACATGCCTAAACATAGATTCAGATATTGATGACAGAAACCAGCTAACCAAGAATTGATCGGTCTTCTTCCAAACAAAATACTTAGGGTTTGGTCGCTTAATTGCATGTTCATTCTCTTCTAATTTCTCCACTATAAATAGAGAAGGACAAGAATTCGTACCTATAACGAAGCAATCTAACTCATGAGAAGCTAATGTAGGTAAAACCTGAGAACGCCAGTAATTATAGTTCTTTTCCACTAGCTTCACCGAAAGATTAGGGAGTGACGAATGAACTGTTAAGTTTTGTGTACCTCCATTACCAAGTTGTTCAGCATCAACCTTGGATGTATTTTCTGAGAAAACAGGAGTGGAACTTGGCATTGACACTAGTCTATGGTTATGAAAGGACTAGAAGATTGTAAAATGCAAAGAAACAGAGCAATCGTGAAAGAGAGGAAAAATATAGGAAAACAAACTGGAAATCTCTTCTTTTTATAAACTGAATAACAAACTACAGTAGCTGAATTCTTTTATACAAAAGAGTAAAGTAACAAAGCTAAAACTACGTCTTTTTGAACTTTTCATTTTACAAGTTGAAACTACACCATTTGATAAACCTCCAACTCTCTTATTATACTCACATTTGCTGATCCAAGTTTGTATAGGAGCACAGTGGGTGCCCTACCATATTTGACACTTACACGGCCTAATATTAGTTTTCCAGTCAACAAACTAAGTCAGTTTTTGCAAGCTCCCACAGATCTTCAATGGCAAGCATGTAAGAGAATTCTAAGATACATTAAAGGTACCTTGAATCATGGACTGCATTTTAAGGCAGCAAGCACTTTAACTATAGAATGCTATGCTAATGCAAATTGGGGCAGTAACATGGAAGACAGATGGTCCATTAGTGGATGTTGTGTGTATATGGACCAAATTTAATTCAGTGGAGCTCTAGAAAACAAAAGGTTATGCTCTTTCATCAACCGAGGCTGAGTATAGAGCTCTAGCTCAAACCGCCACAGAAATTGCATGCCTGCAAAGTATGTTTGTAGAGTTAAGATTATCCGTTTCAGTCACACCTGTCATTTGGTGCGATAATATAAGTGTTGCAGCTTTGGCAACCAATCCAGTGTTTCATGCTAGAACTAAGCATATAGAGATAGATGCACATTATGTTAGAGAGCAGGTTCTTGCAAAGAAGTTAACTATCCAATATGTGCCCTTCAAACTACAGATTGCTGACTTACTGACAAAGGCATTATCTGTTACTCAGTTTACTAAATTAAGAAGTAAATTGAATGTTATTAGTCAAGAGGAAGTTGAATCAAGAAGAAACTGACAATGCTTAAGTTCACCTATTGACTGTTCTGGATGACACTCTCTGAATGCTGTTTAAAATTGAAAAACACTAGGTTTACTGAAATGTTCTCTGAAACACTGGTGATTGTGTGTTCTGTATAAATTTACTGGTGATTGTGTTTCTAAGTAAATTTGGGAGTTACAGTTGATTGTGTGTTTTGTATAAATTTGCTGGTGATTATGTGTTTGTGTAAATTGCTGGTGATTGTGTGTTCTGTGTAAATTTGGGAGTTGCCGTTGATGGTTGACTGTAGTTGGTTGCTACCTAATGGAAATTGAAAACTGGGTTTATTGGAATTTTTTTTTTTTTTTTTTTTTTGGAATACTAGTAGTTGTCGGTTCTGTGTAAATTTGAGAGTTGCAGTTGATGGTTGGTTGTTAGATTGGCTATAAGGTCATGTTAAAATGGTTTTCGAAATACTGATGGTTGTCAGATTGATTGTAAGGTCTGGTTAAAATGGCTTGATTGTCGGAATTGTAAGGTCTGGTTAAAATGGCTTCTGGAATGCTGATGGTTGTCAATTCAGTGTGATGATTCTGTGTAAATTGAAAATTACAGAATTGAAAATTAGAGTTGGCAGTTTTGAACACAGAATTGAGGTTGATGGTTGTCTTGTGACAATTGAAAAGAAAGTTGAGGATTGATGGTTGTTTTTTTGTTGAAAGTGAAAAGTTAAGTTGTGTTGAAAGTGAAAGTTAAGCTACAGATTGAAAAGTTGTATTTGCAGTTGGTTACTATTTTTTTTTTTTTTTTTTTTTGTATAAATGGCAACAGAAGATTGAAGTTGTAGTTCTACGGATGGTTCTTAAATGCTACATAAAGTTTGAACTGGCAGCTTTACTATTGCTAAACTGTTTGTTTTCCTTTTAAGATGTAAACCAGTTGGCGCTGGAGTTGCAACTTTCTTCAAATATTGCTTGGCAAATGCAAGATGATGTGAATACATGTGAATTAGTAGAAGTTTGTTGAAGATCAGAATACTCAGAATATTACTCCAGATCTGTTTAAGGGGGAATGTTAGAATGAAAAGTCAGAAGAATGCAAGCTGATGTGAATCAGCAGAAGATTGAAGATCATAATACCCAGAACATTACTCCAGATCAGTTTAAGGGGAAATGTTAGAATGTAATGTAAAATGGGTGTTATTTGTTAACTATCAAACTTGTGACGGCTTATGTAAAGATTTACAGAAACGGTGTAGTTTTGACTACAACCGTTTTAGATTAAGCTCAGCTCACTGTCTCACTGTACTCTTTACTTAGAAAAGAGTAAAGTGAGCTAAGCTACAGTGTCGTGAAAAAAAACGCAGATTCAATTGCAAATTCCTTTTTCGTTTTTACCTAATTTTTCTTTGAAATCTCACTTAATCTTCATAGGCATATCTAACATATGTGGTGTCGGCAAGTTTAGAGCCATGTTATACTCCATATAAAACATTTATTTTTATTCATTTATTTAATAATATTGAGAGATATTGAGTTGACATTAACTATTTTTAACGTATAGTATTATTATTGGATTAAGTCTCTTTGTAGACCCTTTTAGTGGTTTCTCAAAATTTAAATTATATTATTAACTTTTTGCAGCTTTAGATTTGATGAAGAATGAAAAGGTGCATGCAATCATAGGACCTCAAAAATCAGAAGAAGCTCAGTTCGTAATCGATCTCGGAAGAAAAACTAATGTCCCAATCGTATCATTTTTTGCCACAAGTCCCTCTCTTTCTCCCACCAAGAACGAATTTTTCATTCGCACTGCCCATGACGATTCCTTTCAAGTAAAAGCCATAGCCGACATTGTAAAACCATATGGTTGGATGGAACTCATACTCATCTATGAAGATACAAATTATGGAAATGGCTTGATCCCGTACTTAACCAATGCCTTGCGAGAAGTTAACGCTCTTGCGAGAAGTTAACGCTCGAGTACTTCGTCAATGTGTCATTTCACCGGGTTCTAGTGACAGTGAAATTCCGATGAAGCTCGAGAGTTTGAAAGAAAATTATGCGCAGACGAGAATTTTCTTAGTTCATATGATTGCTTCCGTCAGTTCCAAGCTCTTTTTACAAGCAAAGAAATCAGGAATGATGGACGAAGGCTATGCATGGATCGTCACTGAAGGGTTATCGTCTTTGTTAGATCCTGTTCATTCCAAAGCAATCAATTCAATGGAAGGCGTATTGGGTTTAAGGCCGTTTATACCCTCTTATAGGAAGCTCCAAGTTTCCAAATTGAAATCTTCAATTAAGGGACAAAACCTCTTCGGATTGTGGGCATACGACACTATTTGGGCGGTGGCTACGGCGATTGAAAAGGCTGGCATGGCACATTTTGGCTTTACGACGTTGAATACTAGTGAGAATGAAGTTGATATTGCAGCGTTGGGAACATTTGAAGATGGTCAAAAGCTGCTTAACGCTTTGCTAAACACAACATTCGACGGCGCAAGTGGAGAGTTTCACTTGGTCAAAGGGCAACTGCAACCTTCAACATTTGAAATATTTAATGTTGTTGGAAAGCATGAGAGAATTATCAGATATTGGATTCAAACGAAAGGACTTCGACGAGATTTGAATGATAATGATAATAAGTTAGTAAACTCAAAGCTGAAGAACCCATCGGCCCTGGAGACAATACTATAAATCGGCCCAATAATAAATTGAGGATTGGGATTCCAGTGAGAAATGCTTTTACTGAATTTATCAATGTAGAAAACGAAACTGATGTGAATGGTGGGCCTAAAATTTCAGGGTTCTCCTATGAAGTGTTTATGGTAGTATTGGGTGTTCTGAAATTTCCCTTCCCGCATAAGTTCATCCCCTTCGGGGAAAATGGGGCGATAGCGGCGACTTACGATGAACTTCTCTATAAAATAAAATATCAGGTTGGTGCTGATGAATACTAAAAAATAAAACTTCAGTTTTTTCAGTCACGACTGCTGCATTTAATATTTTCCTTTAATTATAATCATACTATTGCAGGTATATGATGCTGTAGTGGGGGACATAGCAATTGTAGGAAACCGGTCAACTTATGTTGATTTTATGTTACCCTATTCAGAATCTGGCGTGTCAATGGGGTTTTGGTGAAAGATGATGCGAAGAAAGACTTCTGGATATTCTTAAAGCCATTGAGTTTGGATCTTTGGTTAACAACTGGCTTAGTCTTCATTTTAACAGGTTTGTGTTGGACAATGGCTTGAAACACTGTCGTATTAGAACTTAAATGGGACGACGTCATTTTGATCTGAACTGAGGAAGCAATCTTGAGCGTTGATGAAGAGAAGATTCAACAGTTGGAATTAACCCTACAGTCAACCATATAAAAGCAGAACTATTTTAGCATTTTGTACGCAGTAATTTTTGTGCCAACTCTCTCTTCTTCATTGACACAATATTGAGTCAGTTAGGGTTTCAATTTGGGTAATGTGAATCTTGTAACTTGGTGATTGGGTGACTGGGTCAGGTCATTCTAGGTGTATTTGTATACGCAGTCAGTAGGGATTGAAAGGGTATAATCTCTAGGGTGAGTTACAGGTTTGGAGAAGGGATTTGAGTGTTTTGTGGTGTTGTGTGTAAACTGTAATCTTGACAGTGATTTAGTGCAGCAAGCTTGTGTGTTTCCCGAACTCAACGTGGACGTAGCTTGCTGGAAATAGAGCAAGTGAACCACGGTGAAATTTTGGTTGTTCTTGTGCGTGTTGGTTGTGATTCTTGATTGTGATCTTTGTTTGGTTGATTCTTGTGTGCGTGTGGTTATAACAGTGGTATTAGAGCGTTAGGTTACAAGAAATTAGGGAGTTATCGGTTAAATTCCAATATGAGATTTCTAGGGTTTTTGGGACTGCCGATTAAATTGGGGCTTTCCCAATTTTAGGGTTTAGAAATCAAATTGGAGACAGACTAGATGAGTGTTATCCGGAACGAATTAGCACAGATCTCACTAGCAGTATAAATCTAGGGTATTCCCGTTTCTTGAAGATTGAAGAACAGAGTCTAGTTCTTGATCTTTCTTTCGCACAAACCTTTCCAAACACTTCACCATGACAAATACCACCACCCGAATGGAAATCTCCCAATATGATGGGAAGATTGACTTTGGGAGTTGGAAGAAGAAAAAAATGAAAGCATTACTTTCTCACAACAAGGTGGCCATTGCACTGGAAGAGGACTCCAAGAAGTGGCCAGAGGAAAAGCTGAAAAAGAAAGAGAAGATTAATGAGGAGGCATACAACTTGATAATCATGAACCTATCCGACAGC
This sequence comes from Pistacia integerrima, assembly GCA_026225825.1. Classification (NCBI taxonomy): domain Eukaryota; kingdom Viridiplantae; phylum Streptophyta; class Magnoliopsida; order Sapindales; family Anacardiaceae; genus Pistacia; species Pistacia integerrima. The sequence continues at coordinate 19,564,827 of CM047743.1, read as the reverse complement.
GTTCTTAGGAAGGTAGACAGAATTGAATCACCGATTGAACTCTGGGGTAAACTCAATAATTTGTATGCTTTGCAATCTACCCCCAACTTAGCCTTTTTAAAGGGGGCTTTATTTTCGTATAAAATGGATAGTGCTAAGAGTATAGATGAAAACCTAGACGAATTTCTGAAAATGACTTTGATCCTGAAAGGGACAGACCAAGCATTAGGAGAAACCAATCTAGCCATGATCCTATTGAACTCCCTGACTGATGACTACCATGTAGTCAAGAATGCCCTACAGTACTTGGGTACTATACCAAATCTTGACCTAATAACAGCAGGACTTAGGGCCAGAGAATTAGAATTAAAAACCAGAAACAAAATGGCACAAATTTGTTTGTTAAAAGCAGACCATAACTGTAACGCCCCACTTGAGATACGTAGTCATTGTTTATGGTATGGCCTAAAGGGTTACTGAATTTCTCCTAAATGAGTTTGTATATTATTCATGTTGTTTGGTTGGCCCTTGGTTGAGTTTATGTTTTGGGTTTGGTTGAGTGTTTACCCTGGAATTGAATAAGACTTGGCGGATTTTGGAGTTGCAGCCTTCGCCGGGGAGAGGAAGAAGCTTCGCCGCGGCGACGCCAGCTCTGTGATTTGCAACGTCGGTTCTGGAGTTCTTCGCCGAGGCGACAGATAATTCTTTGCCGCTGCGAAGGGTCGGCTGAGTTTTTGTTTCAGTTTCTAGAGAATTCTTTTCTAAGGGCAAAATGACCATTTTACCCCTAATTAGCAGGAAAAGTGGGGAGTAAAATGCAAGGAAATTTCATGGAGAATAGTATAGAATGGGGGTGAATTTGTAAAGAATTAAAGGATAAAGGTGGAATTTTCAAGAAAGAGTAAGGGCAAAATGGGAAAGAGTGTATATTATATGATCTAATAAGATTTTAGCTCTCTAAACCCTTTCATTTTTCCCTTCCTCCACTGCCTCTTCATCCCTCATTTTCTCTCAATTCCTCACTCAATCTTCCAAGGGATTTTTGAGAGTTTTGAGTTCGAATTTGACAAAGAATTGATCCTAAGCAAGAAGAGGTAAGAATCCCTACTCTAGATATGAGTTTTATTTATATACGGGTTAAGTTCTTACTAAGTTTATGCTTAGGAAATAAGGGAAAGCTAAGGTCCAACAAGAGTAGAGAGCTTTAGTGAAGACTACTCAAGTATGAGGTAAGTAAATCCAACCCAAGCTAAAGTTTAAGAAATCCTTCAGTAGAGATTTCTTTATACATGTATATATGATGCTTGTTGAGAAATTGAGTTGAGATGAGTATTCATGTTGTGTTTGTTGGATACACTTCCTTTATGAGAAGTGTTGATGTGTGATGAGTTTGAGATGAAGTTGGAGGAGATTGAGTAATTTTTTGGGGAGTGTTCTTCTATGATAGGAACTATGTCCATAGAAGGGAGCTTTCTCCCATTTTGGATGGTTAAAAAGAGAAGTAGAGTTGTAGTTAAAGAAGAGTTTTTGTATGCACATGAGTTGTTTGATGAAATGCCTAAGAGAAGTATGAGTATGAATAGTGAACCTTAATTCTTGCTACATTGCATATTGGCATTTCATAAGTGCATTAATTGAGCATAAACCATCCATATGCATTAATTATGCATTTGAGAAGTAGCTTGAGAAAAAGTAGAAAATTTTGAGTATAAGCTACACTATGAGTAATAGCTTGAGAAAGAGTAGAGAACTTTGTGAATAAACTACTCTAATAGTAAGAGAGAATAAGCAAAAGAAGAGAATAGAGTAGGTTGTGCGATGGGGAACCCGTGAGTAATGAGTAAAGTCACGAAGAGTGGGTTGGTGCTTTGTGATCTCCACCCAGCCGTGCCTTCGGTTAGATGGGGCCGTGACAGTCACAAAGAATGGGATAAGTACCCAGCTGTGCCTCCGGTAAGATGGGGCCGTGACATTCAGAGAGAGAGAGAGAGAATACACTCACATGGCCAAGGGTTCCGAATCCATGCATAACCGAGTCTGATCGGCAAAGAATGAGTAGAAGTCACGAGGAGTGGGTTGGTGCTTTATGATCTCCACCCAACCGTGCCTCCGATAAGATTAGGCCGTGACATGCAAGTGAGAAATAATAAAAAGAGACAGTGAGTAGGGTCACGAAGAGTGGGATGAGTACGTACCCAGCCGTGACCAACAACAAAAAGTTAAGAGAAAAGAGTTATGAGAAAGAGAGAACGGTAAAAAGAAGTCAGTGTACAGAGCGGGAGAAGTCCCTACCTGTGCCTCCGGTAAGATGCATCCGTGATATTTAAAGAGAGAGTTAGTAGAAAAGAATTATGAGAAATGAGAAAGAGATAATAGAGAGAATTAAAGGATGAGAAAACTTGAGAAAGAATGAGAAAGCTTGAGAAACTTGAGAAAGAATGAGATAGAATGAGAGAGTATGAGAAAGAATAGAGAGTAGAAGAAAGAAACATGCAGTTCTTTTGCATTAATTGCATGTACATCTCATACATGCATGCACCATGATTTTCCTTCATGGTGAGTATGATGAGAATAAGAGAGAACCATGATTTTCCTTCATGGTGAGTAAGAATAAGAGAAGGAGAAAAGAGAATAAGAACAGAGAGAAAGAAAGAATAAAAAGAGCAGAACAAAGTTAAAGGAGAATAAAAGTATTAGAAAGAAAGAGAAAAACAATGAGAATTAGAAATAGAAGATCGATAGAGTAACGAAATAACTAAAGAGTGAGTTGTGGGGACAGGTAGTAGAGGATTTACTTACTGAGAATTGTTGTGCTCACCCTATTGTTCTTCCCTATTTTGCAGGAAATAGGAGCAGCGGTCGGATGGACGTCGAGGAGCGGAGAGTATTGGCACTACTGTCCACCAGTTATGATATTTTGTATTAAGTAGAAAGTTTTTAATACATAGTATTTTGTATATGTAAAGAATTATATTTTATGAGTAAAGAAAAGTTTGAGCCCACTATCTTCCATACGCTATGTCTATCTATAATTTACATAGTATGTATTCTAAGAATAGTAGTAGAGAGCAGGTGTTACAAGAACCTAGTCAAACTGGTAAGGGAAATCAGAATAATCAGGGGGCTAGAAACAAGAAAAAATGGAAGGACAGCAACAAGCATAGAGTAGAGTCTAGAAAATGCTTCTTTTGTAATAAAACTGGGCACATTAAAAAGAATTGCTTCGAGTGGATTAAAAAACAAAAATAAGGGAGTATAGTGAATAACTAGCCCCCACCAAAAACCTGGTAGAGGAACCTGAAGTCCTCACTGTGTCAATGAATGACACTAGCAAAGAGTGGGTGCTAGACTCAGGCTGTTCATTTCACATGAGTCCTAGGAGAGACTGGTTCCAGGAATTTGAAAATGTTGACAATGAAACTATTTACATGGGAAACAATAATGCATGTAGGGTAAGAGGGATAGGCACAGTGACACTAAGGGTTAACACTGGAAAATTGGTAAAACTAATTAGGGTTAGGTATATACCTGAACTTAAAAGAAATTTGATATCCCTTGGCACCTTAGATGAATCAGGATGCTGTTATAGAGCAGAGAATGGATGTTTGAACATATATAGAGATAACAACCTGATACTGAAATGAGAGGAAAGAAATGGACTTTACATACTCTGTGGGGACAATTCCCAAAACTGCTTTAATTCTATGTTTATTTCTACTAACCTGTCTAATACAGAAAAGTGGCACCTTAGATTAGGCCACATGAGTCAAAGAGGCATGGACATTCTGAGGCATAAAGGGCAGTTTGGTAAGGACAAGACTACATCCCTTGAATTCTGTAAGAATTGTATTTTAGGGAAACAGCATAGAACCAGCTTCACTAAAGGGACACACCTAGCCACTAGCCAACTAGAATACATACACTATGACCTTTGGGGACTTGGAAAAGTGAAATCTTATGGAGGGAATAATTACTTTATGTCTCTAGTGGATGATTACAGCCGCAAGGTGTGGGTGTACCTACTGAAATCCAAAGATCAAGCTCTAGCTAGGTTTAGGGACTAGAAAACCCTAGTAGTAAACCAAATGGGCAAAAGGGTAAAGGTTCTTAGAATAGACAATGGGCTGGAATTCTATAACCAAGAATTTGACAAGTTTTGTAGTGATCAAGGGGTTTTAGGACATAGGACAGTAACCTACACCCCACAACAGAATGGAGTGGCAGAACGAATTAATAGAACCCTCCTTGATAAAGTTGGGTGCCTATTAGTAACCTCTAAACTCCCCACCTCCTTTTGGGGAGAAGCCCTTACCACAGCAGCATACCTGATCAATAGGAGCCCGTCTACTGCAATAACCCTAAAGAGTCTTGAAGAAATATAGACTGGTAGAATCCCAGCCCTAAGCCACCTAAGAGTCTTTGGTTGTGCAGCCTATGCACACAACATAGGAGGTAAATTGGAACCAAGATCAACTAAGTGCATATTTTTAGGGTATCAAGAAGGGACCAAAGGTTATAGACTTTGGGATAGAGAATCTCCAGGGGTTAAAATCATTGTGAGCAGAGATGTGATATTCAATGAGGGAGTCTTTCCCTATAAGGAAATTAGAACAAGATCTGACCCCATTTCAAGCTCAGAGGACTCCTTTAGCCATCCTGAAGTTACACCAATTGACGTGGAGCTTCCTACTCAAACACAAACCATTCAAGAAACTGAAGCTGTTACTGAACCTAGAGAAGAAACTGGACAAACTGATCCAAAACATGAGGATGAGACAGAAACAGCAGATGACACTAAGATCCAGCCTGAAAACTTGCAAGATTACCAGCTTGCAAGAGACAGAACCAGAAGATAGGTAAGGGCACCCACAAGGTATTCATATGCTGATCTAATATATACTGCTCTTCTTGCAAGTACCAATGTACAAAGATCAGAGCCTGAAACCTATGAGGAAGCCATGCAGTCAAAGGAAAAGGATCAATGGAAGGCTACTATGGAAGCTGAAATGAAGTCTTTGGAAGGTGAACAGAACCTGGAAGCTTGTACCAAAGCCTAAGGATTAGAAACTAGTACAATGGAAGTGGCAGTTCAAGTTAAAGGAAGGTATCACTGTAAAGGAGCCCCTCAGGTATAAGGCTAGATTAGTAGACAAGGGTTTCACCCAAAGAGAGGGAATAGACTTCAATGAAGTCTATTCCCCGATGGTTAAGTACAAAACCATAAGGCTAATGTTGTCCATAGTAGCCCACCAAGATCTAGAGCTTGAACAATTAGATGTTACAACTGCATTCCTACATGGAGATCTTGAGGAAGAGATCTACATGAGCCAACCCCTAGGTTTCATAGATAAAAAGGCCCCCAACCATGTTTGTTTATTGCTGAAATCTCTATAGGATTCACTAGGAGTAGGTATGACAATTGCTTCTACTTTGCTGTTATGGATGATATACCTATTTACTTACTGATGTACGTAGATGATATGTTACTAATAAGAAAATCAAAGCCTTTAATCTGTGAGTTAAAGAATAAACTCAACGCTAAATTTGAAATGAAAGACCTAGGGGATGCTAGGAAGATCTTAGGCATGCAAATTGATAGGAACAGGAGCAAATGCAAACTGAAAATTCACCAGTGTTCATACCTGCATAAGTTGGTAGAAAAATTTGGAATGACAGGGACTAAAACTGTCTCAATGCCTTTAGCTAACCATTTCACATTAAGCAAGGCCCAATGCCCTAATACTGATGCTGAGTTAATTAAAATAGAGACCATACCTTATGCAAATGTAATTAGGCCCTTGATGTATGCTATGATTAGTACTAGGCCTGGTTTATCATTTGTGATATCATTACTGAGTAGATACATGTCCAATCCTGGTATGGAACACTGGACAGCACTGAAATGGGCACTCAAATATGTTAATGGCTCATTGAATGTTGGATTGGAATATTTTAAAAGGTATGCCTCACTTGAGCTGGTTGGTTTTGTAGACTCTGATTTTGCAGGTGACAAAGACACTAAGAAGTCAACTACAGCATATTACTTTACCTTGGGGAGTAATTGCATCAGCTAGAAGTCACAATTATAGCCTATAGTTGCATTGTCATCAACTAAAGTTGAATATGTGGTTGTAGCTGATGTATTTAAGGAGGCAATTTGGCTCAAACGAATCCTGAGTGAAGCAAACCTATCTGAACAGAAGCCAACCATTTTTTCAGACAGTCAAAGTGCAATACACCTAAGTAAAAATCCGATTTACCATGAGCGAACCAAACACATAGATGTTCGCTACCACTTTGTGAGAGATCTGGTCACCAGGGAGGAGATAGCTCTCAATAAGGTTCCTGTTGAGCACAATCCAACAGACATGGGTACGAAGATAGTTACACTTGCTAAGTTCAAGCATTGCTTGAACCTGTTGTCCATTAAGTAAGCAAGGGTAACAAAAGAGTCGTGAAGGATTCACTGAAGGCTAGCTGCACTGGTATAGGGGGTTGTTTCAACCCATCAAGGTGGAGATTGTTGGATGATGGCTTGAAACACTATCGTATTAGAGCTTAAATGGGACGACGTCGTTTTGATCTGAACTAAGGAAGCAATCCTAGCGTTGATGAAGAGAAGATCCAACGGCTGGAATTAACCCTACAGTTAACCATATAAAAGCAGAACTGTTTTGGCATATTGTACGCAGTAATTTTTGTGCAAACTCTCTCTTCTTCATTAACACAATATTGAGTCTGTTAGGGTTTCAATTTGGGTTGTGTGAATCTTGTAACTTGGTGATTGAGTGGCTGGGTCAGGTCATTCTGGGTGTATTTGTATACGCAATCATTAGGGATTGAAAGGGTATAATCTCTAAGGTGAGTTACAGGTTTGGAGAAGGGATTTGAGGGTTTTGTGGTGCCATGTGGGTTTTGTGGTGCTATGTGTAAACTGTAATCTTGACAGTGATTTGGTGCAGCGAGCTTGTGTGTTTCTCGAGCTCAATGTGGACATAGCTTGCTCAAAATAGAGCAAGTGAACCATGGTAAAATTCTAGTTGTTCTTGTGCGTGTTGGTTGTGATTCTTGATTGTGATCCTTGTTTGGTTTATTCTTGTGTGCGTGTGGTTATAACAGTTTGGTTATATGGGTTCTTGAGCATCGTATAAACACCAAATTCAGAGGACCTCCAGAGCATCAACTTGGCATAATATTTTGGTTCTCCTTCTCGACACTCGTCTTTGCTCACAGTAATTAACTTCCAAACTGATTACATTTCTTTCTCCTACATAAAATGGAAAGGTTTATAATAGTTTATACTGATATATTTTGCTTCGTTTTATTGTCAACGGAGATCATTTTAGGAATTAGAATCAATTTTAGGTTATGAGAGTCCGACGGGATGTATGATGTACAACAGTTGTTTAAAAATATAATAGATCACCAAATCTACAATATTTAAACAAGTTTATGCTAATATTACCAAGGAAATTTTTCTTTTATCTGTGGATGTATGTAGGTTTTGTAATTTATATTTATATGTGACCGATTTTAGGTAACCAACCCACATTAAATATTGCATCTCGTTATGTAATATAATTTATATTTATATGTAATCTCAATGTTTGTTATCACTTTTGATAGTGTGATATCTTAGAAGTTTATTAAAAATAGTGTTTTTATGTGTGGTTTCAGGAGAAAAGGTGGTGAACAATTTGTCAAAATTTGTGTTAATTATATGGATTTTTGTGGTACTCATCTTGACACAAAGTTACACTGCAAGTTTAGCTTCAATGTTAACAACGAAGCGGCTGCGGCCTTCGTTTGATGATGTGCAAGAGATCAAAAACATGGCTACTTTGTAGGATACCAGAATAATTCTTTTGTGAAAGATCTCTTAATAAATCAACTGAGATTTAGTGAAGACAAATTGAGGCCTTATAACACCCCAGAAGAGTATAATGTAACATTGTCTAAAGGAGAGGTGGCTGCAATTTTTGATGAAATCCCATACATAAAGCTCTTCCTTAATAAGTAATGGAAGATTCTTTATCCATTACTTATTACACATGACTTTATTCATGTTATAACATTCAAACATTCAATTGTGTATAAGCTTGGCCTTAATTTGTATCCTTGCTTCATAAGATATAAAAACATGGTTGATTAAAAAAAAATGCAAACTTCCGCGATAGATTTATATAGTAAATTTCTAATGGAGACATCCTAGCGTGGTTAACATGCTGACTATAAGTCAATGACTAGTCTCTGACTTGGGGAAATGCAAAAAATCAAAGTCAAGGATACAAGGTGCAAAACTCAAAACCAAAGTTTAGTCTTTAGCCTTTAGTTTGTACATTTAAAATTTCTGGATGTTCGCACTTTAAATTTCTCATATATACATATATTTACAATATTTTGTATGATTACTATAATTCCAATGAATTAATATGGTGATACATATCTTCTTGTTTCAGGCCTTTCAACAAGGTTCCCCATTGGTTCCTTACATGTCAAGTGCAATTTTGAAGGTGACTGAAGATAAAGATACAATGGAAGCAATCGAGAGAAAGACTTTTGGCAGCAAAACAACTTGTGAAGATAAAAGCACGACAATTTCTTCAGGTAGCAGTCTCAGTGTGTACAGCTTCGGGGAGCTCTTTATAATCATAGGCGTTGCTTCCATTTCTGCACTCTTGCTACATCTCTTCAACTTCATTCGTTCACACTGGCCTGTCTTGAATGACCACCATCTTCACTCCGAACGATCCTTCCTAGCGAAGATCGTCGATTTGATAAAGCATTTTGACAAAAAGGATCACTCTTCATACCATTTCAATAGAAGTGAATCAAGAGTATATCCTGCACAAAATCTAGAAGCCAATGTTGTAGCTTCAGCTCCAAATCATATTGTTGATATGCAAAACCATTCAAGGACTTCTTCCGAAGGAGGAGAGAATAATGATACATCTATTGATAAACTACAGACATCTTAGACATATAATGTAGAGATTAGATATATTCTCCATGTAAAGTAGTAAATTATGTTAGGCATATGGTTGCAGATTGTTATGTTTTATCTATTTTAAGAGCGTAAACAACATTTTCCTTCCCAAATAATAATTTAATGACATTTTCTCATCCATATACGTTTAAAATACGACTTTAATACCCAAATTTATGTTTCGTTTTCGATTCTAGCATCATTGCAATCCCACACCACCACCATTCTCTTTCCTGATCATCACTCACCAAAACTCATCAAATCCTACTCTTGCCGTCCTTGTGAATTGCTGGTAATCGAGCGATTAGGTTTTGCGTAGCTGCCCTTCCAAGTCAAATTCCGATCAATCTCAACCACCAAAATTCAACCTTCTACCACCAAAAGACTCTTCGGTCTCTCTTATTTAAAAGCCCCAACAATCTGAACCAAGTATGTTCTCTATTTGCCGTTTGATATTAATTTGGATATTAAAGTGGTATTTTAAAAGTCTACAGGTGAGAAATTGTAATTAAACCATTATTTGGGTGGAAAAAAGCCATTAACTCTTCTATTCTATTATGAAAATTTTCTTTGTGCAAATGTCAGTAATTTTTTTTTTTTTAAATTAGATTTTTGTTAAACTTAAATGGTGTGGTTATGAATCAAACTTGATTTGGGGCCATGTGAGTTTGGGTTTTCTACTCACATTTGACTTCCTTGTTGCTGGTCCAATCTATTGGCCCAATTTTTGTTTAATTTTCCCTCCCAAAGAATAATTTAATGACATTTTCTCAACCATATACGTTTAAAATACGACTTTAATACCCAAATTTATGTTTTGTTTCCGATTCTAGCATCGTTGCAACCCCACACCACCACACTACAAGAATTTAGGTTTCTCACAACAAAATAATTTGTCACTATAAATATCAAAATTGTGGCCATTTCTTTAATGTGAGGAATTATATTGGTCACCAGCTTGGTCACATTAAGCTTGTACTCTTAAGTGTATGGTGACGAAAGAACGTTTGGTCACCATAACTTAATTATTTATTGTGACAATAATAATTTGTCACTTTAAACTAGTTTATTGTGATAAATTATTTGTAACAATAGAAAGTAATTTTTATCACTACAAGTAATATTTTGTCACAATTGATTTACATTTAAAGACCAAATGGTAAGCTTTATGGTGAAAAAATCATATATTATGACAAAATTGATTTTGTCAAAATTGTGAATGGCGACTAAATTATTTGGTTTTTAACAGTGACAAAAATTTATTTGTCATTGACTTTATTGTGACAACATTTATTTCGTCACATGTTTGTTTATATGACAATATTATTTGTCAAAAATTGTATAGTGACAAAAATAATTTTGTAAAAAGTTTAATAGCATGACAAATAATTTTTGATACAAATATTTTTACATGACATATTTTTTATTGTCAAAATAATATAAGCGTGACAAAATATTTTTTGACATCTCAATAATGATAAAAATATTCATGTCTGTGCTTCTAAAATGTGACAAATCTTTTTCGTGAAAAGAATATTCAAGTGAAAAAAAGAAATTATGGGAAAATTAAAATCGTGATAAATTATATTTATCAAATTTTGTTAATAGCGACAAAAATATTTTTGTCAAAAACATGAAAAGTGTAGTGACAAAAATTTAAGTCATTAAATTTTAAGACCTTATATAATTTTTTTTGTTAATATTAAAAGTGACAAAAATATCTTGTCAACAATTTAAAAGAGTAACAAAAGTTATTTTATATCAATTTGATCTGACAATTTTATATATACATTTCACATTTAATAAATAAAATTATAAATAATTACCCTTTTTTTTCCCACAATGGAACGTACAGCTATTATCATTATCAAAACTATGAATCCATATATCACTTTTAACTTAAGATGAAATTATATCAAGGCAAAATTTATTAAAATATATAAAGTCAACAACATTATAATTTTAATAAGCTTTAACACATAAAAGCTAAAGATAGTCTACTACGGCTATTTTATTGATAAAAATATGAAAGCATTCATGTGTTGATGGTCTCTTCTTGATCATTTTTTCATTTTGCAAAAAAAAAAAAAAAAAATGTCATAAGAATATATATATATATATATATATATATATATATATATATATAGAGAGAGAGAGAGAGAGAGAGAGAGAGAGAGAGAGAGAGAGAGAGAAGGAAAAAAAATAACAATAACCTAATATTACATTAATTACTAGAGAGGCTTTTAATTGAAACATAATTTTCTTTATTACGTTCATTATGTCAAATAGTAAATAAAGAAGAAAACTAAAAAACATCACTCTCCTTGGTGTTTTTATTTTGTAAAGTTTTATAAATGTTGCGTATAGGAAACCTTTTTTCTTATTAAATATACAAAAAAATATATAATCTTCTTTATTGTAGACCTATATATGTATTTTTTTTATTTAATTAAAAAAAACTAACTCTATAGATAGTATTTTATTAAAAATATCAAAACTAAAATATACTTTCTGATAATAAAAAAAAATATTGTGCAAATTATGAACTTACATTACCTTGATAGGGCACAAATATCCCAAAAAGAGAAGGAACTGCAATACGAATTTCATCAAAGAGAACAAGAGGATGGCGATCAATATGAAAATTTATGAGTGTGATAAAATATCCATCAAGTCTCCAATATTTTGTGTGGCTGCGTCAGTCACCCACGAACTGCTCTCCAAGTTAAACATGGCGTTGAAGTACCCTGATGAATTTTCCCCGCTCTCCACGACCAATGAACAACTGAAAAATGTGACAAAATATATTAATTATTCTGATGGAATAAAAGATGCAAAGCTTTTAATATATTGATTATTCTGCAACCTTAAAAATATTTGACATGTCTAACTGAATATAAGGCACAAACAAATCACACCACAAAATCATCCTGTGACCAACATGAGGAAACTGGTGGCACAAGAGAAACAAGTGAAAGAGATGCGTACAGTGAATTTAGGAAGCCAGATTTTGTGTACGTCTACAAGTTCCATCATTAGATTAAGTAGGTCAGAAAAAGGCACTATCCAACGCCATTCCAGCAATTGAAAGATCTTCCGCTCCATAAAGAAGGCTGCATATTATTATGAAAAATTAATCCTTTCCAGAGATCTATGCACAAAAAAAACTTGATTTATCAATAAACAATACACTTATGTAATATTTATCTATTCTGAGAGAGGAAAAAAAAAAAAATCCATCAGTATTACATGCTTCGTAGCACATCACAAATTCTCAAGTCTGGTTAATCCTGTTTCCATCATTAGAGATTTATAAAAGAAGCTGACACCGGTAATAAGTTGACAAGTGACAAGACAAAATACCTAGTGACTGCACCCATAGATCAAACCAAATACCAAGACTCCAATACCCTGATGGAATTTTCCTCTATTATTATGATGAGAAAATTTGTGAAGTAATAAAGAGAAGTAATGCCGGAGCATAAGACAAAAAAAAAAAAAAAAAAGCACGGAACGATATTTTAATTGTATTGACTTTTTGTCCAAAGAGATGTTTACCTTTTTCATTTGGAAGGCTATAAATAAAGTCTTGCTTTGTCCCTTATAATCATCCATTAGCATTATCAAAATATTTGAGTTAAAGCACTTGTTTTTCTCTCCCTCTTTGAGGTTTCTTTTAGTTATCCTTGGCATAGCCAACCAAGGTAAGCTTTTTTGCTACTCTTGCCATAGTGAGGTTTATTCTAACCTCACCATAATTGGCATCCATAGTGGGGTTTTCAACCTGGCCAAGATTGGGGTTCTCGCGTCCCAGCGTCAGCTTGGTATCAGAGCTTTGGTTTCTTCTTCAGGTAATTTTTTCCTCCTTCTCACTTTTACTTTCAAGTAGCCATTATTCTAGTTTTTTTTTTCCTTGCCTAGTCATTAGTTTACAGAGCTTTGGTTTAGGACAGTAAGGAGTTATTTAATTCATATGCATGTCTAGGAAAATTCTGTCAACAAGACGATAAGAGTCTAAGGAAAGTGCGTTTTAAGTGAGACCGCTTGTGACCCCTCCACTTTCCTGGGAATTTTCCTGGTGCGTATTGAACCATAGTAGTGCTTACTACTATATCAAGTTTCTGTAAATTATTTGATTTTTATATCTCATCACCCCTATCACAAAATGCCACCAAAACCTCCAAATTGTCAGAAAACTGTGCGAGATGTTGAAATTGAGGATTTAAGAAACCAAATCAAAGAACTACAAGAACAACTTGCAAGACAGGGAGTCACACGAGATCAAGATGATAAAATCAATAATAGCTCCAACAGTGAAGGTGAGGGCACCAATCCATTTGGGGAAGACTCCTTATCTCGAGATGAATCTCCTAGGTTCCGTCCGAGGGGTCAAGGCAGTGAATTTGGGATTTCAAGCTTCAAAGTAGACATTCCTGAGTTTGAGGGAAGACTTTAGCCAGATGATTTTATTGACTAGTTACACACGGTAGAAAGAATTTTTTAGCTTCAAGATGTTCTTGATGAGAAGCGTGTGAAACTGGTTGTAATAAAATTGAAGAAATATGCATCTATATGGTGGGAGAATTTGAAACAACAGCGAGAAAGGAGGGTCGTCAGAAGATCAGAACATGGGAGAAGATGCGTCGAGAACTCAAACGTAAGTTTCTTCCAGCACACTATCGGCAAGACACTTTTCTTCAGTTTCATAATTTAAGACAAAGAGCCATGTCGGTAGAAAAGTATACGATGGAGTTTGAGCAACTTCTTCTGAAGTGTGATATCCATGAACCAGAAGAGCAAACTATCACTCGTTATCTGAGAGGTCTTAATGTAGAGATTGCAGATGTCATGCAATTACAACCATATTGGAGTCTAATTGATGTTATCCAGTTAGTGATTAAGGTTGAGAAGTAGCGGGCACGGAAGAACACTATAAATTCCACAAGATAGAGGGAGACTACAACAAGCCGTGGGAAACAAAGCTTAGCACCCGTTCCAAATTCTAAAGTAAACTCCTTCAAACCTCCTTATAGAAATGATAAAGAGGGTGGTTCTAATCGCACTCCTAATGTCGCTTCAAGAAAATGTTTCAAGTGCCAAGGTTTTAGGCATATCGCTTCTGATTGTCCAAATCGAAGAATTGTTTCACTTGTGGAGGAAGAAGTTATTGAAGAGCATGTTGAGGAGGGTACAATAGATGAAGAAGAAATGCTTGATGATGATAGAATAGAAGAAGTACCTGCTAATAATGGAGAATTCCTTGTGGTACGTCGCAATCTTAGCACCGTTATGATGACTGAAGATGAAAGTTGGCTTCGTCATAATATTTTCCATACAAGGTGCACGTCCAAAGGGAAGGTTTGTAACGTCATTATTGATGGGGGTAGCTATGAAAATGTTGTTGCCAATTATATGGTAGAGAAATTGAAGCTCCCAACCGTAGCACATCATCATCCTTATAAACTACAATGGTTGAGGAAACGAAATGAAGTCAAGGTGTCCAAGCGTTGTTGTGTTCAATTTTCCATCGGGGATAAGTATCAGGATGAAGTTTGGTGTGATGTTGTTCCGATGGATGCTTGCCAATTATTATTGGGACGCCCATGGCAGTATGATCGTCAAGCTCTTCATGATGGATACAAAAGCATGTATTCTTTCAAAAAGGATGGGGTAAGAGTAATGTTGACCCCTATGAGGCCAGAAAATCGTTTGAAGAAACCAGAGGAGCCTGCGGCATTCATCACGAGATCTAGTCTTAAGAAGGCTTGTCAGGAAATAAACCAGGTGTGCTTGTTACTATTGTGCAAAGAAAATGAAGTGTCATCTCTTGCCTTGCTCGAAGAAGTCAAGCACTTACTTCAAGAATTTTCTGATGTTGTGCGAGATGAGATACCTCATGGGTTGCCACCAACACGAGATATTCAACATGCTATTGATTTCATTGCTGGTTCTGTCATTCCAAATAAACCAGCATACGGCATGAACCCTAAAGAACATGAGGAGCTACAATGCCAAGTTAAGCAACTATTAGAGAAAGGCCTAGTAAGAGAAAGTGTCAGCCCGTGTGCAGTCCCTGCTTTACTAGTTCCAAAGAAAGATGGGAGACTTGGCGTATGTGCATTGATAGTCGTGCTATGAACAAGATTACTATCAAGTATCGTTTCCCCATTCCTCGGCTTGATGACTTGCTGGATCAGTTGCATGGAGCCACCGCTTTTTCCAAGATAGACCTACGAAGTGGCTATCATCAAATTCGAATGCGGGTTGGGGATGAATGGAAAACTACATTTAAAACTCGTGATGGGCTATATGAATGGAAAGTCATGCCTTTTGGCCTCTCCAATGCACCCAGCACCTTTATGTGTCTCATGAATCAAGTTTTTCGCCCTTTCATTAGACAGATTGTTGTGGTATATTTCGATGATATTTTGGTATATAGCCGAAACCCTGAAGACCATTTGGAGCATTTACGACAGATCCTTGAAGTGCTCAGGAAGCAAAAACTCTTTGTCAACTTGAAGAAATGTGAGTTTTTAACAAACAAGGTTGTCTTTCTGGGGTATGTTGTGTCCAGCCAAGGAATTGAAGTGGACCAGAGCAAAGTTGAAGCTGTTATCAGTTGGCCTACTCCGAAAACCCTTCATGATGTGCGAAGCTTTCATGGGTTGGCCTCTTTTTATCGGCGTTTTATTAGAAATTTCAGCTCTATTGCTGCCCCACTCTCTGAATGCCTCAAGGGAGATAGTTTTACATGGAATGCCAAGGCACAACAGAGCTTTGAAGAATTGAAAGAAAGGCACACTACGGCTCCTGTGCTTACCCTACCTAACTTCGATTTAGTGTTTGAAGTTGAGTGTGATGCCTTCAATATCGGTATTGGCGTTGTACTTTCTCAAGAAGGGCGACCACTAGCATTCTTCAGTGAGAAACTTAATGATGTAAAGTTGAAGTACTCTACCTATGATAAGGATTTTTATGCCATTGTTCGCGCCTTGAAACATTGGAGCCACTACTTGCTGTCAAAAGAATTCATCCTATACTCTGATCATGAAGCCCTCAAGCACTTTAACTCCCAACAGAAACTCAACCGCCATCATGCAGATTGGAGTGAGTTTCTTCAAGCCTTTCCATTTCTTCTCAAACACAAATCAGGTGTACAAAATAAGGTAGCCGATGCATTAAGTCGTCATCATACTTTACTTTCCACCTTACAGTTGAAGGTTGTTGGTTTTGAAGTTGTGAAAGAATTATATGAAGAAGATCCTGACTTTGGTAACATCTCGAAGTCTAGTTCTTTGCAATCTTACAAGCAATTTCATCACCAAGATGGGTATCTTTTTAAGGGCAACCAACTATGTATTCTCTCTACGTCAGTCTATCCTTTGGGAAGCTTATAATGGCGGATTAGCCGGGCACTTTGGTAGGGACAAAACTTTAGCTCTTGTAAAGGAAAAATTTTATTGGCCCAAGATGGAATGAGATGTTATCCGGCATGTCCAAAAGTGTCGCATTTGCCACATTGCCAAGCTTGGAAGTCAAAATACTGGTACATATAGACCCTTGCCCATTCCCGAAGCTCCTTGGAAGATGTGAGCATGGATTTTGTTGTGGGTTTGCCAAGAACACAAAGGCAAAAAGATGTTGTGATGGTAGTCGTTATAGGTTTTCTAAAATAGCCCACTTTGTGCCATGTCACAAAACTGATGATGCTTCTCACATTGCTGATCTATACTTCAAAGAGATTGTACGTCTTCATGGAATTCCAAAGACTGTCACCTCAGATCGAGATGTCAAGTTCATGAGTCATTTCTGGTGGACCTTATGGAGAAAAATGGGAACGCACTTACAGTTCAGCTCAGCTGGCCACCCTCAGACTGATGGTCAAACTGAAGTAGTCAATAAAAGTTTGGGAAATCTATTGCGAAGCTTTGTGGGGAAACACATTCGCCAATGGGATCTTGTATTAGCCCAATCAAAATTCTCTTACAATAGTTCTGTAAGCCAAACCACAGGAAAGTGCCCCTTTGAAGTAGTATATGGCAAACGTCCCCTTAGCCCTTTAGACCTTTCGCCATTAATTACCTACTACCCGTTAATTCAGTGCTGATGCTGATAGGCATGCCGAACAGATCAAGAAGCTTCATGAAGAGGTTCGAGAGAAGATTCTTCGTCAAAATGCTAAGTATCAGCAACAAGCCAACAAGCACAGAAGGCCGGTTAAATTCAAGGAAGGAGACTTAGTGTGGATTCATCTAAGGAAGGAGTGTTTCCCTGAGTTGCGTATGGAGTTGTCTCCTCGAGCTGACGGACCATTTCGAATTTTGAAACGTATCAATGATAATGCTTACAAGATTGAGCTCCCTAGAGATTATGGAGTCTTTACTACTTTCAATGTTGCTGATCTATCTCCTTACTACGGAGAACATGATGAAGGCATGGAACTCGATGACGAGTCTCTTCCAACCCGGGAGAATAATGCTGGAGCATAAGACAAAAAAAAAAAAAAAAAAAAAAAAAAAAAAAAAAAAGACATGGGAATGATATTTTAATTGTATTGACTTTTTGTCTAACATTGGAAAGAGATGTTTACCTTCTTCACTTGGAAGGCTATAAATAAAGCCTTGCTTTGTCCCTTGTAATCATCCATTAGCATTATCAAAATATTTGAGTTAAAGCACTTGCTTTTCTCTTCCTCTTTGAGGTTTCTTTTAAGTTATCCTTGGCATAGCCAACCAAGGTGGGCTTTTTGGCTATTCTTGCCATAGTGAGGTTTATTCTAACCTCACCATAATTGGCATCCATAGTGGGGTTTTCAACCTCGCCAAGATTGGGGTTCTCGTGACGTTCCAGCGTCAAGAAGATATATAGTTTTTCTAAATGGAAAAAAGTGACCGAGGGGACTTGGTATTTGGTTTGATCAAATGGGATGATAGAAAAATAGAGACTTGGTATTTGGTTCTTGGAGATAATCTTTTTTAGTTCGACTCCATGCCATGATTGTTGTATAACAAAGAAAGATTGATAACAATGTTGAAAAAAAAAAAATGGAAAGAAGATGAAGGATTAGGAAAAGGAAACAGAATAAAAGTAATTAGGTTATTGATTTCGTAAATATATACTTGACTTTAATAGGAAATATATTTAAAATAGGAAATACACTTAAAAATAGAATTCGATTTTTAATTGTGTATATATAACTAGGTTGAAGCATGAAAGATATTAAAATAGGATACTTAAAAATAGTTTAGAATTTTAATTGTAAATATATAATTGACTTAAAGTATAAAAGATATCTAAAATAGAAAAGATACTTGAAAATAGTTTAGAGTTTTAATTTTCAGATCTTTAGGAGGGAATTAAAAAATAAAATTGCCGCCTCCTTATAGATTGCCTCCAAAATTTTTCCCACTCCAACAATTTCATTTATAAGAACAATTACATTGGACCTACCCGAATCTAACCCGACCCAAGTCTAAACCCAATTAGACATTGGGCTTATTGTGAAGGAGGAGCTACCTCTCATCCCTGCCCGCTCACCAACGAGTGGGACCACCACACTCATCAGGGAGCGAGACCCTCGAATGAATCGCCATAGGCACACAATCTGTCAATGCTAAGAAAAGTATACACCATATTCAACACAAATTATATTGTTTGGCCCTTCATAGTTTTTATAAATTTTTACATGGCCTCCTCAAAATAAAAGAAAATATAATTCTCTTGATTAAAATATAAATTGTTCATTGAGTTAACCAAACTCATGATTAAATTATTTGAATAAGTAAATATTAATTAATAAAACTAGATGAGCTTGTTATTCATTTTTTTAATATTAATTACTTAGTGTTGGGCTAAAAACAAAATTCA
Source organism: Pistacia integerrima (assembly GCA_026225825.1). Taxonomy (NCBI): domain Eukaryota; kingdom Viridiplantae; phylum Streptophyta; class Magnoliopsida; order Sapindales; family Anacardiaceae; genus Pistacia; species Pistacia integerrima. The sequence continues at coordinate 19,545,995 of CM047743.1, read as the reverse complement.
ATGCATATATAACAAACAAAATATAATTTTATTTTATTACGATTGTATACTCTCTTTTCAAGTTTGTAATATATATATATATATTTCGCTTAGCTTATATGTGCTTATTGTATTTAATTGATTTAATGACCCAAACTTTTCAATTAAGCTTTTTTTCAGGTTTTTATATTTATTTAATTAATAAATTACTTATGCTTATAAAAAAAATAATAAAAATGTCTATCTTTAATATATAAAATATATATTATTATTTGTCATAACTATAAATATTGTAATTGATTTTTTTATATAATTTCAACCTAATACATATTCATCATTTACAGGCATATATATTCTCACTCACCCCATAAAATTAGAAGTTTGAATCAATTACTCAATCGAAGTTCTTGCTGCAATAGATTAGAAATGACACATTAAATTAAGTAGAGTATTAACTAAACCACATCAAACACCCACCTCAAGGGTAGCTTGAATTGCATAATATACCCCAATTTTCTAATTTTCTATGATCATGGACTATGTATATTTTAATACATGACAATCTAAAAGAATGTAAGTGTTCCAATGAGGATGAGACAACCACCTGTATGGTCTAAAAAACATGTTATTCATTAAGCAAATATTGATTGTAGGGTCTTTTTCTGATATTAATTAATTTAGTCAAGTTTTATTATTGTAGAGTTATTATTACAAGTTTGAGTAGTATTAGGATTAAGTATTGCTTTGTCTAAGCTTATAAGCTGGTCAAACTAGCTTATAAGCTTTAAAATTAAGTTGATCTGTTTGTTTATAACTTTTTTGAGCTTATAAATTGAGCTTGTAAAACAAAAAAAAAATAAGTTGGGGGGAGAGGGGGAATTTTTTTTTTTTTTTTTTTGTGCTTATAAGTTAGTTTGACCAAGTATATTACCACATCATCCTTGTTTAATTTTAAAATTTTATAGTATACTTTTGTTTAATGTAGTACACTTTTTAGTCATTTTATAATAAAATATACTTATAAGCCATATTTTACCAAACACATCAACTACTTATCAGTCACATATAAGTACTTTAACCAAACACGTAATTGCTTAAAATTTTCAAATGCTTATAAGCTAATTTTCATAAACTCAAACAAACACCCCCTAGAAATATTACTCATTATAGAATTATGATATTAAAGCATTAGAATTGTATTTTTATTGGATTATGATATATTCTAATATGCTAAAATGAGTTTTTTTTTTTTCTTTTTCCAAATTAAGAGTAAAGTGTGTGCAAAGATAATTGGTGGAACTGCTAAATATTAATGAAATAAATAAATAAATAAAAAGAGACCAAAGGTTTTAAAAACCCATTTAAAAAAAAAATAGACAGTGGGTATTCTAACCCATGCACTCTTCTCTCAAATGTTCCCCTTAAACTCTCAGGCAAACCTGCTCATTTATTTTTCTTTCCTTACTAACAGTATATATTTATTTTGTTTGATATATTTATCTATAGAGTAAAACTAGCTTTACAAATAGGCATATAAAGAGTCATACAAAGAGATAAAACTAGCCTTATAAATAATCTAGTCTTTGAAAAAAGGAAAAGAGAGAGAGAGAAAGAGATAATGGGAAAAAAAAGAGACAATAATAAATTTCAAAGGCTGAATTTCTCTCTTTGTATGGCTCTTTATATACTTATTTATAACGCTAGTATTACTCCCTTCCTTTTTGTTTTTCTCTCTTCTTTATGAAATAAACAAACCCCAAAACAGTTTTCTGTTTCCGAACTTCTCTCTCACAAGCGATATGGTTATCTCTGCTGGCATGGATTCTGAATCTTCTTAGTCTTAGTGCTTTTTATTTTCCTTCTTTCAGATTTGGTTTTCCCAATTCAATTTTATAAAGAAAAGAAGAGACCAAGGACGGCTCACTTCACCCAATTCAATTTTTCCCTTTTTCGCCCAAACTCTAACCCTGACATTATCTACAAAGTGACGACAAAAAATTTAGGAGAATCAAAGGAGAGTTCATAACGAAATCGAGAAAAGAAGCAAAGGAGTAAAAGAAGAGCAAGAAGCAAGAAGGTGATCTTGAAGAAAACCAAAAAAGCAGCTCCAGATCTTGAATTTCGGGTTCTTTGGGCTACAAAGCAGTAAGTTCTTTATCTTATTATTCTTGCTGACCTAGGTTGTTTGATTTTTAATTATGGATTATGTTACTTTTACTTTTAATTTGTTTTAGATGGCTGTATCAACAAGAAATTGTGTCCTATGCATTTATTAAATTTTACAGAATGTAACAGCTTTTGCAATAAAGATCACCCATATCTTTGCTGTGTTCTCAACCAAATTTGCTAGAAGTTGAAAGATATGAATCTTATGATTCAGGAAAAAAAAGTTTTTAACTGAAAAACATTATTGTTTGTTGCAGGACATTTTTTTTATTATCCTTAAATCTAGTTTATTTGGCATGTTTTACATCTTATGGTGCTGAATTATATTTATTTTAATGTATAAGGCATTGTGGTAATGTGTTAGTGAATTATGCTTAAAGCATGAAATTTCCAGCATTTTTACTTTTGGATGTTTTGGACTGTTTGCAGGTTTTTGATCGACCTAGAGTTTCAGTTTGAGTTCAGGGCCCCTGTGAAGTTAAAGTAGACATCTCAAGCTTTTCAGAAAGGTTTTGGTTTGTCAAATTTCGAGTTCATTTGGGCCTCCAAACGTTGGTGCAAATTCAGAGCTGAAAACTGCAATCGAATCCTAATTCTCCTTTGTTGTTGATGTTTGGCCTTCAGTTTGCTCTAGTTTGGGTTATGTGCTGTCCCACGAAGGTGCTTATTTGGTTTTTGTTGGGTGTTGTTTTTACGCTGATGGAGGGTTGGTTTCCCTTTCTTATGTTTGTGCATTCTTTTTGGAGGAATTGCCCAAAGGGCTGCTCTACTAGTTGGTTAGTGCAGAACTACAGATTCTGGGTTTTTGTTTGATCTAGCGTTGGGCTTCTGTGCTCTTTTGGTTGGGTGCTTGGCCTATTGCCTATGCTGGTTTGGTGGCTCTTTTTATCAGTTCAGTCGGTTGCTTGTTTGGACTGTTATGCTGGTTTATTGCTTTTGTGGTACTGGGTTTTTTTGGGTATTTTTGGTGGCTGTTGTTTTTGTACAACTGGAGCAGTTGATCTGTTTTCTAGAAGTCCTGCATTTTTTTGCTGGTGGTCTTTTTGTATAGATCATTTTTAGGCTAGTTAGGTGGTTGTTATGCATGGTAAATCCGTGCCTTTCCTCTTGTTTTGTTTTGCTTGGTTGCTTGGGCCTGTCCGAGGACCTTTACTCTGTAGAAGTCCTTTTTTAGGGACTCATTATTTCATTCTTTATATATTACCTTTACCCTATATATATATATATATATATATATATGGATCAGCACTTGCATAATTGCATAATTGCATTGATTGAAGAAACCCTTTTGTCTTTAGTTTTGGAATATACCATGGCTGAATCGATTTATTTTTGTAGTTTCATCTTTGATGTGAACGTGTAATACAGACATTAATATTTAACATGTGATCCAAATATTATGTGTATAGCATTAAAGTCGAAAATGTAAATATATGTATTCAATTTGAATTTGATTTGTATTCTTTTATTATTAAAGTTGAAAATGGTACATAATACTTACATTTATAAAATTATTAATGATTTTGTATTTTTTATAATTTTTTGTCCTTTTCAAGTTTTTAAAAATAAAAGTAATAATTTAACACCAAATTAGGAACAAATATTTGCAACGAATTGATTACAATTTTACGAACAGATTTTTTTTTCATCACTAATTTGTTGGAAATTTGTTTTAGAATAGATTTCTTTGATCTAACTAGATACAACAAAACTCAACCCGTCCTTGATCACCCCCCAATCCAGACCAAATTTCCTAGCCCCTGTCCTCGTACTCAATCCTATATGTTAATGAGTTTTTTTTTTTTTTTAATGAAATATATGTTATTGCTAAAAACTTGAGAGGAATAACAAATAGTTGTATGCATATTAATTATGTTTTTTTTAGCAAATTCTTGTCACAAAATATCACATTTAATTTTACTCAAATATTTTGTCATTAATACCTCAATTTTGACATATATATATTTTGTAATGATAAACAAATCTTTTGTGACAAATTAGTTTGTAATTATAGCATATATTACTAAATATAGTGGTTAAAGTTTTTTATAACAAATATGTTTGTCACGATAAACAATTTATATCGGTGCTTAAATTTTGACTCAAACATTTTATCACTAATACCTCTATTTCAACATATATTATGACAATTTTTTTTGTAATAATAAATAAATTCTTTTGTGACAAAATAATTTGTAATTATAACATGTATAACTACATAAATTGACTAAAATGTTTTATGACAAAATAAGTTTGTCACAATAAATAGTATACCAAAGCGTCAAAATTTTGCACCAAAAATTTGTGACGAAATATTATGATAAAAATGTTTTTCTTCACTACATTTATTATGGGTTTCTTTATTGTGATAAAATATTATGACAATATTTGTTTTCTTCACTGTATATTCTCTTTGTCATACTTAATGTGATGTTTCTTTATTCTGTCATAATAACTATATTACTCGTGACAAAATAACATTTGACAAAATTAATTTTGTCACAATATTATATATTTCTTGTAGTGCCACCATTATCTTTCCTGATTAACATTCACCAAAACTCATCAAACCCTACTCCTGTCGACCTTGTGAATTGCTGGTAATCGAGCGATTAGGTTTTGGGTATCTGCCCATTCCAAGTCAAATTCCGATCAATCCCAATCACCAAAATTCAACTTTACACCATCCAAAAGACTCATCGGTCTCTCTACAAAAAATTTCTTAGAGCAAATGTCATTAATTTAAAAAAAAAAAAATTAGACTTTTGTTAAACAGTGTGGTTGCGAATCAAACTTGATTTGGGGCCATGTGAGTTTGGGTTTTCTACTCACATTTGACTTCCTTGTTGCTGGTCTAATCTATTGGCCCAATTTTTGTTTTTAGCCCAAACTACGCTTGTATCAACACTGGACTGTATATTGTCATCAATCTAGAAGAACCATGTGACCTTAGAGCTTTAAGTAAGCTGAAAATTTCTTCTAGAAATTTCCAAGGTCCAAGTCTCTGAACTGAACATGAATTTGACTCATGGACTTGTAGACTTGATCCAGATGTATGAATATTGCGTAAAATGCGGCAGAGGCAGAAAATCGGTGTTGACAAATGAGAGAAATCTTGGTGGCACTGGACATTAGCTGCGTGTCAGCTACAAAATAGAAATATCAATGGCTTCATGTTCAAGATTCTGTTGAATGCACAAAACTGAGCGATTCATTAATTGTTGAAATGGGGTAATGGTGATCAGTGATCAAGATAATGCGTTATTGTTGGTTCATAAATTTGCTGAGCCTGTGTCACAATTAATTGCTCAGGATATCTTTATGGTCTTCTCTGGGCTCTGGCAAAAGTGATCACTTGGATCTCTCTAGCCACCAATAAGAAATATAATGATAATAATGGTAGAGATGCATTTTTGGTCTCAATGTACTTGTCAAGATATGGCAATAGAACTGTATCAGATTTGTTGATGCTTGATTTTGGACACGAACGGCTCGCACATGCAAAGTGCTAAAAGAGTCTTAGAAATTATACGTGATGGATCCATGAAATTTGAATATGGAGTTGAAATTATAAATGTTGTAGAAACATGAATAATAGACTGACAATAGAAGTTTTTATAGTGGTTCGAATGCTTAAAGTAAATCCTACATCCTCTGTTATTTTATTATTCTTTGACTATTTCTATGATATTGCCCATAAGACATACAAAGATGAAGAAATACTTTGCTTACAGAGAGAAAGAATGAAGCTCAAATCTATGTCCAGCTCTCATATGCCCAACCCCTTTTTCTGTGAAGAGAGTTGCTCATTTATACACCTTTGAGGTCAATGTAATGAAGGATTTTGTAGGTTGTCATGACGCGTGGGGACCACTCCTTAATCTTTATCAACTTTATTTTGATAAAGTTGGGACAGGTATGCGGTCCTCATCCACTCATAGACAAAACTTGAATCTACTGGGTTTGTGACAATCATATCTCTTCTGTCTTATGGCGATGTGGTAGGTCTTGGACTGCACAAAGCCTTCCTGAACTCTGATTGGTTGGTGTTGACATCAGTGCAATTTTTTAGGCACAACAGAACCCCCTAGTTTTTGGAGTGCATAATTGCACTTCAAAAACTCATGTCTTAGATCTGAATGGCTGTCGCACTATAGTCTTTAATCTCGAACTAAAGAGCTCGAACTATGCTTGGCGCGATCAAGTGCTAAGAGCTAAAACTGTGATCTGAGAGCTTGGAGCGATCTGAAGCTAAACATGATCTGATAACTGACATGAAATGTCCAGTAGATGAATTCTTGGAAGGAGTTAACATCAGAAACCCAAATGCACAGCTTAGAGGCCTTAAACAGATAAGCCAACTTAAAACAGCCATAACTTTTGATCCAGGAGGAGTTTTGGAGCCCATAAGATATCCACGGAAAACTTGTTCCGAGCTCTACGTCGTGGCAATCAAGAAATTGATTGGTCCATTTTCGGGGCCAAAATCCACCATTTTTGCATGTTTCGGGGCTGTTTTGAGTTTTCTACGCGTTTTTTTCTAACGCTGGCAGCTAGTCGCGATTTGAGAACTAAAACTGATCGCGATCTGAGAGTTGAGAACATGACCTGAGGCTATTTGCAATACCAGAGCTAAGAGTTGATCGCGATCTAATAAGAGCTTGACCTGAGAGTCTGAGGCATGCGATCTAAACGATCTAATGCATACAATCTTAAGTAAACGAGCAAGCTTATGAGCTCAATCAGAGAGCACGGAAAGAGTTCGATCAGAAAGCGCGAAGCTTGATTTGAGAACACAAAGAGTTCGATCAAAAAGCACGAAGCTTGATCTGAGAACACAAGGAGTTCGATCAAAAAGCGCGAAGCTTGATCTGAGAACTCAAGGAGCTTGATCAGAAAGCGTGAAGCTTGATCTGAGAACTCGAGATCAACGATCTGAGCGTGCGATCAGCGATCTGACCACGCGATCTAAAGTTAAAGATCAGCGACCTAAAGCTGAAGATTAAGACGATCTGAGCGTGTGATCTGCGATCTGGCCATGAGATCGGAGACCTAAATATCAGCGATCTGAAGCTGAAGATCAAGACGATCTGAGCATGCGATCAGCGATATGACCACACGATCGGAGAGCTAAAGATTAGCGATTTGAAGCTGAAGATCAACGATCTGGCCACGCGATCTGAGGCTAAAGATTAGCGATCTGAGGCTAAAGATCAAGACGATCTGAGCCTGTGATCAGCGATTTAGCCACGCGATCTGAAGCTAAAGATCAGCGATCTGAGCGTGCGATTAGCGATCTAGCCACGTGATTTGAGGCTGATCAACGATCTCCGGTCAAGATCGCTGATCTCGAGCGCGCATCGTCAACGATTTGAGAACTATGATGCGTGCGATCTGCTATCTGACCACGCGATCTGAGAACTCTGATGCGTGCAATCTGCGATCTGGTTACGCGATCGAAGAACTCTTATGCGTGCAATCTGCGATCTAGCCACGCTATCGAAGAACTCTGATGAGTGCAATCTGCGATCTGCGATCTAGCCACGCTATCGAAGAACTCTGATGTGTGCGATCTGCGATTTGGCCACGTGATCGAAGAACTCTGATGCATGGGATCTGCGATCTAGCCACATGATCAAGAACTTTGATGCATGCAATCTGCGATCTGACCACACGATCAAAGAACTTGGACGCAGGTTTGAGACCTACATGGGCCACCAAACTATTGATGCTTAATTTTGGACACTAACGACTCGCACGTGTAAAGTGCTAAGAGAGTCTTAGAAATTACACGTGATGGATCCATGAGATTTCAATATGGAGCTGAGATTATATATGTTGCAGAAACACGAATAATAGACTGGCAAGAGAGGTTTTTATAGTAGTTCAGATGCTTAAAGCAAATCCTACATCCACTGTTATTTTATTTTTCTTTGACTATTTCTATAATATTGCCCGTAAGACATACAAAGATGAAGAAATACTTTGCTTACAGAGAGAAAGAATGAAGCTCAAATCTATGTCCAGCTCTCATATGCCCAACCCCTTTTTCGTGAAGAGAGTTGCTCATTTATACACCTTTTAGGTCAATGTAATGAATGCTTTTGCAAGTTGTCATGACGCGTGGGGACCACTCCTTAATCCTTATCAACTTTATTTTGATAAAGTTGGGACAGGTGTGCGATCCTCATCCACTCATAGACAAAACTTGAATCTGCTGGATTGGTGACAGCAGTATCTCTTCTGTCTTGGGGTAATGTGGCAGCTTCTGGATAGCACAAAGCCTTCCTGAACTCTGATTGGTTGGTGTTGACATCAATGCGATTTTTTAGGCACAACAGTATTCTTCGGCTTCATTAATTCCTTTGTACTAATTTAACAGATGGTTTCTTGCCGCAAAGCTACGGAAACATGGATTGTTAAGCAATTTATTAAAAAGAACGAGAAAAATATTATATTTGTTATACATATGGGATTATCTTGCCTTTCCCTGCAAGTTCTGTACTAGCATTTTCCAAGATGCACAAAAAGGTTTGTTTAATTTAGTTTTCAATACAAACTTTTAGAGGTGTTCAAAAGAACCGATTGAAACCAGAACCGGTCGTCAACGGGTAGGTTCCGGTTCCAAATATTTGGATATTCATACAATTAATATTTATAAGTAATATTTGGTTCCAAACTTTAGTGTAAGGTTGGTAAGTTAATTGACTTCGAACATAATTGTTGCAATCACAATCATAAACACGACGCCGTAAGGTACACTCGTGTCTTTATCATTGCTTCGTTTTTCTACGTACGTGCTTCATGCCTTGGTCCATTACATTGCTTTACACACTCGTCAAAATTCAATACTTAATATTATAAATGTATTATTCAACAATAGAAAATGTTTTTTTTTTCTAATAAGACTAGACTAGATTTGTTATTTCTTTTTTAAAAATTCGAACTAAATTTCCTTAACAAACTACTATGCAAATTTCTAGCATTACAAAATTTTGCATTTTTAACATTTTTTTTTTTTTTTACGTGAAAAAATTTAGTCTAAATTTTAAAATTTTTGAGACGTTAATAAAATAAAATGTTCATGGGTTTCTTTGGTATAACTTTTTTTAGTAGAGCTTATGGAAGATGAATTTATATGAGTAAAGTTTTTATGAAAATTTTGATAGTTGTTTGGTTAGAAAAATGTAAAAGAGTTTTATATTATTAATTTACCAAAAAGGATAGATCAAGTCAAATTTATAAAACTGAATAGTGATATTTTTTAATGTTGTTTGGTTGCATTTAAAAAATGTTTATACAATTATAAAACAGTTATTTTATAACTTATGGGAGAAGCTCAAAATTTGAGCTTTTCTCATAAGCTCTTTTTCGGACTTCTTTAGATTGTTGAAATTAAAAAAATATTCCTATTATATTTAATAAATTTGACTTGATCTATACTTATATATTAAAGGTCTTGTTGGCAAATTAATACTTGAAACCGCTTTTACATTTTTTTCTAGCTAAACAACTAACAAAAGTTTTACAAAAGCTCTATTTTTATAAGCTCTATTCAAGAAGTCAAACCAAACAACCCTAAATAAGCTCAAAAGCTATAAAATAGTTTATTTTAAATCCTAAAAACATCTTTGAAATGCAACGGAACAGCGTAATAAAATTTCAAAAGTGCTATAACTTTAAATAACCTCTTCGAGTTTTTACCTGTAAATAAGTTCAACCAAACAAGCTCATATCTATAACTATGATCATTATCTACATTTCTCAAGAAAGTTACCATTCTTTTATGACTCTCATTAAATTTTAATTGAAAAATGAATATTCGTGGCTCAAAGGAAAGAATATCCCCAATCTAAAACTATTTTTTGTTTTCACTTCAACTATCCAAAAAAAAAAACTTCTAGGAGTTATTACATACTCGCAAGTTAAAATATTTGGTAACAACTTTAAAACATAAATTATTGTCCTAAACAACTTTAGATAAATATTTTATCTCATTTTAAACATTTAATGTAACATAAAATATATTTTTTTGTAATATACAGATAATTATTACTATGGGGAGACAATTTTCCTTGACAGGAATTAGAAAAATTATAACTTTTTACAATGTAGTTATTCTTATTTATAACTATCCCAAATTAAGACTATATTTTTTTATGACTGTAAAGTTTATTCGTATATAGAGTAAGTTTTCCTATATTTGTGCCAAAATAATAATAATATAGAAAATGTATTTGTTTAGAACATGATCAACGGAAGATCTAGAGCCACGAAGGCATATAAAAATTTGTGGTTCATTTATAGTCAACTTTCATGTTCTAAAAATAATAATCACACAAAAATTCTTTAGTTATTAATTAGCTCAAAATATATCTTCCATAAGTGTTGGTGAAACCATCAAATAGCGAAAGAGACTTCAGAATTTAGACTTGTGAATGTATTAATTAATGAGATTAAAGGTCATGGAATTCAAGGCATTACCGCGTAGTCAATTAGAGATATCAGAATTTAGACTTGGGAATGTTTTGTGATAGAATATTTAAGAATCTAGAATCTTCATTTTTGCCTTTGCTTATTGTTAGGGTTCTCATATAAGACACGGCAATTTGCTAATTTTTAGTCACTATAGTTGACTTCTACGTGTAACAATAAAACATATGTTCAAGAAAATGTTTTAGTTACTTTCGGACAGTTGAATGTGCTGCACGAAGGAATGGTAGGTTCAGACGTGTGAGTCATGAGACTTGAGGCAACACACCACCTACCACTCGTTACCCCAAATTTATGTAAATGGGTTCATGAGCAATCAAAGCTGTATATATTGACATATACATAATAATTACTTAATAATAAATACCAGTTCCAGAAATTATATATATGTAGATCATGTTCTTGATTGACATGACTCTAAGCCTACTTTTGCTTTAATGGAAGATCCTGTAGTAGCTTTCAGAAATTTTTTTTTTTTTTTAATTACTTTTTGGTTATGACAATGTTTTTAGATTTGACCATATTCATTTATTTTTTGAATTCAAAGCGTTACCCCGTAGAATATTGTAACTATTTAATGAGTTAAAGCAGAATCAAGAATGTTTATTTTTTGAATTCAAAGCTTTACCCCGTAGAATATTTTTAGATTTGACCATATTTAACTCTTTAATTCTTGTTAACAAAAATAGTTAACAAGAATTAATGAGTTAAAGCAGAATCAAGAAATTTGTATGTTAATTCTTAATTGGCGTATTATATATGCAAGAGAAACCTGATCATTTTTGTCTTTGTTTATTTTGCTAATTTAGCCACTATTACTGACTTTAATACTTGTAATTATGAAGAATATAATTAATGCGACACATGCATACCTCTCATGAAGACAATGATAATGTAGAATATTCAAGCAATCAACCCATGTACGGTGAAACCGAAGACCCAAAGATAAATTTGTTCTCCAAAACTTTCTCATTGATTTGAATTGACTTTTAGTTTTAACGAAATTGTATTAATATTACTGTTTCTAGATTTGACCATACTTATTTATTCTCTCTCTCTCTCTCTCTCTCTCTCTCTCTCTCTCACACACACACACACACACACACACACACACATATATATATATATATATATATTCAATGAGTTATAGTATCATGGACCTTATTTTTCTAAAATTATGATAAATTATTTGACTTAACCTCTTAAAGTTAATTCATGATTTGTTCCTGTATTGTATAGTAACACACGTGTTTGTCAGTATTCTAGAGCTTTAATAATATAGTTCATGGGGAAACTGAAACATTTCTTCTTCTTCTTCTTCTTTATATTGCTAATCTCTTCATGTGAAGGAGCCTTGGCTTCGAAGGTCGACACAGTCCGAGTGGGAGTAATTCTAGATTTGAATTCTAGTGTGGGAAGGATAGCATAGAGGTATATATCCATGGCACTCTCCCATTTCTATGCTGTGAACAATCATTTTCGAACAAACCTCACTCGTGTCACCAGGGATTCCCAAAATGATGTTGTTGTGGCAGCTTTAGCAGGTAAAGCCTTTGCTAATTCTTAAACTGAATTATGAATCATCAGTTTAAGTTAAATTATTAATTAGCTCAGAAAATAATATATTAAGTGTTGGTAAAAGATATTTGTATAAATTATAAGCCTAAAATCTAGTAGAGTAGATGAAGTGTGAGAGGTTAGCAATTATTGAAGAAAATAGAGTAGTTTATGTTGTGCGGTAGACGGAATTATTGAGTCAAGTATACGTATATAATCAATCTTTGGTGCGGTTTCTTTCCTGGTGATAATTAATGGTTAATTATCATTGACTAATTCTAAAAGGTAAAAAATTATCAGATTTTTTTGTAAGGGAAACTGTAAAAATTTCTATTTTTTACTATTTATTATATATAGTCCAGATTGTAAAATTTGTCATATATATATATATATATATATATATATATATATATATATATATATATATATATATATATATATATATAAATCATAATATAAATTTTGACTTAATTTTTCTTGTACTCCTTATAAAATATTTATTTTTATTCATTTAATAGTGTTGGGAGATATTGAGTTGACATTAACTATTTTTAACGTATAGTATTATTATTGCATTAAGTCTCTTTGTAAACACTTTTAGTTGTTTCTCAAAATTTTAATTATATTATTAACTTTTTGCAGCTTTAGATTTGATGAAGAATGAAAAGGTGCATGCAATCATAGGACCTCAAAAATTAGAAGAAGCTCAGTTCGTAATCGATCTCGGAAGAAAAACTAACGTCCCAATCGTCTCATTTTCTGCCACAAGTCCCTCTCTTTCTCCCACCAAGAACGAATTTTTCATCCGCACTGCCCATGACGATTCCTTTCAAGTAAAAGCCATAGCCGACATTGTAAAATCATATGGTTGGACGGAACTCATACTCATCTATGAAGATACAAATTATGGAAATGGCTTGATCCCGTACTTAACCGATGCCTTGCGAGAAGTTAACGCTTGAGTACTTCATCGATGTGTCATTTCACCGGGTTCCGGTGACAGTGAAATTCGGATAAAGCTCGAGAGTTTGAAAGAAAATTATGCGCAGACGAGAATTTTCTTAGTTCATATGACTGCTTCCGTCGGTTCCAAGCTCTTTTTACAGGCAAAGAAATCAGGAATGATGGATGAAGGCTATGCATGGATCGTCACTTAAGGGTTATCGTCTTTGTTAGATCCTGTTCATTCCAAAGCAATCAATTCAATGGAAGGCGTATTGGGTTTAAGGCCGTTTATACCCTCTTAAAGGAAGCTCCAAGTTTCCAAATTGAAATCTTCAATTAAGGGACAAAACCTCTTCGGATTGTGGGCATACGACACTGTTTGGGCGGTGGCTGCGACGGTTGAAAAGGTCGACATGGCACATTCAGGCTTTACGACGTCGAATACTGGTGAGAATGAAGTTGATATTGCAGCGTTGGGAACATTTGAAGATGGTCGAAAGCTGCTTAACGCTTTGCTAAACAGAACATTCGACGGCGTAAGTGGAGAATTTCACTTGGTCAAAGGGCAACTGCAACCTTCAACATTTGAAATATTCAATGTCGTTGGAAAGCATGAGAGAATTATCGGATATTGGACTCAAACGAAAGGACTCCAGCGAGATTTGAATGACAATGGTAATAAGGCAGTAAACTCAAAGCTAAAGAACCCAGTCTGGCCTAGAGACAATACTATAAATCCGCCCAATAATAAATTCAGGATCGGGATTCCAGTGAGAAATGTTTTTACTGAATTTATCAATGTGGAAAACGAAACTGATGTGAACGATGAGCATAAAATTTCAAGGTTCTCCTATGAAGTGTTTATGGTAGTATTGGATGTTCTGGAATTTTCCCTCCCGCATAAGTTCATCCCCTTCGGAAAAAATGGGACGATAGCGGGGACTTACGATGAACATCTCTATAAAATCAAATATCAAGTTGGTGCCAATGAATACTAAAAATAAATTTTCAGTTTTTTCAGTTACGACTGCTGCATTTAATATTTTCCTTTAATTATAATCATAATGTTGCAGGAATATGATGTTGTAGTGGGGGACACAACAATTGTAGCAAACCGGTCAACTTATGTTGATTTTACGTTGCCCTATTCAGAATCTGGCATGTCAATGGTGGTTTTGGTGAAAGATGATGAGAAGAAAGACTTCTGGATATTCTTAAAGCCATTGAGTTTGGATCTTTGGTCAACAACTAGCTTAGTCTTCATTTTAATAGGTTTGGTTATATGGGTTCTTGAGCATCGTATAAACATCGAATTCAGAGGACCTCCAGAGCATCAACTTGGCACAATATTTTGGTTCTCCTTCTCCACACTCGTCTTTGCTCACAGTAATTAACTTCCAAACTGATTACATTTCTTTCTACTGCATAAAATTGAAAGGTTTATAATGGTTTATATTGAGATATTTTGGTTCGTTTTATTGTTAATGGAGATCCTTTTAGGAATTAGAATCAATTTTAGGTTACGAGAGTTCGGCATGATGGATGATGTACAATAGTTGTTTAAAAATATAATAGATCACCAAATCTATAATATTTAAACAAGTTTATGCTAATATTACAAGGGAAAATTTTCTCTTATCTATGGATGTAAGTAGGTTTTGTAATTTATATTTATATATAACCAATTTTAGGTAAAAAAATCCCACATTAAATATTGCGTCTGGTTATGTAATATAATTTATATTCATACGTAATCTCAATGTTTGTTATCACTTCTAGCATGTGATATCTTAGAAGTTTATTAAAAATAGTGTTTTTATGTGTGGTTTCAAGAGAAAAGGTGATGAACAATTTGTCAAAATTTGTGTTGATTATATGGATTTTTGTGGTACTCATCTTGACACAAAGTTATACTGCAAGTTTAGCTTCATTGTTAACAGTGAAGCGGTTGCGGCCTTCGTTTGATGATGTGCAAGAGATCAGAAAGCATGGCTACTTTGTAGGATACCAGAATAATTCTTTTGTGAAAGATCTCTTAATGAAACAACTGAGATTTAGTGAAGACAAATTGAGGCCTTATAACACCCCAGAAGAGTATAATGTAGCATTGTCTAAAGGAGAGGTGGCTGCAATTTTTGATGAATCCCATACATAAAGCTCTTCCTTAATAAGTACTGCTTCGACTTCATGATGATCGGACCTACCTACAGAACCGGCGGATTTGGCTTTGTAAGATTCTTTATCCATTACGTATTACACATGACTTTATTCATGTTATAACATTCAAACATTCAATTGTCTATAAGTTGGCCTTAATTTGTATCCTTGCTTCATATATAAGATATACATACATGGTTGATTAAAAAAAATGCGAACTTCCACAATAGATTTATAATGGAGACATCCTAGAGTTGTTAACATGCAGACTATAAGTCAACGACTAATCTCTGACTTAGGGAAATGCAAAAAATCAAAGTCAGGGATACAAGGTGCAAAACTCAAAACCCATGTTTAGTCGTTAGCCTTTAGTTTGTACATTTAAAATTTCAGGATGTTCGCACTTTAAATTTCTCATATATACATATATTTACAATATTTTGTATGATCACTATAATTCCAATGAATTAATATGGTGATACATATCTTCTTGTTTCAGGCCTTTCAACAAGGTTCCCCACTGGTTCCTTACATGTCAAGTGCAATTTTGAAGGTGACTGAAGATAAAGATACAATGGAAGCAATCAAGTGAAAGACTTTTGGCAGCAAACCAACTTGTGAAGATAAAAGTGCGACAATTTCTTCGGGTAGCAGTCTCAGTGTGTACAGCTTCGGGGGGCTCTTTCTAATCACAAGAGTTGCTTCCATTTCTGCACTCTTGCTACATCTCTTCAAGTTGGGAATAGACCAAGAAAAAGAGACAGGAACAACTGGCAAGGATTCAGACGACGTGGTTGTAGATGTTGAAGCAGAGTTGGAGGAAGTATGAAATGGGAAGTCAGACTCATCAAAACGAACACTCTAACATGTATAAACTCGACTAGAAGGATCTAAACATAAATAACCTTTATGTTGAAGACTATACCCAACAAACGTACATTTAACAGTATGGAAATTAAACTTATGAGCACTGTAGGGTCGAAGAAATGGATAGACTGCACAACCAAAAATCTTGAGAGCAGAATAGTTTGGAATAGTATGAAAGAGTTTCTGGAAAGGACAGAGATTATCAAGGACAGGGGACGGAAGTCTATTTGTAAGATAAACTGAGGTTTGAAACGCAAACCACCAATACTTCAGTGGCATACCAGCTTGTGTAAGAAGAGTTAAACCTTGTTCCACAATTTGACGATGCTTCCTCTCTGCTCTCCCATTTTGTTGATGGGTATGAGGACAAGGATACCTAAAGATTATGCCATGATCCTTGAAATAAGAGACCAAACTCCTATACTCCTCTCCCTAATCAGTTTGGACACATTTGACAGAGGCATTAAATTGTTTTTCTACTAGTTTGTGGAACTGAGTAAAAATGGTGTAAGTGTCAGATTTGTTCTTTAGAGGAAAGATCCAAGTAAATCTAGCGTGGTCATCCAAAAATTGTATGTAATATCTGAAGCCTTCAGGGGAGGTGATTGGTGAGGGTCCCCAAAGATCTAAATGAATAATTTCAAGTGGTTTGGATGCATGAGAACCAGACTTGGGGTAGGTAGACTAATGTAGTTTGCCATACTGACAGGCTTGGTAAAATTTGATGTCTGGTTTCGCAAGATGAGGTAATTTTAGAGTTTTAAGAATGTTTGTGAGTACTGAAATGTTAGGATGACCAAGACGTTAATGCCATAGCATAAAATCAGTTTTGCAAGTTGGAAAAACATTCAATTTATTGCCAATAGAGGTATCAGTTACAACTGAAATTGAAGCAGACGGATTAACATGAGCAATACAAGACTGATTATTGATAGAAATATTCAAAGGTGTACACTTATTGAAAGTGGAATACAATTTTTGAGTTGTAGACAGGATATCAACATTTTTATTAGAGACTCTGACATAGGGAACAAGACTGTTGCCGATGGACTTTAAGGAGACTGAGGGATCCAAAACTGCACTAGATGAAGAACACGGTGAATGAACTGGGACTTGAATGCGATAAAGTCCAGCTCTAAGTACCCCGTGAAGAAGAATGACCTGAGACATTTTGTCCTTAACCACACAGTGATCGGTAAAGAATTCCACAAGAACATCATTATCTCTAGTGAGCTTGGATACACTAAGTAAATTCTTTGTGATATGAGGAACAAACAAAATATGTTTGAGGTGCAAAGTTTTAACAGGGCAGAGTAATGTACCAGAACCAGTATGAGAGATTGATAACAACTCACCATTACCAACCTGGAGTTGTTCATTTCCGGTGTAGGGAGAGCTTGTTGTAAGCTGTGAAAAATCTTAAGTAACATGATCTGTGGCTCCTGAATCCATATACCAGGCTGCATCTTGAACAAAGGTTGGTGAAGCAACATAATTGATAGCGGCAGGTGTTTGATTAGAAGATTGAGATTGTGCCATGAACACTTGATTAGATTGACTAGCATTATGAGCTATTGGCTGATTTGCAGTAGGTGTAGAAAGTGGACCAGCATTTAGCAAGAATTGAGTGTGGTATCCAAGTTGATACGATGGTAATGGTCCAAGAGATACTGTCTTATGTGTAATGAGGAGGAGGAGGAGAAGGAGCAGAAGTGTAGTGTCCTTCTGTTAAAGATGCAGATGATCTCATAAGAACAGGTGGATTAAAGTTGCCTCTGACATAAGAATTATGTCCAGTAAAATTTACATCAAACCGATGATAGCAGTGTAAGGCAAGATGTCCAGCTTTTCCACAAACTTAACAAAAAAATCTGTTTCTACCTCCTGTACGAACTCTACCTCGGCCACCACCATATCCTCCAGAAAATTGATTACTAAAATAAGGTTGAACTGATTTCCAGAAAGATGTGGTGATTGATCAGGCTCAATTTTCTTGTTCTCATTCACCACTGAAACACTAGCAACATTAGCTGAACTACTATGAAACTCATTATGAATCATTGTGTTCATTACAACATGTGATTTCTCCAACCTAAGTTCAAGTTTTTGTAAAACAATTTGAGCTTCTGAGCAGATATTGGATCAACCTTAGATTCCAGTCTGGTTGTTATATTAACCACGGCAGCATCATACTCTGAATCCAAACCATCCAGAATATAGTTTAATAGCTCTTCATCAGTAATAACAGCTCCACTCGATGACAAGTTTTCTGCATAGTTCTTCATTTTTAAGAAGTAATCATGTATACTCATATCATCTTTCTTTGTGGTTTGTAAGAGGTTTTTAACATGAAGTGTCTTAGCTCTAGACTCAGTCAAGAATTCTTTTTCTAATGTCAGCCAAATATCAGTAGCAAATTGACACTTAGAGATCACGACAAACATAGATTCTAAAATTGATGACAATAGCCAACTAACTAACATTTTGTTAGTTTTCTTCCAAAGTAAGTATTCTGGATTAGGTTTTTTTATTACCTCTAATTGTGTACCGTCTAATAAAGCTTTCATGAAAGGAGCTGGACACGATATTAAACCAGTGAGATGTTCTTCAAGGTCGTGAGCTCCTACTGCAAAAAGAATCTGCAATTTCTAGAAGCGGTGGTTGTCTCTCGTTAGTTTCGGTGAAATTACAGGCAATGTTGAAGATGACACTATAGCAGAATTGATAGGATTACTTGAATCAAAGGTGTGTTTGGAGCTCGACCTATTATCTATTTTGTGAAGAGGTGAAGGATTTTGAGGGATATCAGCCATTCTTGACGTTTGTCAATGGCTCTGATACCAACTTAGAACACTAACAGAAAAAGCAGGACAGAGCAAAAGAGAGAGAAAATTCAGATCTGTATTATTGATGATGATTATTAATGATACATGCGTAAAGTGTTTTATATATACATGCGCATTGCATGCATTTTGCATGTGCACTGTAATAGAAATAAAATTAACTCCCTGACACGTCATCTACAATCAACGTCAGATTTCATTACTTCCTAACATCCCTTCATCAACAAAACGTCCACACTTCTTTACCTCACACTTCTTTACTTATTCATTATGTTCTTTCATTACATTCTAACAGTTCACACTGGCCTATCTTGAATGACCACCATCTTCACTCTGAACGATCCTTCCTGCGAAGATCGTCGATTTGATAAAGCATTTTGACAAAAAGGATCACTCTTCATACCATTTCAATGGAAGTGAATCAAGAGTATATCCTGCACAAAATCTAGAAGCCAATGTTGTAGCTTTAGTTCCTAATCATATTGCTGATATGCAAAACCATTCAAGGACTTTTTTCGAAGGAGGAGAGAATAATGATACATCTATTGATACACTGCACACATCTTAGACGTATAATGTAGTGATTAGATATATTCTCCATGTAAAGTAGTAAATTATGTCGGGCATATGGTTGCAAATTATTATGTTTTATCTTTTTTAAGAGAGTAAACAACATTTTCCCTCCCAGATAATAATTTAATGACACTTTGTCACTTACATACTTTTAAAATATCACTTTAATATCTAAAATTATGTTTCGTTTCCGATTTTAGCATCGTTGCGACCCCACACCACCACCATTCTCTTTCCTGATCATCACTCACCAAAACTCGTCAAACCCTACTCCTATCGACCTTGCCAATTGTTGGTAATCGAGCGATTAAGGTTTTGCACAATCACCTCTCCCAAGTCAAATTCTGATCAATCCCAACTACCAAAATCTAACCTTCCACCACTAAAAGACTCATCGGTCTCTTCTCTTCAAAAGCCCCAACAATCTGAACTAAGTTTGTTCTCTATTTGCAGTCAAATATATATTAATTTGGATATTAAAGTAGTATTTAAAAATATGTGGGTGGGAAAGTGTCATTAAGCCATTATTTGGGTGGAAAAAAGTAGTTAACCCTTTTATTCTATTATGAAAATTTTCTTAGTGCAAATGTCAGTAATTTAAAAAAAAAATAAAAAAATTAGACTTTTGTTAAATGGTGTGGTTGCGAATCAAACTTGATTTAGGGCTATGTGAGTTTGGGTTTTCTACTTACATTTGACTTCCTTGTTGCTGGTCAAATCTATTGGCCCAATTTTTGTTTTTAGCCCAAACTACGCTTGTATCGACACTGGACTATATATCGTCATCGATCTAGAAGAACCATGGCCTTAGAGCTTTAAGTAAGCTGAAAATTTCTTCTAGAAATTTCCAGGGTCCAAGTCTCTGAACATGAATTTGACTCATGTACTTGTAGACTTTATCCAGTAGTATGAATATTGCGCAAAATGCGGCAGAGGCAGACAATCGGTGTTGACAAATGAGAGAAATCTTGGTGGCACTGGACATTAGCTGCGTGTCAGCTACAAAACAGAAATATCAATGGCTTCATGTTCAAGATTCTATTGAATGCACAAAACTGAGCGATTCATTAATTGTTGAAATGGGGTGATGGTGATCAGCGATCAAGATAATGGGCTATTGTTGGTTCATAAATTGTCTGAGCCTGAGACACAATTAATTGCTCAGGATATCTTTATGGTCTTCTCTGGGCTCTGGCAAAAGTAATCACTTGGATCTCTCCAGCCACCAATAAGAAATATAAGGATAATAATAGTAGAGCTGCATTTTTGGTTTCAATGTACTTGTCAGGATATGGCAACAGAACTGTATCAGATTCTTCGGCTTCATTAATTCCTTTGTACTAATTTAACAGATGGTTTCTTGCCGCAAAGCTACGGAAACATGGATTCTTAAGCAAAGTATTAAAAAGAACGAGAAAAATATTATATTTCTTTGTACAGATGGGATTGTCTTGCCTTTCCCTGCAAGTTCTGTATTAGCATTTTCCAAGATGCACAAAAAGGTTTGTTTAATTTAGTTTTCAATACAAACTTCTATTGCTTTTGCACAAAAAAACTTCAATACATTTTAACTAGATCCGTACACACATTAGTTTGATAAGAGATTATCTCTTTATTTGAATGTTTAAGTTTGTAACTACATAGATTATCTCACGCGAGATTTTCTTTTGTTTTTTGAATCTTCCTAGAAGTTGGTAAATTTTTTTTTCTTTAATGATCAAGGGTGTCTAAAAACCATTGGTCAATAAGAATTCCAATAATCACTTTCATCAATAATTGAAGTGAATCGAATTTAAGATATCTTGAATAATATATTCAAAAGTCTTAATTGATTATTCGATCGCCCAATAATTGTTATTTTTCTATGTTTATTTGCATCTGAATCATTTTTGTCAAATGAAGAAAAAAAAAACTTTTAGATTGATGCTAAGAAATCAATACCCAAATAGCCTTTACACCAATTACCGAATATAAATTCATTTGAGTATAAATTCTATGCTAAAAATAATAACAATAATAATAAATAAATAAATAAATAAGAAAAATGTGCTAGAATCTATAAAGAATATTATAATAAAATGGAGTAAATACAAGTCAAAAGAATTATCTTGACGAATTATTTCAATTAAAAAAGAAAAACAAAAGTAGAAACACCAAAACCAAGTTTGGAATATGATTTTAGAAAGATACACCCACTTTCTTTATAGTGGTGGGCCCCCGTAAGAATCAACGCGCGGACAGTTTTCAATGTACGTGTTATAAACGATATTGATTGTATAATTACCCCTATTTTTTCACATATTTACTAAATAACCATATGCTCTATAAGATTTGCGTCAATGTCACAAGTAAAATAATAGGGACACCGAGAGTGTAGCATTGCTCATGTCACAAAACTTTTAACAAATTTAAAAAAAAAATTATTTTTTCTTGAAAGCTTAAATTTAAACTAATCGATTTGATAATTTTTTTTTAATTAATATCAACAAATTTGTAATATGATAACAAATCATTAACCTTAAACATAATGGCTTATGTTTAAAATTTCTTATTTAAACACAAAATTTATCAAGAAAATATAAGTTTATGATCATATTTGAAATTCTCGGAAGTTTTGTTAGTAATAATAAAAACTTCAAGGAGGTAGGTGAAATTAACCCTAAAGGTGCGTTTGGTTTAAAGAATGGTGGATTATTGAGAATGTTATAATAATTGAAAGTTAGAATACCTTAAAGCTTACTGGAAATCTTTAGATAAATGTGTTTTATCAGTTAGAATAAATTGGTAGATATGTTATATTAATATGTTTGGTTGAAAGGAATAAATTGGTGGGTATGTTATATAAATTACTAAATTGCTCTCATTTTTTAATATTAATATAATATTATTTTATTATTAATTTTTGAATAATTTTTTTAACCCCCAACATTTCAGATTTAGCTAAAACACTCCATCTTATATAAAACTTTAATTTATAACAAAATCACCACCACTCACCACAAGCCACTGCTGATCGCCAACCACCACAGCTAGTTGCCGGCTGTCGCCTGTAGCCATCGGAAGTCATTGGAAATTATCGTGAGTGGCTGATATGGCCATTTCCGACCACATTGATGGCCGAAAATGGCCAAATGGCCAAACCGCCATAAATTTGATCGAAAATGGCCAAATCTATTCTAGCCATCTCCGACCAGATCCATGGCCATTTCTGGCTATTAATGTCCATGGATCTGGCCATTTTTTACTAGATCTATAGCAATCTGGCCATCAATATGGTCGAAAACAGCCATATCGGTCACTCACGGTGACTCTCGACGATTTCCAATGACTTCCAGCAACTCTCGGCAATGACGATCAGCGGTGGTTGGCCAACTGCCGGCAATGGTGGTTGAGTGGCGGTGGTGATTTGCAATTTGTTTTAAATATAAGAACATTATTGTCCAAAAACTTAATTAAATAGGGATAAAATTATAATGGCAGATTAATGTAAATTGATTTTAAAATAAGGGTATTATTATCCAAAAAAAATTATTAATAAGGAGTAAAATTGTAACAAAAATAAGATAACTAAGTAATCTTAAGATATCTAAGAAAATTGAGATAATCAGATTACATCATATTACCAGCAGTAACTATTATTGGTATTAAAAAATTATCGGAATCTTATAGTACTTGATAACCAAACGTAATAATTAAGTAATATAATGACATTACCTTAGTAATCCAACATTACCTCTAACCAAACACACCCTAAAGGAAAAGAATCAGGGGCATGGAGTGAAGTCACATAGTGTGGAGCACATGATTAAGATCTATGATAAGATTTGGAGTTAAATATATTTTGGTCCATGAGGTATGGCCTACTAATAAGGTCCAGAAGAATTTAATAGTGACATTTAGATCTTTGTTAGGTATCAGCCTTTTGAATTATTTTTTTTGAATGTCTAAAGAACCCTTAATTTGTCACATTTTATTTTCTTATAATTAATGTAATTGTTCTAGTTGTTCATATTTTTTACAATTATATTAATTTTTAATTTCATTCACATAAGAAAATATTGGGGGTATTTTAGACGCTTACAATAATATTTTAAATAAGTGTTACCTTACAACGCGTTAAAAGTTATTATACAGATTCCACTAGATACTGTTTAGTTAGACCAAACCTCTTGCAGTACCAAAATGTATTTACCTCATAAGATCTGAAGTGATCTTGAAATAAATTATGAAGGCATTGGTGCAGAGGATATGTCATAAATAAATTAATAAGCAAGCATTAAAAATTGTAGAGCACCATGTGCGGTAGGTTGAAAACATGGGTCTCAATTAAAATTGATAAATCATGATAACAAATGGAAATGCAACCATCCATCTAAGTAAATCTTTGTCTTTTTTTTTTGTTTTTTTTATTAGGTATAGGAGGTATTTAGACCTGCATTGGAGTCAATTTAATCTCCAGGTTTACGAAACACCTTACAAGTTAAATGGACCAAGATAATTATGCAAATATGATAAGGTAACATCTTCTGTAACTTGAATATAAGATCCCTAAATATAACTAACTCCAGTATTTAAAGAGTTTACCATGTGGAGTGGTTTCTTTGTCTTCTTTATTAATTAGGTAGTTAGTAGTTTAAATTAATTAATTTTCCACCTAGATTTAGATTGTAATCGTTTAATAACTATTGGGTTGGGTTGTCATATCCATGTCTACTAAAATTGGAAACCATTATGATTGATTTGAAGTCACGATTGCTCCAAATGCAATGCCACTTTTATGATACTGTTCATTTTGAGTTCGATTGATACAATTTTATTCTAAATTTTTTCTGAAAATTAAAAAATTCGTACACATTAAATTTATGGACCACTAAACAACTATGGGTGGACACTATGAAATTATTCATGCGCAAGCTTGTAAAGCTGCCGACAATTTAACAAATCTAATATGCCATGTATTATTCCGAAGTCTTGTTTTCGAGTTCCACAAAATGATTATCTATCACATTTGTGACTAATTTGATCAATTGAGTTTGTAAGGTTAATGAACCTCAAGAATTAGTTGAGATGCATACAAACTGGCTGTCCAATTATATAGATATATATATTGAAATGTCTTTGTCATCTTGTTTATAATGACAAATTATAAGATTTTAAGAGTTTTTAGTAATTATAGAAGTTAATATATGCAAATTTCATACAAAAATAATCTATGCATGACATTGAAATTAAAAAAAAAAATTATAAAAATTGTTTGGTGAAAACAAATAAAGAATATAGAAATTTACTTTTATTTCTATGAAAATTTCTAAATGATTTGCTTTAATTTAATTACTAAAAATATCCTTTTGAAAATTTATCTATTTATTAATTATATAAAACCCTATTTATATCAACCTCTCTTTTTTATATTATCTTCTTGTTGGTTCACACAACTCGAGATTGACTCACCAAAATTATACCAGAAAGTCTAGAATTCATTGTTCATAATTTTATAATTTAAATAATATAATATATACCTATCTATTTTCCAATACATCTTTATTTTATTCAAATGCTTAATTATCAAAATTTTGACTTATAATTTTAAACAAAGAAATATATTAAAATTGACAACCTAACTTAGATTACTATTCAAACAATATGAAGTCAATATTGATATTTTCATAACAATGTGAACAGAACATATAAGTCAAAATAGCAATTATCTTTTTAATCTAATTAAAAGGAATATTTTAATGCAAGTTTCAAATATAAAGAAAAAGAAAGGCACATTATTTTGATTTATGTATATGGATGTTATTCAAAATATGATTTAATCACTAATTTTATATTAATATTTGGATGGCCGAGATACAATATAACTTACAAAATTAATGCAACTTGTAAATAAATCAATTTTAATAAAGTAGACAATTTTTTCCCACCTAAAGAATGGTTTAATGACATTTTTTTACCTTCAAACTTTTAAAATACCATTTTACTAGCCAAATTTATATTCCATTTACTACCCAAAATATACTTTCCGATTCGACGGCGAATGAAGAACAAATTTAATCCAAGGAGCTTTTAAAGAGGGAAGATCGGTGAGTCTTTTGATAGTGGCATGTTAGATTTTGGTAGTTATGATGGGTCAGAATTTAACTTAGGAGGGGTGATTATATAAACCCTAATCACTCGATTATTGACGATTGGTGGGGTCGACATAAGTAAGGTTTGAGGGGTTTTAGTGAGTGATAATCGGGGAAGAGAATGGTGGTGGTTTGGGGTCGTAATGATGCTAGAATCGGTTGGTTATTAGTGAGGTCGGCGAGCACGCTTATTGGTCGATTTCATCATTTGTGCTACCCCACACCACCGCCATTTCCTTCCTTGATTATCACTCACCAAAACCCTTCAAACTTTGCTTCAGCTGACCTCGTTAATCGAGCGATTAATATTTACGTAGCCGTCCCTCTCAAGTCAAATTTTGATCAATCGTGACCATCAAAATCCAACTTGCCCACCAAGACTCAACAGCCTCCCCCCTTCAAAAGCCCCCAATAGCTTAGATCGAGTTTGCTTTCCGTTCATCGTCGAATATTTTGGGTAGTAAATGAAATATAAATTTGGGTTGTAAAATGATATTTAAAAATGTGTGGGTGGGAAAAATGTCATTAAGTCATTATTTGGATGGGAAAAAGTGGTTAACTCATTTTAATAATTCAAATACATTAATCTAAGGACTTAAATTTATGTCAAAACTTGTGTAAAAAACAAGTGATTTCTTTTTTCTTTATTTTAATCCTAATCCAATATTTTAAGTTATATCAATCATCTCTTAAGAATCTCGAAATTAATTTGGCTCATAGTTATGGATTTATAATTTTATATCATATAAAAAATCATTAAATAAATAAATATAAATTTATTTTATTTTAGCAATGTTACACATATTAATTTATTATACAAACTAATTTATTCAAACTGATACGGCAATTTTATATGTTTACCACATGGTCCACATCATTCATTTCAATTCATTTCATTTATCTCTAAATTTAAGTAATAAAAAATTTCTAAAAATGATTATCTCCTAAATCAAAACCCAACAGAAAAAAAAAAAATTCTAAAAAAAATAAAAATAATCTTGTTGATAGCCTGATAGGCCAAGCTGGCAGTTGAGTATAATTAAAAGTATTTAACAACTAAACAGATATTTTATTCTCATTAATCATTATTACATTTGAAAATTTCTTCACACAACACAGTGTTTCACTTAAATCCCACTGACTTTGAAAACCTTGCACTTAAACCCCCACCTTCTTTTTCATACTTTACTAGCTTTTTAAAATTTTAACTTTTAACTAAAATTAAATGATTTCCGTCTCAACTTTTAATATTAAACAAATTGCTCCATTTTGATATTCTCCATTCATTCATTCGTTTCTCTGGAGTCTTGAGTGTGACTAGTCTTTGACTGTTCCAAAGCTTCTCTTTTCCGATGGACTCGCCGTCGTCCACGACGCGTATCGCGGCGAGATCGTCGATGATTGACTCGTTCCGGAGCTGCGGCTTGTCCGGGATGCGAATAGACAAGGAGGAGCTCAAGCGGCGACTCTCGATACCGGAGTACCTGCGACACGCCCTGCATGACGCCATTAAACGGAAGAGCGTCGACGAGGCTGAGACGGAGAGTCAGTTAATCGTTGACGGAAACGACGTCGTTGAGGCCGAGCCCCCCGAGGCGCCGGTTGTTGTGTTTATTAATTCGAAGAGCGGTGGACGGTACGGGCCGGAGTTGAAGGAAAGGTTGCAGCAGTTGATGGGCGAAGAACAGGTAAGCTCACGGTTGTTGTTATATGCACTGATTTTTTGTTGTGTTTTTCTGGGGAAGGGAATGTTCTGGTAACTGAATACGAAGTTCCGGTACTGTTACCGTGACGGTGTTGCGATACCGTTATCGTGATTAACTGTTTGTAGTGAGCCACTAAGTTATTATTGGTAATACAGCTGGCACGGTAAAGTTAACGGGTTGGTAGCGTCCACTTGTCGGGACTCGGGATATGCTGCAAACTTTTTATTTATTTATTATTTTAATTTAATTTTAGTTTTAAAGTTTTATCACTGTTAATAATTGATGGATTATTTGAATTTTTTCTTGGTTATTTTAATTTTTATTTAATTTAGCTTTTTTTAGTGTGTTTATGTATTTAATCGGTGTACTTTGATTTTGAATTTTTAATGAACTGACGGTTTTTTTTTTATTTGGTGTTTACGGGCATTTTGAAGCGCATTGGAAGTAGCAAAACAGTAAAGTTTTTGATTTTTTTATCCGGCCGGCAACCAGCTGCTTTGTTAATTAGTAAATTTTGAGAGTGGAAGCATGTTATAGTAATGAACTCGCTGAGGTTTTTTTTTGTCCCCCCTCCTTGAAGTGATGACTGATGAGCATGCTGAAAGTCATACATATGCAATAGAGTTTGCCATTAGCTCTTTCTTGCTCAAATTTGCTAAGTTGTTTAGAGGGATTTCTGGGTTATCAAAAAGAAAATAAAGAGGAAGAATATTTTTACCATTTGCTTGCCATAGGAAAAGGTTTTATGTTTCTACGTTGGCAGCATATGTCATTCTTAAGATTTTTGGGACGTTGGTGTTGGTGTTATGGATTAAACTACCAATGGATCTTCTATATACTCCTTTATTTTGTTATTATTATTATTATTTTTTTTATTGTTTTTTCCTCTCCTTTGGTGAAAAAACTGAAATACCTAAAATATATCTGTTAGGAATGTCATCTCGAGAAAAAAAAAAATTGATTTGCACATTTCAATTTTATTGCTTATGATGACACCTTTCTTTGTAAACAAGACTAAAATCTTTATTATGCAGTTGGGTTCAGCTTGAGATTATGTAAATTGAATGTTGGCTGCTTAGAATTATTTATCTGGATTTTTGTTTTGGTTAAACTTCCTCTATGTTTTCTCCATTAAGTTTCTTGGTCTTGTGTTTTTAAGAAAGTTGGTCAGTTGAATTGAGAATAATCTGTAATGCAGGTTTTTGACCTATCAGAAGTGAAGCCTAACGAATTTGTGCAGTATGGATTGGGTTTCTTAGAGAAGTTAGCCGATCTTGGGGACACATGTGCCAAAGAGACTCGTCAAAAGATAAGAGTTGTGGTATGTAAATTCTGCTATGTCCTTGGAAAGCTTACATTTACATCTTGTGCAAGGTTAACCTTATTGCTTTTCTTCTGCATAATTGTTAATGATCATAATGGGGATTTCATGCCTCATATTGGACCTATTGGTGTTTTCCAATGCTCCCAAAGATTAAAGCATGAAATTATTAACTCAGGGATAATTCTGCAGGTTGCAGGAGGTGATGGTACAGTTGGTTGGGTTCTAGGGAGTCTTGGAGAACTTAACAAACAGGGTCGGGAGCCTGTTCCTCCTGTAGCAATCATTCCGCTTGGCACCGGCAATGACCTGGCTAGGAGTTTTGGTTGGGTAAGCTTTTTCCCTTTGTGTTGATTTTGATCTTTTTAGACCATAGTTTTATTTTGCTTTCTTAAGTAGTAGTTCTGAATGATCTTTTCAGGGTGGTACATTTCCTTTTGTCTGGAAATCAGCTGTCAAAAGAACTCTCCTAAGAGCCACTTCAGGTCCAGTTTGCCGTCTAGATAGGTAAGTGCTCTCTTATTATCTATCAGTTTGCCGTCTAGATTGAACACTTACCTATCTATAAGTTTGTTATTATTTCCTGATGTCCAAGGATGTTTATAGTTTTGCGAGTGATTTTTTTACTGTCTTTATAGTTTAGTAGCCATATCCTGTATATGTTTATAAATAACTGATGCTCATTTTTCGTATGGTCTAATGTCACTGTTAAGTATGTAATAAATGTATTTTTAGGTTTTATAGAATTGTATGGTTTGGTTAGTTCCGTTTGTTATAGAATAAGATACTCATGCTCATAGTTATTTGGTTGAGGCTTGTCAATGTAACTGGTACATATTTCAATAGTTGGGTTTTTGATGATGCAGTTGGCATGCTGTAATACAAATGCCGTCGGGAGAAGTTGTGGATCCACCCCATTCTCTGAAACCTATAGAAGAGTGTGCTCTTGATGAGGTAGATGATCTTGCTACTATAAATTTTAGTGTTTTTATCAGCGGCCTTTGGATCACTGTTTTTTGATGATGAAGGGTATAAAAAAAAATTACTTGTAAAGTTCTCATTCATTTAAAATTTTGGCTGTTTGTGTAGATTATTTGCTACATCTGTTGGTAGTTTATGTATTTGTTGGTCTGCTCTGAATA
Source organism: Pistacia integerrima (assembly GCA_026225825.1). Taxonomy (NCBI): domain Eukaryota; kingdom Viridiplantae; phylum Streptophyta; class Magnoliopsida; order Sapindales; family Anacardiaceae; genus Pistacia; species Pistacia integerrima. Next base: position 19,516,115 of record CM047743.1, on the reverse strand, counting down.
AATTCTTCCTTATATCAATAAACTTTTTAATACTCTTATGATCTCCTATGAATTTTATGACACTGATAGGTTATTAATTCACCATAATTTCTTTTTGATGAGTATTACTATCCTGTTGTATGTATAACCTTAAAGTCTTTCATTGTTTGTTAGAATTGCGATTATTTTCTTCAGCTTTATAAAATATATGGAGTGGGAGGCTACTTGACCTGGGATCATTGAAATATAGAAAAACATTTACATAATTATGTCACTTCATGGAATGACATATCGGTGTATTGTTACCTCACGTAAAGCATAGATGATATGAACTTTACTCTTAATATAGTTTATTGAACATGGAGAATTCTTGGTTAGAGATGGGAAATTTCAATATGGATCAATTTGAAACTCTTGCTACAAGTATATTTTCAATTGACCCTTGTGTCTGATGTTTGTTTACTAACGTCTCATTCTGTGTACTGTATTCAGTGAAATCAATCACATTTGACCATGCTGCTGTGTCTATAATAATAGTTTGTGTTATACTTTAGGTAATGTTTCTTTTTTAATATAACATGTCCTACTTGCAAAAGGAATGAGGCAATCTGTCTCTTGCTTTTGGGAAAAACTAGTGGTTTCTTGAAGAGAAAGGAGGTGGGGAAGGGGGGAGGAGTTTACAAGATTTGCATGCACAGAGTGCAAGAGGATGTGTGGAAAGTAGTTTCGGGAAGCCATGACTGCAAAACATTAACAAAATTTAAGTGAGATATATGGGTTGTATATCGATGCTTCCCATCCTATTGTTATTGCAAGTCTGTTCTTTGGTGTATTGTTCTTAGAATTTTGATGCAGTGAACCTATGATACAAAATTTGTGTTCTTGATCATATAATTTTTTGGTGTGTGCAGGGTTTGCAGATTGAGGGGGATTTGCCTGAGAAAGTTGTTAGCTACGAAGGAGTGTTTTATAATTATTTTAGTTTAGGTGTGACATATTGATTAAATATATATATATATATATATATATTTTTTGTTTAGATAAATATGGCTTCTGGTCTTTGATTGTGAAGCTTCTGAAGAGGGTTTGCTGAAATAGGATATTGTGCACCAAACCAATCTCTTATAGGAGTCCGTTTGGTGCTAATTTTAGCATCTGAACTTCATGTTCTTTTAATCAACGAAATTGAACTTGGAGAAATTTTCTATTTGCTTAAGATATACTCAGTTGTCAAAGTTCCCTTTAGACTTGCTTTTCTTTTGTTATATTGCTATGCACCCATTAAGGTTAAGATAACCTGTTGAGCTCAGCCCAATCTTCTAGTGTTGGCTAATGCAGCATTTGCTTAGCTCGAACAAGATCAACCTTATGTCAGGACCTACAAGCCAGGGAATTGTCTCAGGTAGACAGTTTTTATGGGATGTAGGTCTCTCCGATAATACACTAGAAATCTTTAGAAAGGAAGAATGTTAGTTTAAGTTCAAATGTTTTGAATGACTAACCTTTGCTTGTTTCTGCTAATGAATATTTGCTTCTTTTTAATAAGTTCTTTACTTTATTGTTTGGTTTCACAGGAATGGATGCTCAAGTTGCTTATGGCTTCCACCATTTACGTAATGAAAAACCTTACCTTGCACAAGGCCCAATTACAAACAAGGTCTGATTGAACATTCATTTATGGTTTATAAATTCTTGATTTACCTTGGAAGTGCATTAGCAATGTTAATTTTCGGTCTTCAAGCTCCTTAGCCAATTATTTGTTTCTGCTTCCTGGCATTGTGGAATCATTTGTTAGTGTAGTCTATATGACTAGACTTCTCTAAAGATATTGCTAGGGAAGGAGGGTGGGAACTGATTTTTAATTAACATAACTAAAGTTCGTTCACTGTAGGTTTTCTTACTTGCTCTAAAAATTATTATTCCTGGATTATGTTCTTAAATTTCTAATGCACATGAATATTTTGGTGTAAAGCTCAGTAGAGTTTTTAATAGTTTAGAAGAAGTAATACTACATAAGATGGAACTTCCAGACACCCTAACTCTTTGGCTAATTCCATTTCTCTCTAGTGAATTTGTCTGACTTGAGAAACAGGTGTAAATGGCCAGAAACACACAAATAAACGTGGAAGCAGAAGAATAATCTTATAACACTTTCCTTGTTATATTGCTTGATGTTCTCCTTCATGTTCCAGAAATCATTGGACTCAGAATATACAGGAACTTACAATTTTTGTTCTTTGTGTGCAAATTTGCTAATTTGTTGATGGCAAGTGAAGAATGATTGGAGTTTTGCAAGTGTAGATATCAATGCATGTGCTTGGATGTTGAGATTTGTTTCTTTTTTATCTGGTTTAAAATGGCATGTAAAAATATGAAAATTCAATATCATTTTCAACTACTCTGCACTCTTACTGTAGCTCCTCTTCACAATACTTCGGCAAAAGCCAAATCAATGCGTTACTGGCTCCTGATAGTTTTGAGTGTTACTAATGCAGTTTATGGTTCTGTTATGCAGCTAATCTACTCTGGCTATACTTGCACTCAGGGTTGGTTTCTCACACCTTGCATAAGCGATCCAAGTTTAAGGTTAGATATCTCGACTTAAGCGGTTTTCTTTATGATAGTTTTAGCTTGCTTGGTGCCCCCTTTGCAACCAACCTTCATTTTTATCGTAATACTTTAGTTCATATTCCTTCCCTGGTTGAGAAGAAAGTATTCATGATTTGTGCATCAGTAGAGGCATAGTAGCCTCAACCGGTTTTGTGTACCTGATATGTTGAAGCTTTATTTTTGGCATGAGTGTTGAGTTGCATGTGGGCTAATATGTGCAGACTTGGCTGTCTATACTAATTAGTTTATTGAGCTAGTGCATTCTTATTATGAGATTAAATTTTCCGAAAATGTCAACAGTACTCCTGTTGAGCGATATTTATCTGCCTCATCAGCTACTATTACATTTGATGCAAATGTTTTTACTGATACAATGGTCTTCTGTATTCTAATATTTATTGAAAAATTCTGCAGGGGACTGAAGAACATCCTAAGGTTGCATGTTAAGAAGGTCAATTGCTCAGAATGGGAGCAGATTCCAGTTCCTAAAAGGTGGGTTTCAAATATCAGACAGATGATTTGCTTTTGATGGCCGTCACTAAAAATGAATGCTTATTCACTATTGATCCTTTGCCTTGCATCTTTGTATTTTCAGTCTTCAGCTTAATAACTATATTGCTGAATTAAGTGTGGTATCAGACAAGTAGCAGTGTAGAAACATATATTCTGTTTTTTTAGTTTGAGTTTTGGTTAATGCTATATTTGTTTCTTGTAGTGTGAGGGCAATAGTTGCTTTAAATCTTCACAACTATGCAAGTGGAAGGAACCCATGGGGTAATTTGAGTCCGGAGTATTTGGAGAAGGTGAAAATTATTTGAATTCAACTACCTACCTGTTAAAACTTTCAGCATGCTTGATTCATTTTTTTTTTTTTTTTTTTTGAGAAACTGTGTTAATTCATAACCTTATTATGGTAATTTTATTTGATTTCAGAAAGGATTTGTTGAGGCCCACGCTGATGATGGTCTCCTAGAAATTTTTGGCTTGAAGCAAGGATGGCATGCATCATTTGTTATGGTTGAACTCATCTCTGCCAAACACATTGCTCAGGTACTGCAGTTGCAATGGAATTATTTTGTTTTTGCTAGTAGTTCATGTTTTTCCACTTCAAATGCAAGGGTAGAAGTCTATTATTAGATAGACCTGCATGGGAATATTATTGGATATAGTTGGGTTTTACCCTCAGATGACCTGCATCATTTTTTATGGGTTGAACTCACCCTTCTTGCCTCCAACAGTGTTCCCTTCAGTATTTCTCTAAATAATAAGTACTTGTTGAATTACCAGTGGCATAAGAAAGCCAAAAGAGGCAAAAGTTCAGTTGCATGAAATCTATACAAATAGCCGCTCTGATGGCATATTAATTGTTACATAGAATGCATTAGTTATATCAAAGGAAAAGGCAGAAAAGCCAAAACAATATGTGCAGATTTGTTTCCCTCTTTTTGAACAAGAGCGATCCAAGCTGTCTTTCTTTCATCATTGCTGTGGTTTTTTGCTAACGTGAAGTAGATATGAATAGGCTTATAGAGTTCTGCAATCTGTTTGCCATCTGAAATGAACAAAGTTCAATCCTTTGATTTTTTAATCTGAAGTAACAGTATAAAGTCAAACTGTTATAGCCATATTCTTATCTGCGAAGCCAGTTGACTTCTTGTTGGGTAATGGTCTTCTGAAACTTTATTTTTGCGAGTGCTTTACTAATTTTTTGCTGAAGAGTAAAGCTCTGAAGTGTAGGTTCAGTGTCTCTGTTGATTTTAGATTTCCAGGATCATTCTGCTCCCAATCCTTGATTCATGTTCACTATCCTGGCAAATTGTAAATTTCTCACATATTTATATATGTTCCTGTTTCATATACATATATAAAAAGAATGGACCAGCAGAAAAAAATTAAAAGATGCTTTGTGCTTGGCATTCTGATTTTTTTTTTTCTTTTAAATGTCTTTTCAACACATTGTTGCATATATTGCTGATAATTTTAACGGGTATCTTTCAGGCTGCAGCCATTAGATTAGAAATTAGGGGTGGGGAGTGGAAAGATGCATATATGCAAATGGATGGAGAACCGTGGAAACAGCCGATGAACACAGACTACTCAACGTTTGTAGAAATTAAGAGAGTGCCATTTCAATCTCTGATGATCAACGGAGAGAAATTATCTGGCATTTAGTTTATCAGGTTTGGATTCCTATCCCTGGGTTGCCGAGTTTTCGTGCAGTTAAGACCTATGTAAAAAGCTTGATTGTCACCCACAGGAATGTAGATTATGTTGAAGTGCCCAAGTTGTTAGGGGCTGTAGTGTATTAATTTAACTCAGTTGTTAGTAGTGAGGTTCCGATCCTTTTTAGGTTGTGAATACTTGATTCACGAAGGAAACATTTTTGTTGTTTTGAAAAATGAATTCTTTTATCTGTTAATATTTTTATTCTTGACTTTGCTAAGCAATTGAAACACTTGGGACCCTTTGTTTAGATATTTGGAATAGTATTTTTGAAATATTATTGTTAAATAGAGTTGGGTGATTATTACGAGGTAAAATTTGAAAATTAAAAATAGTTGAATAATTTAGGATAGAATTTTGAAAATAGGGAAACAAATATGTATTTTGATTTGGAATACGAGTAGGATGGGGAAACAAACTTGTATTTTAGTTATTTGGATTAGTATTTTTGAAATATTTTTGTTAGGTAGAGTTTAGTGGTTATTACGAGGTAATTGAGTGGTTATTATGAGGTAGGATTTGAAAATTAAAAATACCTGAATAATTTGGAGTAGTATTTTGATTTAGAATACTAATAGAATATTTAAGCAAATGCATTTGTGTTCCTTTATATTTATTGTCGTGGAATGAACTAGGATTCTTTCCTGATCTGAGCTTTTAAAATTTTATTGATAGGTGTACATTATTGAGTATTTGTAGATATGTTATCCTTTTTTTTTTTTTTTTAAATGCAATGTTATTAATTATTTTAGTCTCATTTTACGGTCACTCCATAGTGGTCTATTATTCCATTAGAACAAATCAAATTTTGTTCCTAAAATCTATATATTTATATAATGCTGAAACAGACTGCTTCTTCTAATGCCATGTAGGATTGATATATGATCGTCACGTAGAGTGTCGTTAATTAGTCCACGTGTTTGCTGTTTATTAGGCTTGTATAATAGAGATTATTTACATGCATTCAATTAATGTATTCAATACAAATCTTTTACATACCTCTTTTAATTTGAGATCTTTCATATTCCTCTTTTAATTTGATAAATTACTAATTATTCAATTGTGTGTTATTGATTTTTATGAATATTAAGAGATTGTTATAATAGAAATTATTTTCATGCATTCAATTAATGTATTTAATACAAATCTATTACATTCCTCTTTTAATTTGAGATCTTTTACATTCTTCTTATAATTTGATAAAGAGGCAATATATTTTTTCACATTCATGAAATTTAATAATACACTTTATTAATATATTAATATTCAATGTTCATTCATGCATATTAATTATTATTATTAATTAATATTAATATTTTTGTACCCTTTCACATTCAATTAATTATTATTAATATTAATATATCTTTATCAATTCACATTCAATTAAACAAAAATATCAAACATAATAACGAAAAATGTTTTTTATAAAACGTATTATCATTTAACATTTAATATAAATCTGAAAATTTTAAACTCATCTAATAACAATAAAACATTTAAATCAAAATAACTATAACTAATAACATGTAAACACTTACTAAAAAATATCAAAAGTCATATTAATTAGCAATAATCCAATTACATTGAACATAACATGAATAGTTGTTGTAATCATTAATTATCATATAATATTACTTAATGACATTTAAAGTTATATAAGAGTAGAGAATTCAACAATCCATACACCTTCAAATATTTCTTTCATTTTACACAGATACAATTAACAAATGGAAGACAAAAGACCAACTATTTTCAATCCAAAATCCAAACAAACAGAAGCCTGTGGTAAATAACATCAATTGATTACTCTTATATTCCTTCTACATATCTACTTTTACATGTCCATTTTTTTATTTTTAGAAGGCCAAACAGCAACGTCAGATGGTTCGCCTGAAATGAAAGGTATTCTACAAAACTTTAAAGTCACACTGGACAAACTCAACACTCTCAGAGTAATGAACAGAGATATAATGAATGCTTTGTTAGAAATAACAAGCTCAACCATACATGTAATATTCAATTTATGGAAACGTGAATCCCTGATTATTACCAAAGAAAATGAACTTGGTATTCCTCAAGGAAAAAAATAGAACTATATATATAAATTTTATTATCAAAAAGTTGCAAACTTACATTCTTAGATAGGTTATACATGTTTTTGTTGTGGATTTTGTAGTAGTAATAGTTTGTGTTTTGTGGTGAATAGAGTTTGTGTTGGATGATGAAGGATGACAAATTTTATTTTATTTTATTTTTGTTCATTTCATGGTGTTGGGCAGCCTTTTAAAATGGTGAAAGATTAACTGTTGGACCTCAGAGCAATGGTTATATTCTATGTAGGAACTACTAATTTTAAGAAGGGCAAAATTGTCATTTCAATTATATTATTATGTACCAAATTGTTGTAAGAAACGTGTTGCAACTCTTCTTTTGCTTTGAAAAGAGAATATATTCCTATCACTAAAATGTTATAGTATTATGTTGTTCTTCAATTAATTAATTTATTTGTGTTAAAACCACTTTCATAAGTTGTGGGACTTTCAACTTTTATGTATTGAATTCAATTCCTGCTAAATTACAAACTGACCATTTCAATCTTCCATTACTTGCATTTTATCAAATCAAAAGAGGACTGTGAAAAATCTGTACTGCGTACATTAATTGAATGCATGTGAATTATCCCTATTTTATTAACACCAATAAGCAGCAAACACGGGGACCAATTAACGACATCCTAAATGACAATCATATAACGATTTTCAACAATCTTTAAACATAAAAACCCGATTAAAAAAAAAAAAAGAACAATAACAAAATGTTCTATTATAATCAATATTTAACATTTTTTTTTGTGAAACAATAGTCGTTTATAATTTCTTAAAATATAAAAATTCGATAATAAAATAAAAATAATATAATAAATAAACCCGCGCAACACGCGGGCGTGCCATCTAGTTATCAAATAATAATAACACGCACATTAACTTGAAAAAAAAAAAGGCATGATGTTAATTTAAAATTAGTGGTGTGAAAAAAATTTTGATATCCGATATCCGGTCCGTATTTGATCCGATTTGAAAAAATCGGATATCCGAAAATTCGGATTGGATTTGGACATCAATTTGTGGAATTTTTAGATCGGATACTGGATCGCTTTATAAAGAAACTGGATATCTGGATTAGATTCGGTTTTGTCCATAACTATAAGTTTTAACTTTTAAGAAGTTATTTTGGGGTCCTAGGTGAAAAGTGGTAAAGTATGTGGACTGTTTATACAGTGACAACTTTGGGGGACAAAATGTAATAAAATGATGATGTGGTTGGGGGTATAAGCAATAATGCAAAATTTGAGGGAGCAAATAATAGTTTCCATGCAAATTTGGATAAAACTGGATATCCAGTTTATCTAATCCGAATATTCAGATCGGATCAAATGGAATCCGAATCAGGTTTTATTTTGATCCAAATTTTCGGATCGGATCAGAAAAATGCAAAACTGGATCGGATATCCGGTTTTGCACACCCCTATTTAAAATGACTATAAAGTATAACAAAGTATAATTTCCCTTTAAGCAAATTAATCATAAAGAAATTAGTATGAATTTAATTTCCTTTCTTAACTGGTAATTTCATAAAGAATAAAAAATTTATAACTAAAAGGATAGAAACCCCAAACAAAGCAATCTTACAGGACACAAAGGACTACCAACAAAAAGAACCAAAGACCAAGGATATGCAATCCTTTACAATTAGCAACACACCCCTGGCCAGCAAAACAACCAGGGGAGGAGCCTTTACAAAAAGGGGTCAAAAGCAGCGCAAAACAGCAGCCACAACACAAGCCAGGACAGACCAAAAGCATCACCCAAAACAAACCAGCAGCCAGCAGCCAACCCCCAGCCAGCAAGGACTGCATACAAAACACTAGCCCAGCCAACCATAAAAAACCAGACAGGAGACCAAGACTGCAAGAAAACAGAAACAGGCAAGCGCCAATCTCCCGGAGAAAGCCTTTAGCAGCAGCCTGTGGGGGGTGGTGGGGTGGGGGGTGTGGGGTAAACAGCCTAGCCACGCCAACAAGGCTGCAGGGAAAGCTGACCACTCCAAAAGATACTCATCAACCAAAGCTCCCACAAGGGATCAAAATCCTTTCAGAAAGGAAATATAATAGTTATTTAAAAACTAGTGAAACCAACTATTCTTTCAATAAATAATTATGATATAGTTGGTGCCTGCTTGCTTCGGGTAATTTGTGGGGAGCTGGAGAGGGTTAGGTGCCACAATACATGTGAGAGCATCTCTGCAGTAAGCTGTTAATGCCGAATCAACTTTTGTGTTAAATGACACTTTCTTCTTGCTATTACGAAAATATAGCTCTTCCTTAGCTTTTCTGTCTTCGTTAAATTGTTTTATTCCCAAGATCATTTCGTCCAATATACTTGTGACAATACCATGGTGTAGGATTAGAAAGATCTCCAAGTTTCATTGGCACTACGAATCTGGTCAACACTCAACAGTCGCTTCACGTCGAGTTGAGTTATTTATGCCATTAAGGTTGATAAGAGGGATTTGAATCCCGTTAGTTGTGTAAGGATTAGACTTGACATCAAGCCTAAGGTTCTCTTGAGCAAAGATTCTCGGAATCTTTGGTTAACCCAGCCTCCGCATGCCCCTTGATCCCACTCTTAGATTCGTCAATAGTCTTTACATTATTTTCACATCAAAGTTCGTGGCATCCATTTTCTTATGTGATAGAGCAACTACTGCTTCTATTGTGGAAGAAAAGTAGCTTTTAGATGAACTTAAGCTAACACTAGTTAGCATTTATACAGGAATTGCTTTATGATAAAGTGGGCTTGAGTACCCAAAAGCTAGCTCAAGTTTAAGAGACAATCCATCAACTTGGCGATCTGAGATAAATTCAACTTCAATATCCTCTCTCATGCTCAGCATGCAAGGTTGAGTTCAAACCCATCATCGCCACAAACATTATGATATGACCCAAAAGCTAACTCAAGCGACAACCCACCAACTTGGCAATGTGGAACAGATTAAACTTCAATACCCTCCCTCATGCTTGACATATAAGATTGGGTCTAAACCCATTAATCGCTTCAAACAAACATGGCCTGGATATCATGATAAAGTTGGCTTGGTTAGAACTCACTTTCAAAAACCAACTTAAGGGAGGAAGGAACCCAACCACATACATATATATAGACCATAATAATCCACTAACTTACAATTTGGGACAAATCCAACTTCAATACATTAGACATAGGTAGCTTAGAAACTTTTTAATTGTGCTAATGACGCATTATTCTCTTGTCGTCCATGTGATTAGAATTCGGACTCTGTTTTCTTCGTTTTTTCAGTATTTTTCCAAGCTTAAAAGTCATATGATTACTCTCAGTTTTAGAATTTGCCCTATCCTATGATTTTGTTCCTTTCAATACAAACCACAAGAGTGCTGCGACTTATGATGAACTTATTTACAAGATCAAAGATAAGGTGGGTTTTAATTACTTGTTCCCATTGATTTTAAATCAAATCCTTCGCAACAGAGGATGACTAATTACTTAGTGATCAATGCTTATGTTTCATGCATTCGATGCGGTAATGCAAAACACAACAGTCGTGGCTAACCGATCAAAATATGTTGATTTTACGATGCCTTGTTCAGGATCTGGTGCGAGGATGGTAGTTTTGCTAATGTTATGGAGATCCAGAGACATGGTCATCACTTTGTAGGATGCCAGAAGGATTCTTTTGTGAAAGAATATCACTTAACAAAACAATTGAACTTTCAGGAATTCAACTTGAGAATGAGGAATTATATTATGGTACCCCGGAACAGTTTGATGAAGCATTGTCTAACGGAACTGTGGCTGAAATTTTTGATGAAATTCCTTACATGAAGGTCTTTCTTGCTAAGTACTGCTCCAAATATATGATGATCGGATCGACCAACAAAATCGACTGACTTGGCTTTTTAAGTCTGTCTAATAAGAGTTAAGTTTTGTTAGCGAGAGATTAAGTTCGGATTGAATTATCTGTTGAACATGAAGCCTATGTTTCTTATTTCAGGCATTTCCACAAGGGTCTCCACCGGTGTCTCAGATCTCAAGGGCAATACTGAACGTTACTCAAGATAAAAGATATAATAGAAGCCATTGAAAAGAGGGTTTTAGGAGCTAGCTTTTAGCTCCAGGCTAATTAGAAGGAATTGAGAAGAGAGATGTTTTAGAAGAGATGATTACTATGGCTTCTCAAATTTGGCTGGTACAAAATGTGCAAGAGGCCACCCCTTTTATAATGGTCAAGGGAGTCGTTTACACTATGATTCCCAACTACCACTTATCCTAATAAATATCATCTATCACCTTTCACGATTAATAGTTACTTAATAACTCTCTAATAAATGAGATATTTTTATAAGATCTTTTTAGTCACAAGATCTATTATTTGGGTTAAATACATGGGTCAAATATGCATATACATTGAGTTTAAGAGAAAATATTAAGTTAGCAATATAAATGAGTTTAACTGATAAACCCAAATATTCTTGGGCTTAAATCAAGTTTAATATTCAACACTATAGCCATCTATGAAGATCACAGTTACACTGCCAAAATATCTTTCTAATACTTATCTCTTTCAAGGTCTATTCATCACCACAGCAGTGGCTTCCGTATTTTCGGTCTTGATATATATATTTTACATTGTTTCTTCACACTGTCCTGACGACTCAGACAGATCCTTTTGGTCAAAAGTTACTAATTTGAAAAAGCTTTTCGGCACAAAAGATGATGACCCCTCCTCACATAGTTTGCAGAGAAGTGAATCCAGGGTCCATCCTGGAGCAAGTCCAGAGGGAAAGGAAGCTTCACCTGATCAAAACATTGATGTTATCGAGAACCATTCAAGAAACCCTTCAGGAGAAGAATACGTTGCTGGTAATGAGGATGATGAAGTTCATTCTTCAGTGGATAGTGCTCCACAGTTCACATCTGAGACACCAAATTAACAGTTGATTTTTAACTGTGTTTTCATTTTTCTGAACATTATCTGAATTGACATGAATTTTAAGGATCTTGGTCTTGGTGGTGATCATTAATTATCATAAAATTAGGATCATGTAATATTGTCTGACTCTCTCTGCAATACCAACTGAACATTTTTCATAAATCAGCCAAAATTCAGCCAATTTTTTTTTCACTGCAAATTGATTGACGATGGTCGGATTCTCCTCACATTTCAAGTCTTAAAAATACTATAACATATTGCTCCTCTTTTTCTTGATAACATAACACGCTCACCATCCTTCCTAGAAACTGCTTCGTCAAAATCAACTGTACCTATCCACTTTTGGATTCAAAGATTCAGACACAAGTCCTGATTGGAGCAAGCATAGGATGAAATACTTTTAAAAGGTTGTTCTGAAATTTTGGACAAATTCTATTCAACATTCACACAGGGTCTGGTCTGGATCATATATATATAAATAAATAATACTTTTAATTTTAATAGTTGCACATGAATTAGTCAAGGAGAATTTTGAACTTCTGTGTTCTGTTGCATGGAGTATTGGTCAACATAATGGTACCTGGATGGGTCACTCATAGAAACTTCAGATCAAACGAGAAGAAATTCTTAACATGAGAAAAGCTGAGCATCTTTTTAATAAAAGCTTTTTGTCAGTATTGAATATTTGTAAAACCCGATATTGTTAATCAATTATTTATATAGAGAGTATGCCTTTAGCATGCGTATAAATAATTAGAAACGCTTTAGGAAATATATTGATTAAATATATATACGTTTTTAAAAGAATTTGTTGTGCATGATTTTCCCACGGTCCGATTAACGCCAGTTGTCTGTGAACCATGCCAAGACCGAACGGACATGATCTTGCCACGTGTCGCTCCTACAATGGATGATTTAGTCAATAAGTCCATTAGACTTAAACATCACCACTCTAACTTAAGTAGGGACAAAACTGACTCAGGTCCAGATTATGAGGGATTATACATGTAATCCACACCGTAACCTACCAATTCTCAACTATTACCCGAGGGAAAGGAAGCTTCACCTGATCAAAACATTGATGATATCGAGAACCATTCAAGAAACCCTTCAGGAGAAGAATACGTTGCTTGTAATGAGGATGATGAAGTTCATTCTTCAGTGGATAGTGCTCCACAGTTCACATCTAAGACACCAAATTAACAGTTGATTTTTAACTGTGTTTTCATTATCCTGAACATTATCTGAATTGACATGAATTTTAAGGATCTTGGTCTTGGTGGTGATCATTAATTATCATAAAATTAGGATCATGTAATATTGTCTGACTCTCTTTGCAATACCTAGATCTCTAAACTGAGCATTTTTCATAAAATCAGCCAATTTTTTTTTTTTTTTCACTGCAAATTGATCGACGATGGTCGGGTTCTCCTCACATTTCAAGTCTTAAAAATACTATAACATATTGCTCCTCTTTTTCTTGATATCTTTTTTTTTTTTTTTTTTTTGTAACCAGGGTATCCGGGCCAGTTTATACATATTTTAACTAATCTACGAGGTTCATTGAACATCCCCACAAATCTAAAAAATAAGGTAACCTCAAGATTTGAAACAAAAATTCAAAGGAGGGAGCAAACTTCTTGACCACTAGGTCGATCCTTGGGGGTTTTCTTGATATTTTAATGGAAAGTCAGTAGAAAAATTTATTTTAATAGAAGTGTATATATTTTTTTTATAAAAGAAAAAAGTAACTAAATAAAAAATATTATTATAGAAGATTACATGTAAAAGAATCATTGGTTATAAGTTCAACTGTAAAATGCGACTTTTTGATACCCAATGAGATGAATGTTTGAAAATTTTAATAAGTCTGTAAGTTAAAAATGAGTTAATTTATAAATCCAGTCCACCCCAAGAATAGATTAAATTCATTTCGAGGAAATGCCCCAAGAATAGATTAAATTCATTTCGAGGAAATGCTTGTAGAAATTTATAAATCCAGTCCACCCCAAGAATAGATTAAATTCATTTCGAGGAAATGCTTGTAGGAATAAATGATTGACAAAGTCATTTCCGTTTGTTAGAAGTTAACATAACCCATGACTTTGGAAGCTGACTGGCTGTTTTCATCCAATCACTTCTTTCATAAATTAATGCATTGCTCTGACTTGCTGCTCCTTCCTCGAGCTATCAATTCTTTTTCTTATTAATTTTACAAAGTCAATTCGTTGATTATTGAAAAATTTATCTAACATAACTTTTAATAAATATTTTGAGTACCATACTGTTATCTTTTCATGTACACCAAGCCATGACTTCCCTAATTAACTTTATAAATACTGGATTTACTCAACCTATAGCTAACACATTCTTCGTTCTCATTCATGCAAACCTTTTTGTCATGGTACGCTCTAGGTTCCTTCTTCTCTTCCTTCCGTCGTTCCTTCTTTCGATTCATGTCGTCGGAATACATTCAGGAGCTGCAGAAATTAATGTACCGATTGGAGCTGTTCTTGATTTAGACTCAGCCGAGGGTGCAACAGCTGAAGTCTCCATATCAATGGCCATCGCTGATTTTTATGCCACGCATTCTGATTATCAAACCAGGTTGATTGTTCACACTAGGAATTCCAAGGATCTCGTTGACACGGCTTCAGCAGGTACAAGTACCTGTAAATACATTACCTGATAAATTTGGAACATATCAACTGAAAAAAATATGTGTTAATATCTAGTTAAGTGTAATGTGTTGTTTATGCAATAATTTCCATTCATTCATTTATTTATTGTTGGTTGTGTCTAAATATATTATATATAGATTCCTTCATCTACAGTTTTTTCTAGATTTTTGAACATAGTAGGCAATATTTATTGACTTCTAGTTGTGAATTATTATACCGTCAAAATAATTTTTACGCCAATATTTCTCCTTGATAATTTTCATACAATCCCAAATTCTTTTTCTTTTTGTCCCTTGATATATACTTTTAATTCTACAAGACACTACCGACTGTTTGATTTGATCTTTCAGAAACGGGATCTAATTGACCCTGCAACTCTTTTAAAATGATATAGTAGATTAAATGGCATGGATCTCGTAGTTATAAAACGATGACGATGAGTAAGAATTTTCAAACAAGCCAAAAAGATAAATAAATAAGCGAGAGAAGTGATAATATTATAATAACATTACATTAGATTAAAATCCAGTTAAGGGCTTATTCTTGTAGTTATAAATATTATAATAGAGTTACAATAGATTAAAATGAAATAGCAGACTAAATGGCGTGGATTTGGTAGTTATAAATATTATAATATTTCAACAGTTAAAAATGTTGAATAAAATCTGAAAAACTTTAGATTAACCAGAAGTCTTTGTGCTCGAGTCGTATCAAATTGCCATTTACAATATTTGTGGTTTATCTGGTTCATTGGGTTTATAAGATGTTTAATGGATTTTAAAAATTAGTTGAGGTGAATATAAGTTAGAAAAAAAAAAACTGAAAAATGAGAGAAAATTGACTTAAGCTTTTATTTCTTGCAAAACGGAGAGTATAAGTGTTTATATACAAATCAAGCTGTCTAGTGTAACAAATCCCATATTGAAAGCGTATTGGGGAGGTCTTGGGCTTATAAATGGGGGGAGTCTTTCCACCTAATAGGTTAACCTTTTGGGTGTGAAACTCCCAGCTCGTGACACGTGGTATCAGAGCAGACCCAATTCGTTTTTCGATGTCCCGCCAAGCGCCCACGCAGGGGTGTCCACGTATGATTGTGGGTCTACACAAGAGTGAGGTGGATGGGTAGGCAAGGGGCCCCACCTGTGACGAGGGCGTCACAGGATTGGATGAGGGAGAATGTAACAAATCCCACATTGAAAGCGTATTGGGGAGGTCTTGAGCTTATAAATGGGGGGAGTCCCTCCACCTAATAGGTTAGCCTTTTGGGTGTAAAACTCCCACTTGTGACACTAGGTATCCTTGTGATTGTCCAACACTACACATTTTAGCCATTGGATTATCAGTAACAAACACAAAATGGTAGCTTAATAGCCGTAAGATCAGTGTGTTATTCCTTTAGCTTCGATCCTGCTTCTCTTCCTTTCATTTTGCAGCTTCAACGTTGTTATTATAACGACATCATTCTCTATAAGTAAACTGACGAACTTTGACGACTTGGCACTCCGTTAGTTCCTTTCAGCAGCTTCTTAACTTAAAGCATCTCACGTCCACTTCCGTTAGCAAGAGAGTTAGTTAGCTTTGAGTCTTTGACTAACTTTTACACAGTTACAGACTAGCAGTTCTGAATTTCTGCACTTCAGACTCCTCCTGCTACATTTGCTTTCATCAACTTTGAGCAGTTCAGCAATTCTTCTTTTATCTCAACACCGCTGAGCAAGAAGGTAACCAGAAATGAAACGTAGGATAGTCAAAGTAGGAAGAACAAAATAATTTTAAATTAAAATAAACATTTGTGTAGATAAAGAATTAGAAATAAAAGAATATATATTATCTAATAAATATAAAATGTAGTAGTATTACCTGACAAATTGGAAGAGCAGTACAATCAAAATAAAAAAAATATAAATATAAAATATATTAGTATTACCTGACAAATTGAAGAAAAAATGGGCTTGTCGGTTTGCTAGGTGGGAGAAAACTACATTTGTACAGATAAATAATTAGAAATTTAGAAAATTTTTGAAACCTTAGTTGTTGAATCAATTATGAGCAATAGAGAAAGACTGGTCTAGGAAAGAAAGGAGGAGGGGTTTAGTTTTGATAGTCCAAAAAGAAAAATGAGAGTTTAACTTATTTGATGGATTGAAGTTTTGTTGTAATTTATTTTTTATTTAGGGGCAACTGACCCCCCGGTCCCTCCGTTCCTGCCCCCGAGAGCCGCACAAGTTTTTCATATAACAAAGTAACTAATTCTTTTTATATGAACCTTGGCAGGACAAGGAAATAGATTAGAAAGAAAAAGGGAAAAAAATATAACATATCTAAAGATATGTTGAGCCTTGCTTTTCAAAAAAATGTCTATTACTAGATTAACAATAGGATTAAAGGATGCCAAAACAAAATGCATGATCCTAACATACAAGTTGAAGCAAAAACAATTAACATATAAACTAAGGTATATCAACTAAATCGGTAATCAATAGCTTAACGCTGATGATGGAGAATGCTGATAATCTCATAAAGGGAGAATCCCACCAATTTAAAGTAGAACACTATAGACCTGTATTAGCTAACTTGTCTGCTGCCATATACACCATTGATATACTAATAGTACTATGTCCAGGTTATAATACAGATATGTTTATCTTACAATTGATTCCTATTTTATTACTCAAATTTTGTTGTTTCTGCAAATGCATGCAGTTGTGGATTTACTAAAGAATGTTCAAGTACATGCCATTCTAGGGCCACAAATATCAGATGCAGCTCCGTTTGTAGTAAAGCTAGGAGAACAATCACAAGTACCAACAGTTTCTTTCTTCCAAACAAGCCCTACTCTTTCTCTCACCAAAAGCCCTCTCTTCATTCGAGCTGCCCAAGATGAATCCCTTCAAGTAAAACCTATTACAGTCATTTTACAAGCATACCAATGGTACGAAGCAGTTGTTGTGTATGAAGACACTAATTATGGTAATGGAATCGTTTCTTATTTAGTCGACGCATTCCAAGAGATTGATATTCGGCTAGCTCACATGAGTCCAATTTCTCCTTCAGCTCAAGATTTTGAAATTTCAAGAGAGTTAAAGAGGTTGAAGACAATGCAAACGAGGGTTTTCATAGTGCATATGACTAATAATTCCATGGGATCTCGTCTCTTTGAACTTGCGGATAAGGCAGGAATGATGAGTGAAGGTTATGTATGGATCGTCACAACTGGCTTATCCAACTCAATGAATGCTATGGATACCGAGAACGTTGATTCAATGGAAGGCGTATTAGGCATAAGATCTTATGTTCCCAAGTCCAAAGATGTTGAAAATTTTACAATGAGATTAAAAAGAAATCTCCTTTCAATGAAGCCAAACATTTCGGTGAGTGAGATTAGCATTTTTTGTTTGTGGGCATATGATACAATTTGGGCATTAGCCATGGCTGTGGAGAAGATTGAACTAACAAATTCTAGCTTCTTAAACACTAGAACAAACACTTCAACAGATTTTGAAAGATTAGGAACTTCCGAAATTGGTCCAAGACTTCTCAGTGAAATCTTGAACACCAAATTCAATGGATTGAGTGGAGAATTTCATTTGGTTAATGGACAGCTGAAAACTACTTCACCCTTTGAAATAATCAATGTGATTGCTGGAAAAGGAGTAAGAGTAGTTGGATTCTGGACGCCTGATAAAAGATTAACTAAAAAATTAGTTTCAACTTCGTCTAGCAACGGTTTGAAAAAGATTATATGGCCTGGAGACTCCACAACAATTCCTAAAGGTTGGGCTATTCCTAATTTAAAGGTAGGGATTCCAGTGAAAGAAGGTTTCAAACAGTTTGTTAAGATGCATAAGGATCGCCATACAAACGAGACGACTTTCTCAGGATTCTGCATAGATGTTTTCCGAGCTGTGTTGAACGCATTAGATTTCAAGATTTCTTATGAATTTGTTCCCTTCATGAATGATACAGGTGGGATGAATGGAACTTATGATGATCTTCTCCAGCAGATTGAGGAAAAGGTTAGTTAATCAGCAATCTCATTTCTTATGTATCTTTTTCGAAAACTTTATTTTATTAACGAGCGTTCACCTACTAGCTTAAAATTCTAGGTAGGATGATAATTTAGCAAAGTATCAGAGTCAAAGGTCTAAACTTTGAATCTCCACATTCAACTTGATAAAAGAAAAATGAAAAATTTTCAAGTTTAATGTTGAGTTCTTACCTACTAACTTAAGTTTTAAAGTGGAATGACAATTTAACACATTGAACTCATTTGACATTTATTGTAATAATTGAATATATAGAAGGTTCATGCTGTGGTGGGAGATACAACGATTGTGACGAACCGGACGTATTATGTTGATTTCACATTGCCATATTCGGAGTCAGGAGTGACCATGCTTGTTCCAGTTAAACATGATAAAATTAAAACCATTTGGATTTTCTTTCAACAACCTTGGAGCTTGGATCTTTGGTTAACCGCCATTGCTACTTGCATCTTCATAGGGCTTGTCTTACGAATTCTGGAGCACCGTAATAATAACACAGAGCTTGGAGGGCCACTTAATCGACAGCTCGGCATGATCTTATGTCTTCCATTCTATGCTCTGACCCTTCCTGAAAGTAAACATTCTTTACCCTTTTCATTAGTAATCTTGGTCCTTTTCAATTAAATGACTATAGTGCACTAATCTTTTAGTTCAACTTAATACTAAAAGATGCAGTATATTAATTAAAAAAAGTCCTTCGTATTTATCTCTACAAAATACATGAGCTAAATTAACATTTATAATAAAATAAATACTTATATGAGACAATCTCACCACTTCATTTATTTGACGAGGGAAGATTATTTAAAAATATAAAAACATGTGTGATGTGTCCTCTCATATTTGTCAAAATTTTTATTTTACCCACCTATCACCATATTAATGAATAACTATCAATTATCATTCATAAATAATCACTATCATAAGTTGCAATTTTGAAAATTAACCATACATTTCTTTATTTTATTGGATGGTTTCACTGCATCAGTCAAGTGAGGTAGGAAGACTGTTTTACGTAAGTTTTTCTCTCATAATAAAGAATATCATACTATACCCCAAGTCCCCAACGCCAAGCTGGTGTCAATATTTGCCAGCGTTGGAAAACTGGGTTGGAGGTGTCTGAAACTTACCTAAGTTCATTTGGGTGGCCTGACGCCAACACACCCGTGTGGGAAGAAATCGGGTACGCCGGTGCAATGTGCGCCGTGGAAGTCTATTTACCGCCAACGCCACTAGGTGTTGGCTTAATGTGTACATTCCGACACAGGCTCCTGGTGTCAGAGAGCGGAGTCGGTGCATTAAACTTTTCCAGTAGTGATGGTTTTCTTAAACTGTATGTAACAGAAGAGCTGGTGGCCAAGGGCTCCTCGAGGTTTGTGCTGGTCATATGGTTATGTGCGGCATATATCCTGATGCAAAGTTACACAGCAAGCTTATCTTCTGTCCTGACAGTAGATAAGTTGAAGCCAAAAATTGTTAGTGTGAAAGAGCTGCAAAGCAAGGGTTACTATGTTGGATACCAATCTGATTCCTTTGTAAAAGATTTATTAGTCCAACAATTGAAATTCAACGAGACTAAGCTCAGGCACTATGGGAAAGTACAAGAATATCATGAGGCCTTGTCGAAAGGAAGCGAAAATGGAGGTGTTGCTGCCATCTTCGATGAAGTTCCCTACATCAGGGTTTTCCTTGCAAACAAAAAGTATAGTTCAAATTATATGATGGCTGGGCCAACTTATAGAACTGATGGATTTGGCTTTGTAAGTGCATAATCTCTCTCTTTAAACCAATTATTGAATTGAATACATCATACTTCAATAACAATTTTTTAATTTTATTTTTAATTTCTAGGCATTTCCAAGAGATTCCCCTTTGGTTTCTTCTTTTTCTAGGGCGATATTAAGAGTCATGGAGCAGGGAAATATAATGGACAACATTGAGAAACAGTATTTTGGGCACAAAATTATATCTCTTGATCTAACTCCTCCAATCTCCACAGACAATTCTAGTCTTGACGCCTATAGTTTTGGAGGCCTCTTCATCATTGTGGGGACTCTCAGTTTGTTGGCTCTCCTCATCTCAGAAAGCTATATTTGGCAGAAACCTGCAGTTGCACTGGCTCAAATATTTAGCAAAACATTTCCTTCATCTCAGCCTTCCAATGGGAATAAATCTGAAATTCAGATAGCTCAAATGGATCATGTTGGTGGAGATTCGTCTGAAGTAGAAGGTTCAGGGAATATTCAAAGGATTTCCGCCAAAGAAAATGAAGCAGAGAATGTTGATGCTGAGCCATCATAGCTTGGTTCTTGATATAACTATGTTAAAGTCCAAATTTCAAGATAATTTTTTAGTTTTTTTTATTAATAAATTCTCTCGTTCTATCGAGTTTTATCAAAACAATTCTAGATGAAACTCAGAGTATTGATCTCCTTCTTTTGAGATTTGTCTTAATTAATATTAAAGACTTTTTGTTATAGTTATAGAATTAATTAAGCTGAGGAATGAGTCATATTAAATTACATTATAGGTAGTGTTTGGTTTGGGATAATGAAAGATAACTTTAGTAATTTATCTTTTAATCCGGCCACTATCATATTTGGTTGTCAAGTAATAAAAGATTTCGTTAGACTTTCAATGCCAATAGTGATTACTATAGGTAATATAGGGGTAATCCGATTACCGACTGAAAGGGTGTTATTTTTTTATTACCTGGGTAATCCACTGTTCATACTAATTTTACCCTAAATTAATAAACATTTTAGACACAAATGCCCTCATATGTCTACAAAATAACAATTAACCCAAATATGTGAAATGACTTTCGTAACATCATAAATTAATTTCTTGGATAGAAATGCCCCTCACTATTTACATCAATAATACCCAAAACACCACAACCACCCAAGACGGTTGTCGGCCATCGGCTGCCGTAGGCAGTCGCTAGAATGGCACACGATCGATCGAATTTGGCTAGTTGTACGTCGATCTAGCCGTCGCTTTCGGCTAGATCGACGCACGGCCGCCAAATTCGGCTGATCGTTGTTAGAGTCATGAAAGTGACTCTATTTTAGTGATAAAAAGACCCTATGTGCAATTGAATTGAAGTTATATTGAGACAATTAAGAGAAATTATGAATTTATGTTTAAAAATCATATTTTGATTTTTTCTTACTAATTTGGCATGTTTGAATTGAAATTTGAGATTGTGTAAGTTGATATTAGGATGTGATTTATTTTCTAGGGTTGATGTTGTCTCATTTATGCCATTCAGGGGTCAAATTGTCATAATCTTGGGGTTGATTTTGTCACTTTCAAACGTGTAGGGACTAAATGGTAATTTTCCAAATTTTGTATAAAACTGCAGCTCCTGGTCGCAGATTGGGTGGCTGCCGCACACCAAAACCCTTCACCTTCTCCGATCAGATTCCGACGAGCTTTTCTGGCGACGGTTCGTCTTCCTCATGCACAGATCATTACCATCCCGTCATCACCACCGTGATAACGCATCTCCATCGCAAATCACGCCGCGTTTTCTGGCAACGCTTCGCATTCCAGCCATGTTGGGCCATTTTCTAACGATGTTTGGGCTCTCCAAGACTTGATCTTCCTTCCCCACGGCCGGATCTAGCACTTCCACGCTTTAGCCGTCGCAAAAACCGCCATCTTGTCGTTGCGCTTCTTCATCTTCCAGCCGAGATCTTGCTCATTTTCAGCAACCTTTCACCTTCCCAGGACCTGATTTGAATTGACCATCACCAGAGCTTTCCATCGGTACCTTCGGATCCCATTTCCGCCACCATTTTCTGGAAGACCTGCCGAAAAATTAACGTTTTTCGGTGAGTGCAACTGTTCGTATTTCAGGCTATCCATTGGTCGTTTTGGCCCCTTCTTCGCATCATATCGCTGTCGGTTACTTCCTCTCCGCCATGATCAGTTGAGTTCCCGGTTGTCTGTTACAGTGTAGGCGAGATCGAGATTGACTCCATTGATCTCCTCATCAGCTTTCGACTAGTTGGATGAGCCCGAATGTTGGACATTTGGTTAAGTTTCTTGTATTCAGATTATATTTGTTTTCGTTTCAGTTTGTTTGCGATGCTTCAATATTATTCTGATGCTCGACGTGCTAAATTGATAATGTCCATTGAGAACGTTTATTGATATATAACTTTTCGCATAATTGAATGTCGGTTTGAGATTATTGAATGTTGATTATGACTTTAAATTTCTTCGGTACTAATTGCAATCAAGTTGTAGTAGCGTTTAATATCATTTCTACTAGGAATGCATTTGTTGTGTAATTAGTTGATTGGATGATACACGTTGATATGTTGTACTTGTTAACGTTGTACCAACTAGTGGTGTTTAAGGGTTTAGCGTTTTTCGGTAGTCGATGATAGTTTTTAACCAATTGATCTGTAACTAAGACGAGAGGGAGATAGGATAGATTATTCCTAGATTGTCGGGAGATATTTTTATTGATTTGCCTAGCCTCGTAGGTTTAGAAAATTGAAGAGCGAGGAGAGGAATTGTGAGAGTTGGTCTTGAGTCAAATCGAACCCGTTGCGGCAACGCTTTTAATATTGTGTTTTAGTTAGCAATTTATTTGATGCTTTTTAATTTCCTGCAAGTAATTAGTTTCCTTAGTTTTAATCAATCATTTTCCAATTTCTCTTTTGTTAACTTAAATATATATTAGGTCGATGGTCTTGTTCTTTGTGGATTCGACCCTGCTTACCACTAACTGCGGTATTTAGGTTTAATTTTGTGGCCGTGACGACTAGTTCGATAATCGTGCGCTGTTCCGACGATTGTCAACGACAGCCAGTAGTTGTCTTGGGTGGATAGGGGTATTTTGTTAAATTTAAAACTTTTGTTGTGTAGGGTGTTTTAGCTAAATTCTCAGTTAAAATTATATTATTATTAAAAAGGAAGGGCAATTCAGTAAAAGCCTCTTCAATAATCTTTTATTCCTCCCAACCAAACAAATTAATTATTTATACCCATCAATCTAACCAAACATATTAATATAACATTCCCTATTAATCTTCAAGGTAATATTCTATATTTCCATTAACATAGCATTGTTAGTAATACAATATTCCCTAAACCAAACGCTACCAAAGCGGTGTTTGGTTGGGGGTTATCCCCCATTATTAAGGTAATGTCATCTTATATTACTTAGATTACCACGTTTGGGTCAAGTAATATAAGATTCTGGTAATCTTCCAAAACTAATACTAATTACTTTTGGTTATATGGGTGGTAATTTGATTACCTCCATTTTCTTAAATATTTTAAGATTGCTTAGTAATGTCAATTTTGTTACAATTTTATCCCTTATTAATAAATTTTTTGGACAATAATGCCCTTATTTTGAAATTAATTTACATGAACCTGCCATTACAATTTTACCCCTAATTAATTAAGTTTTTAGACTGTAATGCCCTTGTATTTAAAACAAATTGCAGGCCACCCAAGACCACCATCGCTTGCCAGCAACCACCGTCAGCTGTTGGCCACCGCTGCTATTGCAGGCAGCCGCCATCGGCCAACGTGGTCAGAACGACACATGATTGGTCGAATCTAGTTATTCATGCACTGATGTGACTATTTTCGGCTAGATCCATTATGATCACAGACCAAAGATCTGGCCGTTAATGACGGCGAGATCAACAACTACATCTTTTGTGTAGATCTGGCTATTTTCGACCAGATCTATGACGAATTTGGTTGGAAATGACCATATCGACGCACTACCGATCAAATCCAACTGATCGTATCCTCGCTTTGCGTTGGTTCTCTGTCGCGAGTGGTGGCGGAGCACGCTATCCTCTTGGGTGGTTGGGGTGCTTTAATTAATTTTTAAATTTTTATTGTGGGGGTGTTTAATATAATAATAATATTAAAATAGATGGGCAATTCTGTAATCTATATAACATACCCACCAATTAATTTCTTCTAACCAAACATATAAATATAATATACCTACCAATTTATTCCAACATAACCAAACACATTTCCCTAAACATTCAGGGGGTGTTTGGTTCAAGGAATGTTGGATTATTGGAAAGTTAGATTACCTTGAAGATTACTGAGAATCTTTAGGAAAATGTGTTTGGTTAATTGGTGGGTATATTATATTAATATGTTTGGTTGGGAGGAATAAATTGGTGGGTATGTTATTTAAATTACTGAATTGTCCTCTAGTTAAATATTATTATTATATATATTTTTTAATATTGATTATTATAACCCCCCTTGCATTTAAAAACTTAGCAAAAACAACCCCATAATAAAAGTTTGGAAAATCAACAAAACACCCCCATCAACCTAGCATTGCTGGCTGCCGACAACCACCGCAGGCCATCGGTGGTCGGCAACCTAACGGCGCACAAAAGGCAAGAAATGGCCTCCGTGCACCGTATGGCCATTTCCAACCAGAGATCTGGCTGGAAATGGCCAGACATGACAGAGCTGGCCGTTGACGGCCATATCGATGGATTTGGCCTTTGACGACCAGATCGATGATAGATCTGGCCGGAAATGGTCATATTGACGTACGATGGCCATTTTCGGCCTTCCATGCACCATTCTGGCTATGGCGGCAATTGGCCGCATAGCGGTTGCTGGCGGCAGTCGGCGACAAGTGGGTGGGCTGTAATTTGTTTTGAATTCAAGGGTAATTTGTCCAAAAAGTTAATTAATTGGGGTGAAATAGTAAAAGCCATATTCATGTAAATAAATTTAAAAATAATGGTATTATTGTCCTAAAATTTGATAATAAGGGATAGAATTGTACAAAAAAAAAAAAAAAAATTACTCTAGTAATCTTAGAATACCTAAGAAAATGAAAGTAATCAGATTACCTTCAATATTACCAAAGTAACTACTATTGGTATTTGAAGATTATCGGAATCTTATATTACTTGATAACCAAATGTGGTAATCAAGTAATACAAGATGACATAACTCTAGTAATCCCACATTACCCCTAACCAAACGCCCCTCTTACAGTAATCTTCAAAGTAATATATCTTCCCATTAATATATCATTCCCTAAACTAAACACACCTTATAGGTAATGCGTCACCAACCCCAAAAATTTTAATATATATTTTTAGTTCAATATTTATGTGGGTATGATCCATTAGGGTGAAAATCCAGCGAGTTGTCTTGACATCCCTAAATTCATATATCCACATCATGAGTCCTTTAATAATGAATTAATAACTATTACAAGATTCATGTTATTATGCAGTACGTTATTATTTTAAAATTTTTGGGATCAATTAAAATAAACAACTCAATGTCATTTCTGATAGTACGGTTGTCAAATAAATAGTATTAAGGGAAAAAAGAAAAAGAAATTATAAATTTGACAATTTGGGATTTCATGAAATGGTGGGGGCTAAAAATCATTAGAAATCTACTTGTATTATAAAGTATGAAAATAAGTTTACAATTATTTAATAATCAAGTAAACTAATAACATAAGTGACGAATCAATAGAGGAAAAATTATCAGGTGGTAATACCATATATACCTCTTCAAGTAAATCACCATGGAAAAAAGCGTTATTGACATCAAGTTGCTTAAGATGCCAATGAGAAGCAGCAGCCAAAGCAAGAAGCAATCGGACGGTTGTGATTTTGGCCATCGGTGAGAATTTTTCAAAATAGTCTATACCCTCAGTTTGGGTATAGCCTTTGGCTACTAACCGAGCCTTGTAACGTTCCACTGAACCATCTGCTTTATGCTTAACATGGAACACCCATTTGCAGCCAATTGGAGACTTGCCAGGAGGGAGATCTGTGAGTGTCCAGGTGTGATTTTGCTCAAGGGTAGTAATTTATGCTTGCATGGCTTGTTTCCAACAGTCATGTTTAATGGCTTGTGCATAAGTCTTGGGTTCAAATATAGTTGAAACAGCTAAGGTAAAATGAAGTTGATTTGGTGAAAGGTTGGAATAATAAAGAACAGAAGATAAGGGATAAGTAATACCTGACGAGGGACTGAAAGTTCATGTGCAGTGACCATATTGCAATGATAATCTTTTAAGTATGAAGGAGGCTTTCTCAACCTTTTTGAGTGACGTTTAGGTGGTATAATAGGAGAAGGGACAGGAGAATCAATAGGGGAAAAATTATCAGTGGTAATGATGATGAAGTAGATAAGGAAGTGTCTTTAGGAGGACAAGGATCTGAGTCAAAAACGGTTGAATTCTGAGGTAAGGGTACTGAATGATCTGTAGGTTTTGAAAAAGGGAAAATGTATTCGTAAAAGAAGACATTACGAGAGAGAAAAATATCTCTAGAATGCAAGTCTAATAAAACAAATCCTTTAGTGCCAGATGGGAATCCTAAGAAGAGACATTTCCTAGCTCTAAAATCAAACTTGTTTCTGTGAGCTTGTAAAGTGGAGGCAAAACACAAGCAGCCAAAAATTCTTAATGAATCATAATGAGGAGATTTTTGATATAAAAGTTCAAATGGTGATTTGTTTTGCAGGATAGGAGAAGGAATTCTGTTGATGAGGTGAATGGCATGAAGTACTGCATAGGTCCAATATTCTTTGGGCAAGTTAGACTGAAAAAGTAAAGATCTAGCAACATTTAGAATGTGCTGATGTTTACGTTCCACCACACCATTTTGTTGGGGTGTCTCAACACATGTTGTTTGATGATAGGCTCCCTTTGAGGCATAGAAGTGGGGCATTATAAATTCAGCACCATTATCAGTGCAAATTGTCTTTATTTTAGCTGAAAATTGGGTTTCTATGAGAGCAAAAAATGACTGAACCAACTGCCTAACTTCTAATTTTTGTTTGATCAAATAAATCCATGTAAATCTAGAATAGTCATCCACAATATTTAAGAAGAATCGATGACCATGAATAGAACAAATTGAATAAGGACCCCAAATATCAACATGAATCATATCAAAACATTTAGAAGTTTTGGAATAACTTATAGGAAATGGTAATCTTGGTTGTTTAGCCAAATGACAAATGGTACAAGCTTTATTATTATGAAGTTTAAGGCTAGGAATACAAGATGTTAAGTGTTCTTGTATTCCTGAATCAGATATGTGGCCAAGTCTATAATGCCAAATATCAAACAATGCAGTACTTGATGCTAAAGAGACAGACGGATGGACGCTGGCTGTAGAAACAGAAGATTTTGTCATTGCATATAGGCCATCATGCACTTTAGCTGAACCAATCGTTGTCCACAAAGTCAGATCCTGGATTAAACAATAAGAATGTTGGAAGATCAGGCAACAATTTAGTGAGGAGGTTAATTTTGTGGCAGATATCAAATTAAAGGAAAATTCAGGAATATAAAGTACATTTGTAAGAACCAATTTTTCAGTGAGCCTTACAACCCCAGAATATTGAGCAGTGATTTTAGAACCATTTGGTAATGTGACTAAGATTGGTTTGATTTGCTTATAGCTATCAAAGGAAGACAAAGAGTGGGTAATGTGATCTGTTGCACCTGTATCTACAATCCATAATGAAGATTTAGCACAAGTTAAAGCAAAATGGTTACTTGGAACTGAAGAAAAATGAGATGTAAGGGTTGTTGGAGTAGGTGCCCTAGAGCCAATCAATTATTGTAGAATTGACTCTTTGTAATAATGTTAATTAATCAATAATAAAAGACATCTTATTCTATAATCATTATTATTGCAATATGTATTGATATATGTCCTTAAAATGGTAGAACCGTGACGAGGGTATCAAGTGTTTCAAATCTTGATAGTGAGAACCCTATGAGCACATATAGTGGCCATTCTAGAAACGTCTGTTGTCCCAGTATTATTCTGAAGTAAGGGCACAGATAATACGGTAAGGCTATCATAGTGTTGAACGACCCTGTCGAAAGGCAATGGCTGATCTCACTTGTCAAGGTTGTTTGGTGACAACCTAGGTGCAACACATGGGTGCTTGCAGTAGGCGATTACACTACAGCAAGTTCACTGGATTGACCCACCAGAGGATTCCATATGGATGGTAACCCCAGTGTCTATGGAACAAATCCTCTAATGAATGGTGGTGCATGTGATCCTTAGACTTAAGATCACAGGAGCGCCTTGTGCACCGATTGGTGTGATTTGACACTAGCCTAACGCAGTTCTTTTGTTTAGAGTCACAATACGGTGGTGATTGGCGCATCAAGGAGTGTATCAAGACTATGGTGGATTGGACAGAGGATTCATCACTCCCGGGTATGGGAGAAAGTTATCTCATAAGCCAGCCTTCGGTATATGGCAATGACACTAAAACTGTGGCCACAGTGGGATTGAGTTATTGCTCTATCCAGTTTATAATACGGGTCATTGGTCTAGAAACTGAATAAATAATATCGAGAGTAACCGAAGGTTGACACTATTTCTATGCCTTCGTCTCGTCGAGATAACGTATGATGAAAGGATCGAATTGCACGGTAACCATATCGTTGAAGGTAGCTACTTTCTTGAATCCAGAATCTATCGGGTGGCCATGATGCCTTGCTAGGGGCCAATCTTGGTCTGTGTATTAGTGAGACGATTAATTGGTGTTAATCGCGATACTATACACTACCGATATGATGAGAAGCCTATGAGTCACACACATAAAAGACAATTTAAGATCCAAGAAGAAAGAAGGGCGTTTTCGTCTTTTTAAGCGGGAGAAAAGGGTATTTTGGTAATTTCACGGTGCAATTAAATTTGTGAGGTCGTAGCCTTTATTTAATTTGTTAAAAAAAGAAAAATTAAATAAATGAAATTACGTTTAAATGTGTGTTCGCACATATTTAATATATTATCATTATTGTTAAATATTAATATATATTTAAATATATATTAATTGATTTTTAATTGAGATAATGATGGAAAATAAAATAAATCAAATTGGGAGTTTTTGGCAATATGGGGCGTTTGGGTTGAAGCCCAAGCCTATTCCGTATGGGATTAGGGCAAATTGTTTTTACTATAAAAAGAAAAGTGTGTTAATTAAATTATGCAGATTTTTTTTTTAGAAAAAACAAAAACACACAGCCCCAAATATTGACACTCCCACGGCAGATTTATTTTGGCCTTGAAATCAATTTCATTGATTCTTCTTTTCTTCTTAATCTTGAAGCCAAAGAGGATCTAGCAAATACCTCTTTGGTTCTTTTGAGATTATCTTTGTGTAAACTACACAGGTTCGATCCTACACTTGGATCGGTAGCAAAACATTCGTCGACAAATTTGGAGGAGCCTCCAACGTGCGTTTGTTTCTCTTAACTCATGTTTAATATTTCTGCAGATTCTTATTATGATAAAATTGTAAAATTATACCCTTGATCTTGGCTCATGTAAAGCGATCCACGAGTTATATTATTTTTGTTTCACAGTGATATGTGGGACCATTTACTAACAAGGGTTGACTGAGGTTGAGAAACAACAACTTGGTTAGTCACATGAGATGGTTGCTCAGAATTGGATGATTGGAGCAAAGCAAGCAATTGATGGTATTGATCTTGAGTCAAAGAAACACCCGAACCTTCTTGACTATTGATAGTAGCATCGGACTGCATAGGAAGATCTGTGCCATTTTCTTCCACAGTTACATTATGAGCAGTGGGATTGTGACTTTTGGACTTGTAACCAGGTGGGAAACCATGCTTTTTATAGCAAGTTTCAACAGTATGTCTCGGTTTGCCACAGAATGTGCAAAACCGATTATCTCCATTGTGTTGTGAATTTGCTGGATTGAACCTTCGAGTGTTCTGTGATTTGTTAGCTGCTGAATTTTCTTTAACAGCTTTATTAACAAACACTTTAGCAACTCCAAAATTCAGCTGTCTTTCTTGTTGTAAAACTAAAGAAAAGACTTTGTTGATTGGAGGAAGTGGATCCATGAGCATGATTTGAGTTCTGACAACAGCAAATTGATCACTAAGTCCTTTAAGAAATCGAATGACATAATCACTATTCTGATACTTCTTGAAAGTTGTCAATACTCCACAAGAACAAGGTGTTGCACAGGTACATGCAGGAAGTGGCCTTAAGTTTTTCAACTCATCCCAAAGAATTTTTAATTCGGTGAAATAATTGGTAACACTTCGATCCCCCTGTTTAAAACCATAAATCTCTTCTTGCAAATCTGAAATTCTAAAAATATCTCATTGTGAAAAACGTTCTTGAAGGTCATCCCATACATCATAAGCTTTATCTATCCATAAGATGCTATTAGTAATGGATAATGAAAGAGAATGAGTGAGCCAGGAAAGTACCATAGTATTGCATCTTTCCCAGATAGAGAACAAAGAATCAGTGGATGAAGGGGCTTTAATGGAGCCATCAACAAACTTCAACTTATTTTTGGACAGCAATGCCATCTTCATAGCTCGTGCCTAGGTATGATAATTGGGACCATCAAGGACTGGAGAAACGAGTACAACAATAGGATTTTCATTAGGATGAAGGTAATAGGGATTGGAAATGTCTTGTGTTGGAGTTGAATTTGTTGAAGTTGAATTGGACGTTAAGGCCGCCATTGATAGAGTGCAAAAAATAGTAAAAATTTGGAAAAAAAAGTTTGTGTTTAGAGAAAGCAAAAATGCTCTGATGCCATGACGAAACTAACTCAGATATGGAAAAATGATATTGAATTCAAATTGAATTAAAAACAGAGTTACAGCAGTGTGCTTTATATACAACAATCTTACAACAAACTTAACAAACATTAACTAATTAACTAACATTATAACAAACTAATAACAACTTGAAACTAACTTCTTAACAGCTAACTAACTCAGCTAACCAACTAACTAACTCAGCTAACCAACTTCGTCTTTATTCTTCAACAACAAGCTAATAGGAATATATATATTAATTGCCAGCAATGCTTCATGCTTCTACGATCAAATTTTTTAATAGACCAGAAACGTTTAAAATGCTTTTGGTATTTCAATAATATGAATATTATAACCAAATCCATTAAAAAAATCACATGTTACAGTATATTATAACAGTTAAAAGACTGGGGAACAGGCTGGATAGAAAGAAATCTTATTATGGATGCTAACTTGCTAAGTATTATATGTACACACACACACAGATATATATAATAATAATAAGAGTAGGGAACAGGCTGGATAGAAAGAAATCTTATTATGGATGCTAAGTATTATATGTACACACATATATATATATATATTATGTCACATATGTGATAGGGTAGTATTCTTTTTTAATTTAATAATATTAATAATCATGATAGTTTAACAAAAAATCTGACTGATTTTGGCGGCCAAAATTTAATCTGACACCACCATTTGAACCACCGGCCTCTACTCTACAAAATGTCTTTAACCTCGAAACTTGGTAGCCCCTTATTTGTCGACCGGCGTATGTTGTTGTGATTGGGTTAATTTTTCCGGCCTAATTCTGGTGGCCAAAATTCAATCCGACACCACCACTTGAACCAATGGCCTCCACTCTACAAACCCTTTTAACCTGAACACTTTATAGCCCCCCGTTCGCTAGCCGTTGACTCGCGTATATGTTGTGATTGGATTGATTTTTCTAGCCAAATTCCAGTTGATTCCAGTGTCCAAAATTCAATCCGACATCACCCCTTGAACCACCGGCCTACACTCTACAAAACCCTTCTAACCTCAGCACTTGCTCGGTGGCAGTCAGGTTAGGGATTTTGGAAACAGTTGAAAGCGGTAACCTGGGCTTGGAGTAGGCCTCGGGTCGCAGTCTAACTGGTTAAACAGGACAGGCCAAGCCAGGTTTCAGAATAGAGCTCACCGGAAAATACTTCGACTATAATAACATAATATTAATTACAAGATTCATGTCATTATGTAATCTATTATTATTTTAAAAGTTTTGGGGTCAATGAAAATAACCTACTAAGTGCGGATTCTGAAAGATCAAATACATGGTAGTACGGTTGTTGAATTAATACTTTAATAGTATTAAGGGAAAAAAGAAAAAAGAATTATAAATTTGACAATTTGGGATTCGATGGACATAATATATAATATAACAAAGAAACATCATAGTGAACTTTGTAACGGATATGAGCATATGTATAGTATTTTTCTTTCTAAAAAATTAGGAAAAATAAATCATAGATCAAACTGAGTTGAGAAAAAAAAGTATGGAAACCAATACTTTTAGTCATAGAGAAATTAATTCAGAATTTATGATTCATATGTACAACAATTAAATGATATATAATTAACTAATTTATTAGAGTAATTTTTTCGTCTAATAAATTTTAGCAAGGATATATAACATATGTATTTTCTTATATATATTTTTTTTATCTTTTTCCTTTTTGGTAGAAGAATATTAGGGAGGTAGGCATAAACATCAGCTTGATTGTATAAAAATCAACAACTTGAGGCAATTACATAAATGACTACCATGTTCAATATATGCGACTGAAAATAAAACAAATTATTAAATGAAATACATAAACAACACATATTACTTCATGCATCTTTGTCAAACAAGATCTACTCGTTCATGTATACATATTTGTTCCAAATTATTAGGTCTATATTTATGCTACCATATCACGTAATACACACACACACACACATATATGTGTGTATGTACATAAAACCCTTAGCTTCCATAATATCCAGCCTACCTACTCTTATTTCACTGTAAACATGTAATCTTTTAATAGATTTGGTTATAATATTTCATATTATTGAAATACCAAAAGCATTTTAAACGTTTCTGGTCTATTAAAAATTTGATCGTGGAAGAACGATGCATTTGCTGGCAATTAATATATCTATTCCTATTAGTTTGTATTATTGTTTACTTGATTATTAAATAATTCTAAACTTATTTTCATACTAATCAAAGTTCAAGTCATAAAAAATGATAATCATCTTCAGTGGGTGGATCAAATATATAATACATGAACAAGTAGATCTTGTTTGACAAAGATGCATGAAGTAATATGTGTTGTTTATGTATTTCATTTAATAGTTTGTTTTATTTTTAGTCACATATATTGAACATGGTAGTCATATATGTAATTGCTTCAAGTTGTTGATTATTATACCGATCCAGAAATTTTTTTAGGGTCTGAAAATTATATTTTAAAAAAATTTGAGTGGATCCGCTGATTATACCGTCGAGCTGATGTTTATGCCTATCTCCCTAATATTCTTCTACGAAAAAGGAAAAGATAAAAAAAAAAAAAAATAATTATATAAGAAAACACATATGTTATATATCCTTGCTAAAATTTATTAGAGGAAAAAATTACTCAAATAAATTAGTTAATTATATATCGTATTTGTTGTGCATATCAATCTTAAATTCTAAATTAATTTTTCTATATTCTTTTGACTAAAATTATTGGTTTCCATACTTTTTTTTTTCTCAACTCAGTATGATCTATGATTTATTTTTTCATAATTTTTGAGAAAGAAAAACACTATACATATAACATATGCTCATATCCATTAAAAAGTTCACTATGATGTTTCTTAATGAGTAAAGACAGTAATCAGAGAACGAAAATGAGAGAAAAAGGGAAGAAAATTAGGGAAATTCAGATCTCTTTATTGTATCTTTTATTTTTTAACAAAGGTACTATTCAGTACTTTATATACAACTTTTGTTTTTGCAACTGAAAGCCCAACTATAAATAATATATTGGGCTGGACTATAACAGATGATAGGTGACTAAGCTAACGTAACAAGAATCAATGCGCTTAGCTTAGCCCACTAATGTTCCATTGAATATATTGGTCAACTTTAGTCAACTCTCTGTGTTTCTTATATTCACATACTCCTGTAAATCAAACCTCTTTGAATTCCTTTATTTCTTCCATATTCTAACATCTTGCCGTAAATTAAACTTCCTTGAATTCCTTATCTGCTTATCTTCAACTCAGTTCTACTCCACTACAGCACTTCAACTTCATTCTTCTGACTTCTTAATCTGCTTCAAACTTCATTTTAACTAGCGCAATCTACACTTCACAATTTGCAATCTTCCAAACTTTAACTACAACTTTGCATTTCTCAATTTGCAATCTACCAAACTTCAACTACAACTCTGCACTTTCACAATCTGCAATTTTCCAAACTTCAAATACAACGCTGCACTTCACAATCTGCAATATTCCAAACTTCAACTACAACTCAGCACTTCACAATCTGCACTTTCACAATCTACAATATTTCAAACTTTAACTACAACTCTGCACTTCACAATCTGCACTTTCACAATCTGCAATATTTCAAACTTCAACTACAACTCAACATTTCACAATCTGCACTTTCACAATCTGCAAGGTTTCAAACTACAACTACAACTCTGCACTTCACAGAATCTGCACTTTCTCAATTTGCAATGTTTCAAACTACAACTACAACTCTGCACTTCACAATCTGCACTTTCACAATCTGCAATGTTTCAAACTACAACTACAACTCTGCACTTCACAATTTGCACTTTCACAATCTGTAATATTTCAAACTTCAACTACAACTCGGCACTTCACAATCTGCACTTTCACAATCTGCAATATTTAAAACTACAACTACAACTCTGCACTTCACAATCTGCACTTTCACAATCTGCAATATTTCAAACTTCAACTACAACTCAGCACTTCTCAATCAACACTTTCACAATCTGCAATATGTCAAACTTCAACTACAACTTTGCACTTTTACAATCTTCAGTTATCAAAACTTCAAATACAACTCTGCACTTCACAATCTTGAAAACTTATCCTGCACTTCTGCTCATCTTCAATTCAGTTTTACTCCACTAAAACACTTCAACTTTATCTTTCAATTTAACAGCAACATTCTTCAAGCAAGCATTGTTTTCACAACACAGTTACAACTTAGCAGTTGTGCAATGAAATGATGGCATAGCAAACTGCAATTTCTTCAACATTTTTCAAACAAAAACAACTCCACAACACAACTACAATTGAGCAACTTGCAAAGAAACAATTGCATACAAACTGCAATTTTTCAGATTACAAAGAAACACAATTTCATGACAAACTTCAGCTTTAACAACACAAATTATAACTACACTTTACAGCTATAAGGACAAAATTTTGCGATGACTACACAGTTATTCAGATCATCAAAACTTTCATTGAATTCCAACAATATAAGTATGAGATGTTGAGTTGGCTGAGCTAGAGGGAGGTGGAGCTTGTACGGTCAGTTTCAGTCTTAGAGTTTCAAACCTGGAGGCTGGCAGAACCTCTGTAAAGATGTCCACTTTCTGGTGTTCAGTGGGCACATAAGGGACCTTGAGATTGTGAGAGGTAACCTATTCTATAACATAGTGTGCATCAAGTTCAATGTGCTTAGTTCTTCCATGAAACACCGGATTGGACGCAAGAAAACCAGCACTTTGGTTATCACACCAAATGACTGGAATTTCTGAGAAAGAAACACCAAGTTCAGAGAATAAGTTGCAAAACCAAGCCAGTTCAGTGGACCCTTGAGCAAGTGCTCTATACTCAACTTCGGTGGAAGATAGAGCCGCTACTTTCTGCTTCCTAGAAGTCCACTACAGTAGGTTAGTGCCAAGGAAAACATAGCAACCGCTTGTGGACCTCCTGTCCTTAATACTACTAGCCCAATCAGCATCGGTGTAGCATTCTAGGTTGATTCTAGTGCTTTTAGTGAAGAGAATTCCATAGTTAGAGGTCCCTTTAAGATACCGAAGTAATCTCTTACAAGCTTGCCAATGATTTTGTGTAGGAGCCTTGAGAAATTGGCTAAATTTATTGACACAGTAAGCAATATCAGGCCTGGATAATGTCAAGTACTGAAGGGCTCATATTATACTTCTATATAGGGTTGCAGTTTCATATAGATCACTATCTCCTAAAGTTAACTTGGTGCCAATGGCCATTGGAGTAGCACATGGCTTACAATCCTGCATACCAGTCTTTGTTAAGAGATCTTTAACATATTTTTCCTGATTCATATGAAGATAGGAGGTTGTTCTAGTGACTTCAAAACCAAGAAAGTACTTGAGGGAGCCTAGGACCTTTAAGGCAAACTGAGTATTCAGTTTATGTATTGTTTCATGCAGCAAATTGGTGTCATTTCCAGTAAGTAAGATGTCATCAACATATACAAGGACATACATGGTTTTCTCCATTTTTTGATAAACAAAAAGACTAGGATCAGCAACAGAGTGAACAAAATCCCTAGCTTAGAAAAACCTTTTTGAGCTGTTTAAACCAGGCTCTAGGGGCTTGTTTTAGACCATAAAGAGCCTTAACTACCACCTTCCCACTCGAATAGAATCATAAATTAGCATTGGATATTATCTCTGAGGTTGGTCTGCTCGGAGCTAAACCTACCACCTTCCCACTCGAATAGAATCATAAATTAGCTTTGGCAGATGGTGATATTTTAAATGATCCAGAATGTTACCGCCGTTTGGTAGGCCGCCTTATTTATCTCTCTGTTACGTGACCTGAGTTATCCTACTGTGTACATGTGTTGGCCCAGTTTATGCACCAGCCACGACAAGAGCATTGGGAGGCTGCTTTGCGTGTTATTCGCTACTTGAAAGGAAATCCTGGACAAGGAATTATGCTGAGGTCTGACAGTGACTTGCATCTTTATGCTTGGTGTGATTCGGATTGGGCAGGTTATCCTTTAACTCGTCGATCTTTGGCTGGTTGGTATATTCATCTTGGGAGCTCGCCGATTTCTTGGAAGACCAAAAAGCAACATATCGTATCTCGCTCATCTGTTGAGGCAGAATATCGATCTTTGGCTATTACTACTTGCGAACTGAAGTGGTTGAAAGGACTTCTTTTGGCTCTTAGGGTAGACCATCCCAGTCCGATAAAGCTGTGTTGTGACAGCAAGGCAGCCTTACATATTGCTGTAAACCCAGTGTTTCATGAGCGAACAAAACATATCGAGATCGATTGTCATTTTGTTCATAATGCCGTTTCCAATGGTACCATTCGACCAACTTATGTCCCGAGCTGATATCTTTACTAAGGCACTAGGTGGACGTCAATTTGAGTTTATTCTTCGCAAGTTGGGCATTCAAAATTTGCATGCTCCAACTTTTGGGGGGGGGGGGGGGGGTATTGGAATGTGATCTGTATATTGTCTTTGTATAGCAAGTGAATATTAGTTTCCTGATTTAGGCTGATGCTTTTTTCCTTCTTTGGTTGATTTGTTTCTTGATTATAGGGATGTAATACTGTTATATATTGAAAGGTTTCGGTAAGGTAAAGAAAGAATAAGGAAGCAAAAGCTTCATTCTAAAAATATTGTTTTTACAGTTTTTCCTGTTCCTTCCAAGCATAAGTCCACTTGATATCTTCACATCCTTTTATGGGTCTGTTTAAAATTTGTTTCTTGTGATGGGTTGTTTCATTTTTGGCTAATTTATATTCTTTCTGTTCGTTTTCAGAAAGCTCGCATTTGAATTTGGCTTTGCGAGGAAGGGTTGAGGATTGAAGGCTGAACCATTGTAATTTTTATTTATTTCATATTGTGTTTCATTGTAAAAATTGTAATGTTTTTTGTGATTTAGATGTCGTAAGCATTCTTAAATTGGTTTGTCAATTGTTCTTTAATTGGCCTCGTGAAATTTTATCTGATGATTCCGATGTTTTCTTTAACAATGATTCTTTCTTCAATAAGTTCCCATTGTCTTTGCTATTTAGAAAGTTTTATCACTTACTGAGAACTTTATAATTTCAATCAGGAAGTTGGAGCCCTATGTTCTAACTTTGAAGTTTGATTGCCAAATGATTTATTTGGTATTCAGGAAAAATCATTTTGTTCTTCATGTTTTCTTTTAGAGGTGGAAGAGCTCCATGTCCCAAAAACCTACTTTAAAAAGTTGGATTTTGGGCTTGGATTGAAATTGGAGTCTTTGTTGAGTTGATGTTTGTACAAGTCTAATACTGCCTTTGTTTTCTTTGATGTTTCATCTCACTATGAATAAAGTGAATCTTGAAGAGACGTTCTGCAAGCAAAAAATTCAAACTAGGTTGTGAGTGGAACAGAGAAAAAAGGAGATTTTATGTATCTTTTTTTACTTATGGTGCAATGTGAATTAATAATCCGAAGTTCATTATGTCTTTGGTCCAGCAAATAGTTTCCCCTTCCTCCTCCGCCCTCAGGGCTTAAAAGAAAAGTGTTGTTTTAGTGTGTTTACTTGCAATTATTTATAACTTGGTAAAAATTTAGGCCATGAATATAATTCATCACGGGTAGTATGCTGCCTCTTAGATTTCGAAGAGAGAGGATTTAGGGAAAATGGATTTCATTATACTACCAAGAAAATTACAATCGATTACTGTACAACAACCTTTTATACAAACTCAACTGCAGTAACTAACTCAAGTAACAGTCCTAACTAACTTTAGCTAACTATAGTTAAACTAATCTTCAAACTAATTCTAGTTAACTAAAACAGTTAACTATGTTTGACTATTCAATGCTGGGCTGGAAGTTGCTTGTTGGAGTGAAGTTGTTGAAGCTTCAATACCCCCCCTCAAGTTGGTGAGTGATAAAGGTTAAACACTCCCAACTTGGACAGAAAATGATGATGCAATTGACTGCCACGTGTAAAACTAGCTTAGGGTTTGCAAACCAAAACAGAAAAAACAGAGAGAAAAGTGTTTGATTTCGTTTTCTCAATGATTAAATTCATTAAGCTACAGTGAAGAGCTACTTTACTCTTTTATACAGAAACAAGAACAAAGAGTAAAGTGGTTCAAGTAAAGTGCATTTTACAACTAACTTTACTGAAATAAAAAACGACATCGTCTTGTAGAATTACAATGTCCTCCTGTTATTTGAATTTTTTGCATTTTCGTCCTTTGACCAACATCCCCTCTCAAATTGGACATTCTCCTTCTCCTGCTTTAGCAATCTTTCTTCCACTAGCATTCCAAATTCATTGGCTTTTTTACCAACACCCCTTCTGAAACTAAAGTATCTGTCTGATACCTTTGTGCTTATATAATCCCTTAAGATAACACACACTCAACTTCTTCAATTTCAGCTACTCAGGATAAGTAGCTCAATTTCAGTTCTACATATGCATTGTTAGTTTAAGATAAACAACTTTTCAGTAGCATTAAAAACAAAAAAAAGAACATAACCCAGCTCAAAGCCACTCTGCAATTTCAGGTTCACTAGTTTCAACAACTTCAGCTGATCAACTCTACATAACCCAGCTCAAAGCCACTCTGCAATTTTAGTTTCACCAGTTTCAACAACTTCAACTGATCAACTCTGCAGCAGAACATTTTCAGTTGCAAAAACAACATCAATGCAAAAATAACTCTGCAATTCTAGGTTCAGCAGTTTCAATCTTCAGTTGATCAACTCAGTAGTAGCACATTTTCAGTGGAACTCAGGCATATTAAACAAAGAACATAACAACCAGCTCAAAACAACATCTCAACTTCTCAACTTAACAACTCCTATCTCAATCATACAGTGACAATCTGCATTACTCAGCACAACAAACTAAAAAAAATTCAGCCACAAACCTTCAGTTTCCACAAACCTCCGGTTTAACAACTCTACACTCAACTCTTCAGAATTTTGTAAACTATCTCAAAATCATCTCAGAAAAAATCACAAACGCCACTTCACTACACACTATCGCAACACTCGCCATGTACACACACACAATCATACAATACTGTGTTCATACTGCAACACATACATCTGCCACTACTACAAAAACACCCATCTATCACAACTGCCACAACTCTACACACTACAATCACAACTCAATGCTGCAACACATACATCTGCCACTATTACAAAAAACACCCATCTGTCACCTTCTGTACTACAAAACTAGTATCACAGACACAGAAACCAATAAATCAGTAAGTATTACAAGAAACTGCAACCATATTTAGTTCCTGCCTCAGCTTAGTAAATTTAGTAGCAGATAATGCCTTTGTCAATACATCTGCAATCTGCAATTTCAATGGTACATATTGAACTGTTAGATTCTTGGCAAGAACTTGCTCCCTAATATAGTGAGCATCTATTTCTATATGCTTTGTTCTTGCGTGAAAGACTAGATTTGAAGCTAAGGCTCCAGCACTTGTGTTGTCACACCAAATTACAGGTTTCAAGGGCAAGTGAAGGCTGAGTTCAGTAAACATACTTTGAAGCTATGCAACCTCTGTAGCAGTTTGTGCTAATGCCCTGTATTCAGCTTCAGTGGATGATAATGCAACAACTTTTTGTTTCCTAGAGATTCACTAAATTAGATTAGGTCCAAGATAGACACAATATCCAGTAGTAGACCTCCTATCTTCAACATTACTACCCCAATCCGCATCAGCATAGCACTCAATATTTAGAGAACTTGTTGGTTTAAACTTCAGCCCATAGTGTAGTGTCCCTTTAACATATCGTAGGACTTGCTTGCATGCTTGCCATTGTAACTCAGTTGGGGCTTGTAAAAACTGACTAAGACGATTAACTGTGAAGCTAATATCTGGTCTAGTTAATGTTAGGTATTGCAAGGCTCCTATTGTGCTATGATATAATGTAGGGCTCTTAAATAAATCACTATCATCAATACTCAGCCTGGTACCAACAGCCATTGGTGTAGAGCATGGGTGAGCATCCATCATTCTGGTTTTGACAAGCAAACCTGAGGCATATTTGGACTGCTTGAGATGTAAACCAGCTACTGTCCTAACTGCTTCTAGGCCCTAAAAAATATTTAAGCGATCCTAGAGTTTTCAAGGCAAATTGCTCATTTAAATCTTTTAACAATTGAGTTATATAAGCTGCATCAGAACCAGTGATTAAAATATCATCGACATAAACAAGAACATAGATTAGTCCTGATGATTTTTTAAGTACAAATAAACTCGAATCTGGAACTGAGTTTTGAAAGCCTTTGGCTTGGAGAGCAGCCTTGAGTTTATCAAACCATGCCCTAGAGGCCTGTTTAAGGCCATATAGAGCCTTGTTTAGTTTGCACACATATGAGGGGTGAGCAACTGATTCAAATCCACTTGGTTGCTACATAAACACTAGCTCACTTAGAGTACCATTAAGAAACACATTATTGACATCACTATGTTGAACATCCCATGCATTAGTTACTGCTAGAGTGAGAATAATTCTGATGGTGGATGGTTTGATAACTGGACTAATGTAACGCCCCGCTTGAGGTACGTTGTTACTGTTTCCTCTTTCGCTTTTATTTTGAGTTGTTTTTGGTGTTGTGTTGAATGGTTGCCCTGAAATTGGTTGAAAACAGAAGAAATTTCGTCACAGTGCTTACTTGGGGCGAAGAAGAATCTTACGCGAAGAGAGGTTGAAGCCACGGGGAAGGCTCTGGGACGTCCGCGGCGTGAGTTTCTTTCGCCGCGGCGACAACCCGAATAAATTGTTGATTGAGTTTTAGATATTTTCTTCCTTAAGGGCAATTTGACCTTTCTACCCCTAATTAGCAGGAAAAGTGGGGAGTTAATTGTAAGGATTTTTCATAGAGAATGTGTTGGTATGGGGGTGAGTTTGTAATGAATCAAAGGATATGGATGGAATTCCCAAAGAAGAATAAGGGCAAAATGGGAATGCTTTGGGATGTATTTCATTAAAAGGAATTAGAATCAAAGAAACCCCTCATTCTCTTCTTCTCAAACGTGACTTCCCATCCTTACTCCTCTCAACTTCTCTTCTCTTTTGATCAAGGTATTCCAAGGGGTTTTGAAGTGATTTGGGGTGGAAAAGTAACCTAAGGCTTCCTAAGGTAAGGATCTCTACTTAAGTTGTGTGATTTGGGAGTTTTAACCCATATTGAAATTTGAGGGTTTTCCTTGTTTTGGTTAAGATAAGAGGAAAAGTCAAGCTAAGCAAGTGAAAGGAAGGATTTGTGAAGTCTCTACATAGCAAGTAAGTAAAACCCAACCCAAGTTGAGATTTATGAATTTTCTTGATTAGGGTTTTGATAGAAATGATGTATGTATGTGATGTACATGTAATATAGCATGTATGAAGGATTAAATAGAGATTTCTATGCTTTGTGATTGTTTATACCTTGCAAATTTGAGAAATGGGTTGTTGGTTTGGCAAGGTAGTTGAGATGGAATTTAAGGGGTATTATGGATCCCCTTTTTGGAAGTGTTTTCTATGGCAGGTTTTATGGCTTTGTGAAGGGGTTTTCCCCATTTTGGATGGTTAAGAAAAGTTTTAGAATCATGGCTATGATAGAGTTTCATAGTGCACATGAGTTGTTTGATGAAATGCCTAATAGAGGTTTGAGTATGAGAAATGAACCTTAATTCTTGCAACATTGCATGTTGGCATTTCATAAGTGCATTAGTAGTGATGAACCATCCATAGGCACTAATTGTGCATTGAAAAGTGACCTAAGAAAGTGTAAGGAAATGGTTTATACAATTACCCTATGAATAGAGAGCTTAGTGGGTAAAATTACTCTAAGGGTAGAGAGCATTGAAAAATGCTACAATAGAATGAGTTAGAAGAGTAGTATAGTTGGGATGATGCTTTGTGATCATCACCCGATCATTATGGGAATCGGATTGATGCTTTGTGATCATCATCCGAATAGCCCTTAGAGAAATGGGTCGACGCTTTGTGATCGTCACCCAATGAGTAGTAGAAATGGGTAGATGCTTTGTGACCACTACCCGATTAATTAAGAGATATGTAGGTTGATGCTTTGTGATCATCATCCAACGGCTAGTAGAAGCGGGTTGATGCTTTGTGACCATCACCCGATAGTGACTAGAGACGGGTAAATGCTTGGTGATCGTTACCCAAATTTCATGAGGAACGGGTAGGTGCTAGGTGATCTCCACCCGATAGTTAGAAAGAACCGAGTTAGTGCTTTGTG
This sequence comes from Pistacia integerrima, assembly GCA_026225825.1. NCBI lineage: Eukaryota > Viridiplantae > Streptophyta > Magnoliopsida > Sapindales > Anacardiaceae > Pistacia > Pistacia integerrima. The sequence continues at coordinate 19,472,662 of CM047743.1, read as the reverse complement.
ATCCTCACTCGGTAGTCACTAAGAACGGGTTGGTACTGTGTGAATTCCACCCGATAGCCATAGAGAGTGAGATGGTGCTGTGTGAACGCCATTCAGCCGTACCTCCGGTAAGATGAGGCCATGATGTTATTAGAAACAGAAACAGAATCAGAAATAGCATAAGGAAAGAATTAAGAGTCACACACGGGGACAGACAGTTTAGAGAGTTTTACTTACTGAGCATTATTTGTGCTCACCCCGTTATTTTCCTTTGTGGATGCAGGTTCTAGGTGATGATGCGGTTGGAGGGGCGTCGGCGCGCGAGGAGCAATAGCTACACTGTTCCCCTATTTTGTCTTTTGAAATGCACTTTTGTAAACAGTAACCCTTGTGTATAAAAGACATGTGATTTGTAATGAAAAGAAACATTTTGGGCCCAATTTTCCATTGTTAATTGCATGCATTGTACTAGTTTTCAGTAGATGTTACAACTAAATGTCTCAAAATAGTCCAAACCAGGAGTTTGTTAAAACCCCTTAGCTACTAGTCTGGCTTTGTACTTCTGCAAAGTACCATCAGCATTCAATTTTGTTCTGAAAACCCTTTATTACCAACAATATTCATGTCTGCAGTAGGAGAAACAAAGGTCCAGGTGTTGTTCCTAATTAGAGCATCAAATTCTACCTGCATAGCCTCTTTCCAAACTCCAGTTTTTAATGCTTCAAAGAAGCGATACGAGTTACTGATATAATGGGTGACTATGTAAGATAAATAGCATGATCCAAAGTCTCACATGTTGAATTAATATGACCAGCAGCAGCTTTGGCTCTTGTAACCATAGGGTGAGAATTAATTTTGATAGGAAGTTGAGCATTAGGGAACTGTGAAGTAGTAAGGTCAACCTCAAGCTGACAATTTTGTGAAGTACCTAATGATGGATTGGTAGGTAATGAAGATGGAGAAGAACAAGATAGACTAGGCTGAGATTAAGCAGGCTGCAAATTTGTACCAAAACTGCCAGAGTGTGCCTTTTGATGTGGATTGGAATTAGAAACCTTACAACTAGATGCAGGATCACAGGCTGGTATTGAGGTGTCAAGATCAACTTCAATATGACATGGTGGCAAATTGTAGGAGGAAGAAATAACAGGTAATTGAGACACTGGATTAAGACTGTTTGAATTAGATGGGGCAGGCAGATTCTGATTGAATAGTGTGTAATGGAAAACCAAATTGTTCTACAACTTTAGAGATACTAGGTAAAGGTGAATCAGTCAAGGGTGAAGAGGATGTACCTGCTGCTGAAGAGTAAGTGCCAACTGCTGGATTGTTAGATTAGTCTGAGAGCCAGTTACTACTTAGGGATCAGAGGCTACTGAAGATGGACTATGCTGGAAAACTGTATATGGCAGTGGATGGATATTACTGGAATACGTATTTGAGGAGTTGGCTGAAGGATCAGTGTTAGGTTGATTAGGAAGCTTATTAAACTCTAGAGAATATAGAAACTCATTTTCATTAAACTTAACACTAGGAGTAATAAAAATCTTTCCATAAGCCCTTAGACATTTATAACCTTTGTGAAGTAAACTATACCCAACAAATACACACTTTGAAGAATGAAAATCAAACTTGTGACTATGAAAATTCTGAAGAAAAGGGAAACAAGCACAGCCAAAAACTTTAAGACTATCATACACAAGATATTCATTAAAAAGCAGATAATAGGGAGTGTTATTATTCAAGACAGTAGTGGGCAGTCGGTTGATGAGAAAAACTACTGTTTCAAAGGCCAGCCACCAATACTTTAAGGGCATGGATGCGTGAGCTAATAAGGTAAGTCCTGTTTCAATAATGTTTCATGTTTCCTCTCACTATGACCATTTTGCTAGTGGACATAGGCACATGAGTACCTAGGTTGAATACCATTTTCAATCAGATAAGGAAGTAAGGCTTTGTACTCACCTCCTTGATCTGACTGAAGACACTTTAGCTTAGTTCCAAACTACCTCTCAGCAAGGTGATGAAACTTGATAAAGGTAGATTTAACTTCAGCTTTAGTCCTAAGAGGAAACAACCAGGTGAACCAACTAAAATCATCTAGAAACTGCAAATAATACTTAAATCCTTCTACTGAAGTGACTGGGGCAAGACCCCACACATCACTGTGAACAAGAGCTAAGGGTTCTGTGGCATGCGATTGGGACAAGGGAAAGCTGTTTTGATGTAACTTTCCTAGCTGACACGCATCACAAAAACTAGATACTTTGGTAGACATAATCTGATTTTCAGTGAGAGTGACAAATTTGGGAAGTGTAGACAAGACTTTATGTAATGTAATAGGGTTAGGATGCCCTAATCTTTTATGCCAAATCATGTGTTGGTATGAGTGTTTGTCAACAGTCAAGCAATTTGATGTGGTTTGTTCATTAACAGGACATTTAACCTTGTTTTCAACCACTGATGCAGCAGACTTAAATAGTAATTCATCATCATGTACTTCATTAGTATGAATAGTAGAACAAACATTAACAGGGTGATTAACATAGTTGTCAACCATTGATGCAGGAGATTCAAATGTGTACTCATCAGCATGTATTTCATTAGTATTAGTAGTAGAACAAGCATGAGATTCAACAGAATTATATTTTGACTCATTTTTGGAACAAGAACCACTACACTGTGTTGTAACAACAGCATCTTTATTATAGCTAACATTCGAAACTACATCAAAATTTTTATTGACATTCTCAACTAACTCTAGATATTGGTTAGACAATTGAGGGTTGTTCACAAGTTTATTAAAAGGCTGAGAAGAGTCTTTGATGGAAGGACTCATAGAATGAGCAGTGGCTGCCAAATTTTGGGACAAATAGGCTATATTTGCTGTATTCGAACCAGGTTGATGATAAGAGACACATGGTTTTGACAGATCAGTGGTGTTTGATGGAATTTGCAACTGATAAAGTCATTCTTTAAGACCCCCTTGTAGTAACATGGCCTTGGTTGACTTGTCCTTAACAACACAAGAGTTAGCATCAAACTCAACAACAACATTATTATCCCTAGTAAACCTAGAAATACTCAGTAGATTTTTTGTGATTTTAGGAACACAAAGTATGTTTTTAAGATAAAGACACTTAGAATGAAGACTGCTAGGAATAAAAGAATGACCAGTATGAGAAATGTGAAGGTACTCACTGTTGCCAACCTGAAGTTTATCCTTACCTTCATAGTTCTTGCTAATGGTCAGCTAAGATAGGTTGGAAGTGACATGATCAGTTGCCCCGGAGTCCATATACCATGCTGGATCAACTGGAGTAGTGACAGAGGCTTGTGGATTGTTGTAAAGTGTTATGCAAGTATGATCTGAAAAAGTATTACTTCCAGAATACACCATTGAGTTGCTACCAGTATAAGCTAGATTTGCTTGACTATGGGCTCCCATCTGATGACTAGGTACTCCAAAAGTTGCTGGAGTACTAAAACTACTCTTAGGAGTTCCAGTGTACTGTGACTACTATAGGATATAGTGTGGTTGCTGTGTTTGAAAAATACTATCAGGATGTTGTTGAGAGGTACCAATAGGAGAGTACTGTACTGGTTCTGTAGGATAAGTGTTGAATTGTTGTTGTGGTACTGAATTGGGAAATGTATGACTGGGAGAACTTCCATTGCTAGCTTGAAAGTTGCCATTATAAGTTGAGTTATATCTATGATAACACTGCATGGCTGAGTGTCCAGCTTTATTGCACACTTGACAAATAATTCTCCCTCTGCCTATGCCTCTACCTCTGCCTCTTCCATATGTGTTAAAACTAGAGGATCTAAGGTTAAAGGGCATAGTGTTGTAAGGTAAATGTGAGTTAGCAACAGGACCAAGGGAGAAAGGTTGAGTTGTGGTGTTGTAGGCAGAGAATGAAGTCTAACAGCAGGAACAGGGGGCTGAACAGGTGAGTTTACATAGGAGGGTAAGGTGACATTGTTTTGTGAGGTGTGTGGGTTTCCAAGAGACATTAGAGAGGGTATGGTACTGCTCAGATTATCAGCAGTTTTGACAGAAGGATTGACTGGTAGACTAGTACCAGACACATTATAGCAACCGTGATTTGTTATGGAGGCTATATTTGCTGAAGTGTTGTAAAGATTTGTGGAATTAAACTTCTCAAGACGAATTTTATACTTTTTCAATAGAAACCGTGCCTCTTGAAGAGTTACAATATCCACTTTTTATTCTAGTCTAGAGGTGAGTGTCATTACTGCTGGATCATATTCAGGCCCTAGACCATCTAACACATGCTGTAATAAGTCTCCATCAGAAATAATCAATCCACTTGCAGCTAAGCTTTCTGCAGTTTCTTTCATTTTCTTCACATATTCACTAATACTCAATGCTCCTTTATGAGTTGTTTGAAGTAAAATTTTCAAATGTAAGGCTCTAGCTTTTGAGTCTGTAACAAACTCACTTTCTAAGGCTAACCAAATTTCATTGGAAAACCTACACTTAGACACAACACAGAACATGCTTTCACTAATTGAAGCTAGTAACCAACTCACTAAACATTTATCAGTCTTTTTCCACAGTATATAAGTTGGATTTAAACTTTCTCCAACAGTACTACTACTCAGTTCAACTTCAGAATCATTAATCAGAATAGGTGAAAGACAAGGTACTTTACCTAACAGATGATCTTCTAGCTCATGTGAGCCAACAGCAAAGAGAATCTGAGAGCTCCAAAAACGATAATTGTTCCTTCTCAGTTTGGGATTAATTACTTGTAAGCTCGAGGCAAGAACCGAGGTAGTCCGATTCTACATTTCAGACATCATCTTCCCAGTGCTGTTAAGCGACTGAGAGATAGCAGGATCTGAGGCCATTGACGTTAGTCAGGTGCTCTGATACCATGTAAAACTAGCTTAGGGTTTGCAAACCAAAACAGAAAAAACAGAGAGAAAAGTGTTTGATTTCGTTTTCTCAATGATTAAATTCGTTAAGCTACAGTGAAGAGCTACTTTACTCTTTTATACAGAAAAAAGAACAAAGAGTAAAGTGGTTCAAGTAAAGTGCATTTTACAACTAACTTTACTGAAATAAAAAATGACATAATCTTGTAGAATTACAATGTCCTCCTGCTATTTGAATTTTTTTCATTTTCGTCCTTTGACCAACACCAAGGGCTTTGATGAGAATGTTTGCTCTCTTCCTATTGATGGGAACATACTTGGTAGTAATGATGCTAGCTTGAATCTTCTCACACACAAGATGACAGTCAATATCAATGTGTTTGGTGTGCTCATGGAACAATATGCAATATAGATTGATTGTCACAGAACAAGGGAATAGGAGAAGAAGGAGGGTAACCTAGTTCTGAAAGTAACTGCACTATCCACACAATTTCACAAATTGTAGAGGCCATTGCCCTGTATTTAGCCTCTGAAGAAGACCTTGAAACAGTGACCCGTTTCTTAAATTTCCAAGATAAAAGAGAATGTCCCAAAAAAACACAAAAGCTAGTAACATATATTTTGGTAAGCAAGCAAGAGGCCCAATCTGAATCACAATAGGCAGTGAGATTCAAAGAGCCATCGATGGAAAAAAGAAACCTAAACCAGGAGCAAATTTTATATACTTTACAATCTTCAAAGCTGCCTGCATATGAGATTGCTTAGGAGCATGCATAAACTGACTCAGTAAGTTGACAGAATAGCTCAAGTCTGGTCTAGTCATGCATAGGTAAAGAAGCTTTCCTATAAGCTGCTGGTAAACAGAAGCCTATTTCAAACCATATAATGATTTGTGGAGTCTGCATACAACATTCTTATTTGTTGGGTTAGTAAAACCTTGAGGCAAAAACATATATATTTCTTCAGTTAAATCACCTTGCAAAAAAGCATTGTCAATATCAAGATGATATAAAGGCCAATCTTGAATAAAAGCTATGGACAAGATGATTCTTACTGTCACCATTTTAACCTCAGGGGAAAATGTTTCCTCATAATCAATACCTACTTGTTGTGTGTAGCCCTTAGCTACCAGCTTGACTTTGTACCTTTCTAAAGCATTGAATTTTAGCTTATACACCCATTTGCATCTGATTGGATTCTTGCCAGGAGGCAAAGGAACCAATGACCAAGTGTGATTGTCTTCTAATGCCCGTATCTCCTTTGACATAGCTTCAACCCAATTTGGATCTTTGGAAGCTTGGGAAAAGCTGGTAGGTTCAATTAAAGTGGATAATTTGCTAAGGCAGGCTTGATATTTGGGTGACAAATGAGAATAGGTAACACAATTCGAGATGGGATACTGGACACAATGAGTTTGTAAGGTAGAAGGTATAGTGGGATAGTGAAAATCAGTAGTCTAGATAGGTGGTCTTGTATGTTTATTTGATCTTCTTAAGGGAGCATAAATAGGTTATATTAAGGCTTTAGATTCAGGAGAGGAATTTGGACTTAATGTGTCATGGTCAGGAGAAGAATGTGGTATAGATTGTGATGGATTAGGTGAAGGATTAGGACTCACAACTGATTCTGAGTTGGAATGCATATCAAAAGAATTTTCATCCAAAAATGAATCTAAAGGAAAAATGGACATATTTGGGATTGACCACTTAAAGGGAAAAATGTTTTCGTAAAAGATAACATCCCTAGTGACTTGAACGACATGAGTTATAAAGTAGGTACCCTTTTTTATCCAAAGAATAACCTTACAAAAACACAGGGAATAGACCTAGGAGAAAATTTGTCTTTTGGTGTAAGGACAATAGAATAAGAAAGGCAACCAAAAACCCTTAAATGAAGTAAGGATGGGGGCTTGTTAAAAAGTTTCTCAAATGGTGAAATGCCCTTTAAGACAGAAGATGGTATTCTATTTATTAAATATACTACAGTGCTCACATAATATTCCCAAAGTGAATCTGGCAAATGAGATTGAATTTTTAAGGCTCTAGCCACCTGCAAAATATGTCTATGCTTCCTCTTCACAACACTAGTTAGTTGTGGAGAGTAAACACATGAACTTTGATGTTGAATGCCTAAGTCTAAAAGTAGCTCTTTACCATTTTTATTGTAAAATTCCAGACCATTATCAGATCTGAAGATTTTGGTGTAATGGAAAATTGATTTTTAATCATGATGAAAAAATGCTTGAATATTTGAAACACATCAGATTTGAATTGCATCAAATATAGCCATGTTACTCTAGTACAATCATCCACAATTGTGAGAAAGAACCTAGCATTACCATATGTAAGTACTTTATAAGGACCCCAAACATCTAAGTGCAAAAGATCAAAGGGATGTTGTGAAATGCTTTGACTTAAAGGAAGTGGTATTCTAGCTTGTTTTGCTAATGGACAAATTGAACAATGTGAATTAACATCAATTGGCAAAGCTTTGTTAATATGTCTAAGAGTAGGATTTGGTACATGACCTAGTCTTTGATGCCAAATATGAAAATCAGATAGTAAACTAGAAGATGCAGATCTTGACCTGGAATCTGAAACCTTATTCACTATTGTATTACAAATTGTGCTTGAAGAAAGAATTTTGGCAAGTGCATGAATATCAAGAATGTGTGACAAGTGTTGTGTGTAAGAGGAACATGAAAGTACAAGCCTTGGAATTTTTTACCAATCCCCTTCAACTTGCCACTCCAAAGGTCCTGGACTAAGCAAAAATCAGGGTAAAATGTGACTGCACAATTATGTGATGAAGTGAATTTTGAAACTGAAAACAGATTGTATTTAAAATCAGGCAAATGTAAAACATGATCAATAGTAATTTTGTCATCCAATTGTACAGAACCAGTGTGCCTAATCCTAGTTTTGGTTCCATTTGGTAGACTAACAAAGACATTTGGGTTGCATTACATATCAACAGGAGAGATTATGCTAGATAATCTATTGGTCATATGGTCAGTTGCCCCGAAATCTATTATCCATCTATCATTTTCATGTATGCAGGATAAGAGTGAAGTTGTGTTACCTGCTATATTGGCTGAAACTGACATATTTTCTTTTCCAAGGAGCTAGAGAAGTTGAGAATACTGCTCAGCTGAAAGAATTGTTCCAAGAGAACCTTTGGTTGAATCTGCAAGAGTGTTAGAGGCAGGAATAGAAGCTGCTTGAACAGTCAGTCGCGCAGATTGCATTTGATTTGTTGATGATATGTTCTTAGAGCCAGTCATTTTTCCTTTATAATATGCAGGATAGCCATGGATTTTGTAACAAGTATCACATTTATGTCCTGGCAAGTGATAGACGTCACATTCTATGTAAGGCGTCTTGCCCTTATATTTTGGATTGTGATTTTGCCCCTTCTGAGTGTTCTGAGCATATAGGTTAGTAGTCACATCTGTGCCAATATTATTTGTTCCTGCCAAAATCCCTTGGCTTTCATCTTGGTTAACAACTGAGTATGCTTACTTCACTGATGGTAATGGTGACATCAATAATATCTGACTTCTTACCATAGAGTAATTGTCATTGAGCCCCATCAAGAATTGCAGCAATTTTTGTTGATTTAAATGATCAGATAAGCTTTGGCAGCTACACTATCTAGAGGTGGTAGGCTGACCAATGAACTCAATTCATCCTATAAGGATTTCAACTTATTATAATAGATTGCAACTGACATATTTCCTTGTGTCAAGTTAACTATTTCCCTTTGTATTCCATAAATTCTAGTTCCACTAATTTTGTGGTAGCACTTTTGGAGATCCTGCCACACCTGATGTGCACTAGTGGAATAAACTATTCCATTGAAAATCTCTTTTGATACTGTATTGAAAATCCAGGCTAAAACTAATGAATTACATCTCTCCGACTGTGTACCTAGGGTTATATCTGCTGGTTTCTTGCATGTACCATCAACAAATCCCAATTTATTTTTGGCTTTAAGTGATACTGTCATAGCCCTACTTCAGATACTATATTATCAGGTCTTGTGAGTTGCTCTGTTACTGATGCGTGTTTCTTACAACATGCAAAAATAGCAAGTGCACTAGTCGCTCAAGTAATAAAATGATGAGTAGGATATCGTTCTCACGAGGATTGTTAGCAAAGCACTAAGTTTCCTAATGTTACCTAGTTGAAGCAATCGAAAACTTTGGATTAGTGGGAGCCAATTTTAATTAAAAGGACAATGAATTTTAGACTAAGAATTAAAACTTGATTAAGAAAGCAAAATGAAAACACGGAATATCAATTCAGGCAAAACGGGTAAGGTTTTGACTTCATTTGGATTTTATGGGTTAAACCTAAAACTTACACTAAATTCACATTCAATTGCAATGGTTGTAAATCGAACTCACTAATGTGTTAAACATACCCTCTCGGGCTATGTTTTCCTATTCATCCTTATTAACCTTCCGCACCCAACAATTTGAAGATTAATAATTCCAAACTCATTAAGCAAAAGAGTCCTAATATGATTTCATTAATTCTTGAATCTATCTCTAGCATCCAATACTATAATGGTGTTTACCCAAGAAGCCTAACATGAATTATTTCTCAATCTCATCATGTTCATCATATAAAGCATTAAAAATTCAGAGTAACACACAACCCATGCAGATTCATATGAAAATAAAACAATTAAACACTTAACCCATTAAAATCCAAACTATAATCAAAACCCTAACCCATAAAAGATTAGTTCATAGCTAAATCAATACTACAAAAACGAAAAATAGAAATAAACAAGTTAAGCATAATGAAACTGAGATGAAAGATAAGAAATCTCCCCAAAAGAAAAATCTTCCAGTCAAAATCCGAATCTTCTCCCTTTAACAATCCAAAAAGCTCAGAGTTTTACTCTAAGAAAAGTGTAAAACCGGCTAAAACCTAAAAAGCTCAAGATGTCCTTTGGCAAAAGGTTAAGTTTTTCTTTTATACTTAGTCCAAAAACCCAGCCAAAACACGCACAAAACGAAACTGTGCGTTTAACAAAACTAGAAAAATTGACTGTCGCCGCGGCGAAGAATGAAGCAGACACATTCGTCCCTGGCTTACTTCGCAGCGGCGAAGACAATTCCTTCGCCGGGGCGAAGCTTCTTGAAAAGTTCTGAAATTACAGAACTGCCACTTTACTTGCTTCTTCGTTAGATTCTTCGATTCTCGGTGCTCTTCCTTGGAAACAAGCTTCATCGTGCTTTATCCAGCTCCGGACTCTCCTATCTTCTGAGATCTGCTAATTTCTGAGTCAAAACTATCCAATTTTGTCCTTATTTGCTCAAAATGCCCATTTTAACCTGAAACACGAAAAGTAAAGAATTAAGCAACAATTCAGGTCAAAATGCACTGGAAAGTACCTGAAATCTGACAAAAAGATCAAATAAAAACTGTATAATTTACGGATTATCAACTAACCCCAAACTAAAGAGATGCTCGTCCCCGAGCATACAGTACAAAACTAACGAAAAACACAGACAACAAACAAAAACAAAAACACAAAACACACACAACAAACTGAAAAACAAAATGAACAAAACCAACAAAACTCAAATTCCACATTGAATTGCCTAGAAGTTGCACATGTCTCAAAAATTGTTGAAAAATTATTAACAAGAAATGTTCAACACTCCAAGAAGTTATAAGCTACATCTACTGTCTTCCTCAATCGGTCCACCAAGTAGGTGATCCCCACTTCAATCCACATTCCAACTTCCCGAATTATTTTATGCAAAAATTGTAAAGTTTATCAAATGGTGGCAGACTCCATAAGCCTAAATATCGAACTACTCTCCACTAATGAGGACTCAACACAGATGAGAATCAAAAGGTCTTTAAAAGCTTGTAACGTTAGGCTCGGGTCATCGGCTCCAATAAAAAGGATAGGAAACAAAGTAAGAGAACTCGGTTGTCCTAAAGCAAAACTAACATCACATCAAAACCCACACCTTCTCAACCACCAATCGACATGTCCACTAATTCACAGCCTTCAAACGCGTATCTTTAAAACTTTTGAATACCAAAAATGCAGGGGAGACTCGTTTAAGGTGTACATGGCGTTGTTAAACCAGAGGTCGCCAAGTACTGCTAGGTAGTTTTTAAGGCGGGTTCTGGTTTCCAACGGGTATACCCTTAAACTAGGCAACATTGTTTTTTTTTTTTACAATCAATTGAATTGAATTTAGGTGACTACCTCTTTTGTTTTTATTCTTTTCTCTCTACCCCCCACATAATTCTTTTGGTCTCTTCTTCATTTTTCTTCTTTCAACCCCCAAACTATTCTTTTGTTCATTCGTACACTTTTCTCATTCCTTTGTTTCGCACTAGAGTCGAATTCTCCTAAAGGTATGATAAAGTGTTTAGGGTAAAAGGATTTGACAATTTTTTTTTTTTTGTTTTCCAAGAAAAATAAATCAAAGTTCATACGGCTCAAATGGGTGACTAGGGGATAATTTCATTCATGTGTTGGCTAGAAAGGCTCAAACGTTCCGAAAAATGCCTACATCATCTCCTCAACCATGTCTAATCCTAGAATTTCGCGTCAAGCATTTCTCAACTAGGTTCTAGAGTCCACCAACATTATCAAGACTTTACCTAATCGCATAAAATGAATCTAAGTATGCCGAAAAAATGAAAATGGTGGTTGAACCACTCAACAAACCTCAATCAAAATCCAGTCAATAAACATAAACTTGAAGCAATGCTTAACATTTCTCAACAATAAAAATTCAACAATTCTATTCTTATCATTGATTTATGCAAATCATCATCGGCAAAAATGAAACAACCAAAAGAAATAAATAACAAAACAAATTTTTTTTTTTTTTGTTAAGGTGTACGTGGTGTTGTTAAACCCGAGGTCGCCAAGTACTGCTAGGCAGTTTTTAAGGCAGTTACTGGTTTTCAGCCAATATACCCTTAATAAAAATTTTACAGTTTAAGGTGTACGCGGCGTTGTTAAACCCAAATTCACCAAGTACTACTAGGCAGTTTTTAAGGCAGTTACTGGTTTCCAGCCAATATACCCTTAAACTCAACATCAATTCCCTACCCCTAAACTAAACATGACATTTTCCCCAATGTTCCATTATGCACAAATCAGGAATAGAGAAAAACAAAAGAAAAACAATAAAGGTACGAGAATGCTCCCTGGTTAATTCATGAATTGTCGCTCCATAATGTTCACCCGTTCTCGGAACTTTTCATCATCCAAAATCTGTTAAAACAATAAATCTGTGGTGTCCTTCGGGTTAGAACGAATTCACAACTAACTTGAAAATATTACAACCTAATCTCGTCCTTTTAACAACTACTAATTAAAAACATCAACTAAACAACTAACAAAATAAACAAAATCCAAAACCAAAATAAAATGAGTTTAAGTTTCAACTGGGCACAAAATTAAATGAAAGCAATTAAACAAAAACAAAACATAAACAGGTGCTCTGGTTCAGTCTTGTTCTTCCTCTTCTTCTTCCTCATCTTCCTCTTCTTCATCTGAGCCCATCCACTCATCCGAGTTCCAGTCGACCCATTGGTATGCTGAAGTGTCAACCTTAAGCTCCTTGAAGCTGTATGTCAGTAGCTCATGCATCCTTTCTGTCCGTTCCACCATCCAATCCTGACGTCTCTTCATATATTTCATCAGGCCCATCATTTCTTGCATCATCTACCTTTGTGTACCTGTGGAGCTGGATGATGTGGCAAGGCTTGTTCTCTGCCTTTTCGCCCCTACTCTTAGTTGTGCACCTTCTGTTCGGTCCAGGTGTTTCTTGTAATAGTCTGAATCTAGAGTTGGAGCAGCATGAATACGCTGCTCATCATCTTGAACCTTGACCCCAGCATTTAGGCACAAAGCTGTGATGAGATGCGGGAAACAGTAACTTGCTTGCCCCTGTTTGGATGCAAGCTTGATACTGTTGAAAATGATGTCTCCCACATCCATACTCTTTCCTGTGGCAATAGAGTAGTGTAGCATTGCCTTCTCATGAGTCACTGTGTTATAGTGCGATTCCGGCATTAATTTAGCACAGACAAAATACTGTCATAGCCGAGCCATTGGTATCAACTGCGTTCCCTTGAGTGTCTTCTTTCGTTTCTTAGACACTTCCCACACTGCCCCAGGTTTCGCAATGACCGGCAGAATAATATCATCATCAAATTATAATCTTTTGAACTCCACATACTGATCATTGAAAATTTCGGGCAAGTTATAGAAGTTGTTGATATCCCTTGCCGTAAATTGCACATCCTCCCCTCGTACAAACACAGTATCTTTATGACATTCCGGGAGGTTAGCATAGAACTCTCTCACCAACGATTCTACAGCCAGAACTTCAGGAGCACGTATGAACATGTCCCAACGTCTCCCTCTACTCCAGTCCAAAGATTGTGGTGTGGTCAATCCATGCTCAGGGATGAAACCCTTATCCTTTCGTTGGATTACCTCCTCATATCGTTTACGGGCTGCCTCATTCACAAACCGGTTGTCAACATTCTTCCCCTTGCTCTTATGCTTAATTTTCGGAGCCATTGTTCCAACTGAAATTCAATCCAAAATATTAACCCCAAGAATTTAGACCTAATTCTACACAGCCACGTCAAACCTGCAAAAACAACCCACACTTCCAAAAATTTGCAATTCAACCCCCAAACTACAATTTTTCAATTCAACGCAAACACTCCAAACAAATCAACACCCACACTTCTAACAATCAATTAATTCACAAACTTCTGAACTTCAATCAAAATCACAACCCAAAATCACCCAAATATTCTCCAGTCAAAAGTTCAACAAAATTCTTAGATCTATGCTTAGAAACTTAAAATTTTCCGAAATAAAGCTTTGGGTTATCGAGATCTTACCAATATGAAGGAGTTTGCACCACCAATTGAACCGGAAATGACCTAAATTAGAAAGCCCCAAATTTTCGATCCAAAAATTTTTGTGAAATTTTCGCGAAATTTGTTGTTGATAAGGGTTGTTTTGGTGTTTAGGAATGTTATAGAGTAAGAATTTTGGTTGTAAAAACAATTTGGAAGCAAAAGATGGAAGTTTGAAATTTTTTCTCTCAACTCACAATGCAAGGCGGTGTGAAGAATAAAGAAGAAAAAGTTATTATTTATAGAAAAGGCTCGTCGCCGCGGCGAAGTTCATCATACATAAACCCTAAAAAATTCCCAGGTTTCGCCGCGGCGAAGAAAAATTCTTCGCCGGGGTGAAATCTTCCCGAGGATACAAAGCTTTCTTCGCCGCGGAGAAATGCCTTAGCCAAATTTTTCCAAAAAAATTTTCACTTTCTTCGCCGAGGCGACAATGGCCAGGAGCTTACCTGTTTTTCTTCATGTCTCTTCGCCGTGGCGAAGTCTGGAAATTTTTCATACCTTCTTTTGGCTCAAGACTTCACCTGAAACACCCAAAAACAATTTTAAACATTCATAACAACTAAAAAAAATGAAATTAACAAATTCAACAACCAAAATTGACAAACAAAAAGTTAAGAACACTTGGGTTGCCTCCCAAGAAGCGCTTGTTTATAGTCGAAAGCTCGACTCTCTCTAGTCTCAAGTCGGGACTTCAAGCCGGATTGGGATGAACTTGCAACTCATCACCCCCTCAATGTATGGCTTCAATCTCTGTCCATTAACCGTGAAAGTGCCCTTCTCTTCATGTGTGACTTCCACTGCTCCGGATGCATGAATCTTCGTGATAATGAATGGTTCGGACCATCTAGACTTAAGTTTCCCGGGGAAAAGCCTAAGTCTAGAGTTGAACAACAATACCTTCTATCCAACTGCAAAAGCCTTAACCCGGATGTGCTTATCGTGCCACCTTTTTGTCTTCTCTTTATAATTTTGGGCATTTTCATATGCTTTGAGACGAAACTCATCAAGTTCGTTTAAAGTCAGCATTCTCTCCTCTCCCGCGGGTTTCAAGTCCATATTCAACGCTTTGACGGCCCAGTATGCCTTATGTTCAAGTTCTATCGGCAAGTGACTCGCTTTCCCATAAACCAATCTGAATGGAGACATACCAATCGGGGTTTTGAAGGCGGTTCAATAAGCCCATAAAGCATCGTCTAACTTCCGTGACCAATCCTTCCTCGAGGCATTAACTGTTTTTTCCAAAATCCCCTTTAGTTCTCTATTCGACAGTTCCACTTGCCCGCTCGTTTGTGGATGGTAAGGTGTTGCAACTCTATGTGTCACTCCATACTTGCTCAGCAGTGCATCCATTTGCCTATTGCAAAAATGAGACTCTCCATCACTAATGATTGCTCGTGGTACCCCAAACCTTGAGAAAATATTCTTCCTCACAAAATTAATCACCACCCTAGCATCATTAGTTGGCAATGCAACTGCCTCAACCCACTTCGACACATAATCCACCGCTACCAATATATACGTGTTCCCAAAAGAACTTGGGAAGGGACCCATGAAATCAATCCCCCACACATAAAAAATGTCAACCACCAGGATGTTTTTCAACGGCATCTTATCTCTTTTTGAAATATTGCCCATCTGTTGACATTGGTCACACTCTTGACTCATTTGGAAGGAATCCTTAAAGAGGGTTGGCCAATAAAACCCAGATTGCAACACCTTCACTGCTGTTCTAACTCCCCGAAAATGGCCACCTACTTCCTTCTCATGACAATGCCTTAAAATGCTCTCCATTTCTTCCTCCGGGACACATCTCTATATCATTTGATCAGTACAGTGTCAGTACAGGAACGACTCTTCCCAAAAGTAGTACTTTAAATCTGAGAAGAATTTTCTCTTCTGTTGATATGTCATACCACTTGGGAGTACCCTTGATGACAAATAATTTGCAAAATCCGCATACCATGGTGCTTCTTCCACTCTCATCAGCTTCTCATCCAGAAATGTTTCTCTAATTGGCATTTCCTCCCCATTCCCCTTGATTGGTCTCTCAATTCTCGACAAGTGATTAGCTACCACATTTTTCCGACCCCTTCTTGTCTCGAATTTCCAACTCAAACTCTTGAAGTAGTAAAATCCATCTTATCAACCGAGGTTTTGCTTCTTGCTTTGCCAGTAGGTGTCTGAGTGCTGAATGGTCCGTTTATACGATCACCTTTGCACCTAACAAGTAAGAACGAAATTTATCAAAAGCAAAAACTACAGCCAATAATTCTTTTTCAGTGGTGGTGTAATTCAATTGTGCATCAACGAGTGTCTTGCTAGCATACTGAATTACATGCAACACTTTATTTTTTCTCTGTCCTAATACTACCCCTAAAGCAAAATCACTAGCATCACACATTAACCTTGAAGGGCGGCTTTAACTGGGAACGCAATAATAGGTGTAGATACTAGTAATTTTTTCAGAGTTAGGAAAGCATGCATGCAATCATCATTAAAATCAAAAACAACATCTTTATTCAATAGATTGCAAAGGGGTTTAGAAATCTTAGAAAAATCCTTGATGAAGCGTCTGTAAAACCCCGCATGCCCCAAGAAACTTCGGACTGCTTTGACATTTGATGGTGGTGGTAGCTTCTCAATCACTTTTGTATTTGCTCGATCAACTTCAATCCCATTCTTGGAAATCCTATGCCCGAGCACTATTCCCTCTTGGACCGTGAAGTGACATTTCTCCCAATTCAGCACCAAGTTTGTTTCCTTACATCGCTGCAAAACAAGAGACAGATTTGTTAGACAGTTATCAAATGATGAGCCAAAAACTGAGAAGTCATCCATGAAGACTTCTATAAACCGTTCCACCATGTCTCCAAAGATTGACATCATGCATCTTTGGAATGTTGCTGGTGCATTGCATAACCCAAATGGCATCCTTCGGTAAGCAAAGGTGCCGTAGGGACAAGTGAATGTCGTTTTCTCTTGATCCTCCGGAGCGATGGCAATTTGGTTATATCCTGAATACCCATCCAGGAAACAATAATAGGCATGTCCTGCCAACCTCTCCAACATCTGATCAATGAAGGGCAATGGAAAATGATCCTTCCTTGTCGCCTCATTCGGTTTACAGTAATCAATGCAAACTCTCCAACCCGTTACCGTCCTTGTTGGAATCAACTCATTACTCTCATTCTTCACAACGGTGATCCCTTATTTCTTCGGAACCACTTGTACCGGGCTCACCCATGGACTATCGGAAATCGAATAGATAATCCCCGCATCTAAGAGTTTCACTACCTCCTTTCTCACCACTTCCTTCATTGAAGGATTCAATCTCCGTTGTGGTTGTACCTTAGGCTTAATGTCATCCTCCATGAGAATCTTATGCATGCAAAATGATGGCGAGATACCTCTAATGTTCGAAATGGTCCATCCAATTGCTAGTCTATGTTCCCTCAACACTCTAATCAACCTCTCTTCCTCTAATGCATTCAAATCTGCACTAATAATCACCAGAAAAGTTTATGAGTCTCCAAGATAGACATATTTGAGATGAGGCGGTAAAGGTTTCAGTTCAAGCTTTGGAGCTTCTTCATTTTTTTCCTTTGCCTTCTCTTTGTCAAAATCAAACTCCTCAAATTCTATATCTTGACTCTCCTCAATTGGTTGAAGTACTTCTAACATTCTAGCACAATCATTACTTGCCGATTCTTCTACCTCTACTGTTTTTGATTTGGCTATACAAGCTTCAAGAGGTAATTCTGGGGTGTTTTCTTCCATAGATTCTATAACAAGTTCATCCACCACATCAACACTAAAGCATGAATCTGATTCAGACGGAAACTTCATTGCATCAAAAACATTGAAAGTTACTGTTTCATCTTGCACCCTCAACAGTGACTTTCCTTCTTGCACATCAATCAGTGCTCTCCCCGTGGCCAAGAATGGTCGGCCCAAAATGAGAGGAATTTCCTTATCCTCTTCCATGTCCAACACCACAAAGTCTGCTGGAAAAATTATCTTCCCCACCTTCACCAAAACATCTTCCATTATCCCCTTCGGGTGCTTTATTGACCTATCCGCTAGTTGCAACAACATGGTCGTTGGCTTCACTTCACCAATTCCCAATCTCCTGAAAACAGAAAAGGGCATCAAATTAATACTAGCTCCTAGATCACATAGAACACGATCAAAAGTAATATCCCCTATAACACAAGGAATAGTAAAACTCCCTGGATCTTTGAGCCTTTGGGGGTAATTTTTTCTGGAGGATGGCACTGCACTCTTCCGTGAGCATCACCGTTTCCTCATCTTCTAACTTCCTTTTGTTCGAAAGGATTTCCTTCAGGAACTTCGCATAACTCGGCATTTGCTGTAATGCATCTGCAAAAGGAATGTTAATATGCAATTTTTTAAAAATTTCAATGAACTTTGAAAATTGCTTATCCTGATTCTTTTTCTTTAATCTCTGAGGAAAAGGCACGGGTGGGGTGTGATGTGCCAATTCTGGTGGTATTTTGGAGAATGGCAATTTCTCCTTCTTCTTTTGCCTTTCTTCCTCTTTCTTTTTCTCTTCCCCCAAATCACCTAGTTTCTCTTCACAAATTCTCTCTTCATCAATTCTCTCATCAGAATCTTCCTTTCTGGGTTGCTCCACCTCTTTGGTAGTGTGGCCTACCTCTTCCAAAACTGTCCCACTTCTCAAAATTATGACATTTGCTTGTTCCCGTGGGTTGGTTACGGTATTGCTTGGTAGAGAACCCTGTAGTCTATCGTTCAGCTTCTCGGCCAATTGGCCCATCTGTAACTCAAGATTCCGAATGGACGCCCCTTGGTTTCTAAAATTTGTCCTCGTCTCATTCATGAATCCAGTGGTCTCTTGCATGAATTTACCAAACATGTCCTCCAACTTCGTCACTCTCTGATCTCTCGGTTGATTTGTCACCCCTGGTTGGTTATTTGGAACTTGTCTCTGGTTCCATTGGTTACCTTGTTGGTTCTGATTTCCCCAAGCCAGATTTGGGTGATTTCTCCAACCCGGATTATATGTGTTGGAAAATGGGTTGTTTGGTTATCTCTGATTTCCTGCCAAGTAGTTCACTTGCTCCGTTGATGAAGATGTCGAAGCAAATGTGTTCCCAACTTGACACTCGCTGCTCACATGGTTTCCTGCACAAAATTCACATGTTAGTTGAGGTGCTTGTATAGAATTTACCTGCATAGTTCCCAACTGTTTTTGAAGTGCGGTGAGTTGGGTTGAGATGGCTGTGAAAGCATCAACTTCGTGAAGACCCGAAGATTTCCGTGTTATAGCTCTCTCATTCGGTCTTTGATAGTTGTTGCTTGCCAAAACCTCAAGTAACTCATACGCCTCCTCTGGTGTCTTATTCTGCAAAGCCCCTCCTGAAGCTGCATCCACCATGGTTTGCACATTACCTATCAAACCATTATAAAATGTTTGGACTTGAAGCCAAACTGGCAAACCATGATGTGGGCACTTCCTCATTAATTCCTTGTATCTCTCCCAGGCCTCGTACAACGACTCGGCATCATCTTGTAGAAATGATGTGATATCATTTCTCAATTTCACTGACTTCTCTGGAGGAAAGAACTTGGTCAGGAATTTCTATGCTAGATCATTCCATGTTGTTATTGTTCCCGGTGGTAATGCCATTAACCACCCCTTTGCTTTATCTCCCAATGAGAATAGGGAATAAACGCAGCCTAATAGCATCATCCGACACTCCATTTGACTTGAAGGTGTCGCAAATTTCTAGGAAATTTGCAATGTGCTGATTCGGATCCTCCTTCAAATCACCGTTGAATCTAACCAACTGCTGGATCATCTGGATGATTGCCGGCTTGATCTCGAAGTTGTTTGCTTGTACTATAGGTCTAATAATACTTGACCCACTTCCATTCAATGTGGGAACTGAAAATTCCCTCAGTGTCCTGTTTTCTTGTTCAGCCATTTCAACAACAACTTCTTCCGATTCTGCAATAAGATTATCTCTTTCTCTTCTCTCTCAGTTACGTCTTCTTACAGTCTTCTCAAGCTCAAGGTCAATAGGAACCACTAGTTGACGTCTTGCTCTTCGTATAAACTGAACGAACACAAGTGAAAGAAAAGTGAGATCACAACTCTAATGAAAATTAAAAACAAAAATTAAAACTTCAATCTAGCTAAACTTAAGGCAAAACTCAATGTTAACTTAAAACAATCCCCGGCAACGGCGCCAAAAACTTGATGCGTGTTTCTTACAACATGCAAAAATAGCAAGTGCACTAGTCGCTCAAGTAATAAAATGATGAGTAGGATATCGTTCCCACGAGGATTGTTAGTAAAGCACTAAGTTTCCTAATGTTACCTAGTTGAAGCAATCGAAAACTTTGGATTGGTGGGAGCAAATTTTAATTAAAAAGACAATGAATTTTAGACTAAGAATTAAAACTTGATTAAGAAAGCAAAATGAAAACACGGAATATCAATTCAAGCAAAACGGGTAGGGTTTTGACTTCATTTGGATTTTATGGGTTAAACCTAAAACTTACACTAAATTCACATTCAATTGCAATGGTTGTAAATCGAACTTGCTAATGTGTTAAACATACCCTCTCGGGCTATGTTTTCCCATTCATCCTTCTTAACCTTCTGCACCCAACAATTTGAAGATTAATAATTCCAAACTCATTAAGCAAAAGAGTCCTAATATGATTTCATTAATTCTTGAATCTATCTCTAGCATCCAATACTATAATGGTGCTTACCCAAGAAGCCTAACATGAATTATTTCTCAATCTCATCATGTTCATCATATAAAGCATTAAAAATTCAGAGTAACACACAACCCATGTAGATTCATATGAAAATAAAACAATTAAACACTTAACCCATTAAAATCCAAACTACAATCAAAACCCTAACCCATAAAAGATTAGTTCATAGCTAAATCAATACTACAAAAACGAAAAACAGAAATAAACAAGTTAAGCATAATGAAACTGAGATGAAAGATAAGAAATCTCCCCAAAAGATAAATCTTCTAGTCAAAATCCGAATCTTCTCCCTTTAACAATCCAAAAAGCTCAAAGTTTTACTCTAAGAAAAGTGTAAAAGCGGCTAAAACCTAAAAAGCTCAAGATGTCCTTTGGCAAAAGGTTAAGTTTTTCTTTTATACTTAGTCCAAAAACCCAGCCAAAACACGCACAAAACGAAACTGTGCGTTTAACAAAACTGGAAAAATTGACTATCGCCGCGGTGAAGAATGAAGCAGACACATTCGTCCCTGGCTTACTTCGCCGCGGCGAAGACAATTCCTTCGCCGGGGCGAAGCTTCTTGAAAAGTTCTGAAATTACAGAACTGCCACTCTACTTGCTTCTTCGTTCGATTCTTCAATTCTCGGTGCTCTTCCTTGGAAACAAGCTTCATCGTGCTTTATCCAGCTCCGGACTCTCCTATCTTCTGGATCCGCTAATTTCTAAGTCAAAACTATCCAATTTTGTCCTTATTTCCTCAAAATGCCCATTTTAACCTGAAACACAAAAAGTAAAGAATTAAGCAACAATTCAGGTCAAAATGCACTGAAAAGTACCTGAAATCTGATAAAAAGATCAAATAAAAACTGTATAATTTACGGATTATCAGTTACTAATATTGAACTTGGAGTATCCGACGAGTGGATATACAGTGGAGAGTTTGAATCCGTAAGATTTATTGTCATTTCACTGCTAGGGTTCATCATTTGCTATAATTTCTTCTAAAATAGTGCAAAAGAAATAGATCTCATAACAAAGCTCGTAAAGAAGTTCAGATGAACTTGTTAAACTGACCTAGATCAAGTAAAATCAAGTGATTGAACATTTAGCAGATTGAGCTAGTAGATCGAACTGACCATTAGAAGAGTTGAGCTAGCTAATTATTAGTTAAGCAACTCATTAAATCAAGCTAGAATCTTTAAATTGGGTTGACAGAGATTGTCAAATTTTAAGCAGATTTTGAGCTTTATCAAACACATCAGTGGAATCAAACACACTCCAAGAAGAATTTGACAAATCTCTTGCTAAAGATTCAAGAAATAATTCCGTAGCTCTGATACCATGTTAGATTTTGAGGAGAGAGGATTCAGGGAAAATGGATTTCATTATACTGTTAAGAAAATTACAATCGACTACTATACAACAACATTTTATACAAACTCAACTGCAGTAACTAACTCAATTAACAATCCTAACTAACTTCAGCTAACTATAGTTAAACTAATCTTTAATTAAACTAACTATAGTTAACTAAAACAGTTAACTATGTTTGACTATTCAATGCTGAGTTGGAAGCTTGCTGGAGTGAAGTTGTTGAAGCTTCAATACTATCAATTTTTAATTGTATGCATGAAGAATTTCTTCATAAAATGGAGGTTTTGATTCCATCTCTTCCTGAAGTTTTCCTGATCTTTTGAGTTGGGAATGTAAGGCCTAATGCCTAACACACCCTTCATCAAATCAATTGGTCTAGGATCCATGGCATCTAATGAATTTGACAAGACATCAGTCATAAGCCAACACATAATTTTTACTCATCATTAATCCTGCCTTATAAGCAAGAACAAACAGTTGTGGAGTACTCATGTGCACAATGAAAAACCTTGTCATCATGGTTGTCAATGAGTTCAATTCACTTAAATTTGCAAAATCTTTAGTTGAATTAGAGATTGCACTAATGTGCCCTAGCCGAATATCGATCACTTGGAAAACACTAACCAAATAAAGAATGATCCCACGGCCATATTCGGTATCTTCATATATAAGAACAACTTCATTCGGTTCAAATTCTTGTAAAATGGCTGCAATTGCTTTTACTGAAGAGGAGAAGTTTTGAGTTGTATGGATGAATTGATGGTTTTGAGCAGGAGAAAGAGTAGGCCCTGTGTCGCAGAATGAAACAAAGGGCACATGAGATTTTGTATTTCCAACAAGCAAGTCTGACCCTATTATCACATGTGCATCAACATTCTTCAATAAGTCCACAACTACATCCACAAATATATATAATTTTTATATGTAAAATATCTACCAAAAAATATTTTATTTTCCATGTTGGTAATTATCTCCCTATAGTTCAACTTAGTTGCATTTTCAATGTGCATGCTTCCACCAATTATTTTTGTTCTTTAATAGGTTTATTCCATCTTTTTAACTAATAACAAAAACTCAGACCCCCACTACAACAAAAATGGTCTATGGTAACATGCAAAAAGTGTTACTGTAGGTAATTCATAGCATTTATAAGGATGCTATAACAACCCATGTTACTAAAAAGCAGACATTGGTAACACTTTTGGCATGTTACTAATCATTTCAGTTACTGTCATAAAATATTGTTTTAAGTATATTGTAGCACTTATTCGTAGTTACGAATGATTTTTGGTAACACTACATAAATGCTATAAATAAGTTTTCTGTAACATTTTTAATCTATTACAGTTTAATTTTTTGTAACATTATAAAAATGCTATAAATAAGTTTTCTATAACATTCTGAACCTGTTACAGTTTAGTTTTCTGTAACATTCTCAAAATGCTATAAATAAGTTTTTTGTAAGATTCTTAACCTGTTGCAGTTTAGTTTTTTGTAACATTCTCAAAATGCTATAAATAAGTTTTCTGTAACATTCTTAATCTGTTAGAGTTTCGTTTTTTGTAACATTCCCAAAATGCTATAAAGTTTTCTCGTAACAGAGTTTCGTTTTTTGTAACATTCCCAAAATGCTATAAATAAGTTTTCTGTAACTTTCTTAACATGTTACAGTTTAGTTTTTTTGTAACATTCTTAAAATGCTATAAATAAGTTTTCTGTAACTTTCTTAACATGTTACAGTTTAGTTTTCTATAACATCTCAAAATGCCATTGTAATAGCCACTACTACTCGAATTCTCATAAGAAAATACATATAAAATAATATAAAGAAATTGGGCCCAAACTTTTCTTTTATTAAATATATTTATATATTCTACAAACATATACATTTTTTTCATAAAATGTATAACATATACAAAAGTCATCAAAAACATAAGGGACAGTGTAACCGCTCCTTCTCAAACGCTGACATCCATCCGACAATGTCCTCACCTAGGTCTTGCAAAACATAGGAAAACAACGGGGTGAGCACTAAAATAATGCTCAGTAAGTAAATCCTCTACTCATGCTAGCCCCGTAACTCTCTCTCTCTAATTCTTTCCTTACAACTCCTCGTTCAATTTCTCTTTGGGTACTTCTCTCTTTTTCTCTTTCTCTTTCTCTTAGAACTCTTTTCTATTACCTCTTTAGTAAGTCACAACCCCATCTTACCGGGGGCACAGCCGAGACTCGCTCCCACT
The DNA here is from genome assembly GCA_026225825.1 of Pistacia integerrima. NCBI lineage: Eukaryota > Viridiplantae > Streptophyta > Magnoliopsida > Sapindales > Anacardiaceae > Pistacia > Pistacia integerrima. The sequence goes on along the minus strand of CM047743.1, from coordinate 19,448,477 downwards.
CTACGTGACCTCTACTCATTCTAGCCGATCGGACTCGGTTATGCATGGATTCGGAACCCTTGGCCATGTGAGTCTATGATCTCTCTCTCGGGTACTCGGGTATAGCCCTCATCTGCATGCACTCTCACGGGCTACACCACTTCTCTATCTGATACTCATGCTGCTCTCTCAATGCGGTGTACATGCAGGAATACTCTACCCATTACTCACGGGTTCCCCATCGCACAACCTACTCTATTCTCTTTCTCTTAACTCTTAAAGTAGCTTATACTAAAATTCTCTACTAAATCTCAAGCTACTTCTCAAGTGTATAAACAAAGGTGTAGAGCTAGCTCATGCTCCCTAATGCACTAATGAAATGCCAACTACAAGATTTCCTCAAAACCGTCATTCTGCACAGGTCACACTAAAACGGCCATAACTTGTGCTATACACCTCGGATTGCTACGGTTTTGGTCTCGTTTTAAAGCTTAGAAACAGGGCTACATCTTTGATGTTTTGGTCTCAGCCCAGTTCAAACCGTAAGATGTCCAAAAATTACTTAGAAAGTCACGGCAGTGACAGGGCAGATTTCACTTAGGCATTTCCTCAAACAACTCATGTGCATCTAAACACTACTAAAATTACTACTATACTTCATTCTCTAGCCATCCAAAATGGGAGATAAACTCCCTCAAATACTCATAATCCCTGTCAAGAAAAGCACTTCCAAAAAGCTTCACACAACATCTCTCAAACTTCATCTCAAATTCCATTCTCAATACACATTAAAACACTTCTCATACATGGAATCTATCCAACAACTACAAAAATAGCTACTCATCTCAATTCAATTTTCTCATTAATCATACTACATACTGATCATGCATACATCTCTACACAAAAAGCTTGTTTAAAACTCAAGGTGGTAGGATTTACTTGCCTTGTGCAAAGATGACTTCTTTAGCACTTTTCCTTCCCTTTGTGGACTTGTCTCTTCTCTACAACTCAAAGCAACCACAAGGACAACAACAACCAAATAAGACTTCACTACAATTATAAGAAAACTCACATCTAAAGCATGAATCCTTATCTTAGGATGCTTTAGATGAAATCTCTACTCAAAACCCCTCTTAAATCCCTTAGAAATCTTGGAAGATTGGATGGAGAAATTGAGAGAAAGTGGGCAAATGGAAGAGGCGGTGGAATGAAGAAGTAAAGGGTTTCTCTACACTTAACCCTTTTTAGTTCATATTATAAGCATCATTTCCCATTTTGCCCTTGCTCTTGCTTAGAAATTCCATCTATATCCTTTGATTCTTTACAAATACACCCCCATCCAAACACCATCTCTACTAAATTTCCTTTCATTTTACTCCCCACTTTTCCTACTAATTAGGGGTAGAATGGTCATTGTGCCCCAAAAGAAGAATTCTCTAGAAAACTCAAGAAACTTTGTCTTAGGCTCGTAGCCGCGGCGAAGCACTTTTCGTCGCCTCGGCGAAACAGTGCAGAACCTACCCATGGGTGCAACTCCTCCTCCTCGCCGCGGCGAAGCTTCTTCGCCGCCCCGGCGAAGATTGGATTTCCAACTTCACCAAAACTCAACCAATTTCAAGGCAACAATTCAACCAACTCAACATACAAACTTAATTAAAGTTGAAACAATAAACTTTTAACTAATACAGCAAATCTTAAATACGTACCTCAAGTGGAATATTACAGCTATAAATAAGTTTTTTGTAACATTCTTAACCTGTTACAATTTAGTTTTCCGTAACATTGTTAAAATGCTACAGAAGAGTTTTTAATAACATGTTAAAAGTGCTACCAAAGTATCATTCATTGCATTTAGTAAATGTTACAAAATTATTTTCTATAACATTTTGAAAATGTTATCAATGTGTTTGTTATAGCATATATAAAACTGTTATAGTTGTTATTTAAATAATACAAATTATAAACAATGATACACTAATATTCCAAAGAACATTTCATTGATGGTAAACCTTCATTTACGAAAAGTTTGCATATATGCCTAATAAGTAGACACCCAAATCCTTTACATCCATAAAATCTAATATGCTTCATATATCATATCATATTTTGTAACATATAAACCTTCATATACAAAAAGTTTTATATATGCTTAACAAATATGCACCTATCATTTTTACATTATAATACCTAGATGACTGGAAAATTAACTATGAGCAATAGTTAATACCTTCCAATCATTCAAAAAATTCTAACAAAAACCATCATGCATACCATCTTCCATTCTAAATTGTGCTTTACCAAAAAAGTACTCTTGCATTTTCACAACCTATAAAACCATTAATACAAAAAAAACTTCTATTCCCATGTATATTCTCAAAGATGACGACACATATATATTGTAAATTCAAGAAAAGATTAAGACAAAAACACCCCAAATATTTAATCCAAAAGAAAGAGGAAAAGAACATATTTAAATCTTCAACTTCACAATCACTAATTCTAAAAAATGGCACCATGCAAGTTTAAAAGAACATGTTTAAATATTCAACTTCACAATCACAAGTGCAAAAATGCCAACATCAATTTTACAATTTGCAAACTGCAGTTTGTAAAATTGTAGACTGTAGTTTGCAAAATGCAGATTGTAGTTTGCAAAAATGCCGATTGCAAAATTACAAACTGCAGTTTGCAAACTACAGTCTGCAATTTTGTAGACTACAGATTGCATACTGCAGTTTGCATGCAAACTACAGTTTGCAATTTTGTAGACTACAGATTGCATATTGCAGTTTGCACACCATCAAGAATCTTTCTTCACTCAATTAAAAATAACAAAGAACACATTATTATGTTATAGTGCAAAAACTTTAAAGTTTTACAAAGACAGTAGAGTGACCTACTTAGATACATTTCATGTCATGCTACACAATTTCAATAAAAATAAAAAACTTCTGAAGATATATCAAACTCTATACATAAATTGTGTGTTCATACAATTAAAACATTGAATACATATATACCTCAACATGAGAAAATTTCGATACTAAGATAATGCACACCTCACCAGCAACTACACTAATGACATGAAAAGTATAACCTTGCCCAGAATTTAAAAGAACATGTTTAAATCTTCAACTTCACAATCACTAGTTCTAAAAAATGGCACCATGCAAGTTTAAAAGAACATGTTTAAATATTCAACTTCACAATCAGTCGTGCAAAAATGCCAACTGCAATTTTACAGTTTGCAAACTGCAGTCTACAATTTTGCAAACTGTAGTCTAACCTTGCCTAGAATTTCCTGCATGAAGAGTAATGAGATGTAGTCTAAACTGTAGTCATACCTCACCAGCAGCTACACTAATGACATGAAGAGTATAACCTTGCCCAGAATTTCCTGCATCAAATAATTTAAAAGAGCAACAGTAAGTTTCTAAGTTATACCTCAACCTCAATAGGATATAATGAAGTCCAAATCGTATTTGGACTATACAACATATAAAAAAAATACACCATTTTACATGGGCCAAGTAATGATATTGCAATACTATAATGTAGAGTAAAAGAAAAAGAAACACAAAACAAAATATTCTCGGAAGTGGAACAATAAGTATTTGATCATACGGTTAGTCAAAGATTAATAAGAGGGAATTTGAATTATTTTCTCCCAGTAAATGAAGAAAATGAGAAAAGAAGTCTCACTTGCAACATGAACCAACTTCACTGGTTACTAGACTCAAAACAAAAACGTATTAGGTACCTAAATTGGAAAAGAAGTTACTTAAAATAGTTTCGAAAATGTATGACAACTTTTTCAGAAGGCCAAGCAACTATACTCCCAACAACATCTTCAACAAAAACCATTTCGGATGCAGATCTCCATAAAAATGCATTAGGGACCTTGGCTATATCAATCCAAACTCTCATAGCATCAGGTCCAATAGGAACACGATGAACAAGTGCTTTTGGATCATTTGATGAGAAACATCCTTTAGCTACTACTTCAGTAGACCCACTCCAATCAAGCAACTTGCATTTAGTTTTGTGGTGGATTGTTTTCACAATCTGCAACACCAAATGGATACAATAAAACAATTTCCATTCTCAAATGAAATGACTAAGGGAAAACGTATCCATTTATTGACACACAAACGTCTTAATATGAAAATAATCTAACCGATACATCTTCAGATTCTTCAACTATTTGTCTTTGACCTTGTAAAGTTCATGTGAGAATATGAGAAAAAATACAAAGTATAATTATGAAATTAAAGAACAGGTTTTAGTGATACTAGCCTGACTTTGATTCAAAGCTAGGTTGAGCAAGTTCTTCATATAGTTTTTTTCCATTTTTATCTCCGCTTGCTGTTGTGCCATTTGAGCTATAAGGTTGTCCCTTTGAGCTATTATAGACAATTGTGTAAGAGTTACACCCTTTCCAAGTCCCTTCACATGTCCACCTTTATCAGGATCTAATACCTTTGTTATAGCATCTTCTCTCAAGTTTGTAGGAGTTGGTAAACTTGAATCATTACCCATTTGTTGTAACTTTTCCTACAAATGCAAATAACACAACATCAAGATTTTTCTAATTATATAATACCACATATATAACAAAGTACTTACAATTGCTTTTGCAGTCTTGGTGTTGATTGGCTCACCATTCTTTTTCTTATGAGCTTCAATCCACACCTCAACTCGCACAACCCGCTTCCCAATTTTCTTTTTCTATCAAAAAAAATGAAAATAATCATAAATGTTTATACTATTTTTCAATTTAAAACTACGATCACATAACAAAGAATGAGACATTACTATATCCTCAGTCATGCGAGCATAACCCCTTCGACCACCTGTGTTGGAAGTTTGTTTTTTCTTCCTATTTTTCATTCCTACACTTTTACCCTAAAATGACCATATGCAACAACATCAACAATACACATATGCATATATAATATAATGACCATATGTGTGCAATGTTATAATTACCTTAAACTTTGGCCCTAATTTTTCTTCCACAAACTTTTTCCATTCACTAATACTCTTGATGTTATCAGGTTTGAGGGCCATTCTTTCCTCTTCATTTTTAGCCATCTTAATGTTACTCACCAGCCTAGACTTTGAAGTTCTCCAAAGAGCACCTATCTCCTTCAACACATAGTATTTTTGCCATTCCTAATCCAACTTATATCTTGCTTGAGAGATATAAGTAAATTGTTAAAACAAGCACCAAATATATATATATATATATATATATAAAAATGGAGATTCATACATAACCTGAACACATTTCCATAATTTCTCTCTCATGTCAGACGGAAGCTTTCTCCAATCAGGAATTGTAAAAGGTACAATTTCTCTCCCAAGAGGTCCCAAGAATGAAGATAGCTTAATAGATTCTTCATCAATAGGCTGACCTTTGTCATTGAACTTGATCTCAATCCGATTATCACCATTCAAAGCAATGGTCTTCATTTTAGTTGGACCTCTTTTTTTCTTAGGCACAGTAGTGGAATCCATAAATTCTTATCTTTGCCTCAATACCTGTTAAACAAATCAAAGAAAGTTAATTATTAAGAATCTAAAATAAATTTAAATTACAATTAAGAAATTAAGAAATTAATAAATGCAAAAAGCCCCATTACCTATAAACAAGGTGCAACTACAATTACATGATATACAATATGTAAATGAATAGATAACTAGCTTCAATCCACAAAATAAAAAGTAATAAATAGTGTACATAAAAGAATTGTAGTTCCGTTTAACTTACATTTACAAAAGCACATAAATCACAACAATAGAGCTTCACAATCCCCTCTCATGTAACTAACTTCCTCACTATCATCATAAATGTTCATATTGCGTGTTGTAACATATTCTAGTCTACTAGTCAAATTCTCATCCTCATTATACATTTCCAACTCATAGTAACCTTTTGGTGGTGCCTGCAACATAACGTACCAACTAGGTGATCAATTTCTCTAGAGTAAAACACTTGTTTCGCTTGAGATGTTAGGATAAATGGCTCCCTTACATACTGATTCTAACTTTGGTGCAAATTGACAAGTGTAAAACCATCTTCAAACTTAACTCCATGTCTAGCATTCACCCAATGACACTTGAATATTGGAAGCTGAAATTGATAGTAATCAAATAAGATAATTTCTTTTATCACCCTATAGTATTCAACTACATCGACAACTTGTGAAGTATCTTTTGCACTTGCTCAACGTATTGTTGTTGCCTCAATTGAAACACCACTATTTTGTGTTGATTTATCAATATCCTTTGTGTGAAACCTTTGTCCATTTATAACATAACCATTATAACTCATAGCATGATTCCTTGGACCATTTGTAAGCCACTTTAGTGTTTCTCCATCCTCACATATGGAAGTTAGGAACGAAACCTATACAAACAATTTTAAAAAGGTGTTAATATTATTTATGAGATGACTTACAAAGTACTTAGCAATCATTCAAAGTATAATACCTTTTCTTTCAACCATGTTGCAAAATTATTTGCATGGGTCTTTTGGAGTAAGTTGTGATTTCTCTCAAGATTCTTATTGGATTGCTTTAACTCTTCCAAATGTATCCTAACATAAAACCAAGTAGGGAAAAAGTCATATACAATGTAAATAGTTATCTAAATTGGAAATCTAGAGATAAATACTTATTGTAGAAATGGTTCGGCCACTGTTGTGTTAAATAACACATAACGATGTGCACGCTCTACCACTTCATCACTTAATGACATTGACTTTCCTCCCAAGATTGGATGACCTTCTAGAATTACGTCAGAAAAGAAATCTTGATTATGAGCATTTTGATCATTTCCTCCAAAATCATGTTTACAATACCCACTACATGAAGATTCTCAAAGGATATGTTAAAAACAGTTTCATCAACAAGATAACATTCTACAATACAACCTTCAGGTCGTGCACTATTTTTAACATATCCTTTGAGAGTCTTCATGTACCTAAATAAAAATATATCACATTAAATTAATGTCTTTAAATAATAGACGAATTTAAATAGAGATGGGTTTAACGATTGAGCACCTCTCAAATGGATACATCCATCGATACTGAATGGGTCTACCTAGTCGTGCTTCTTTTCCTAAATGAATTGAAAGGTGGATCATGATATCAAAGAATGACGGGGGAAAGAATCGCTCAAACATACATATGGTTTCAACAACTTCATTTTCTAGTGCAACCACAACTTCTCTATCAATAACTCGTTGGCATAATTTATTAAAAAATGCACATAATCGCATAATTGCCATTCTTGGTCCCTTGGGTAACAACCCTCTTAATGCTACCACCAATAATTGTTGTATTAGAACATGACAATCATGAGATTTAAGACTTGTTATCTTGCATTCTTCAATTGATAAACAACTCCTAATGTTTGAGCTATACCTGTCAGGTAACTTTAGATTAAATAATCTCTTACAAAAATTTTCTTTCTCCGTCTTTGATAACGTATGTGGAGCCGCTGGAAGGTATGTTCTACGCCCATGATCTTTGGATGCAACTCATGACGAATTTCCATATCTTCTAAGTCTTTTCGAACATTGATTTCGTCTTTTGTTTTTCCACTGATGTCCAATAATGTGCCAATGATACTCTCACAAATGTTCTTTTCAATGTGCATAACATCCAAATTATGGCGTAATGGCAACTCCTGAAAATAAAATTTGCAAAAATTTATAAGCAATACAAAAATCATATAAAAATTGTGGATAACAACATAAATAAAATTCTATGAAACCAATAAGATGTACCTTCCAATATGGCAACTTGAAAAAGATAGATATTTTTTTCCATAATGGAGTAGCTTCGCAATCTCTCTTCCTCTTCTTCTTAGAACTCTTTCCCCAATCATTCTCAAAATCCTTAAAAGCAGACAAAATTTTTACACCATTCATGATCATAGGGCTTCTTCCCTTTTCTTCCTTTCCATCAAACTAAGCCTTTTTTTTTTTTTTTCTCTAAATGGATGAGTAAGTGATAAAAATCTCCTATGACCCATATAACAGAATTTCCTACTAAACTTTAACCAATGAGCATTTGTCTTGTCACCGCACAACGAACATGCTACTTTTCCCTTTGTTGTACATCCATAAAGATTTCCATAGGTTGGAAAATCATTTATGGTCCACATCAAAATAACCCTTAAATTAAAATAAGAATTAGTGTACGAATCATAAACATTTACACCATTATTCCACAATTCTTGTAGATCTTCTATCAGAGGCTGTAAATAAACATCAATGTCCCTACCTGGTTGTTTAGGTCCTGGAATTAATAAAGTCAACATGATATTTTCTTTCTTCCTGCATAACCAAGGCGGCAAATTGTATGTAACAAGTATTACAGGCCAACAACGATAAGTTGTGCTCATGTTTGAAAAAGGATTAAAGCCATCAGCAGCCAAGCCAAGTCTAAGATATCTAGGATCTTCTGCAAAAGCAGGCCATTTATAATTAACCAAGTCCCATGTTACAGAATCCACTGGGTGACGCATCTTGCCATCTTCACTTTTGTGTTTGAAATGCCACTGTAATTCTTCTACCATTTTGGGTGACTTGAACATCCTTTCAAACCTTGGTATTATAGGAAAGTATCTCAAAACTTTAGTAGGGACACCTTTCCTAATTTTCTTCGTTCTTTCATCTACCTTCCATCTCGAAGAGCCACACTTTGGACAACTTTGCAAGTTTTTTATTTCTTTCCTAAACAAGCAACAATCATTCACACAAGCATGAATTTTGTCATACCCCAAATCAAACTCCTTAATAAATTTTCTCACAGAGTAGATTGATTTGAGAATCACATTATGCTCTAGTAACATGTCTCCAAGCATCTCTAAAAGGCCATCAAAACTGTTGTCAGTCCAACCATTCATAACTTTGTGTTTATATAAAGCTACAATGGCAAACATTTTTGTATACTTGGCACAACTAGGATATAAAGGAGTTTCAACATCTTCCAATGATTGTGTGAAATCATTGTCTCTTCTCTCTTGTGATGTTGATGCATAATGATTGGCTCCCATATATGCCCTAGTAATTAAGTTAAAAGCATCTGAACTGTTTACTTGAGTAATGGTTTTTGTAATATCTTCTATTTCACCATGATGGAACCAAATTGTATATGTAGAATCCATTCCTTGTATAATTAGATGCTCATAAACAACGTCTATACCATGATGAGTCAAGTTGCGACAATCTTTACAAGGGCATAAAATCTTTGCCTCATAGCCTGCATTCTTTTCAGCCATCCTGACAAAGTGCCATGCACCTTGAATGTATGCATCCGTAGCTCTATCAAAAGAGGAAAAAATAAAAAATAAAAAATAAATCTAAAACCTTGTTAAGGAAAATCATTATTACTTCAGATGCACCCAATCCTTTTTCATCATCATCATTACTTAATCTAAAAAATTATTAAAAGCCAAACAATACATGATGTAACGCCCCACTTGAGGTACGTAGCTAATGTTTATTGTTTTGCTCTTCTTTGAGATGGTATATTGTTAATATTGTTTGGTTGCCCTGAAATTTTAAAGACTTGGCGAAATTTTGGTGTTATAGACTTCGCCGGGGCGAAGAATAATCTTCACCGCGGCGATGAGGTTCTGTAATTTTTCACCGGGGTGAAGAAAGACTCTTCGCCGCGGCGAAGAACCGAATAAAATGTGTATTAAGGTTTCTAGAGAATTCTTTCATAGGGGCCAAATGACCTTTCTACCCTTAGTTAACAGGAAAATTAGGGAGTAAAATGTAAGAGAATTTTATGAAGAATATGTTAGAGTGGGGGTGTGATTGTAATGAATCAAAGGACAAGGATGGAATTTCCAAGACAAAGCAAGGCCAAAATGGGAAAGGATGTGTTGATTGTAAGTTAATAAGGGTTTGGGTTTAGAAAACCCCCATTCCTTTTCTCCACTGCCATTCCCATTCACCACTTCCTCTCAAGTTTCCTTTCAATATTTCAAGAATTTTAGAGGGTTTTTTTGAGTAAGTTGGGGTAGAAAGTTAATCTAAAGCATCCTAAGGTAAAGATTCTTGCTTTAGAGGTGAAATTTTGCTTATATGTGTGTTGAAGTCTTATGATTGTATTGTTTAAAGTTGTAGAAAGGACAAGTTACTAAGGAAAAGGAAAAGTGTTAGTGAAATCTCTCCATTACAAGGTAAGTAAATCCAACTCAAGCTAAAGTTTAAGAAATCCTTGAGTAGAGATTTCTTTATGCATGTATATATGATGCTTATTGAGAAATTGAGTAGAGATATATGTCTACTTGTTAAGAAATTGAGTTGAGATGAGTATTCATGTTGTGTTTGTTGGATATATTTCCTTTATGAGAAATGTTGATGTGTGATGAGTTTGAGATGAAGTTGGAGGAGATTGAGTAGATATTTTGGGAGTCTTCTTCTATGATAGGAACCATGTCCATAGAAGGAAGCTTTCTCCCATGTTGGATGGTTACAAAGAGAAATAGAGTTGTAGTTAGAGAAGAGTTTTTGTATGCACATGAGTTGTTTGATGAAATGCCTAAAAGAAGTATGAGAATGAGTTATGAACCTTAATTCTTGCAACATTGCATATTGACATTTCCTAAGTGCATTAATGAGCATGAACCGTCCATATGCATTAATTGTGCATTGAGAAGTAGCTTGAGAAAGAGTAGAGAACTGTATGAATGAACAACTTTAAGAGTAGAGAGAATGAGAAGAGCACTAAAAACGGGTTGGTGCTTTGTGATCTCCACCCGATAGTTATGAAAAATGGGATGGTGCTTTGTGATCTCCACCCGAAAATTATGAAAAGCAGGTTGGTGCTTTGTGATCTCCACCCGAAAGTCACGAAGAGTGGGTTGGTGCTGTGTGAACTCCACCCAACTGTGCCTCCGGTAAGATGAGGCCGTGACTTATAGCAGAAGTTAAGTAAGAGAGTTGTGTGAAAGAGAGAATAAATGAGATGAGAAAAAGTGTAAGGAAAGAATTAAGAGAAAGAGTTACGGGGACAGTCGAGTAGAGGATTTACTTACTGAGCATTGTTTTATGCTCACCCTGTTGTTTTCTTTGTGATTGCAGGATCTAGGTGAGAATATAGTCGGATGGGCGTCAGCAAGCGAGGAGCAATAGCTACACTGTCCTCTGTTTTAATATCATTTTGTAAATGATAGTTTTATTTTGTATAAAGAATTTTTATATGTAATAAAAGAAAATTTTGGGCCCATTTACTTTTGCTAATATAAATAGATTCTACTTGATATATTTCTATGAGTATCCTAGTATAAAACAGTCATTACACATGAATAATTATAGGTAAACATGGCAACAACATTATGAAAACAACAAAACATGAGTTGAATGTAACCAACATAATATGCAAATTCCATTGAACAACATAATAATGCTTACTCTCTGAATACTTAATGGTTGTAGCTTAGTAACTCCAATCCTTCTTGTTGCAATAATCTTTAATTCCCTCTTGATATGGGACAAATTTCGATCTGTATAAACGGAAACACTATTACAATTTGACAAATACAATAAATTCATATTAAAAAAATGCACATGCAAATTGTTTGAGACTTTAGTTTTTGCAAACTGTAGTCTATAATTTTTGTAAACTGCAATATGCAAACTACAGTCTGCATTTTTGCAAGCTATAGTCTGTGACCTGCAGTCTTCATTTTTACAAACTGCAGTTTGCATTTTTGCAAGCTGCAGTTTGCAAATTGCAGTCTGTAGTCAATAAGTACGATATCTAAATTCAAACATCTAAATTTATGATCTAGAAGTCCTATGATATCTTTATTCAATATTAAATAATAATAATAATAATAATAAAAGAACACTCTTCCTGACAACAGACCTGAACAGCAACTCGGTAGAAAAGTTCTTCTCCAACAGAGCTCGCAACAACCATTAGTATAAACTGCAAATTTGAATTACAGTTATATCAATTCTTTTTGGTTCTATGAGAGATAGACAATATTAACAAGTATAAGCATTATGAAACTACAGTCTGCATTTGCAAACTGCAGCTTGCATTGCAAATTGCAGTCAATAACCTGTCATTCAAGGTTAGCTTCCCCTCATGCTTGCTTCATACAGTGTTTGAGTATTGTTAGCTTCCTCAGCTCTTATCTCCATTTCTGATGATTTTCTGTTCTATCTCTTTTTGCTTTATTTTTCATCTATCCCTCTCTCATATTTTTATTATCTATCTCTCCTGTGTACAATATTCATTTTAAAACAGTATAATGCTTATGCACCACTCATTAGATCTGAATATGCAGTTTCATTAGATCTGAAAGTTTGACCTATCTAGAATTGATATATTCTTTGGCCAATTATTGAGTCCTCTAAAATTATATAATTTCCTAGAAGTTTAACCTTTTTGTCTATTCAATTGAATTTTCAACGAAATTGACTCTATATGACAAGGAAATACTATAACAAAATAGACATCACATTGTTAAATTCCAAATATAAAATACCACGTCTTACATAAAACAAGCATACTAATTCCTGCAGCAAAATAAGACTTTCCAAATATTCTAGTGAAGTCAAGTCCTAAAGGATCATACTTTTCAACTGAAGATGCATGCAAGCTATCAACTTTTGATCAATGATTAAATCATCAAGCAGAAATTCATCAAATTCAGAAGTATATTCAAATCTCCTCTCTCTGCAGTTTTTAGTGTAAAACAGGAGTTACAAAGTTTATGCAAGCCAATATTCAAAAGCCAAACGACATCGTGTAGTTGCCTCCAAAACATTCAGTCAAGTTCAAAGATTTCAGGCTTGATCTTATAGGTTATTGACTTCTTCTCAATTATAATTTCCAAGAACTTTACCCTTTTGTCTGTGTAACTTCATTGACCATTGATACCATAACTTCATTGACCAATGATACCATATGACAAGGAAATATTATACCAAATTAAATAAGGAATCTATATATACAATCCATAAACCAGCCACCCAAAAAAATAAAAAATAAAAAGAAAATTTCTCATTACCTGATTGTGATCATCGGTCTCCTTAGCACACTTGATTTCTGAATCAATAACCTGTGGCAGAGACTCATCAAAACTAGGCTTTTTAGTCACAACATCTAAAGAGAAGTGAAGTTGAGGCACAAAAGGGCTCAAAGTTTACAAGTTGCAGTTTGCAAAAATGTAGAGCAAAAAGGCAGGATTAAGATTTTGATGATCTATGCCATTAAAACTTATGGTTTCTTTCTTTTATATTGTACAGTTTGCTTCTAAAACTGTTATCTCATAATCGTTTAAATAGTTGAACCATGTCTAAATATAATGAATTAAAGCATAACTAAGCATCTTTTCACGTTTTGAATTTAGGTGCACCCTCTTTCGTTAATTATATGGAAATGTCAATGCAAGGAGAAATTCCTTAACCCACATGTTTAAATATAGTCCATTATCTCTCAGGCATAATTTGACCCAGCTATATGTAATGTTTCATATCAAACATTTATAGAAGAATATGCATTGAACTATGAGGCAAAATGGGTAAATATTTGTATATTAATGTTGAATTTGAGGCATGCATGCAGGAACATGACTGCATGTAATATCCAGATGTGTAGTCTTCTTGGAAAGACAAAATATAGTTTCAGTACCACTCAATGGTACAATTTTTAGTACATTTCTATTTTACAAACCAACCTTAACAACACTTAAAAACTTCGACCCCTTGCATGTTTACATAACAAGCAAGAAAGAGATCATCTTAGAAATCTAAGAAAATAAAATTAAAATCACACTAATAATTTACTCACTTCACTTGAGTAGCTTGCTTTCCCCTCTTACTAAAAAATGTAGAGCAAAAATGCAGAGAAAAAATGCAAGAAAATGATTCACCTGAACCATAGCTTCACTGGTTTGCCTCTTAAAGGATGAGGGCTTCGATTTAGGGTTCAATAGGTTATGGGTATTGGAGATTTTAAGCTAAAAATTCGATGAAACCAATGATTTTCACTAGATTTTTTTGAATGAAGATAATTAAGTGTAGGGTATTTTGTTTGAATGAGTAGGTTGGATGAGTTGAAAATGCTCTAAGTGTAGGATGGTGTCATTGACATAACGAAAATTGTTATAGAGGGAAGTTTGTAGCTGAAATTTTGGTGAAGAAGAAAAATTGAAAAAGTGGCGTGAAGAAGATGAGTGAATGAGGTATTAGGTATTTTTTTTGGGGGGAAATTTTGTTTGGCGGGTAGACAACCATTTTCCCTGTTAAAGTTTAAGAAAATAGTATTTGTTATTATATTTTGATTTAGTAACACTTTTAAGTGTTACAATATTTTAATTTAGTGAAATCAATATTATTTCAATACACGCAAATTGCCTACGGGCTGGGACGCGCTGCCCCCTGCACCCCTACCCATTGACTAGGCAACGAGACTCCTGAATGTGTATGTGTGACCCCTTATTGTTGAAATGGTGGACAACTCCAACACTCGGGAGACGAAACGACACCAAAAAGTGACGAAATCACACCGAGAATTAAGGTGAAGAGTCAAGATAGTGAAATGGCTTTTTCAGGTGAGATTTCGAGTCAACCAAGCTTGGGGAAGGTGGATGACCTTAGGGATTATGGACTAGCCCCTAGGATGTCTAGAAGTTGCTGAAAAACTAAGAAATTAAAGTCATCGAGAAGATGAATGGTCACAGATGGAGGAAGCTTAATGGTCGTTGGAATCCAGGAAGGTCTTACGTGATGATGGCCGCCATTGGAGAAGGAAAATGGTCGTCGAAGGTGGAAGTTGGACGGTCTCCGGAAAATGGATGAAGATGGGTGGACGCTTTTGGCTTTGCATAACCTTCCATCTTCCTTTTATACTATTTGTAAAAACATTTAGTTTGGTCCCTACATGAATGAGAAGTAACAAAGTAAAGCCCAAATAGTAAATTTGACCCCTAAACAATAAAAATGAGACAAAATCAACCTCATTTCATATTGGCGAGAATAATATTTTGTTTTCCGGTAAATAATTGGGTTTATGGTAACACTTATATAATGTTACTGTATTTTGATTATATGGTAATATTATAAAAAAGTTACAATATTATTAGGTTTATTGTAACACTTTAAAAATGCTACTGTAAATATATTTTTCATAACATTTAAGAAAAATAGTTATCATTAATATAAAATGTGTTACAAAAAATTAAAGTGTTACATATAAAAATTGTTATCGTAATATTTTAACATCAAGTTGGTAACACTTTAAGGAAAAGTACTACTGTCTAGTGTTACCGTAAGCCATTTTTGTTGTAGTGCCCTGAAAACTCACAACATCCCTTAGACCCCTCAATTATCATAAACTATATAAGGACCTCATGCCGTCTATTTTTGCCGTTAACTCTAAATAGGAAAGGGTAACCAAACTTCTCCTTTGAGAATAATAAAAAATGCAAATGAATTCCAAAAACTTTGTGTAAGAATTAAAAAAAAAATTAAATTAAATTAAATTTAAAAATAAAAAATATATAAAATTGAAAACAATCTTTAAAAAATAAAAATAATAATCAGAAAATTAAAAAAAAAAAAAACTATAAAACACTAATAGAAGATCTGAACAATTTATAAAAAAAATCTGAAAGAATTAAAAATTGAAATAATTCTAGAAAATTAAAACAAACTATCTAAAAAAAAAAAAAAAAAAAAGAAAAAAAAGTAAACTGAATATAAGATCCTCAAAAAATTGAAAAGAAAAACGATAAAAGTAAAATACTTAAATCATTAAAAAGAAATTATGAGAAATTTATAAATAAAAAACCTAAAAAATTAGAAATCAAATAATTTTAATTTTACGAGATTTATTTTAAATTTTAGGATTATTTTATTTTTCATGTTTTTTGATCTTTAAAGTTCTATTTAAAATTTAAAATTATTTATATTTTACATCTTTATTTTTAGTTTTTTTCCAATTTTAATGGTCCTATCTCTAATTTTTATTTAAAAAAAACAAACTTAAATTAATTTATGTAAGAACAAAAAAAGTATAATTTTTTAATAAAAAGTTAAATGTTATTTATGATTCTGTATCATTTTTATTTTTGTTATTTATATTTCTTATACAAGGGATGACGTGCCTTCTGATCACGACTTGATGTTTGCCTATTTGTTTTATTTATTAATTAACTATACACCTTAGCGGCTTTATGAAGAAGAAATTAACAAAGGGATTAAAACAATAACCTTCCCTAGGGTTTCAAAATTGACAAGTTGGTCCCTTCGTTAGTTGGTTTTGGAATTATCCAACCATTTCTCTTGGCGTCAGTTTTGACCGTTAAATCTAAAAGTTAATTGATTTTGACCATTAAATGACAATATTATCCTTTTTTTTTTAAAAAAGAATTTTTAAATTCAAAAGAAAAGACTAATTTTTTTAAAAAATTTCTCAAATAAACCAATTTTATTAAAATTATGTTAAATTCATGAAAAAAAAACTTAAAATCATAAAATCTTTTTGGAAAAAATAATAAAAAAAAACCTACCAAGTTCAATATTTCTTAAAAAAATTTATATTTTGGGTTTTTTCAACTGCTTAATTTTTTTTTTTTTTTTTATGTTTTAGGTAATTTTATTGAATTTTTTATGTTGAGTTAATTTTTCTAAATAATTTCAGATATTTTTCTTAATTTTGTAGAAACTCGTTTTTAGGGATAACTTGGTCATTGTATAAGACAAAGTTGGTCAACAATTAGATTTGATGGCAAAAACTGACAACAGAGAAGGTGATTGGATAATTCACATAACCAAGGGACCAACTTGTCAATTTAAAAAAACCACAGGGGAGAGAAGGATTTAACCTCTTAACATTAATTAATTCCTTGTTTCCCAGTAGAAATCTGGCTTCATTTCAGTAAAATCTTCCCTAGAATATTTGTTAACAAGTTCACTAAGATTTTTCCTAGTCCCAAATGTAACATTATAATAGACAGAACACTTGATTCATTATTCTGATACTTTTTAGAATAATATTTTGAAAAAAATAATATTTGGTGGTTTTTACGATGCAGATTTAGAAATTAACAAAAATATCCTCTAAGTTTGTTTATTTATTAGACACTCATATAATAAAATATTAAAAATTAACAAAAATACCCCTACCTACCCATTAAATACCGACAACCAGCCACCACTGTTGGATGGTGGTTAGAGTCGTCGTATTGACGTACAACCGGCTGGATCTGGCCGATCGTGCGTCGATATAGCCTTTTTCAACCAGATCCACGGTAGATTTGGTCGGAAAATGTCAGATCTATGGCTAGGTTGCTTTTTTTTGTTTTCTTGTTATCGTCATATAAAAGCATTTAAGATAATAATAATTATATTTTAAAAAAATTATTAAAGAAAATGACTATCTTTGTCTTTAATTCTTCTCACTTCTAACCACGACAACTTTGAATTTCATTAAGCTTCAGCCAAATTTCTGTAAGAGTTTAAGTTAACTTGCAGGGAAGCATATATATATTTATGGTAAGCATCGATGTGATCATTGGCAACAACAATGAAACAATATTGTTGCCATTTCGACTAAATCGAATTTCGATGCAACCAAATTTATGAATTAACATATTCATGCATGTCATGTTCCATATCATTCTCACATAAACTATACTCTATATATAGGTTGCCATAAGAAGGTTGATTGATAGCATACCCAAACTAGCCTGTGTCTTGCCTTAGCATTTGACATGAAAATTTTGGGTTATTCAATATGGCATTTTCTCATATTTTCGCTATGTTTTCAGTTCCGATTCAAGTTAATCAACACAGAATTTGCAGAATCAGACTTGTTGGTAAATATTGGCGTTGTTCTTGATCTGAACTCATCAGTTTCTGCCATGGAAAATATGTGCATGTCCATGGCAATCTCGGATTTTTATGCTACTCACTCTTAACTATCGAACGAGATTATCTCTGTACTCTATGCACTCGGAGAATGTCATTGGCTCGACTTTTGCGGGTAATTTTTTTCCTCCACTTCTTCTATACATAAATTTAGTAGAACAGTCTGCATATGTCCAGGGGGATCAATAGAATCACTTCATTAATGATTTTTTTTCATCATAATATACATTACAGATTAATAAAACATCAAATCTTTGAGTTTGATAATTTCAATAATTGAAAACTCACAATAACAAACCTCAAATCTTCACAAAGAATCCTCTTTTAAAGTAACAAATCTTTGGTTGAATGGGTATTAATTGCGTTTAATAATATCAATAAGGGATTTTGAAAAATATGAGATAAAAATGTTGAGTTTTAGGAGAGAAATAAGATGAAGGCTATACATTTATGAGAGAAACAATAAAGTAAGAAACTGGTGGTTAGAGTTTTGTATGTGAGTTCTTATATAAAGTAAAAATGATAACACTTAATGAAAAATGTCTTACAAAAAATAAACAACAACAATAATATATACAAAATAAGTGTTGTCTTTTTTGTCTTAGAAAATATAGTATAAAATTACCTAAAATTTAAAGATTACGCTTAATTAGAAAAATGTTAACTTTTATTTTGCACATATGACACTTAAAATTTTAAAGCGACAATTAAGTTTATAGATAATGCTTAATTAAAAAATTTCATTTTTTAAAGTGTTAACTTGATAGCATTTTGTAGTCTCATACAATTTACAGTAAGACCTTTCTAAGTTATACTCTATATAAGAATAACCTTCTTATAATTATAAAAAATTTAGGATCCCAACTTGGGTTAGCTATAAATAAGAATAAACTTCATATTATAATAAATTATAATTTTTTTAGATCTCATTTTAAGAAATTTGACTCCACATAATAATAGTTATTTATAAGTAAAAATAAACACATTAAAGGTTTAACATGAAATAAAATGTTTATCTAAAGTTATTTGGAGCATTAATTATTTACACTTTATAATTGTTACCATATCTTTGAACTTACGAGTGTGTAATAACTTGCTAACATTGACACATTTTTGTTGAAGCCAAAATGTTTCTAGGTTTTCAAATATGTTTAAAACTTCTTGGCACAAAACTTTATGTGTTTTCATACTATCATCCTCAAGATTATATCATTTCTCTTCTTGTCTAACTGTAACCATGATTTCTTCTTTGCATATTCCCAACACTACATAGGTACATGTACTAGTTTTTTTTTTGAAACCATGTCTATATCTTTTATTAATTTATATACCTTGGATTTGACATGCTCCATTAATTAATTATTAATGTAGTGCATATTTTACCTCTATACCAATTGCATTAAAGAAAACTAAGTCAAAACAATAATTTTTGTAACTATACTTCTATTCAATTATAACCAACTTATAATAATAAAATTAGTTTGATCCCACCATTATGATAGAGAGGTTTTACTGTAATTTGTTATTAGATATTGATCATTTACAAATTTTTTGGGACTGGATGCAGTTATGGACTTATTGAAGAACGTTGAAGCACATGTGATCATAGGGTCAGAATTGCTTGTTGGAAAGACATTTCTGGTGGAGCTGGGACAAAAATCCCAGGTGCCCTTTGTTTCATTCTCCAACTTAGGCCCTACGATTTTTCCCACACAAAACCCTCAAAACTTTTCCTCGTCGGTGAAAGCAATTGCAGCCATTTTACAAGAATTTGAATGGAGTGAAGTTGTTCTTATATATGAAGATACTGAATATGGCAATGGGATCATTCCTTATCTGGTTGGTGTTTTCCAAGACATCGGCATTCGGCTCGGGCACATTAGTGCAATCTCTAATTCAGCTGAAGATTTTGAAATTTTAAGAGAATTGAACACATTAACAACCATGCAGACAAGAGTTTTCATTGTGCACATGAGTACTCCTAAACTTGGGTCCCGACTTTTTGTTCTTGCTTATAAGGCAGGAATGCTGAGTAAAGATTATGCTTGGCTCATCACTGATGGCTTGTCGAATTCATTAGATGTCATGGATCCTAGGGCAATTGATTTGATGGAGGGTGTGTTGGGCATTAGGCCTCACATTCCCAAGTCAAAAGATCTTGAAAATTTCAAAAAGAGATGGAATAAAAACCTCCATTTGATGAAGCAAAATAGTCTAGCGTCCGATCAAGTAAGCATATTTGGTTTGTGGGCGTATGACATATATCTATTGTCAATGGCAACTGAGAAGATTGGCCTGATGAATACTAGCTTTTTTAAGGCAAGTTATAGCGGAAATTCAATAGATCTTGCAAATCTAGGTGTTTCAAAAATTGGTCCAAAACTTGTAAATGAAATTTTAGGTACAAAAATCAAAGGATTGAGCGGAGAATTTCACTTGTTTAATGGACAGTTGCAACCTTCAGCCTTCGAAATTTTCAATATGATCGGAACAGGAGAACGAGTTGTTGGTTATTGGACTCTTGAAAAAGGCTTATCCCGAAACTTAGGTTCAAATAAAGGACCAAGAAATAAGCTGAAAAAGATTTTATGGCCTGGAGACTCGATAACAATACCAAAAGGTTGGGCTGTACCAGAACTGAAGGTAGCGATCCCGAAGAAAATGGGGTTTACTCAATTTGTGGAGATACATAGTAATCCTCATACAAGTGAGACAAAATGCCTCGGGTTCTCCTGTGATGTTTTCTTTGCGGTTTTGGAAACATTAGATTTCCCGGTTCCTTATAAATTTATCCCTTTCATTAATGAGAATGGAGAGAGTGCTGGTACTTACAATGATCTTCTCTATCAGCTTAAAGAAAAGGTAAGATCTCTAACTAGAAATCTATATTTTCCAATAATATAACTATATATACATGAAATTTCTCTTTTGCAAACGTTCACGTTTCTTTAAAATTTAGACTCCAATTATCATTATAAATATGTATAGAATAATACTAATATTGAATTAATATATTTTTTTGTCCATGAGAGAATGTAGAAAGTGGATCTCGTGGTGGGAGATACGACAATTGTGGCTAACCGGACATCATATGTTGAGTTCACATTGCCATACTCAGAGTCTGGTGTGATCATGCTTGTTCCAATTAAGCGTGATAAACGCAAAAACCTGTGGATTTTTGTACAACCTTGGCACTGGGATCTTTGGTTGGCATTCATCACGACTCTCATCTTTATAGGATTCGTAATTCTAATCATGGAGATGAAGCCCCAAACAACCAACACAACGTTCCAAGGGCCGCTTAGGCGTCAACTTAGCATGATCTTCTATTTTCCATTTTCATCTGTAGTCCTTCCACAAAGTAAATCTCTAATCTTCATCTTCATTTTTCTTTCCATTCATTTCTCTACAAAGCATATGTTATGTATTTGCTGATAACAGGAGAGTCGATGGTCAGAGACTGTACGAGGTTTGTGTTGGCAATATGGTTAATCTTGACAATTATTCTTATGCAAAGCTACACAGCAAGCTTATCTACAATGTTAACAATCGAGGAATTGCGTCCTACATTTGTCAGTGTGAATGAGCTCAGAAGAAAAGGTTGCTTTGTTGGATACCAAAATGGCTCATTTGTGAAAGATTTATTAGTGCATCAGTTGATGTTGAATGCGTCCAAGCTCAAGCCATATGACACCGTCCTAGACTATTACAAAGCTTTGTCCGAAGGAAGTGAAAACGGTGGAGTTTCCGCCATCTTTGATGAAATACCCTACATTAGGGTTTTTCTAGCTAAATATGGAAATAAATACATGATGACCGGCCCAACACACCGGACCGATGGCTTTGGCTTTGTAAGTACATTAACATAATACATTATTTCTATGTTTATCTAATAAAATCTTATAGCTGCGGATCACAGAGATTATCTGATATATAATATTTTAAATTCATTATATTTCAGGCATTTCCGTTGGAATCCCGTCTAGTCTCTCATTTTTCTCGAGCAATTTTACGTGTAAGAGAAAACAAAACAATGGATGATATTGAGAAAAGATATTTTGGTCATGAACTTACTTCTCAGAGTCATGCTGATCCAATTGATACAAGTAGTCCAAGTCTCGGTTTGTATAGCTTTGGAGGTCTCTTCATCATCACAGGGGTCGTGACAATATTAGCCTTGATCGTATCAGAAAGTTACATTTGGAGGACTGTTAGAACGGTAAGAGAATGTAGCCAAAGATGTCTTTCATCCAAAGAACCAAATAATACCAAAGAAGCTGCAGTTGAACCAACAACTGAGAATGAGATGAATGCCATTGAACAATCCCCTGTGCAAGAAATTGAGAATTCTGAGAAAGCTATTGCCAGCACGTCCAACCAGATTGAGGAAAATATTTCTCCACAGCAAGAGATCATAGAAGAAAACAACTAAGGTGGATGTGAATGTAAATTTAATTTGTAAATATGTCCAATAATTCAAGTATTTTCAAAAATTCTTTATGATTTTCATTGAAGACAATGCCTTCAAGAAAAAAAAAAAAAAAAAAACCTTAAAAAAAATGTCATCTCCAAATTTAGTTGTTTAAAAATATATAAATCATTAAAGCACCTTATTATACTATTTTAAAATCTGATTAAAATGACATAGCATAGTCTGATTAAGTGGTTACTAAGACAAGTGTGAGTAGAACTTTCTATCTATTAAATTAAGTACGTGAGCTTTCAGAGTCTCCCAAAATCTGATTAACATGGGCTTGTGGCGCAGCCCATTATACGCTTTTGTTGATGCTTCGATTTTATCACCAACTATTCGCACATGCAAAATGCTAAGTGGACTTAAAAATTACATGTGAACTGGAAAATAAAACAAGTAAACAGGAGACGATTTTTAAAGTGGATTGGATGTTCAAAGCGAATCTTATGTTCAATGTCTTTTTATTTATTAAAGAGTACAATCGGATCACATGTAGCAGAGAGAGAGAGAGAGAGAGAGAGAGAGAGAGTTTATGTTATCAGAACTAGAGATCCGAAAAATAGAGGAGAGTTCTCTATTTATAGTAAGAAGTTTTAGGTAATGATTATGGGTCTTTCAAGCAGGTGCTGTACAGTTTCTACCCCTAATTCTCATTGGCCGTTGCACGAAAGATATCCGTAAATCGCACAGGGCCTCGGCAAGTGGGTGACTCCCAGCCACTCACTCGCCAGAACTTTACCAGCCAAACAGATGACAATCTTACTCCTTTGTCCTTGGACGACGTGGTAGTACCTAGACGGTACAATGCCTTCCTGAATTCTGATTGATCCTTGCTGATGTAAGCCTACATCAGCCCTTGATCTTTTTAGGCATAACAACTTTCTTTTTCTTTTGTTATCTTTCAATAACTTGTCATTGCTAATTCTATGTTTCCATGGCTTTTGTAGGTTGCCCAGTACTTAATTTTGCGGTCCTGTTAATTCTTAGTCCACTAGATATCTTCATATCCTCTTCTGGGTCTGTCTAAATTTTTATTTTGTTAACGGGTTCTTTTTACTCTTTCTCATATTCAGATTTGGCTTTTTGAGCAGAAGGATTTGGGGATACAAGTTTGAAGTTTTAATTGTTACAAAATCCGTTCGTTATATAGCTATCATTTTTCTGATTCTTAATTGGCTTGATGAGTATATGTTTTTGAAGTTCTATTTGCCTTAGTTTACCGTCCTTTCCTTGTGTTACCTGAAGTTTTAATTAGTTTTACTACTATATTAAAAATTTAAACACAATATGTTGCTCTTCTGTCTATCGTGGAAATTATGTGTGAAAGAATTGAGTGTGATAAAGGAAGAATCTCTCTTTGAACAGAGGGAATCCTGAAGAGACATGCTGCAATCAAAAAATTCAAACCATGTTATGAGTGGAGCAGATAAAAACGAAGATATTATGTATGTTTTTTATTTATTGTGTAATGTGAGTTAATAATCCGAAGTACATTATGTCTTTGGTCAGGAAAAAACATTTTTCCCTACCTTCCCCGCGCTGAGGGCATATAAAGAAGTGTCACTTTAGCGTTCTTATTAGCAAGTTTATAACTTGTAAAAAAATTACCGTGTTTGTTGTGGCAGTTGACATTAGAGAGATGGCGTTTGTTAGTTTACTGTGTTCGGTAGAGAGTTGATAATCACGTTGATTATTTCAGATGCATCTGAAGACTGTGTGCATATTAATTGTTTGTAAGTGCAAAGATTGGATTTGAGATGAGCTTCGCTTGTAGATTCAGAGTGTTTGGGTATGGAGAAATGCACATACTTTGAGGCAGTAGATTTGTTTAGTTGCTGTAGAATATTAAAATTCTTGTCTTTGTAGTTCTAATTTCCATGGTTTGCCTGGCTTTTCATTTAGTTTGTTGCTCATCAAGTATATACTCTGTCAGGCTTGGTTGTGATCTCATTGCTACCCAGTACAAAAGATTGTAAGAACGAAGAAAACTGTGAGATAAAGAAGTAACTGAAATATGTATCTTTATTATTTAATTTTGCAGTTGTTTCCCTAGCATGTGTTGGAGTTGTCGACTACTTCAGTATTAATGGATAACGGAGACGCACTCGGGGGTCCCACTCCCCGGTGAGCGGGCGAGGGTCGCGGGGGCAGCGCCCCCGAGCCCGTAGGCGGTTTTGGGCTTTTCCATGTATAATCGCTATAGGATTTCTTTTAAGTTATTAATTCCTTTTTGGGTTGGGCTTAAGAATAAGAATCCTTGTAAAACTAGATTTAATCTCTTAAACCTAGTATATAAACATACTTTTCTTTTCTTATGAGTGTTAGAGCAATTCATTCATTGTAAACGAGAGAGGTGAGACATATTGCAATAATATTGACTCAGCTGGACGTAGCTTACATTGGGTGAACCAGGGTAAATCACGCGTATTATTTTCTTTGTTTATTGTTTGTTTGGTTTTACTATTATTATTTTGTTCCTGCTGTTGTCTTTATTTCGTTCAGCATGATCAAGACATAGTTAGAAGCCACACATTGACATCATCATCTTCTAGGCTGAGAGCTTCCAATTTCATCAAGCTTCGGACAAATTTCTGTAAGAGTTTAATTGTATATTTAGGTTAATTTGCAGGCTAGCATATATATTTTAATGGTAACTATCGATGTGAACACTGACAAGATCCAAACATCCACACTTGCTAGAAGTTGCTATGAAGGAAGACCTGGCATAAAACAAAATTAAGTACATGCATTATAGTTAATTTATTTGATAAATGATAATATCAAGATGCACTTCACATATTAAACAAGCTCTACACCAATAGTAAGGACCCATATATGTGTTAATCCTCCTTGATAAAATGGCCATTTGACAACAATACAATGATACAATTTTGTTGCCATTTCGAGCATTTTGATTTTCGATGTATCCAAATTTATGGATTGACATATTCAGCATGTCATTTTCCATATAATTATACTCACAGGAAAAATAGTTTATATATAGGTTTCCATAAGAAGGCAAGGCATAATAATTAATGGTTCAGCAATAATTTGTCTTGCCTTAGCCGTTGATATCCGATATGACAGTTTTCTTATTGTCTCTATGTTTTCAGTCCGGAATCAACACAGAATATACAGTACACTTTCCAGAAAAAAATACATAATCAAACTTGTTGGTAAATATTGGCGTGGTTCTTGATCTGAACTCACCGATTTCTGCCATGGCGAATATGTGGATGTCCATGGCAATCTCGGATTCCTATGCTACTCACTCTAATTATCAAACGAGATTATCCCTACACTCAATGGACTCAGAATTTCCCTGGCCCCACTTCTGCAGGTGAAATGCTAGTTCATACTACTTTTCATTTAAGATTTTCTTTGGATATGCAGCAGTGAGCTAATTGAAGAATATTGAAGCTCATGTCATCATAGGGTAAGAATTGCTTGTTGGAAATGAATTTCTGGTGGAGCTAGGAGAAAAATTTCATGTGCCTTTTGTTTCATTCTCCAACACAGACCCTACTCTTTCTCCGGCTCAAAACCCTCTATTCATTCATACAACTCAAAACTTCTCCTCTTCAGTTAAAGTAATTGCAGCCATTTCACAAGAATTTCAAATTTTCAATGGAGTGAAGTGGTTCTCATAAATGAAGATACGGAATATGGCAGTGGATCATTCCATATTTGGTTGGTGTTTTCCAAGACATCGCCATTGGGCTAGGGCACATTACCGTAATCTCTAATTCAGCTGAAGATATTGAAATTTCAAGAGAATTGAACACATTGACAACTATGCAGATAAGTTGTCTCCTCAACTTGGGTCCCGACTTTTTGTTCTTGCTTGTAAAGCAGGAATGATGAGTAAAGATTATGCGTGGCTCATCACTGATGGCTTGTCAAATTCATTAGATGCCATGGATCCTAGGGCAATTGATTTGATGGAGGGTGTGTTAGGCATTAGACGTCACATTCCCAACTCAAAACATCTTGAAAACTTAAAAAAGAGATGGAATCAAAGCTTCCATTTTACAAAGCGAAATAGTCTTGTTGAACAAGAAGCCTAAACACTTGAGAAATTGTGAGGTTAAGTGATTAAGATCTAGGGAGTGAGAAACTAAGATTGTACTCTTTGTCAATCTCTTTGAATCTATTGAAATCGGTAGCCCCCCGTGGATGTAGCCATTTTCTGTGAACCACGTAAAATCATTGTGTAGTGTGCTGTGGCTGTTTGTTTGTTTGCTTGTGTGTAATATTTATGCCATTTATATCACTTTGGTTTCATTAAGTCCATTCTATCAAGGTCTTGAAGGTGTTCTTTGGGCTTGTCCACAAGGTGTTCGACAAAAGTCCCCAAGTGCACACTAACGGTGTTTTCAGGAGTGCTGTCCACAAGTCTAGCATCCGATCAAGTAAACATATTTGATATCTTGGCATATCACACAATATTTGTATTAGCAATGGCAATCGAGAAGATTGGCCCTGATGAATACTAGCTTTTTTAAGGCAAACAATAGTGGAAGTTCAATAGATCTTGCAAATTTAGGAGTTTCCCAATTCAAGACTTATAAGTGAAATCTTAGGAACCAAAATCAAGGGATTGAGCGGAGAGCAATGGGCAGTTGCAACTAGGGCTGTTCAAATCCGGATATCCGATCCGAATAGGGCTTTTCCTGATCCGATTCGAATTTTCGATTCAGGCTATATATTGATCCGAATCCGATCCGAATTATGTGGATATCCGGTTTTACAGATATCCGATTATTCGGATTGGATAATCGGATATCCGAAATTTATCCGAATTTTAAGATTTTCTTATTAAAATCAAATAATTCAATCCTTAAGGCTAATAATGCTCCAAAGCCATATTGCAAGGACATATGCAATCCGTCACCAGTTAGAATGTGTCACATTTCATAGGAACAACATCAAAGTGAACAATAATAATAATCTAAGATGCAAGCAGTTTCAATGAACTACAAACATAAGCAGCACAAAGGAAACCCAAAGAGCAGAAATGCTCCTGTGGCATTTACATCAAATTAGGGAAACACCTTAAGTGTAATAAGGCCAAGCCTCTACACTCCATTCGCCATCACAGTAAGTAAACGCTTGGATGAGTGCAAGTAGGACCAATCATCATGTTTGGACATATCATGCTAACAGTAAACCACACCATAATATGGCAATTTAAAAAAGAAAAAAGACAAAGAAGCTTTAAAAAACAAGGGGACTTTTTAAGTAAATGCTAGATTGACCATCAAGTCTTGTCCCTTGCCACCCAAACACGTAGCAAGACCAAGGTGCTCCAATTCATCACTGCACAAAAGGAAAAATATTATGTCAAATAGTGAAAAATAACAACAATAATCTTTGGAAACACACAAATTAAACCCAATCAAACCCAAATTAACCACAGCAGCCGTTAGAAACACAAATCAAACAAACAAAATCAAACCAATCACTAAGTTTGAATCAAATCCAGCCACCAACAATCTTTGGAAACACACATAAAACCAAACCCAATCGGCACAGTTTGAATCAAACCCAGCCTCCATCAACCTTGTAATAGGTACAAAGTGCAAATCAATACTAATGAACAATAGAAGGTTTGTAACCGGGACAAAGAGAGAAGGCACCATATTACAGTGCCATTAACATCAAACTCAAATCAACATCAAAACAAAAACACCCATCAAATTGTACCATTAACAAACCATCACCAACAATAATAAAGAAATAAGCACACGAAATCACACTAGGCTATTACGGTGTGGCGGCAGTCGCACTAAGCTATGACAACAATCGATTTGGGGCTTCAATCGTCAGAGAGACTGAGATCTGAGAGTGTTCGAGCGAGAGAGAGTGAGACACCGAGAGAGTTGAGAGTGTTCGAGCGAGAGAGAGTGAGACACCGAGAGAGTGGTGACTGACTGTGTGTCTGTCTGTGCGTGTTCGAGCGAGAGAGACCGAGAGAGTCAGAGAGTTGAGCGAGAGAGACAGAGTGAGATTGAGATGAGATCTGGTCTGAGAGAGTGAAAGGCTATGCGTGTTTGAGCGAGAGAGATAGTGAGAGACTGAGACGAGATCTGGTCTGAGAGAGTGAGACTGTGAGAGGCTGTGTGTGACTGTGTGTTCGTGTGTTCGAGCGAGAGAGACAGAGAGTGAGAGTCTGAGAGAGAAAGAGAGTTGACTTAATTGTGTTAGGGTTAGATTGTTAGTGTTAGGATTAATTTAATTTTTAAAACTCAAAACGACGTAGTTTAGCAAAATCCAGATCGGATACGGATATCTGATTTTTTAATAATCCCGATCTGGTATCCGATCCGAATATTCGGATTTTGCTAAATTACGATCCATATCCGATCCGAATTTTTGGATATCCGATTTTTTCCGGAGTGGAGCGGAGCGGATTAGGATCGAATATCGGATTTTTTTGCACAGCCCTAGTTGCAACCTTTAGCCTTCGAAATTTTCAATATGATTGGGAAAGGAGAAAGAATTGTTGAATATTGGTCCACTGACAAAAGGTATATCTCGACACTTAGGTCCAAATAAAGGATCAAGCCTCTCAAGTTCTAGAAGTAAGCTGAAAAATATTATATGGCCTGGAGACTCAATAAGAGTTTCAAAGGTTGGGCCATTAAACGGAAAGTAGGGAGCCCATTCAATGGTTTTAAGCTATTTGTGCCTTTTGTGGAGACATGAGAATCTGAACACAAATGAGACACAATGCTGGGGGTTTTCCTGCCATGTTTTCTTAGCTGCCTTAGATACATTAGATTTCCAGGTTCATTATAAATTTTTCCCGTGAATGACAAAGATTAGAGAGTGCTGGAACTATATATAGTCTCTCTATAGTGATACTCTATATAGAAATAATCTCTATTTAGTCATAAAAAATTATCATCTCAACTTGAGTCATTTATAAATAAGAATAAACTCTACATTGTAATAAGTTATAATTTTTCAAAGTTCCGTCTTATATAAGGATCTTGCTTCTACATAGTAGTAGTAATAATTATCTGTATTAACTTTTATTTTGTACAACTCAACATGAATATTTTTGGTCAATTGAGTTCGTGTATTAACTTTGGGTGGCATGGTTGATTTGTTAGAGGAAGAAGGAAATGTATTATTTGAATTGGATGAAGATTACATGGGTTGTGTTATATTACAATTTATTTATAGAATTTTACATTTAGAGAAAAACATTAAAGAGAATGCAAAATTTTATACTTTTAAGATGACTTTGTATATTTTCAATATTACATAGATACATGTATTAGTTTTTTGAAACATGTCTATCTCTTTTATCAATGTTGATACAGTGGATTTAACATGCTCCATTAATTAATTATGAATATAGTGCATATTTTATCTCTATATTATTTAGACTAAAGATAATTAAGTTAAAATAATTTTATAACTATACTTTTATTAAGTTATAACATGTTTATAGTAATAAAATTGTTTAAGTCCCACAATTATGACTATAGAAAAGTTCTATTATATATAATAAAAATGTTCTGATATTAATTTGTCATGATTATATATTACTCCAATGAGATAAATCTAACAGTCATCACGACAAAACCAATATCAGTATGTCTTTACGAAAGAAATACTAATATAATAATTGAGGTAAAAGATCAAGAACCATGTCAATATTTTCCAACAATTAAATTTTATTCCGTATTCTTATACGGCATCTTGATATCTGGTAGTATCTTTCATCAAATAAACTATAATGCATCCTTAATTATTTTATGCAAAGTGTTTATTAGTAGTAATTTCCTCGAACTATAGATGTTTGGACCTTGCCAGTGATCACATCGTGGTTACCATTTATAAATTAAAGTAATGTATATACGCGTGCCTGCAGATTTAAATACATAATTAAACACTTAACAGAAATTTGGAAGAAGCCACATGAAAGTGAAATCTGTCGACATAGAATTGATGATGCAGACTTAATTACCTCTTGATGTTGCCTATTTGTTTTATCTATTATTTATAGAGTTAACGACATTTTCCCACCCGAAATATGGTTTAATGACACTTTCCAATCCTTACACTTTTAAAATACCAGTTTACTACCCAAAGCACAAATCCGTTAGTAATTAACGTTGTAAGAAATGGCAAGATGGTAAAAAAAGCAGTTATAAGTGAGGACAGAATCATGACAACAACTTAAAAGTTAATTTCACTTTCAATTTTTAATAAAAAACACTAAAGTTAAATTTTTTTCCCCCTCACATTGTTCTTTTTTGTTTTCCATTCTCTTCTTCCTTTCTTTCACTTCTTATCTCTCTTCTAAACCTTCGTTTCTTTCCCGTCAAGTGTCAAGTCCTCCCTTTCTCCTCCTCTTTCCTTTCTTCATTCTCTTCTTATTCTTCTTACTTTCTTTTTTCTTCTCTCCTTCTCTCCATGGTTGCTTGGCCCTCGCAGTGGGTTTGAGTCGCTGCATGAGGGCCTCGTGGCGGCTAGATTTTGCCACCACAAAGTTGTCACGCGGCAACACTCAAGATCAACGAATCTAACAACGACGACAAGTTTGAGGACATATCCACGAATGCCACCCGTGGTGCTGGAGGATTGTAATAGCGATTGTGATTCGTCTTCATCGGTGATTGATGATGATGGAGATATTGCATTGTCTTCGTGTAGGAAGCCGTTGCCATTTGATCTAAACTATCCACCGTTGGATGATGTTGATTTCAACAGTGATGATCTACAATGCATCGCTTTATGTCTCTGCTAGTGGTGTTTGTTAATAGATTTTTTGTTTTTCTTTTTCTCTGTTATGCGGGAAAAAAATAGAAAAAAAAAAAGATTAAGATGAAATGGTCTTGTTATGCCTAAAAAATCAGGACTGACATAAGCTTACAACAGCAAGCACCAATCAGGGTTCAGGAAGGCTTTGCGTCATCCAGGAGCTGTCACGTTGCCCCAAGATAGAGATGATATGGCTGTCACCAACCCAGCAAATTTAGGTTTTGTCTATAAGTGGATGGGGACTGCACACCTGTCCAAGCTTTAGATAATTTGAGGATATTTCCTAAGTTATCAGGCAATGAGAGGCAAGGAAGGACTTGCACGACACCTACCTACTTGCAGACTTATAATCTACCTTGAATTCAATAGCTATAAATAGAGGACTCCCCCTCACAAATTCGGGATCAATCATTCTCTGATCTTCATAATATTTAATAGCCAAGACAACCTACAAGAAAGAGACTGGCTTGATATTCTCTCTGAATACTTAATCATTGTACCTCTGTTCGATGTTCGCTACATGCGATCTCTTATAACACTCATTTATATAAAAGAAACAGTGGATGTAGGAATCGCTTTAAGTATCCGAACCATTATAAAAATCATTTGTCCTATTTATTATTTAGTCTTTGCATTCAATAGTATTTTTAACCTTGTCCCAACTCTAAAATAAATTAATCACATGTAATTTCTAACACTTGCTTAGTACTTTGCACGTGCGAGGTCGTTGGTGTCAAAAATCAAGCATCAATAGTTTGGCACTAGAGGAAGGGCCCTAGATTTCACATCAACTCTTCATCCAGTATTTCTGATCAATAAGTTCTATCTACAAACTTATGACTCGAGGTCTTGAAACCGAGCGTACTAGTACCAATAATGAGGAGACCCCCCGAGTACAGGATGTTACTTCTTCTGAAGTACCTCTAGTTCCCCAAAAACTATGGTGGGCATCCATTTGACCTCTCAGCCAGATCCGACTATAATGGATTGCCTTGAAAGGTTCAACAACACCCTCCAAACTGTTAACCAAAGGTTAGATCATTTGGATAAGGTCATGCCACCCAATTTTGATGAGGTGGTGCTACCTCCAAAAATGCCTATAGGTTGTGCTAAAGCATTGAAACAAGCAAAAACTCATACCACACGCATTACAACGCGCAAAGATAAGGGAAAGCAAAAGGCTCTAAAAGGCTAGCAAATACTGGTCACGAGACAGGGAGAATACTTGTAGCTTTGCGACTTGGCGGTATGTCGCATCATGAGACATCGCAAAGACACCCCCACAAGAGTGCTCGGCAAGGAGATTCCCACTATCACCAGAATGATGGTTTCGACCATCACCGCAAGGGAAATACCCACCATCGTAGAGGTCGAGAGAACTCTCCAAGCCATTCAGTGCCTTCACATGGCTCCAGCCAACATGTGTCAAGGTATGCCGAAGGCTCCGACCAAGGCAGGGAAGAATTCGATCTGTGGTCTTTCCTTAATCGCAATTGTTGGGAACACACCCACATTGCAGAAAGTGATCCTCAGATGACTCTGCTTCCTCAGATAGAGGAGTTACAACGAGCTTTGGATCAACTTAAAGCTCAATAGAATGAGCGAGGGCAAGTCACATGACAACATTTAATGAGAATTTTGATCTGCATGATCATCTCTATGAGTTTAACGACCTCATGGAGTTTCACCAAGTTTCTAACTTGGCAAATGTCGTTGCTTAGCAGTGACTTTGACTACACACGCCAAGCGTTGGTTTAGATAGATTCCATCAAGGTCTATCAACTCGTGGTAGTAGATGAGTTCATTATTCTTGAGACCCTTCCAAGCCAATCGGAAGTTCTCAATGCTGTTGAGCTACTTTAGCAACATACGGTAGGAGAGGAATGAATCTCTCTAGTCCTACATTGACAGGTTCCACAGGAAGCTGAATAAGGTGGTTAATACACCCAAAGATTTAGTTCGAACTCTAATTATTGCTAGAGTTTGCTCGCAAACCGACCTGTGGAAGAAACTACAATCGAAAGATGATATTTTCCTCACTTGCTAACTCAACCTCATAGAGAAATATCTCAGAATAAAGAATTCAATGGCTGCTTTAAATTCACCGTGACCCTAGGCCTTCGACTAGCACTCCTAGTCAAAAGGAGGAAAATCAAGGAGAGAGTAGTAGAAGATCTGATCACAAATGGGCTAACAATGATCAGAGAAAGGGAAAGAAACAACGGTTTGAGCCCAAGAAATCCTATGTCCAAGTTCCTCATTGTAATCGCAATCAGAATTTATATACTCCAGTCAATGCATCAGTTTCAGCTCTTCTGGCCAAGTCAGAATAAGCTAATCTGCTTAGAGAGTCAGAGTCTATGAAAAATCCCCCTTCTAAAAGAAACAGCAAGAAGTATTGTCGTTATCATCGGGATAATGGGCATCATACCAATGAATGTTGAGCTCTTAAGCAGGTGATAATCATATTTTACACTCTGATTTTGCATTGAATTTTAATAGGATTTAGGATACTTTTCATTCAATTTGGGCCATAATTGCTACCTAATTCTATTAATTTGTCTTTGCAGGCCTAAACGATGATTTTGAATATCAATGACAGTTTTGAGCGTAAATTGTGTAACTTGAGCTTTGGAAACTCAGAATGATCTGAATTAAGAAGCTTTGGAAAGCTAAGAAGAAGAGCTACAACTTTCATGCCTTGGGTTTTTCCTAATTCTGACTGGACAATGGTGAAAACTTGGCTTGAAGTCGTGAAAAGTACGCTGGGAACTGAAGAAAAACGTCTTTGGACGTGCTTCAGTATTTTTGCCATAACTTGAGCTGTAGACCTCGGATTGTGCTGATTTCTGAACGACCAGAAAGATAATTTAAAGGGATACAATTCATATTTTTAACACGTTTCCAGATTCAGACTCTATCATGCTCATATTTGGCCCGAAATTCTTCGCAGCGGCAAAGACAAAGATTCACCGCGGCGAAACCTGCGTCAGATTTAAAAATAAAACGACGCGTTTTGGCTTGCTAGGGCTTGATCCTTAAGTGAGAGAGGTATAAATTAGAGCAAAAAGGAGCTTGGTTCGTCATTTGAAAGGCAGCTCTTGAAATGAGAAGATTATTGAAGATTTTGGCTTCAAATTAGAGAAGATTTCTCCATCTTTTGCTTGTTTTTCAATGATGAATCTTGATTCAGTTTATTTTTGTTATTTTATTTCTTTTTTGAGTATGAAATGAATTGTGTAGCTAGGGTTTTGATGTAACCTTGATACAATGATTCAAATTTATATGAATTGATTTACTTTGAGTTTTAATTTCATGATTGAGTGTTTATCTCTTTGCTTAATGACTTTTGGATGCTTGATCACCATTCAAATGTGTGTTGTTCACAATGAGACCGAGAAGTGATTTGTGATTGTGCCTCTTGGGATAAATACCGTAGATTAAGCAAACGCTAGAGATAGGTTTAGCAATCTATGAAATCTAGGTAGAATTCCATAAAACTTAAAAGACTTTAAACTATTAATCTTCAATTTGTTGGGTGCGGAAGCTTAATAGGGATAAGTAGGGAAATGTAGCCTGAGAAGGTATGTTTTACAACTTAGGGAATTCGATTTTCAATCAAGGAATTAGAACTTGGGTAATAGATTCTATGATTTGGGTTAGCGTATCTAGGTGAAATCAACACCCTAGCATTTTTTTAGCATCATTTTATTAGTTAAGTTGTTGGGTTTTGCTTTAATTTCATTATCATTCATTTATATTTTGTTAATTTGTATTTAGTTTGTTAATTTTCCATCAATCCAATTTATTATTTCTTCAATTAGGACTTAAACTAGAGAAATCGATACTTAGTAACACTATCCTCGTGGGAACGATACTCTACTTATCACTTTATTACTTTGTGCGACTAGTATACTTGCTACATTTGCATGTTGTAGTAAACACGCATCAAGTTTTTGGCGCCGTTACCGGGGATTCGTTTTAAGTTAACATTGAGTCTTTCTATAGTTAGCTAGATTGGAGTTTTTATTTTTGTTTTTAATTTTTAGTTGGTTTGTGATCTCACTTTCCTTCATTTCTGTTTTTGCAGTTTATGCGAAGAACGAGACGTCAACTAGTGGTCTCTGTTGATCTTGAGATTGAGAGAACCATTAGATGATGTAATAGAGAGAGAAGAGAAATAGAGGATTTAGTTAGAGAAGCAGAAGAAATAGTTGTTGAGATGGCTGAACCAAAAAACAGGACACTGAGGGAATTTTCAGTTCCCACAGTGAATGGTAGTGGGTCGAGTATTACTAGACCTACGGTGCAAGCAAACAACTTTGAGATCAAGCCGGCAATCATCCAGATGATCCAGCAGTTGGTTAGATTTAATGGTGATTTGAAGGAAGATCCGAATCAGCACATTGTAAATTTCTTGGAAATTTGTGACACCTTCAAGTCGAACGGAGTGTCGGATGATGCTATTAGGCTACGATTATTCCCATTCTCATTGGGAGATAAAGCCAAGGGGTGGTTAATGGCATTACCACTGGGAACTATAACAACTTGGAATGATCTAGCACAAAAATTCTTCACTAAGTTTTTCCCTCCAGCTAAATCAGCAAAACTCAGAAATGATATCACATCATTTCTACAAGATGATTCTGAGTCATTGTATGAGGCTTGGGAGAGATACAAGGAGTTAATGAGGAAATGTCTACACCATGGTTTACCAGTTTGGCTTCAAGTCCAAACGTTCTACAATGGATTGATGAGTAATGTACAAACCATGGTGGATGCAACTTCAGGAGGGGCCTTGCAGAATAAGATACCAGAAGAGGCTTATGAGTTGCTTGAGGTTTTGGCAAGCAACAACTATCAAAGACCAAATGAGAGAGCAACAACAAGGAAATCTTCAGGTCTTCATGAAGTTGATGCCTTCACAGCCATCTCAGCCCAACTCACAGCACTTCAAAAACAGTTGGGAACTATGCAGGTAAACTCTATTCAAGCACCTCAACTAACGTGTGATTTTTGTGTAGGAAATCATGTGAGCAGCAAGTGTCAAGTTGGGAACACCTTTGCTTCATCATCTTCATCAACGGAGCAAGTGAACTACTTGGCAGGAAATCAAGAACAACCAAACAACCCATAATCCAACACATACAACCCGGGGTGGAGAAATCATCCAAATCTGGCTTGGGAAAATCAGAACCAGAAAAATAACCAATGGAACCAGAGGACAGTTCCAAATAACCAACCAGGGGTGAATAATCAACCCGGAGATTCAAGAGTGACAAAGTTGGAAGATATGTTTGGGAAATTTATGCAAGAGACAACGGGATTCATGAATGAGACGAGGACGAATTTTAGAAATCAATGAGCGTCTATTCGGAATCTTGAAGTACAGATGGGCCAATTGGCCGAGAAGCTTAATGAGAGACCGTAGGGTTCCTTACCAAGCAATACAGTAACTAACCCACGTGAGCAAGCAAATGCCATAATGTTGAGAAGTGGGACAGTTTTGGAAGAGGTAGAGCAAGCTACCAAGGAGGTTGAGCAACCCGAAAAGGAAGATTCTGATGAAGAAGTTGATGAAGAGATTGTTGCTGAAGAGAAACCAATTGGTCTGGACGAAAGGAAAAAGAAAAAGGAGAAATTTCCATTCCCCGAGATACCACCAGAGTTGGCACATCACACCCCACCCATGCTTTTTCCTCAGAGATTGAAGAAAAAGAATCAGGATAAGCAATTTTCAAAGTTTATTGAAATTTTTAAAAAATTGCATATTAACATTCCTTTTGCAGATGCATTACAGCAAGTGCCGAGTTATGCGAAGTTCCTGAAGGAAATCTCATCGAACAAAAGAAAGTTGGACGATGAGGCAATGGTGATGCTCACGGAGGAGTGTAGTGCCATCCTCCAAAAGAAGTTACCTTCAAAGCTCAAAGATCCAGGGAGTTTCACTATTCCTTGTATTATAGGAGATATTACATTTGATCGTGTTTTGTGTGATCTAGGAGCTAGCATTAATTTGATGCACTTTTCTGTTTTCAGGAGATTGAGAATTGGTGAAGTGAAGCCAACGACCATGTCATTGCAACTAGTTGATGGGTTAATAAAACACCCGAGGGGGATAATAGAGGATGTATTGGTGAAGGTGGGAAAGATAATTTTTCCAGTAGATTTTGTGGTGTTGGACATGGAAGAGGATAAGGAAATTCCTCTGATTTTGGGCCGACCGTTCTTGGCCATGGGGAGAGCACTTATTGATGTACAGGAAGGAAAGTTACTGTTGAGAGTTCAAGATGAAACAATAACTTTCAATGTCTTTGAGGCGATGAAGTTTCCGGCTGAAACGGATTCATGTTTTAGTGTCGATGTGGTGGACAAATTGGTTGAGAAATCTATGGAAGAAAACACCCCACAATTACCTCTTGAAGCTTGTATAGCCAAATCCAAAATAGTAGAGGTAGAAGAGTCAGCGAGTAATGATTGTGCTAGGATGTTAGAAGCACTTCAACCGATTGATGAGAGTCAAGATGTAGAATTTGAGGAGTTTGATTTTGATAAAGAGAAGGAGAAGGAAAAAAATGAAGAACCTCCAAAGCTTGAATTGAAACCTTTACCTTCCAACCTCAAATATGCTTATCTTGGAGACTCAGAAACTTTTCCGATGATTATTAGTTCAGATTTGAGTACATTAGAGGAAGAGCGGTTGATTAGGGTGTTGAGGGAACATAGACTAGCAATTGGATGGACAATCTTGGACATTAGAGGTATCTCGCCATCATTTTGCATGCATAAGATACTCATGGAGGATGATTTTAAGCCTAGGGTGCAACCACAACGGAGATTGAATCCTTCGATGAAGGAAGTGGTGAGAAAGGAGGTGGTAAAACTCTTAGATGCGAGGATTATTTATCCTATTTTCGATAGCCCATGGGTGAGCCCAGTACAAGTGGTTCCAAAGAAGGGAGGTATCACGGTGGTAAAGAATGAGAGTAACAAGTTGATACCAACGAGGACGGTGACAGGCTGGAGAGTATGCATTGATTACCGTAAATTGAATGAGGCGACAAGGAAAGATCATTTTCCATTACCTTTCATTGATCAGATGTTGGAGAGGTTGGCAGGACATGCCTATTACTGTTTCCTGGATGGGTATTCAGGATATAACCAGATTGCTATCGCTCTTGAGGATCAAGAGAAAACAACCTTCACTTGCCCCTATGGACACCTTTGCTTACCGAAGAATGCCTTTTGGGTTGTGCAATGCACCAGCAACATTTCAAAGATGCATGATGTCAATCTTTGGAGACATGGTGGAGCGGTTTATAGAAGTCTTCATGGATGACTTCTCAGTTTTTGGTTCATCATTTGATAGCTGTCTAACTAATCTTTCTTTTGTTTTGCAGCGATGTGAGGAGATGAACCTGGTGCTTAATTGGGAGAAGTGTCACTTCATGGTCCAAGAGGGAATAGTGCTCGGGCATATGATCTCCAAGGATGGAATTGAAGTTGATCGAGCAAAGACAGAAGTGATTGAGAAGCTGCCACCACCATCAAATGTCAAAGCGGTCCGAAGTTTCCTGGAGCATGTGGGGTTTTATAGATGCTTCATAAAGGATTTTTCTAAGATTTCTAAACCCCTTTGCAATTTATTAAATAAAGATGTTGTTTTTGACTTTAACGATGATTGCATGCATGCCTTTCTAACTCTGAAAAAATTATTAGTATCTGTACCTATTATTACGGTTCCTGATTGGGGACTACCCTTCGAATTGATGTGTGATGCTAGTGATTTTGCTTTAGGGGTAGTTTTATGATAGAGGAAAAATAAAGTGTTGCATGTAATTCAGTATGCTAGCAAAACACTCATTGATGCACAATTGAATTACACCACCACTGAAAAAGAATTGTTGGCTGTAGTTTTTGCTTTTGACAAGTTTCGTTCTTATTTGTTAGGTGCAAAGGTGATCGTCTACACGGACCATTCAACACTCCGACACCTATTGGCAAAGCAAGAAGCAAAACCTCGGCTGATAAGATGGATTTTACTACTTCAGGAGTTCGAGTTGGAAATTCGAGACAAGAAGGGGTCGAAAAATGTGGTGGCTGATCACTTGTCTAGAATTGAGAGACCAATCAAGGGAAATGAGGAGGAAATGCCAATTATAGAAACATTTCCGGATGAGAAGTTGATGAGAGTGGAAGAAGCACCATGATATGCGGATTTTGCAAACTATTTGTCATCAAGGGTGCTCCCAAGTGGTATGACGTACCAACAAAAGAGAAAATTTTTCTCAGATTTGAAGTACTACTTTTGGGAAGAACCATTTCTTTACAGACACTATACTAATCAAATGATACGGAGATGTGTCTCGGAGGAGGAGATGGAGAGCATTCTAAGGCATTGTCACGAGAAGGAAGTAGGTGGCCATTTTGGGGGAGCTAGAACAACAGCCAAGGTTTTACAATTGGGATTTTATTGGCCAACCCTCTTTAAGGATTCCTTCCGGATGATTCAAGAGTGTGACCAATGTCAATGGATGGGTAATATTTCAAAAAGAGACGAGATGATGTTGAACAACATCCTGGTGGTTGAACTGTTTGATGTGTGGGGGATTGATTTCATGGTCCGTTCCTAAATTCTTTTGGGAACACGTATATCTTGGTAGCGGTGGATTACGTGTCGAAGTGGGTTGAGGCAGTTGCATTGCCGACTAATGATGCTAGGGTAGTGATTAAGTTTGTGAGGAAGAATATTTTCTCAAGGTTTGGGGTACCACGAGCAATCATCAGTGATGGAGGATCTCATTTTTGCAATAGGCAAATGGATGCACTGTTAAGTAAATATGGAGTGACACATAGGGTTGCAACACCTTACCATCCACAAATGAGCGGGCAAGTGGAACTGTCGAATAAAGAACTCAAGGGGATTCTAGAAAAGACAGTTAATGCATCTAGGAAAGATTGGTCACGGAAGCTGGATGATGCGCTGTGGGCATACCGAACCGCTTTTAAGACTCCGATTGGAATGTCTCCATTCAGGATGGTTTATGGGAAAGCACGCCACTGGCCGGTTGAACTCGAGCATAAAGCATATTGGGCAGTCAAGCAGCTAAACATGGACTTGAAAGCTGCTGGAGAAGAAAGGATGCTGACTTTGAACGAACTCGATGAGTTTAGTCTTGAAGCATATGAAAATGCCCGGATCTATAAGGAGAAGACAAAAAGGTGGCATGACAAGCATATCCGGAGAAAGGAATTTGAAGTAGGGCAGAAGGTGTTGTTGTTCAACTCTAGACTTAGGCTTTTCCCGGAAAACTTAAGTCTAGATGGTCCAGACCATTCACTATTACGAGGATTCACGCATCCGGAGCAGTGGAAGTTACACATGAAGATAAAGGCCCTTTCACGGTTAATGGACAGAGATTGAAGCCATACATTGATGGGGTGATGAGTTGCAAATCCATCCCAATCCGGCTTGATAGCCCAACTTAAAGGATTGAGAGAGTCGAGCTATCGACTATAAACAAGCGCTTCTTAGGAGGCAACCCAAGTGTTTTTAATTATTTGTTTTTTCATTTCGTTGTGTTTGAATTTGTTCAAATTCTTTATGATTTTGAATGATTTTTGATGTGTGTGTTTATGGGTGTTTCAGGTGAAATTTTTAGAGAAAGAGAGGACACAAATTGCTGAATACTTCACCGGGGCAAAGAAGTTTTCTTCGCTGCAGCGAAGCAATCGAAAACAAAGAAGTCATCTCCTGGACGTTTTCGCCCCGGCGAAGGAATTGTCTTCGCCGCGGCGAAGAAGAATGATGAATTTTTGGAAAAATGTCTAAGGCATTGTCGCCG
Source organism: Pistacia integerrima (assembly GCA_026225825.1). Classification (NCBI taxonomy): domain Eukaryota; kingdom Viridiplantae; phylum Streptophyta; class Magnoliopsida; order Sapindales; family Anacardiaceae; genus Pistacia; species Pistacia integerrima. The sequence continues at coordinate 19,407,485 of CM047743.1, read as the reverse complement.
CGGCGAAGAAAAGTCTTTGCCGAGGCGAGTTGCCTCGATATGGTTTCGCCCCGGCGAAGAATGTTTCTTCGCCGCAGCGAAATCTGGGTAATTTTTAGGGTTCATACACGAAGAACGTCGCTTCGCCGCGACGACGATGCTTTTCTATAAATACCCACGCTTCTTTTTCATTCTTCACGCAACTTTTCATTTTCACTTGAGAGAAAATTTTTCAAAATTCAATCTTTTACCTTCCTAGTGCGTTTCCAACCAAATTTCTTACTCCATAACCCTCCTAAACACCAAAACAACCCATTTCAACAATAATTTTCGCGAAAATTTCACGAAAATTTTTGGATAAAAAATTTGGGACTTTTCAATCTAGGCTGTTTCTGGTTCAATTGGTGGTGAATACTCCTTCATATTGGTAAGATCTCAATTACCCAAAGCTTTTTATTGAAAAATTTCAAGTTTCTAATTGTAGATCTGAAAAATTTTATTTGCGATTGAGTTGAGAATTTTGGGTGATTTTGAGCGTTGATGTTGTTAGAGGAAGAGTAGTTTGTGCATTAAGTGATTGTAAGGATATGGGTTTGTGAAATTTTGGAGTGTTTGTGTGGATTTAAAAAAATTTTAGTTTGGGGGTAAAGCGCGAATTTTTGGAAGTGTTGGTTGTTTTTGTAGGATTGAAGTAGCTGTGTAGAACAACTAGGTTTGAATTGTTGGGATTTAATTGTTGATTGAAATTGAATTGTGAACAATGCTTGCCAAAATTAAGCATCCATACAAGGGTAAGGGTAAGGCCAAAGGAAAGAATGTTGACAACCGTTTTGTTAATGACCAAGCCCGTAAACGGTATGAGAAGGCAATCCAAAAAGATAAGGGTATTATTCCTAAGCGCGGATTAACCGCGAGTCAGTCCTTGGACTGGAGTAGAGGGAGAAGTTGGGAGATGTTTATGAGTGCTCCTGCACAACCGGCTGTAGAGCCACTAGTAAGGGAGTTCTATGCCAATATCCCGGATTGTCATGAAGGTATAGTTTTAGTGAGAGGGGTTGACGTGCCATTTACGGAAAAGGTGATCAATGAGTTCTATAACCTAACTGAAATTTTTCAGGATGAGTACGTATAGTTTAAGAGATCACAGTTTGAGGACAGTATCATCCTTCCTGTTATTGCAAAACCGGATGCAAATTGGGCAGTATCGAAGAAACAGAAGAAGACTCTCAAAGGAACTCAGTTGACACCGATGGCTCGACTGTGGCAATATTTTGTTAGTGCGAAAATGATGTCAGAATCGCACTACAACATAGTTACTCACGAGAAGGTAGTCTTGCTTTACTCTATTGCCACAGGGAAGAGAATCGATGTGGGAGACATGATCTGGAACAGCATCAAGCTAGCTTCCAAACCAGGGCGAACAGGTTATGGGTTCCCACATCTCATCACAACCTTATGCCTTAGAGAGGGAGTCGAGGTTCAGGATGACGAGCACCGTATTCATGCTGCCCCAGTTCTAGACTCAGAGTATTACAGGAAGCACCTTGACCATCCGAAAGCTGCGCAACCAAGAGCGGGAGCAAAAAGGCAGCGAACAGGCCCTACCATATCCTTTAGCTCCACAGCTACACAGAAAGAAATGATGCAGCAAATGATGGGTTTAATGAAATATATGAAAAGACTTCAGGATTGGGTGGTGGAGCAGACTCAGATGATGCATGAGCTGCTGAGGAATAGCTTTAAGGAGCTCAACGTTGACACTTCAGCATACCAATGGGCCAACTGGGACTCAGATGTGTGGATGGGCTCCGAGGAAGAAGAGGAAGATGAAGAAGATGAGGAAGAAGAGGAAGAAGAAGAATGAGCTGGAGCACCTGTTTTTTTTGTTTGTTTTTATGTTTATTTTATTTTATTTTTTTTATTTTGTTGTTCGTTTGAAACATTAAACTCGGTTTTATTCCTTTTTTGGAATTTGTTTAGTTGTTTTAGTTGTTCTTTTAATTTGTAGTTGTTGCAAAGACGAGATTAGGTTGTAATATTTTCAAGTTAGTTTGTGAATTTTTGCTAACACAATGGACACCACAATTTCAATTGTTTTGACAAATTATGGGTGATGAAAAGTCCGAGACCGGGTGTGCATTGTGGAGAGATACTTTACGAATTGACCAGGGAGTTTTCTCGTATCTTTGTTCTTTTTGATTTTCTATTCTTGATTTATGCGTAATGGGACATTGGGGACAATGTCATGTTTAGTTTGGGGGTAGGAAATAGAAATAAAACCTAGTTTAAGGGTATATTGGCTAGAAACCAGAACCCGCCTTAAAAACTGCCTAGCATTACTTGGCAACCTTTGGTATAACAACACCACGTACACCCTAAACAAAAAAACAAAAACAAAAAAAAAAAAAAAAATTCTTGAGTTTGATTGTTTTTGCCGATGATGAATTGTATAAATCAATGATGGGAATAGGGTTGTTGCAATTTTATTGTTGAGAAATGTTAAGCATTGCTTCAAGTTTATCTTATTGACTGGATTTTGATTGAGGTCTGTTGAGTGGTTCAGCCACAATTTTCATTTATTTCAGCATGCTTAGATTCATTTTATGTGATTAGGCGAAGTTTGATAATGTTGGTGGACTTTAGAACCTAGTAGAGAAGTGCTTGAGGCAAAATTCTAGGATTAGAGTTGAGGAGATGAATTAGGCATTCTTGTTGGAACGTTTGAGCCTTTCTAGCCGACCCAGGAATGAAATTGTCCCTACTCACCCGTTTGAGCCGTATGAATCAGTATTGCTTTATTTTTTTGGCAAACCGAAAATTGTCCGATCTTGTTACCCTAAACACTTTGTCGTACCCTTAGGAGAATTCGGCCTTAGTGCAAACACAAAGAATGGAAAAAGAGTTGTATGAATAAACCAAAAGAATAGTTTGGGGGTTGTGAGAAGGGCAATAAAAATAAAAGAGGTAGTTCACCTCAATTCAATTGATTGTAAAAAAAATTATATCGGCTGGAAACCAGTAATTGCCTTAAAAACTGCCTAGTAGTACTTGGTGACCTCAAGTTTAACAACTCCACGTACACCTTAAACCCGCGCATTTGTGGTATCAAAAATAAGAAGGATACGAGTTTGAGGGTGGTAAATAAGTGGGACACGTTGATTATTGGTTGAAAAGAAGTAGAGTTCGATTTGACTTGAGTGTTTGCATGAGGAAAACCGAGTTCTCCTACTTTGTTTTTCCTATCATTTTCTTGGAACTTACTACCCGAGCCTAACGTTACAAGCTTTTAAAGACCTTTTGATTCTCATCTTTGTTTAGTCCTCATTAGTGGAGAGTAGTTCGATATTTAGGCTTATGGAGTTTGCCACCATTTGATAAACTTTACATTTTTGCATAAAATAATCCGGGAAGTTAGGATGTGGATTGAAGTGGGGATCACCTACTTTGTGGACAGATTGAGGAAGACAGTCGATAATGCTTATAACTTCTTGGAGTGTTGAACATTTCCTTATAATAATTTTTCAACAACTTTTGAGACTTGTGCAATTTCTAGGCAATTTGTTTGTTGAATTTGAGTCTTGTTGGTTTTTTTCATTTTCCAGTTTTGTTGTGTGTGTTTTGCATTTTCGTTCGTTGTCTGTGTTTTTGTTTCCGTTGGTTTTGTACCGTATGCTCGGGGACGAGCATATCTTTAGTTTGGGAGTATTTGATAATCCGTGGATTATACAGTTTTCATTAGACTTTTTATTCGGATTTCAGGTACTTTTTGGTGCATTTTGACTTGAATTGTTGTTTTATTCTTTACATTTTGTGTTTCAGGTTAAAATGGACATTTTGAGTAAATAAAGACAAAATTGGAAGTTTTTGACTCAGAAGTTAGCGGATCTCAGAAGTTAGGAGAGTTCTGAAGTAGAATAAAGCACGATGAGGCTTGTTCCAAAGGGAGAGCACCGAGAATCGAAGAATCAAGCTAAGATGCAAGTAGAGTGGCAGTTCTGTAATCTCATAACCTCTCAAGAAGCTTCGCCGCGGCAAAGAAGAAATCTTCGCCGGCGAAGTACGCCAGTCACGAGCAAGATCTGTTTCTCTCTTCGCCGCGGCGAGATTTCTTCTTCGCCGCGGCGACAGTCGTAATTTCCAGTTTTGTAAAACGCACAGTTTTACTTTGTGCGTGTTTTTCTTAGAAATTTGGGGCGAGGTATAAAAGAAACACTTAACCTTTTTGCCCAGGGTCGTGCAGGAAGTAGGGTTAGCAACTTTTACATTTTCTTTGATTAAGCTTAGAGAGATTTAGCGATTGGAAGGGTGAAGATTCGATTTTGAACCAAACGATTCATCAATTGGGGAGATTTCTTGTCCTCTCTCTTACTTTTCATTATGTTGAACTTGACTATTATCATTTTTCTTAATTGTAGTATTGATTTAGCTATGAACTAACCCATTTTGGGTTAGGGTTTTGATTGTAATTCGGATTTTAATGGGTTAAGGGATTGATTGTTTTATGTTCATATGACTATGCTTTGATTGTGTGTTGCTATGAGTTTTAATGCTTTTTGTGATGAACATGATGAGATTGAGAAATGAATCATGTTAGGCTTCATGGGTAAACACCATTATAGTATTGGATGCTAGAGATAGATTCAAGAATTAATGAAATCACTGTAGGATTCTTATGCTTAATGAGTTTGGAATTGTTAACTTTCAATTTGTTGGGTGCGGAAAGTTAATAAGGAAGAATAGGAAACGTAGCCTGAGAAGGTATGTTTAACACCTTAGTGAGTTTGATTTACAGCTAATGCATATGAATGTGAATGTAGTTTAATTTTTAGGTTTAACCCATAAAGTCCGAATGAAGTCAAAACCCTACCCTTTTTTATTGAATTGATTTTTATACGTAATTTCTTTATCTCGCATTGCATAGTTAAATTTTAGTTAGTTATTTCAGAGTTTGTTTTCTTTAATTAAAATTGCTCCCATTATCCAAAGAAGTCGATTGCTCCAACTTAAGAACAGTAGAGTACTTAGTGTTTAGCTAACAATCCTCGTGGGAACGATACTCTATTCATCATTATATTACTTGTGCAATTAGTATCCTTGCTACATATAAAAAACTTGATGCATGTTTCCTACAACATGCAAATGTAGCAAGTATACTAGTCGCACAAAGTAATAAAGTGATAAGTAGAGTATCGTTCCCACAAGGATAGTGTTACTAAGTACCGATTTCTCTAGTTTAAGTCCTAATTGAAGAAATAATAAATTGGATTGATGGAAAATTAACAAACTAAATACAAATTAACAAAATATAAATGAATGATAATGAAATTAAAGCAAAACCCAACAACTTAACTAATAAAATGATGCTAAAAAAATGCTAGGGTGTTGATTTCACCTAGATACGCTAACCCAAATCATAAAATCTATTACCCAAGTTCTAATTCCTTGATTGAAAATCGAATTCCCTAAGTTGTAAAACATACATTCTCAGGCTACATTTCCCTACTTATCCCTATTAAGCTTCCGCACCCAACAAATTGAAGATTAATAGTTCAAAGTCTTTTAAGCTTTATGGAATTCTATCTAGATTTCATAGATCGCTAAACCTATCTCTAGCGTTTGCTTAATCTACGGTATTTATCCCAAGAGGCACAATCACAAATCACTTCTCAGTCTCATTGTGAACAACACACATTTGAATGGTGATCAAGCATCCAAAAGTCATTAAACAAAGAGATAAACACTCAATCATGAAATTAAAACTCAAAGTAAATCAATTCATATAAATTTGAATCATTGTATCAAGGTTACATCAAACCCTAGCTAAACAACTCATTTCATACTCAAAAACGAAATAAAATAACAAAAATAAACTGAATCAAGATTCATCATTGAAAAACAAGCAAAAGATGGAGAAATCTTCTCTAATTTGAAGCCAAAATCTTCAATAATCTGCTCCTTTCAAGAGCTGCCTTCCAAATGACGAACCAAGTATGTAGTCAGGGTAGCTCTCATTTGAGAAGAGGGCAAAATTCAATAGTCAGTATATTACACGAGCAAACAACTACTGGACGTCAAGTCACGTTATCCAGAGATGGAACGATTAGCTTATGCCTTGCTGATCGCTTCTAGAAGATGCGACCTTACTTCCATGCTAACACCATTCATGTATTGACAAATTACCCACTTAGGCAGGTCCTTCATAAGCTAGAGGCTTCGGGTAAATTGCTCAAGTGAGCTATGAAACTAAGCAGTTCGATTTGTATTATAGACCGAAAGCAACAATCAAAGGGCAAGTTATTGTTGATTTTATTTTGGAGTTCTATTATCAGCTAAATCAGGAACTTGAACAGCCAGCTAGTGAAGTTATCCAAGAAATTGTTTGAAACTTGTCAACTTGGAGCCTCTATGTTAATGGGTCTTCTAATATAAGAAGAGTCGGAGCTGGTCTTTTACTCATCGGTTTTGAAGGGACTCGCATTTATGAAGTCCTCAGGTTTAGATTTAAAGCTACTAATAATAAGGCCGAGTATGAGGCGTTATTTGCTGGTTTGCGACTAGCAAGAGAGATAGGGTCAGATATGATCGACATTAATAGCGACTCCCAACTAGTAGTCAATCAAATTATGGGAGAGTATCAAGCCAAAAAAGAGAATATGGTCAATTACTTGAAGAAAGCTAAGGTTGCACTCGAGCCCTTCAAGTATTATACGATCAGGCAGATCCTAAGAGATAGTAATTCCATCGCGGATGCTTTGGCAAAGATAGCCTCATCGCTAGACTCCAATGCGCTGACAGTAACCCGGTTAAATACATCGAAGTTCCCAGCATCAACTCATTCGATCAGGTTGTAGCTATGACTGAATCTGTGTCTTGGATGACTCCAATCATTCAGTATCTCAAAGATGGGGTTCTTCCTAACAACAAAACCAAGGCAAGAATCCTGCAGACTAGAGCTACTCGTTACCCTCTCATCGAAGATCAGTTATATAAACGATGGTTTAACACTTCCCTTCTTCGATGTGTAATGGATGAAGAAGCATACTATATCATGAGAGAGATACATGAAAGGATCTGTGGTAATCACACTGCTACACTGTCTCTCACCAATAAAATTATCCGTCAGAGATATTATTGGCCCCTACTTCATGAAGATGCCCTTAACTTTGTGAAGAAGTGTGACAAATGTCAGAGATTCGCAAACATCCTACTAGCTCCTTCCCACCAGTTAACAACGATGAACAGTCATTGGCCATTTGCTATGTGGAGAATTGATCTCGTCAATCCTATGCCAACCGGTAAAGGTGGCATCAAATATGTTGTGGTCGCAGTGAATTATTTCACTAAGTGGGTCGAAGCAGAACCTTTGGCCACGATCACCACCAAGAAGCTCAAAGACTTCGTCTTCAAGAATATAGTGTGTCGTTATGGGATTCCTCATACGCTTATCTCTGATAATGGGAAACAATTCGACAATGAGGATTTCAAGCCGCTATGCGAAGAGTTGGGAATTCATAAGAAATTCACCTCAGTAGCAAGACCATAGGCTAATGGTCAAGTTAAAGTTGTCAACAAGACTATCTAGCACACATTAAAGGCCAAGCTTGGTGCAGCCAAGAGCAATGGGGCCGATGATCTCCCAGAAGTTCTATGGGCATATAGAACAACTCCAAGGACCTCTACTTCAGAAACACCATTCTCGTTAGCATATGGTTACGAGGTAATGGTTCCCATGGAAGTAGGAGTTGGTTCGCTTCGAAAAAAATTCTACAATGAAACAGACAATGAAGCACTTCTACGTGTAAGTCTGGACTTAGTTGAAAAACACCGTAACAAAGCTCGGTTAAGGATAGCTTCCTACCAACAGCGAGCAAAAAGATTTTTCAACACTAAAGTCAGAAGAAGAGACTTCTAGGTTAGCGACCTGATTTTGAAAGAAGTCATTTTCGGTATAAGAAAACCAAGTGTGGGGGTATTAAGACCTAACTAGGAAGGCCCATATCGCGTTGTTAAGGTGATACGACCTAGAACATATTACCTCACAAGGTTTAATGGTTCTGAAGTACCACGAGCTTGGAATGTTGAGCATCTACGCCCTTATTATCAGTAATTCCTAACTCATGTATAGCTTATATGATCAGTTTTACTTGTAAATTTTCTTTGTTGTAAATGTTGTGAATAAGATTATCCTATTTCTTCCCAAAGAATTACTTGTGTTGTAATCTCAAGTTTTAATAATCTTATTGTTTACAATGTTTTACAAGTTTTATGATCAGAAAGGTTATATTTGTTTTGTGAAGTACTTAAATTATAAAACTGCTATCACAATTGGTCAAAAGTCTTTTTATATATTTCCAAAAAATATGTACAAAGGACGACAAAGAGCTACAAAAAAACCAAAAAGAAGTACAAAAGATTCTTTGCAAGACAAAAAAGAGGTCGATCATTTGTCTTGAGCACCAGAATCCCTGACTTCGGATACTGTGACCTCTAGGTCGTTTGCTTGATCTTCAAGGACTTCTGTTTCTTGTTGATCTTCCTTTTGGATAGATTCTTGATATTCTTGCTCTTTGGCAGACATCAATGAAGCAAGAGTAACTTGGTACTCCTCGAGGAGGTTAGAAATGTCTAAGTTGAGATTGTTCGATCGTAGACTGTGAATAGCTTACATCTCCTAATGAGAAACCTTCCTTTCCACCTCAAGATTCAGTTGCTTCATCTGCTCAGTCAGTGAAGTGATTCGCCCATGAGCTATCTCGAGATCTGTCTCTCTCACTATTTTGTCTATTTCTAAGTTTTCCCACAACTTAGTTTGAGTCTGCTCTATTGCCTTTTCATGCTTTAAGCTCTCTTGTAGCTATTTTTCTCTTTGGCCCAACTTTTTAGTAAGCTTCGCTATTATCAATTAGGAGCTTTTTGGTGTTGTCATCCTTTTTCTAGAGCTCGGTCTTCTGGAAATCTACTATTTGTAGAGCAAAGTTTTTTTTTGTCAATTATATGTTTGCTTGACTTGAGTGGTATTTACAACTTCGTTTGAAGTTGCAAGGGTTTGCTTCAACTTGACAATCTCCTTCTTTATTTCATGAAGCTTGCCAAAGGAGTTTATCTTCATTTTGTTGTAAGCCACATTCAGAGCGAGCAAAGATTGCAAGGAAAAAAATAAAGAGTTAGTTTTTTTTTTTATAAAAAAAAAAAAAAAAAAAACTAAGGAATCAACTTACATGAAAGAGTTCTTGAAGAGAAATAGTTGTGTTACCTGACTTTGCATTTGAAGAGCGGTGACTACCAGATTAGTAGGTCGGGTGGCCACGTACCTTTTGAAGGTCATGGCCAGCTGGCATTCTCGAAGGGTAAAGACCACTGGTCTTAGATGGTTTGGCAGTTGCCCTAAGAGGTGCAACATGGACGGCTGCCTCGATGCGACAAGGACCTTGTCGACTTATTCCTCGCGAGTTCCCTGCTAGGTGGTCGTGGTTGTGGTTATGGTCACACCCTCCTTTCCTTGAGAAGTCCCAGCGGCTTGCGAGGTCTCGGGAGCATCATTTGAGGTCGTCCTCGAAGTGAAAAGTTGATAAGGCTGTAACCTATCTGGCAGTATCCTGAAGCCTTCTGATTCTGATTCTGATTCAATTTATTCTTCGGTTGGTATTGTTCTTCTCTTCTTCATCTTCAAGGCCATGGTTTTCTTCTTCGTCCAACGAACACAATAGGCTAGGGAGTTTCTTCATGTCGCTCCGCAGGTGGTTGCCTTTCAGCACTAGCTTGTGTCCCCATTATAGGGACATCGCTAGAGGTCGCTCCAACTGTTCTAGTCAGATTTAGTCTAGGGAAGGTGAATCTCGCAGACTTCTTCGATGTCTTTGGCTTCTTTGGTTGCATGGCTACTACATGGCATACAACATTAGCAAAAAGAGTCTATTTTTGTTAAGAGACCAGGGTTTTTTTTGTGTGAGAAATACTTAGAAGTTGAACCGTCCAAGTATGTGTCGGCAGGAAAAAATTCCATCCTCCGAAGATTTGCAGTTGTCATGAGCAGATTTGCGTCACGACTTTAGTTGGGCAATCGACCAAATGCTTCGATGCAACTGCGATTAGCTAGCGTCGACAACCTAATCATTTTGTTTTCTACAAAGAAGCAAAGAGTTCATTAACTTAATGTCTAAAGAAAAAAGTTAAGGTTAAAGGATGAATGACCTAAAAATTGAAAGGAAAACCTACTTGGTTCCTTAAATTTACAGACACTGTTGTAATTGAAGAAAAAATATTTGGTTTCATGAGCCCCCACATTGCTGGGGTAACCAAATATCCCTCCCTTGATCACTTGGAAATGTAGTACGAGTCATTATCTTTACTCTTATTTAGAATGTAAGCATAAGCGAGCTCCTGTGTTGTTGGCTCCCCAAGGTCGTGCTTGCCAAATGCTATATACATAGCGACAACTATCATATATGCATTTGGCATCTGCTGGAATGGCGTAACCTGGAAGTGATCAAAGATTGACCTGATATAGAGGTGAAGCGGTATCCTCACTCCATATTTGAAAATGGCTTCCGAGATCGTGGCTATTCCCTCGAGAGGACAGTGTGCAACTTGAATCGATACACGTCCACGTTGATCGCGTACTGGTCTATTACACTTTGGATCTTGTCCGCTGTGATAGTAGATCATATCACCTTTCTGAGACTCATTGAATTGCCCGATAGTTGCAAGCTTCCCTCTCCAAATGTTCTTGCCTCAGGGATGTCCATTGCCCTTTGAGTCTGTAAAGGTGTGATATGTAGGGGTGACTCAAACCCTGAATAATTTACCTCGTACAACGACTAAAAAGAGTAAAAGAACCTTGGTTTCTCTTCCATAGCCGTCAAAGCCCCTAAAAACCCTGAAAATTCTCAAGAATGACCTTCCAAAGATCTGTGCCATAAGTTTTGAATCTTATAAGTGTTTCTTTTGAACACTACACAGAAGTGTTCATCATCTAAGCCTACCAGATGCCCATGACCACCATGACTGTAAAAAACTAAGCTTTTTTTTACAGAAATGGAAAAAAAGGAGAAAATGAAGAAACTTCTTTACCTCTTGGTTGTTGGGAATGAATGCTCTGTGGTAGTGTTGAGTGCGCATTATCTGGGAAGAAGATAAACTGATTTGTTGAGCATGAAAAAATTGTTTTCTCTCTGAAAAATTTGAGTTCTCTGAAAAACTTAGGGTGAACTTAGGGTTTTATAAGGTTGAAGACGACGTTTGGATTTCTTTTATAAGCGACGTTTGGGCCAGAACACGCTCCTAGCCGTTGATTGCAACCACGTGTCATCAATCCGTGCAAAGAGCAACCCCCACACTTCATGAATATCAACCGGCACATTCCTTTATCGAAATTGTCAAGCGCCAATGTGATTATCTCCTCCACTTTAAATGTGCTCTCATCCACATTTAATACTTCAAAAGGGATTGTCGTTTCAGCATGACTTGCATTTAATGCTCATGGCTGACACTTATTGCGCGTAGAGATACGTCTCTCAGATAAAGCTTATTTTATTGACCGAGTCAGCTATCAAGCGCAACAAATAACATTTGAAAGGTCGTTCAAAAAAGACATTTGTTCAACATGTCGAATTCAATCACCGAACAAGATGGTTCTTAGTTTTCAACAATAAAAAGTTCTAAGTGTTTTCAGGTCGTGAATGACAGTTAGAGTTCATAACACATTTAGATAGCACTAGACAAGATTAAGCTCAGGTCGTTGGACCTCTGTGAATGATCACGTCAAGTCGCTTTTGTAACTCTTAGCATTTAGATAATGACCTACACTCAGTTTGCTAGTCAAATCAAGTAGTCAGCTTCAGGTCGTCTGCAACGATGTGACTAGTCTTAGCTTTTAGCTTGAGCAAGCTTTTCTGAAGACAAGTCAGGTCGCAACCTAAGCATGAAGTTCTCAAGATCCAATTCTTGAACCTTAAGAACTGGGGAGCTTTTTATATGCCTAAAAAATCAAGACTGACATAAGCTTACATTAGCAAGCACCAATCAAAGTTTAGGAAGGCTTTGCACAGCCCAAGAGCTGCCACGTCGCCCCAAGACAGAGATGATATGACTGTTATCAACCCAGCAGATTCAGATTTTGTCTATAAGTGAATGGAGACCGCACATCTATCCAATCCCCATATAATTTAAGGATATTTCCTAAGTTATCAACCAATGGGAGGCAAGGAAAGGACTTGCACGACACCTACCCACTTGCAGACTTGTAATCATTACCTTGAATTTGATAGCTGTAACTAGAGGACTCCCTCTCACAAATTTGGGATCGATTATTCTCTGATCTTTATAATATTTAATAGCCAAGATAACCTACGAAAAAGAGATTGACTTGATATTCTCTCAAAATACTCAGTTATTGTACCTCTGTTCGATGTTCGCTATACGCGACCTCTTGTAACACTCATTTATATAAAAGAAACAGTGGATGTAGGAATAGCTTTAAGCATCTAAACCACTATAAAAATCATTTGTTTCATTTATTATTTAGTCTTTGCATTCAATAGTATTTTTAACCTTGTCCCAACTCTAAAATTCATTAATTACATGTAATTTCTAAGACCTGCTTAGCACTTTTCACGTGCAAGGTCGTTGGTGTCAAAAATCAAGCATCAGCAAGTCTTAATTCTCTGAGTATGATGTTGATGATGATGATGACATGATGTCTTAAAGATTGGTGTGTGGTTTGTAGATGTGTGGATTTGCTTGATTAACAGAAGCTTCGTGAAGAATTTGAAAGATGGGAGAGACGGTGATAGATGGTTAATTGAGTCTATTGACTTGACATATAATAATAAATAAATTTTAATTCAAACAGTTAAAGCTAGTTTTGTCTTTACACTTAATATTACTGTTTTTAATGGAAACTGTTAAAGTAATCTAACGTTTGGGTTGTAAAATAGTCTTTAAAAAGTTTGAGGGTGGGAAAGTGTCATTACCTCATTAATCGGGTGGGAAAAAGTCATTTACTCATTATTTATACGAAGAAACATAAATGTTTGATATTATTTACTAACATCAGGTTGTGTTTGTAATGGTGGCAGCTGTTGGTGTTTTTAGGTTTAGTATTTGTAAACGTTTCTCAATCATATTTGGCTTCTTTTTCAATACTAACAATAACTGTTAAAAGCCACAAATACCCTTCTCTCGTCAGTTTAAGTGTGACGTCTGTTAGCTTTGAGGACTACTTTGAAATTGAAAAATAAATGTGAACCACCCTTTGTGGCCTGATGGAGTGAATGATGGATTGGGAAGTTAAAAGACCAAGGGGTTATTGTTTATTAAAAATAATATATACGACTAGTAACCAAAATCAATTTTATTGTTTGATTCTACTTTTGCCGCCTACATTACCTCATTGAAGGTAACTTTTTATTTTTATTTTTATGTCAAAGCTCATTCTTTTCTAGATGGTATTTCAATTTTATTGTTTGATTTTCAATCCATTTCTTCACAACATTTTCTTTAATTTGTTTAAACATCAGTTGTTAGTGACGTTCCTAAATGGGTGGCTTTAACTTCGTAATGGGTGATTTTATTTTTGTCTTCTCTTTCATCTAACATTACAATGGGTATTATAATTGCAATGAGTGCTTTAAATTCGTTTATTGTTACTAATAAACGAATGGTGTTTGATTTTATTTTTGTCTTCTCTTTCATCTGACATTACCATTTTTCCCTAAAACTTTTGCTTAACCTCTATTTCACTCATTTGTACAAACCCTCATAGTTGACCTCCTTCCGGCACTAGAACAACAATTCTAGTTTCTACCACTCTCGCTCAGTAGACAACGACTCGCTCACTGACTCTGGTGCTTATTCCGTGCCATTTTGTGGAACTGGTTGGTTCCAGTTCCTATGGTGTAGGAACCAAGAACCAGAATCAGAACCTGGGTATGGTACCCTGCTAGGAACCGGGGTAAAAAAAGTAATCTTAAAAAATGGGGGTTTTCTGTAATTTTTATTTTTACAAATCAAAAGTCAAAATACATAAAACAAAAATCTGAATCTGTTGTAATTTCACGAATTGGGGAAGAAGGGAAAAAAAAAGTGAAGGTCGCCGCTCGTCGAAATCAAATCTCTGGTGCCAATCTCTGTGTCTCCCAGATGCCAAAGGTTGCCGATTCACTTCCTACCTGTCAGTCTTTAACTTTGTACGCCCGTTGTTTCTCATTCAAGAGGTTAGACTTCTGGTTTTGGGTTCAATTGCTTCTTTGATATTAGGTGATAAGATGAATGGCTTAATATGAACTATAAAGTGTTATCTATTAGCTTTTCTAAAATATGAATTTTTTTTTTTTTATGGTATTTGTCTTCTCTTGTCATGACACTTGCTTCTTCAAAATGAAATTCCTAAACAGGACTTCGTTCCAAGCAAATCACATGGTTTTGGTTAATCAAGTAAGTGAAATTAAGTTTTTCTTGTTTCCCTTCTTATCACAAAACTTTATCTCTAATTCCTTGAACCCTAACATAATAATACTCCCAATTGTTTGTTTTTGGAGTCTTACTTCTAATTTTGTTTTTGTTCCTTTGTCTTTGTTTTAGTTAGGAGTGGGTTTAAGAATATCATAACGTACTCTCAATTGTTTGAAGAAGACCCAGTGCTCTAACTTCCTTGGGTCTTTTTAAAGTACTAGTAAGTTTAATTTGATTTGTTTTACTTTATTTAGATTATTTAGTTATTTTTTGTTATCAATTTGGTTTGGTTTTAAACATTTAAATATTGATAGCAAATATGTTTATTAGTTTGCTGCTGGTTTTATCACTTTCATGTGGGTTCTTTGCAACTTTAATTAATACTTTAAGACATTCATAACCAAATATAGCCAATTTATGCTGTAATTGTATTTGCTATTTGGCCAACATGAAGATTATAATATTCAACCACTTTATTTTATATTCTTATTCTAAGTTAATGGTGATAATTGCTTTTATGTGGTTCACTTGATCGGTTAATTTCCTTCTGTGAAGAAATATTTTCTTGTATATTCATAATGATATGTACAATGAATTTATAGCAAAACAAAAACACTAATCTAGGAAGTAAATTGTTACATTCCTATTATAAATCTATTTCCTATTCCTATTATAATTTTATTTCCTATATTACAAAGAGAATAATTCTATTTCCTATTTTACATTTCAACACTTCCCCTCAAGCTGGAGCATATAAATCATATGCACCAAGCTTGTTACAAATAAAGCCAACACGAGAACCCTTGAGAGACTTAGTGAGGATGTCTGCTAACTGGTCGTTGGAACTGATATAACTAGTTACAATACACTCTGATAGAACTTTCTCTCGAACAAAGTGACAATCAATTTCTATGTGTTTAGTCCTCTCATGAAACACTGGATTTGAAGCAATATGAAGGGCAGCCTGATTATCACGAGTAACTTCATTTGTGATACTTGACAAATCTCAACTCTTAAATTAGTTGTTTTAACCAAACCGCTCACAATTGGCTAAGGCCATTGCACGATACTCTGCTTCAGCACTTGACCTTGCAACAACCGCTTGTTTCTTACTTTTCCATGAAACTAGATTTCTTCCAACAAGAACACAAAATCCTGAGGTAGAACGTCTATCAGATGGAGAACCTGCCCAATCAGCATCTGAATATCCGAAAATATGCGAATGGCCCTTATTTTCATATAGTAAGCCTCTACCTGGTGCTCCCTTGATATACCTTAAAATCCAGACAACTGCATCCCAATGACTATCACACGGAGTTTGAATGAACTAACTCACAACACTGGCAGAAAAGGAAATATCCGGTCGTGTGATAGTAAGATAGTTAAGTTTTCCAACAAGTCTTCGATACCTTCCAGGATCAGCAAG
This sequence comes from Pistacia integerrima, assembly GCA_026225825.1. Classification (NCBI taxonomy): domain Eukaryota; kingdom Viridiplantae; phylum Streptophyta; class Magnoliopsida; order Sapindales; family Anacardiaceae; genus Pistacia; species Pistacia integerrima. The sequence continues at coordinate 19,391,629 of CM047743.1, read as the reverse complement.
AGGCTCCCCCTGTCCAAGTGAAAGTTTTAAATTAGGATCCATAGGAGAGTCTATTGGTCTGCAATATGACATCCCTGTTTCCTCTAGAATATCCAGTACATACTTCCTCTGAGAAATAACAATACCAGATTTAGAATGAGCGACTTCTATGCCAAGAAAGTATCTAAGTAGCCCTAAGTCTTTCGTCTGAAAGTGTTTGAACAAGTGTTGCTTCAACTATCCAATGCCATCTTGATCACTTCCTGTAATAACAATATCATCGACATAGACAACCAGATAGATACACTGCCCTGATGATGTATGTCTATAGAAAACAGAGTGATCAGACTCACATCGAATCATACCAAACTCTTGGATAACTGTGCTAAATCGTCCAAACCAAGCACGAGGAGACTTTTTAGACCATATAGAGAACGACAAAGTTTACATACCAAACCAGACTCCCCTTGAGCAACAAAACCAGGAGGTTGCTCCATATAAATATCTTCCTGAAGTTCACCATGAAGAAAAGCATTCTTAATATCCAATTGATGCATAGGCCAGTTTCGAATGGCAGTCATAGCAAAGAACAATCGGACGGAAGACATCTTAGCAACATGAGAAAAAGTGTCAAAATAATATGTCCCATAGATCTGAGTGTATCCCTTGGCCACCAAACGGGCTTTCAACTGATCAACCTTACTATCTGGACCAACCTTTACAGTGTAAATCCATCGACAACCAACAGTCGAATGGCCCGGAGGTAAGGAAACTAACTCCCAAGTATGATTATGATGCAAAGCAGACATTTCTTCAACCATTGCCTGACGCCACCCGGGGTGAGAAAGTGCCTCATGAACATTGCAAGGAACAGAAACAGAAGAAAGGGTGGATACAAAGGCGTAATATAAAGGATATAAACGATGATAACTCAAAAAATTGTAAATGGGATGAGGGTTGCGTGTAGACCGCATACCTTTACGAATAGCAATGGGAAACTGATCAGCTGGAGACAAGACCGTGGTATTGGAAGAATCGGGACGGGACTGGACACGGTGACGGGGATCTCGAGCAGCGCGGGGAACATCAGGATCACCTGTAAAAGGAACAAAACTATTGTCGACAGGAAGAGTGGTATTAGTAGTAGACTAAGGTATCAAAACGGACGAAGGTGGGAAAGCAACGTATGGAATTGGGAGAACATCTACTACCGGATCAGACTCTACTGGAGGATGAGAAAAAAATGGAGAAGACTTAAAGAACGTAACATCAGCAGAGATGAAGTAGCGATGTGTGGCGGGAGAATAACACTTGTAACCCTTCTGAAGACGTGAATACCCTAAGAAAATACATTTCATAGACTTGGCTGATAGTTTATCCTGACCAGAGGGGGAAATGTGAACAAAACAGGTGCTCCCAAAGACATGCGGGGGAAGAGAAAATAATGGAGTATCAGGGAATAATATGGAGTGTGGAACCTGGTCTTGTAAGACAGAAGAAGGCATGCGATTTATTAAGTAACAGGCGGTTAGAACCGCATCAGCCCAAAATTGGAAAAGGACGTGGCTATGTAAAAGAAGAGTGCGAGTAGTTTCAATGAGGTGTCTATTTTTACGCTTAGCAATGCCATTCTGTTGGGGACTATAAGCACAAGAAGACTGATGAAGAATTCCGTGAGATGTCATGAATTTAGTAAAGGAATCAGAGAAATATTCACGAGCATTATCACTTCGTAATATATGAATGGTAGTATTATGTTGAGTCTTAATTTCAACACAAAATGATGAAAATATGAAAAATAATTCAGAACGAGAGCGCATAAGAAATAACCAAGTGCAACGGGAATAGTCATCAATAAATGTAACAAAATATTTAAATCCCAAAGTAGAGTTAACACGACAAGGACCCCACACATCTGAATGCACTAACTCAAAGGGGGACGCAACCCGTTTATTGACACGCTTTGGAAAAGAACTACGAGTATGCTTTCCAAGCTGACACAACTCACAACTCAAGGACGATAATTTAGATAGACTGGGATCATTTTCCGAAGTTTGGAAAGACTAGGATGGCCCAAATGACTATGAAGGAGATCCGGAGACTCGGAGACAATGCATGTTGTAGATGGGATATGGAGATGATAGAGACCCTGTGACTCACGTCCTGTGCCAATCATCCGTCCCGTGTCGCGATCCTGTATAACAACAAAGTCAATATCAAAACGAATAGAGCAATTTAAAGAGCGGGTAAGTTTACTGACAGACACGAGATTAAATGGACATTTTGGAATATAAAGCACAGAGTCTAATGCTAAGGAAGGGAGGGGTTTTGCACATCCAATAGCTTGAACATCGGCTTTAGACCCATTGGCTAAAGTAACAGAGGTAAAGATACAGTATTTGTAATCTGAGTAAGTAAATGAGGGTTACCGTAAATATGATCGAGGCACTGAATCTAGGACCCAAGGTCCTAAAGCGGAAGACCGCGAAAGGTAAGTCCTGAATTACCCGTTTGAGCGATAAGGCAATGGATGAAGAAGGCTCAAGCATCGGGCTTGATACTGTAAGTATTCATCATAATCAGTACTGTGAGAGTTAAAGAGGGCTGAGCTAGCACTGTAGAGGACTTAGAATGAAGATCAGAGTGATCAGCCTGAGCAATATTAGTAGCTCGGGTAGGTCAACCATGTAACTTAAAACATTTCTCTCTGGTATGCCCCCATCGATGACAGTAACTACACTTGGGCTGATTTCCTCTGCCACTTCGATCACCCTATTCTCGAAAAGTGTGGGACTGAGAAACAAGGACCGAAGAGTCACCTGGGGAATGCACAATAGTAGGGGAGGAAACTCGAAGTAATCTGGCAAACACTTCATCAAGGGAAGGCATGGTGGATCCAGAAAGAATTTGATCTCGAACAGGTGTAAGATCTGGACCGAGAGCTGCAAGTGTCAGGACCATAAAGAACTTGTCTCGTTGAGCCAAATCTTCTATCGTAGATTTACCATCTGGTAACAGCAGATTGAATTTTGTCTTAAGGGAAGCCATTTTACCAAGGAAGTCCGACATATTCATATCCTGTTGTTTGAGATGAACTAGGTTGGACACAATAGAATATAAACGTTGAATGTCATTTGTATAGAGAAGTTTAGCCTGACTCCAAATATCAACACAAGAGCAGTAAGATTTATAAATAGGGTGAAGGGGGGGATCAATAGTTTTCCATAACATACTACACAACATAGCATCAATTTTAGTCCAGGAAGACTTATCTGATGTAATATCGGCAGCTTTGGTGGTCAAGTGATCCTCCAAACCTTGACCCATACACCATAATTCTACAGAGGCAACCCATGATGAATAATTAGCAGTCTTAATTAATCGCTCAGTGGTGATGGGAGGGAGAGATGCAAAAGAAAAACCACTTGGATGCGAAGGGGAGGCTGTTTTTGAAGAATCCATGAAGTCTTGAAACTGACAGAAACACAGAAACTTACGCTTGCCGGAAAAACTGAACACTCGCTGGAAAAATAGTACACTCGCCAGAAAACAGAACGGAGCAGAAGCTTACGGAAACACCTTGAAGGGGTTTACCGGCGAGGTGGAGAGGAACAAGATGCTGGTAGTGGTGAGAACTCACACTCGCCGGAAAAAACAGATCGGCACGTAAGGGCGCGAGCAGCGGTGGCCGATGACGAAACCACTCGGGTTAGGACGACGAGGAGAAGACGATCAGTCCGGTGTGATTGGACCAGATTCTGATTGTTGCCAGAGAACAGTCGCCGGAAAAAAATCTGAGAAAGAGAGAAATTTTTTTGAAATTTCAGATACCAAGCTCTGATACCATGTGAAGAAATATTTTCTTGTATATTCATAATGATATGTACAATGAATTTATAGGAAAACAAAAGAACTAATCTAGGAAGTAAATTATTACATTCCTATTATAATTCTATTTCCTATTCCTATTATAATTCTATTTCCTATATTACAAAGAGAATAATTCTATTTCTTATTTTCACATTTCAACACCTTCTATAGAAAGTATATGTATTCTAGCTCTTAAGATAAGATGCACAAAAATTATACTTTGTTGAGGTGGCAAAAGGTGTTATTTTTACATTGTGATGAGAGAGTACCTCAATTTGGTGCCTTTTTTTCCTCTTCTTGGGAGCTTTAGCTTCTACTTGATTGTATTGGACTCTTCATTGCATTCTCTTTACCTTCAATGCATTGGCGGCATGTTGTCATGTGAGGCATTTGATGAGTCTGGATGTAATTATGGTGTTTCAGAGTTGTGAGTCTTAGTCATGTTTACTGAGCCTTCCTTGATTAGATGACATTTTTATGACTTACAATGATTTTATAATCTGTTGTTCAGCGTATAATTGATCTGAAGGTGAGACTATACTATGAATCTTGCAATAACCAGCTCAAAAAGATATTGAAGACAAGGGTGAGACATTATGTAACTACTAATTAGCATAGATTTTTGCTTTTTATTATTACTATTGTTATTAGCTAATCTTATCAGCATTAACTGAAATGTTTTTGTTTAATTAGAATAGTTAAAGTTATAGCAAGTTTAGTGCTAGTTGCATGATTGACTGAGGATAAATTATTATATTGTTATATATAATGCAGTGTATGAATTAAAATGTTGTTAATTTTGGATATCTTTTAAAAGTGTTGTGATAAAGGAAATGCTGTATATAGCATTGGAAATGATTCAAGTTGCAGGTCACCTTTATTAGTGCATAAAAATATCATTTCTGTTGAATGTTGTGTCATGTGAGCCAACCGAATATCATTATTGAACTTATTTTTTTAATGTTTCAATATATGTGTCCTTGCTCTAACAAACCACAAGAATATCATTACTGATTTTGCTAATGCTTCACTCATTTATGCATTCTTGCTCTTACAAAACCACACTTGAGTATTACACTTATGTTTCATTTTTTCAATTGATGAAGTTCCCAGTGTATTGTTTTATCCAATGGTGTGTTTTAAAAACTTGCTCAATGATATCATGGCATCTTGGTGCAGCCCAAGTTGAACGATTCATTATTGGAAATGTTTCGAAATGAGTATATTGGAACTGCTCCATACATATCCTGCACGCCTTCTCTTCGTCAATTTAGACTCTGCCCAAGAGATCAATTTTTGATCCTTTTATCCAATGGCTTATATCAGTATCCAACCCATCAGGAAGTGGTTTCAAATGTTGAGAGTTTCATGGAGAAGTTTCCAGATGGTGATCTTGTTGGAGATGATGAAGCAGCTAACTATAGCCCTTGAACTACAACAATATGATAAATCTCCAACTCAATAGCCATTGCCATCTCCAACTGATGAAGACTCATCCTCATCAGCTACAGCTATTTCAAAAACCTCAACTGGTGACACTTGAGATGCTAACAATATTGATGGTTAGTTTTTTGTTGTATGGACAGTAGATATTTTGACATGGGGGTAAGACCATCTTTTTAGGATTGTTTGCATATATATGTTAGATGGTGTAGATGGGGTGGGCATTTTTTTGTTAGTTATGCATAGATAGATAGCTAGTGGTGAAAATGGGGGTGCATGCTTTTTTTTTCGTTATGCACACGTGATAGTGCATTTTGGATTTTTATTGCTCATCATGCATAAAAATTCATGTATGGACTATATATATATATATATATGTATGAAAATATGATATTTGATGTTAGTGATCAGATTTTTATATTGTGTCAATTATTTTGTTGATGTTGAATGCATAAACTAGAGGTCAATACGAAATGCTTCTGTCACTAATTATTTAAAAAAAAAAAAACACATTTTGTAACTAATGTTTTAGTAGCAAAAAGTAATTTAGCATAGTTGCATTCCACATTCAGCGTCTAAAGTGATTAGAATTAACCACCAAATTTTGGTCACCAAAAGATACATTCGTCCACTAATAAAATAATTGCGAAAACCTTTTGGATTTCACATTCAGCGTCTAAAATGATTAGAATTAACCATTAAATTTTGGTCACCAAAAGATACATTCGTCTACTAATAAAATAGTCGAAAAAACCTTTTGGATTTCACATTCAGCGTCTAAAATGATTAGAATTAACCACTAAATTTTGGTCACCAAAAGATACATTCGTCTACTAATAAAATAGTTGCGAAAACCTTTTGGATTCCACATTCAGTGTCTAAAATGACTATAATTAACCACTAAATTTTGGTCACCAAAAGATACATTCGACCACTAATAAAATAGTCGCGAAAACCTTTTGGATTCTACAGTCAGCGTCTACAAGTATTACAATTAACCACCAAATTGTGGTCACCAAAAGATACATTCGTCGACTAATAAAATAGTTGCGAAAACTTTTTACGAAATTACCCTTACACCTTTAGCGTCTAATTTTTGTGGCATTCATGACAAATTATTAGACACTAAAAGGTACATTTTGCAACTAATTGATTAGTCGCGATACCATTTTACCAAATTACCCTTGAGCAATTAGCATCTAAGCGGGGTGACTATTTTAACCAACAATTAGCGACTAATTTTCTAGTCGCTAAAAAAAATTTTCCGCGTCTAACCAAAAATTTAGACACGCATACTTTCTATGACAGCGATTCCGCAACTACGTGGCGACTACAGAATTTAGACGCGAAATATGCTTTAGTGTCTAAATTTTACTTTTTGCATCTAATTTTGCTAGACGCCGAAAGGCATTTTTCTTGTAGTGTTTTAATATATATATATATATACATGGGGTTAAGTGTCATTAATTTTAAAATATTTCTACATTAACTGATTGTTGTTAATGCAATGTAATTTAATTGACAAAAAATTCTTGAGACTATAGTCAATGACTCAATTGACACATAATTAATGATGGGCGCGGGGCGAGTTGGGTCGGGGATTGGGGTCCCTGGACCCGTACCTGACTCCTTGGGGGTTCACCCATCCTCGGGACAAGGATGTCAAGAAATCCCCAACCCCACCCCATGGGGATGTGATGTTGTTTGGCCCCACTCTGACTCGACTTGGAGGTTGGGGAATTGCGGGTATTAATCCCTATGGGGATTTTCCCCCGGGTGGGGGGAAATCTTAGTGGGGAATTTTCCCCGAATGACTTATAAGGATTATTTTAATATTAATTTTGCATAATTCTCTTAAAATGTTCCCAAAGTTTAGATAATATACTTAAAAGAGAAACTCAATTACCTTAGTTTATGTAATAGTGCAATAAATTTACAAATTGCAAATCTTTAAGGGATTAATTAATTACTTAATAAAATTGTAATTAATTACTTAATTACAATGTGATTAGATTATTAAATAATTAAATTGTATTGAGTTAATTGACTAAATTTTAAAATATTATATATAATATCAAGATTGATATTTGATAATTCATAAATAATAATCAATTATTTGATTTAATTACTTTTTTATTGAAAAAGGTTTAAAGAATTAGAAACTATTAATGTAGTTATCACTAATTAATAAAAATATAAATCAAGATTGATACATCATACATCATTGCATTAAATCTTAGTGAACCATTGAATGAAAATAAAACAATATTAATAAAGTTTATGGCTAATTAATTGATTAGAAAGACGTGATTATGGAATTTGTGTAAAATAAAACAATTTTAATAAATAAATAATTGATTAGAAAGATAACAAAATTTGTGCAATTTGATATTTATTTTTCTAATATTGATTTCTCCTAAAATGTTCACAGTTTAGATAATTTACTTATAAAAGAAACTCAATTACCTTAGTTTATGTAATAGTGCAAAAATTCAACATCATGAAGACATGAACATAACGATATGATTAAACAAGTCAATGTAATTTGTAAACCATTAAATATAGTTAAAAAAAATTAATATAACAATATAATTAAACAAATTTTGATTTATTGCCCCACTTTGGATCTAATATGGTAAAATAAATTCTAAATTTAAGAAATTATATTATATAATCATTCATCTTATTTAAAATAAACTGAATTGTATTTATGATAATTTATAAAGTCTTGAAATATTTTTTTTTTTCACATTTAGTTAAAGATAATAAATGACGTAATTTAATAATGTGAAGCATTGAAGAAGATACTTGGACAGTTGAACTTTTTAAGTCATATGGTTTTCATTCAAATTAATAATGATGAAATGATATCTAAATTATATAAACAGTATTAGATTAATAATATTTATTAATCTAATATAAGATGAAATGACTAAATTGCATGTATATGTATTGGAATACTAAATATAAGAACTATTTTATATTTCATTTAAATATATAATAATACAACATTATTATAGAAAAAAAGAGGTATTTAGATATAGAATAATAATATTGCATTATTGTATAAAAGAATGGGCTGGGCTGCAATTTTTCGGGGCGGGGATTTCATGCGGCGGTTGGGGGGCAACATGGATTAGGGTTTTATTTGGCTTTTGGGGGCGGAGCCCCGTCAGAGAAAACTAACCCCCATACCTGCCCATCCCTGGGTGCGAGGGTGCTTTTTTGCCCATCTTCGGGGAATCCCCACCACAGTCGGGTCGAGACAGTATAGATCCTCAACAAGGCAAGCGAAACGCCAACTCTACACAGAATCTTATATTTAATAAATTAAAGATATAATTAATAAAACCCAATACATTAAGGATATAACTACAATCTCATCCCTCAGGTCTTGGTCTACTAACAATCAAGTGCGAGGATTAAATTTCAGTGATTGAAAATACAGTCCTTGCATACAATAAACCAACGTCCTACTAACCATACTAAACATGCCGCTGCCGCATTCTCAGTCATCCACAGACTCCCGCCAAAATCTATTAGCAAACCCCAAATCCCACTACTTCTAAACAAAGCCTTGCAATCAAAACAAAAACGCATTTCATTTTCAGATTCAGTGACAAAGATTTTACATACAATCTTGAGAATGAGTACAGGGAAGAAGATGAATTTGGATTTTCAAGAAATTATTTTTGGGCAAAAGACTCGGCTGCCTCAGGATTGTCTCATAAACTTTCCGATATTAATTTTGCTGCTGAGCTGGTTCTTGAATCAGTTTACTGTCAACAAAATTTCTTTATTATTATAATTTCAGCTTTGTAAATAACATTGTGATTTTTTTTCTTTTTGTCGGAGTTGAGAGCAGTATCATCCAATACTGAACCCAAACATGAGAGAGAGATCGCATATTTTATGAACAGTTGCAAAAACTTGTATTCTAAATAGGTTTTCGAGCTACGTAAGAAATCATTTAGAAATTGAGATAAAATTGAATGTGATTTCCATTTTGTTGAATACATAGTGTTTGAAGAAAAACCCAATTGAGATTATTTTTAGTGCTTTTAGTGAATCTTTGGTAGGCCTTTAACTGGTGAGGAGTAATGGGAAAGTAGATAGGGAAATCTAGGGTTCAATGTCCCCTACGTTGAAGAAAAGGGCTGATGCTTTAAAGGAGTTTTGGCTCTTGGGAGCCAAAACAAACACACTACCTACTGTAGTGGACCTTAGATCAAGCATTCTACCCTTGTTGAATTTGAACCAACCGCCATTGCTTTGCCACTGGTAGTTATAGTTGTTATTTTATTGATTTAAAGTTTTTATTTACACACACCTACTGTGGATTTTATTAAAGGACATAGTTTCTGTATGGTATTTTGCAGTACCGATAAGAATATGTATGGTTCATGGATAATTTGAGATTATTAGACTCATCAAAGTGTAAAATTTACTAGCATTATTGTTGCCATTTTGTTGGTGCGAAAATAAAAACTAAAATCGTGTTATGTTATAATAATGATGAGAATAACTAGTCCTTCAAGGACAATTAGGATGAGATTCACCTGAGTGTCAAAATCTAAATGCATCGTTGTTGCCTTTATTTTTTGGAGGAAAAATAGAAGATAAAATCATCTTATGGATCGCTTATGCAAAGTGTGAATTTGTTTGAATAATAACAACTTGTGGTGTTAGGTGTGGCTTTGGCCTTCTGTTGTATGGATTTGGATCCAAGAAGGCATTAATGGAAGACTTTGCTTCAACAGCCTTAACGGAACATTCTGTTGTTATGATAAATGGCTATCTCCAGTCAATCAACATGAAACATGTATTTTCATCTTGGATTTCATTTGTGGTCTAACTATTGTAGATATGGTGTATACAAAAGTTACTAAAATGAATTGAATAAGAATTTTTTAATTTAACATGTTGCATATAAACACTATAATTTATGAACAATTGATGGAACATTAGTATTTTTTAACCATTTGGTTGTATGGGTGGGATGGTTTCTGGTAATAATGGGCATAAAGATAACCATTTGTTTATGCCATGCTCATTTATGAATCTTAAACTTTAAAATGTAGGTTTTGATTACTTTAGTTGAAGTTCTATGTGATCAATTGAAGTTGAGGCAACGGACCCTTTTCAAGAACTTGCCTAAAGCTCAACAACCATTTAAATCTTTATCCATGGATGATCTTCTTGCATTTTTGGATGCGTCAAAAGTGAAAAGAGAATGATTTTTTTGTATGTCTTGCTATTCACAACATTGATGGGCTTGGATTAAGAGACTTTGAAACTCAACAGTATCTTGCCCTAATTGCTTCTTGTTCTCATATTCATATCATTGGCTCTATTGACCATGTGGGCTCACCTCTCTGTATGTTTACTTTCTGCATTACAAGTTACATATTGATAATTATTTAGCTAGTTGATGTTGTTTCATTTCTTATTATCGTTCCATTGTCTATCTGGATTGCTTTAGTTAAGTGTTGTCCTGAAATCTTGTGGGTAATTTGTATTTTTGTTAGTGCTAAAAGAGTTTAAGTCAAAAGATCTTGAGTTTTATTCCCTTAATTCTTTTGTGGTCAATAAAATTTTAGAGTCATTGTTTTACTTTTATGGTTAAACATGCTTTCTAAGAATGTGAAACCATTTGTTGTGACTTGTGGGGGTTTCCACACTATGCTTTTAAGATCATCTTTTAATTAATGATTCATTTTCTTAATCTACTTTATTTAGATAAAGAAAGGTTGCTATAGCCATTCCTTCTGGTTCGCACAGAAAATGTTTATGCGAGTCTAGAACAACGTTGAGGCCCTAGATTCAAGCTGCTATACCAAAATAAGTCACAGATAGATGTATGTTACTACAAAAGAGTTGAAGAACATCTCGAGTCTTCAGTTTTAGTATATCAATAAATTGGTGTGGTTGATTCTATATTATGTTCTTCATAGAAGGAATGCATGTGTTGCATTGTGATTAGATATTTTGAGAGGTATGTTATAATGTATTGACCCAATAAACTCATCCTTGGTTTTTTGTAGTGTGGGACAAGAAGATTACTTTGAACTCCCATTTGACAAAATTCAAAGATCATGAGTTGGTGAAGACTAAAAGGCATTCTGATGGTCAGGACCATAAAGATATCCTGAGCAATTAAGGACCACGATACAAACATGAAGTATTTAATTGTGCGACTTAGGCTCAGACAATTTATGAACCAACAATAATGCATTATCTTGATCGCTGATCACCATCACCCCATTTCAATAATTAATGAATCACTCAGTTTTGTGCATTCAAATGCACAGAAAAATAGAATCTTGAACATGAAGCCATTGATATTTCTGTTTTGTAGCTGACACGCAGTTAATGTCCAGAGCCACCAACATTTCTCTCATTTGTCAACATCTATTGTTTGCCTCTGCCGCAGTTTGCGTAATTTTCATACTACTGGATCAAGTCTACAAGTCCATGAGTCAAATTCATGTTCAGAGACTTGGACCCTGGAAATTTCTAGATCGATGACAATATACAGTCTAGTGTCAATAGTCGATACAAGAGTAGTTTGGGCTAAAAACAAAAATTGGGCCAATAGATTGGACCAGCAACAGGGAAGTCGAATGTGAGTAGAAAACCCAAACTCACATGGCCCCAAATCAAGTTTGATTCGCAATCACACCATTTAACAAAAGAAATTTAAAAAAAAAAAAAAAAATTACTGACAGTTGCACTAAGAAAATTTTCTTAATAGAATAAAAGAGTTAACGACTTTTTTCCACCCAAATAATGGCTTAATGACACTTTCCCACCTACAGGCCTTTAAAATACCACTTTAATATCCAAATTAATATCTGCGGCAAATAGAGAATAAACTTGGTCAGATTTTGGGACTTTTGAAGATGAGAGGCTGATGAGTCTTTTGGTGGTAGAATGTTGGATTTTGATGGTTAGGATTGATCGGAATTTGACTTGGGAGAGGCAACTGTGCAAAACCTAATCACTCGATTACCAGCAATTGGTAAGGTCGACAGGAGTAGAGTTTGATGGGTTTTGGTGAGTGATGATCAGGAAAGAGAATGGTAGTAGTGTGGGGTCGCAACAATGCCAAAATTGGAAACGAAACATAAATTTGAATATTAAAATAACATTTTAAAAGTATATGGGTGAGGAAGTGTCATTAAATTATTGTTTACTCTCTTAAAAAAGATAAAACATAATAATCTGCCACCATATGCTCGACATAATTTACTACTTTACATGAAGAATATATAGACTTGGCAAAACGGGTGGGTGGGCGGTACGGTCCGGGTCAAACGGTTACGGGTCCTTATACTGGTCGAGATATACGGGTCCAAAATGTTGGACCCGTGCCCATTTTGGACCCGTACCCTACCCTATACGGGTACGGTTGGACCTGCGGGTGGACCTGTTTTTTCTCTCTCCATATTTTAGTTTTTATTTCACCCCTAATAGTTTTCAATTATGACAGTTACACCCCAAAAATTCTGGCAGTTTTAATTTTTTACATTTACACCCCCTAAATCAACTACTCTAAATTCAATTCAATTTAGAATATAAACAAATAAGAATCAAAATAAACAAATAACACATAAACAAACAAACAATAACATATAATACAAAACTACAAATACCAACCAAAATAAACAAATACAAAATCACTAATACACAATTACACATAACATAAACAAACAAAATAAGTCAATAAACTATAAATACCAACTAAAATAAACAAATACATAATCCAATATTCAACAAAAAAACATTCTTAGGACAGCAAATGTTCATCCAATCATCCTATAGTGGGCGTGATAGAGTCTCTTGATTCCACAGTCTCGAGATTAGTTAATGACACATCAAGATCATCATCTGAATCATCATTCACCTCATCATCTACAAAACAATGATCAACTACAAATATTAATAAATGTAAATAATAAAATATATGAAATATTATGTTAACATGTTACCTTCAAAGTTCAAACTCATATCCATATAGCCAAGTTCGAGTGCATATCAAAGATTCTGCATTTTTTGGTCGAAGTGAGCTTCGATATTTGTTGAACACTTTACTGCCAATACTAAAAGCGGACTCCGAGGCTACGGATGTTATTGGAATTGAGAATACTACTTTTTGTTTCCTGATTTCCATAAATAAAAACTGAGCTTTGAATTAAGAAACAGAAACCAAAACACACTTGTAGACAACAAAAGACAGATTCTGTAAGTGTTTCCAACTTTGCTATGAAAAAGCAAAAGCTCCCCCACCACCACCACCCATTTTTACTTGGACTTAAATCTATCTCTCACCGCCCACTGCAATTCTTTTGATTCATCTTTTTCAAACTTCATTTTTGCCTGTTGTTTGTGGGTTTCATTTCCCATTATTTTAATCTTTGATGCCTTTTGGTGTCTTGTAAAGTTCTCTACTTTTTCTAAACATATATGATATACCAATGCCCTAACTTTTAATTAATTAATCTCTTCTTATCATTATTATTACTCTTAAAAGAATCTTAACCAAAAGATGATTGATGTAAAGATTTGACTATAATACTGTCAAAACTACATATCCTTCAAATGTATATAAGCTGTACTAAGGCATACATAGCATGACTCTTTTTTTTCCATTCATTGAATAAAAAAGGAGAAAAAGAAAGATGGCGAAATAATTGAATTTAATGGCATCAATATCACAAACTATACCTTCAAATCAATCTAATCATAAAAGCAATGCTATCTTCAACCTCCTATGGTATAATGTCTCATCCCGGCAGTGTAGTTTAAACTTATAGGCATTTTAATAAGAATGCATGAGTCAACTTCTACCTTGAAAAACAACTTTTTGGCACATATTCTTCATTTGCTCAAAAGAAATTCACATCACAATAAACCATTAAACCTGACGACTACACTGGAAATTTAAAAGTTCAAGAATTCTCATATGCGGACGTCTCCAATACTTATTTAAATCCAAACTCAACTCTCAACATAAAGAGTTAACAGAAATTGCAAAATTTTTAGTTCACTTTAAACATGTAAAGGTTCAAAATTATAGCTCACAAACGTTCAAATTCGTACTAGTAAGATTCAATATTTGAGAATGGTAAATGTCACAATTTCAACTAACATAATCAATTCATAATCCCAATCACAACACTTAAAATAACATCAGTTAGCACGATCACTAATTCCAGTAAACAAAAGCGGAACTTAGCTTATGTATATAAACTACTTGGAGTCTTGGAGCTTAGCGGTGGATTTCTTCTCGCCGAGGACGACGATATCGGTTCCACGTACTCCAACTGCGGCGTTCCCCTTACGGACGGCTTCCAGAGCGTATTCCACCTGGAAAAGAAACACAAAATCTGTCAAAAAAACAAAAACAAACACACAAAATTAGGGGTTAGGGATTCATTACCAGCCGACGAGTGACGAACTGACTATTAATCGAAGATGGAGACACCGAGACAGGGAGTTGAACTTCAAACAAAGAAGAATGATGAGAGATTGAGATGTTGCCGCGATAAAGTTACTGAGAATCTGAGAGTGAGAGATCAGAGATGTGAGAGATCAAAGATGAGATGAGACTGAAAGAGTGAGAGGCGTGCTGCTGCGTGATTGACTGAATGCGTGAAAAAATTAGGGATTCAAAATTCATTACTGCAAATACGGGTGCCCGCGGGTTCACCTGCATAAACCGTGTGTATTTGGGCTGGGTACGGGTACGGGTTTCAAAAAAAACGAGTTTAATAAATTGGACCCGTACCCTATATTTTTTACCCGGTTACGGTCCAACCCGCGGGTCCAGACCCGTTTTGCCAGGTCTAGGAATATATCTAATCTCTACATTATACGTCTAAGATGTGTGTAGTGTATCAATAGATGTATCATTATCCTCTCCTCCTTCGGAAGAAGTCCTTGAATGGTTCTGCATATCAGCAATATGATTGAGGAACTGAAGCTACAACATTGGCTTCTAGATTTTGTGTAGGATATACTCTTGATTCACTTCTATTGAAATGGTATGAAGAGTGATCCTTTTTGTCAAAATGCTTTATCAAATCGACGATTTTCGCCAGGAAGGATCATTTGGAGTAAAGATGGTGGTCATTCAAGACAGGCCAGTGTGAACAAATGAAGTTGAAGAGATGCAGCAAGAGTGCAGAAATGGAAGCAACTCCTGTGATTATAAAGAGCCCCCAGAAGCTGTACACACTGAGACTGCTACCCGAAGAAATTGTCGCGCTTTTATCTTCACAAGTTGGTTTGCTGCGAAAAGTCTTTCTCTCAATTGCTTCCATTTTATCTTTATCTTCAGTCACCTTCAAAATTGCCCTTGACATGTAAGGAACCAGTGGGGAACCTTGTTGAAAGGCCTGAAACAAGAAGATATGTATCACCATATTAATTCATTGGAATTATAGTGATCATAAAAAATATTATAAATATATGTATATATGAGAAATTTAAAGTGCGAACATCCTGAAATTTTAAATGTACAAACTAAAGGCTAACGACTAAATGTTGGTTTTGAGTTTTGCACCCTGTATCCCTGACTTTGATTTTTTACATTTCCCCAAGTCAGAGACTAGTCGCTGACTTATAGTCTGTATGTTAACAACTCTAGGATGTCTCCATTAGAAATTCACTACATAAATCTATTGCGGAAGTTCTCATTTTTTTTAATCAGCCATGTATGTATATCTTATGAAGCAAGGATACAAATTAAGGCCAAGCTTATACACAATTGAATGTTTGAATGTTATAACATGAATAAAGAATCTTACAAAGTTCAATCCGTTGGTTCTGTAGATAGGTCCGATCATCGTGAAGTTGGAGCAGTACTTATTAAGGAAGAGCTTTATGTATGGGATTCCATCAAAAATTGCAGCCACCTCTCCTTTAGACAATGCTACACTCTTCTGGGGTGTTATCAGGCCTCAATTTGTCTTCACTAAATCGCAGTTGATTAATTAAGAGATCTTTCACAAAAGAATTATTCTGATATCCTACAAAGTAGCCATGTTTTCTGATCTCTTGCACATCATCAAACAAAGGCCACAGCTGCTTCACTGTTAACATTGAAGCCAAACCTGCAGTGTAACTTTGTGTCAAGATGAGTACCACAAAAATCCATATAATCAACACAAATTTTGACAAATTGTTCACCACCTTTTCTGCTAAAACCATACATGAAAACACTATTTTTAATAAACTTCTAAGATATCACAGGATCAGAAGTGATAACAAACATTGAGATTATGTATGAATATAAATTATATTACATAACGAGACACAATATTTAATGTGGGTTTGTTACCTAAAATCGGTTATATATAAATATAAATGACAGAGCAGATTTTTCTTAACTACGTTTTAGAAATTTCATTTTATATATTATATAATTACTTAAAAAACACACACATATAAATATATATTCTGAATTAAAAATGATAACTACTGTTGTACATCATCCATCATGCCGAACTCTCATAACCTAAAATTGATTCTAATTTCTAAAATGATCTCCATTAACAATAAAACGAACCAAAATATCTCAATATAAACTATTATAAACCTTTCAATTTTATGCAGAAGAAAGAAATGTAATCAGTTTGGAAGTTAATTACTGTGAGCAAAGACGAGTGTGGAGAAGGAGAACCAAAATATTGTGCCAAGTTGATGCTCTGGAGGTCCTCTGAATTCGGTGTTTATACGATGCTCAAGAACCCATATAACCAAACCTGTTAAAATGAAGACTAAGCCAGTTGTTAACCAAAGATCCAAACTCAATGGCTTTAAGAATATCCAGAAGTCCTTTCTTCTCATCATCTTTCACCAAAACCACCATTGACACTCCAGATTCTGAATAGGGCAACGTAAAATCAACATAAGTTGACCGGTTTGCTACAATTGTTGTGTCCCCCACTACAGCATCATATTCCTGCAACAGTATGATTATAATTAAAGGAAAATATTAAATGCAGCAGTCGTAACTGAAAAAACTGAAAATTTATTTTTAGTATTCATCAGCACCAACCTGATATTTGATTTTATAGAGAAGTTCATCGTAAGTCCCCGCTATCGTCCCATTTTTTCCGAAGGGGATGAACTTATGCGGGAGGGAAAATTCCAGAACATCCAATACTGCCATAAACACTTCATAGGAGAACCCTGAAATTTTATGCTCATCGTTCACATCAGTTTCGTTTTCTACATTGATAAATTCAGTAAAAGCATTTCTCACTGGAATCCCGATCCTCAATTTATTATTGGGCGGATTTATAGTATTGTCTCCACGCCAGACTGGGTTCTTCAGCTTTGAGTTTACTGCCTTATTACCATTATCATTCAAATCTCGCTGAAGTCCTTTCGTTTGAGTCCAATATCCGATAATTCTCCCATGCTTTCCAACGACATTGAATATTTCAAATGTTGAAGGTTGCAGTTGCCCTTTGACCAAGTGAAATTCTCCACTTACGCCGTCGAATGTTGTGTTTAGCAAAGCGTTAAGCAGCTTTCGGCCATCTTCAAATGTTCCCAACGCTGCAATATCAACTTCATTCTCACCAGTATTCGACGTCGTAAAGCCTGAATGTGCCATGCCAGCCTTTTCAACCGCCGCAGCCACCGCCCAAACAGTGTCGTATGCCCACAATCCGAAGAGGTTTTGTCCCTTAATTGAAGATTTCAATTTGGAAACTTGGAGCTTCCTTGAAGAGGGTATAAACGGCCTTAAACCCAATACGCCTTCCATTGAATTGATTCCTTTGGAATCAACAGGATCTAACAAAGACGATAACCCTTCAGTGACGATCCATGCATAGCCTTCGTCCATCATTCCTGATTTCTTTGCCTGTAAAAAGAGCTTGGAACCGACGGAAGCAGTCATATGAACTAAGAAAATTCTCGTCTGCGCATAATTTTCTTTCAAACTCTCGAGCTTCATCCGAATTTCACTGTCACCGGAACCCGGTGAAATGACACATCGATGAAGTACTCGAGCGTTAACTTCTCGCAAGGCATCGGTTAAGTACGGGATCAAGCCATTGCCATAATTTGTATCTTCATAGATGAGTATGAGTTCCATCCAACCATATGATTTTAAAATGTCGGCTATGGCTTTTACTTGACAGGAATCATCATGGGCAGTGCGAATGAAAAATTCGTTCTTGGTGGGAGAAAGAGAGGGACTTGTGGCAGAAAATGAGATGATTGGGACGTTAGTTTTTCTTCCGAGATCGATTAAGAACTGAGCTTCTTCTGATCTTTGAGGTCCTATGATTGCATGCACCTTTTCATTCTTCATCAAATCTAAAGCTGCAAAAAAGTTAATAATATAATTTAAATTTTGAGAAACCACTAAAAGGGTCTACAAAGAGACCTAATCCAATAATAATACTATACGTTAAAAATAGTTAATGTCAACTCAATATCTCTCAACATTATTAAATAAATGAATAAAAATAAATGTTTTATAAGGAGTAAAAGAAAATTTAAGTCAAAATTTAAATCATAATACCCATATATATGAAAAAAATTTACAATAAATACTAAAAAATAGAATTTTTACAGTTTCCAATACAAAAAAAAAAAAATGATAATTTTTTATCTTTTAGTGTTAGTCAATAAAAATTGTCCCTAAGTCCTCGTCTTGAGGCTTACATCACTTCTAATTTTATTTTATTTTATTTTATTTTTTTCTTGTTGTAACATGGCTCTAAACTTACCGACACCACATATGTTAGATATGCCACACATTCAAATAATTCCGCCTACCGCACAACATAAACTACTTTATTTTCTTCAATAATTGCTAACCTCTCACACTTCATCTTTACCAACACTTATTATATTTTCTGAGCTAATTAATAACTTACTTAAACTGATGGTTCATAATTCAGTTTAAGAATGAACCAAGGTTTTACCTGCCAAAGCTGCCACAACAACATCATTTTGGGAATCCCTGGTGACGAGTGAGGTTTGTTCGAACATGATTGTTCACAGCATAGAAATGGGAGAGTGGCATGGATATATACCTCTGTGCTATTCTTCCCACACTAGAATTCAAATCTAGGATTACTCCCACTCGCACTGTGTCGACCTTCGAAGCCAAGGCTCCTTCACATGAAGAGATTAGCAATACAAAGAAGAAGAAGAAGAAGAAGAAGAAGCAATGGTTCAGTTTCGCCATGAACTATATTATTAAAGCTCTAGATTACTGGCAAACAGGTGTATTATTCTCATATTAATACTTGATGTCAAATTTATATTTATAGACTGGTGTGTGGATTAAAGTGACAGAATTCAGAAGATAAGGACTTACTTGATATTTAGTTAAGTAACAACAAAACACAGTCGTTTTGTGTCTCTTAAAGCTGAACGAATTTTCTTCTCTAAGTTCACTTCCCCTTTTTCTCTTCACTTCATTCAACTACTGTCGTTACTTAAAGTAGCTGCCAACCCTCATTGTAATTCATTCACTCTTTTACTCAATTGATTATAGTAATTGAAGCCAAATTTCTTTCTCGTTTTCTTTCAATTTACAAATCTTTCATGGTATCAGAGCCAAAGACTAACGTCAATGGCAAAGATCTCAGATACTAATCACTCTGAAACTAGCTACGAAAGGATGATTCACAGCTCTTCAAGCTCAGTTAGCTCAGCCTTTCCAACAAGTCTTCAGGTTGTTACTCCAAAATTGACCAGAGACAACTATCGCGACAACTATCGTTTTTGGAAATCACAAGTGCTCTCAACCGAGGGAGCTCATGAGCTTGAGAATCATCTCACAGGTCTTGTATCCTGTCCTGAGCCTTTAATTACTTTGGTAATGACATATTGCATGAATCAGGAGAAATTAGTTTAAAAGAAAAAGTTAAGGAAAAAATTAATCCTGACTATATTTCTTGGAAGAGGGCTGATAAATTCTTGGTCACATGGCTATTAGCGTCAATCTCTGAGTGTATGTTTGCCTCAGTTTTCAAATGTCAATCAGCTACAGCAATTTGGTTAACCCTAGAAAGTGAGTTCTTAAATGATTCTAAGTCTAGAGCTCTTCAGTTGAAAACCTTATTTCAAACTACTTAGAAAGGTCATCTGAGCATTAGTGATTATGCAAAAGATGAAAGGGACAGCCAAGAGTCTGTCAGCTAGTGGCCAAGTAATTTCTGATGAGGATTTGTTACAGTTTATACTAGATGGACTTGGTCTAGAATTTGATGCTGTAATTGTTAATCTCACATCAAGAATATAGTCTAAGTTTGATTCAGTGACTTTACAAGAAGCTCAATACTTGCTTCAAAAGTATGAGATGAGGATTGAAAAATTTAATTCAGTTGAGTTTCTAAACAGTTCTGTTAATATGGCCACTATTAGCAATTCAGGAATCCATTCATCCCCTGTCAACTTTTTACCTACATCAACACCAACATCAATCATTCTTAACCAACCTACTGGTGCCTTCAATTTATCACCAGTATTCACCTCCAATTCTACTACTCAACACACTACCAATCCTTATATTAGACATCAATATCCTACCCCTGTCAATTTTCAACACCTGAATGTGCCTTTGATAAGTGAGCAGTATAATTCCTCAGCCAACATTGGATAGTATGGAGTTCCCTTCACCACCTATAGGTCACCGGTTTTATTCCTTATGGACGAGGTAGAGGTAGAGGAAATCCTAAAGGAAAACCTATCTGCTAAGTCTGTAATAAAATGGGGCACATTGCTGTGCAATGTTATCACAGGTACAACTCTATGTATAATGGTATACCTCCACCCTTTGAAGGTCAAAATCCTGGTGGTAATCCAATCGGTGCTAGTGTTTTTGGTGGTAATCAAGTCAGCACAAATGATTTTCCTTCAGTCAATCAACATGGTGGTTATCAACATACACAGCAACAACAACAATCCACAATGAGTCATAGTCAGCCTATACCAAACCTTCACATACAACAGCAGCCTCTACCAAGCACTACCCATTCACACTCATCCTATAAACTACCTAGTCAACAACCATCTAACACCATACCAAGTCAAGCATATTTTACTGCTCCTCAATCTTTTTCCAATCCTGCCCTTCCTATTCATATCTCATCAACACCAATTCAAGATCCAGCATGGTACATGGATTCTGGAGCAACAGATCATGTCACCTCTGATTTGAATCAACTGAGTGCAAGTAGACACTATGATGGCCCTGAACAGCTTCAGGTTGGCAGTGGTGACTTCCTCAATATATCTCATGTTGGTTTTTCACTCTTGCCTAGTACTTTACAATCCAAATCCTTATATTTGAAAAATGCTCTTTGTGTTCCTCGTATAACCAAGAATTTACTTAGCATTTCGAAATTTACTAAGGGTAATAATGTTGTCGTTGAATTTTCTGCTACTTGTTGTGTGGTTAAGGACAATGCTACCAAACAGGTATTGCTGCAGGGAGACCTTAAGGCTGGATTGTATCAATTGAACCTATCAACTTTTCCATTACAACCCAAGTCTGTTAACACTTCATTAGCCTCTGATAGTTCATCCACAATACAGTGTCACTTAGGCAAATCAACACTTACTAGGACTTCTATTGAGAATAAAAATGTTTCTCTTAAATCCAAGTGTACTGAAAATACATATTCTAGTCACTCCATACTCTCCTCATGTAATAAAGTCGATGAGTTTACATTCCCTTCATGTAATAAGAACAGTGATGAGCATCCTGTTGAATTAGTTTCTAATAGTTGTAAAGATTTGACTAGTAATAATAAAACAGATTTATTCTTCACTGAGCTAGCTATGTTGAATTTACATTCCACTGTTAATTCTAGTTCTGTGAATATGCATTCTAATTCTGAAATTTGTTTGTCTGAATGTTTTCCCACTGATGATGATGCACAACTTAATGCTTTGTATACTACTTCATTGCAATCCAAATCTGATTCTATTACTGAATATGCTACTGCAAATTTGCATGATGTTTCCTCCTCTGATTGTATGTCTTCCTTGCCTTCTTGCTGTTCTGATATTGACAAAACACACACTGAATTTATATCTAAAACTGTTTCTGATAACATGTGTTCTTTTCTTGATAAGGACTTTATAACACTACAAGAAAACTGGCATTCTGCGTCTAGCAAAATTAGATGCAGAAAGTCACATTTAGACGCTAAGCCATTTTTCGCGTCTAAATTTGGTTGTCACCCCTTTACTTGCAGTAGGCTGGTTGCAGATTCATAGCGCGTCTATATTGTGGTTTAGACGCAAAAAGTTTTTTTTTTGCGACTAGCAAAATAGTCATTAAATGCTGGTCAAATTAGTCCCCTAACTTAGACGCTAAAAGTTCAAGGGTAATTTGGTAAAATTGTATAGCGACTAATCAATTAGTTGCAAAATGTCAGTTTTAGTGTCTAATAATTTGTCACGAATCCCACACAAATTAGACGCCAAAGGTGTAAGGGTAATTTCGTAAAAGGCTTTTGCAACTATTTTGTTAGTCGACGAATGTATCTATTAGTGACCAAAATTTAGTGGCTAATTGTAACTCTTTTAGACGCTGAATGTAGAATCCAAATGATTTTCGCGACTATTTTATTAGTGGCCAAATGTATCTTTTGGTGACCAAAATTTAGTAGTTAATTATAGTAATTTTAGATGCTGAATGTGGAATCCAATAGGTTTTCGCGTCTATTTTATTAGTGGCCGAATGTATCTTTTAGTGACCAAAATTTAGTAGTTAATTATAGTCATTTTAGACGCTGAATGTGGAATCCAATTATGATAAATTACTGCTTGCTACTACAAAATTAGTTGCAGAATGTGTTTTTTTTTTTAGAAAATAATTACTGGCAAAAGCATTTTGTATTGACTTAGTTTATACATTCAACATCAACAAAATAATCCATCACAATATAAAAATCTGAACACTAACATCAAATATCATATTTTCATATATATATAGTCCATACAATTGTTTATCTTATTTTCTTGTTGTTGGACTATGCGCCTTAACTTTGCTTCTGCTCCTTCAAGTAAGATGAGCTGCTCCTTCAAGCATTATTGCACGAATGTATCATTTTTTCCTACCATCAATTCAATGCATAATCAATAAGTCAAGCAAGAAACTCAATTATTACAAATAAATTATAATTATTCAGGGGTATACAATATGTGACAAAAACTTATGAAATGGCAATAGAAAAGAAAGACTACTCCTCAAAGTTCACAGAACGTATTGCAGCACCAAACCAAAATCAAATTGATGGAGTAGAAAAGCAAATATCTCACAGATTAACAATCTAAACTTCAATTCCCTAGTTTAAAATTATAAACTAAGTTAAATTTCTTCTTTCATTCAGCCAAATGTGTTTTTGTAGAATACAACCTTATTCATAAAGGCTATAAATGTTTGAAATCTGATGAAAAAATAGTCATCTCACCTATGCCAATAATCTTGGTTTTAATTCAAGGTCTGATTTTGGTCCCAATTTCTGTACTTTTGATTGTTCATCTGATACATTGCATACATCATCTTTACTATTCACCATTGTTTAGCATGCTGTCCCTCGGTTTCAACTCTTCCTATTGTCACCTCATTAAATTCAATCCCTTCAAATTCAGCCTACATAAGTTAAATTTCTACATAAGTTTACCAATATCATAACTTTACCAGTGTTTGCAGTGTAATTTTAGTTAACCAATATCATAAATTTCTACATAAATGTATGGGAGGTTAAAAGATAGCAATGAACTAAAAAAAAATAGTGTCAAAAAACTCATAACTAACCTTTATGTGAGCTGAGGCCTTGTTAGTTGTTGTGAAGACCCCAGAAGATTCAACAATATACTCAGCCCCATAATTGCCCTAAGGGATCTCAACCGGGTCCCTAGGTAGAGAGTTAAACGTTAGACCTTAAGTAGAATCAATTACTTATGTTTCCTGAGATGGGTGATGGAGTTAATTTACAATCCATAGAGTTAAACGTTAGACCTTAAGTAGAACCCATAATAACTCCTAACTGTTATGGATATATATGCACACATATTTAATCAACATAGGTTTGAGGCATGAAGATTCATGGAAATCTTTATTGATTTCTCTAGTTAATTCCTAATTTGCAGAGTCCTTGGTTAATAAGAAAGTGAGGAAAAAGAAAAGTTAAGAAAAAACAAGAAAGAGTCAAAATATATGAAGGGAATATCTTGGAGAAAATGATTGGGGATGTATTAATGATTAGTAGAACGCCTAATAATCCAAGATAGAATCTCATATTTGTAATTTGTAATCTACACAAATTCATTGAAGCATCTATCACATTACACAATTGCTCTGTCTCCCGAGCTTGTCCATCATTTTAGAACAAAGTAAATCAAAGGCAAATATAACAGGCCAGAAATATATATTAATAGACTCAGCTTGTGCATAATTGATTGCAGTAACAACACAGTTACAAAGAGCACAAACAGATCCAACAAAATCCTTGAAGCTACCAAAAGGCTTATAATTTTGTGATGCAATATAAAACCAAGATAACCTCCTCCTCCTCCATATCCAGGTAACTTTTTCCTTTCTCCCTTTATAAATAAGCTCAAGAGTGCATATAGTAATACACCAGTCTTTCAAACAATCGAGAGAGCAAAAAGTTAGCCATTTACAATTACAGTGTGGGAACCTCTTGACCAAATTAATTTATTACAAACAGAAGAATTGTTGTAGATATAACTTAATTATTTGAAACATCTATATGGAACATACCACTTTTGCATCAATGATTTAAAATGCTAACAAATAAACCTCAATCACAAAGAAGTTCTATTTTAGATTTTGCACCAATGATTTAAAATGCTAACAAACAAATCCCAATTACAAAGAAGTTTTATATTAGAAAATAATTTTAGTACGCAAAACCTTAATATTTCCTGCCTCCAATGAATCTTAATGATACAGGAAAATGCTTTTTAAGAATAATTTATATGCGAAATTTTGTTTTTAACATAGACAACCAGACCACAACTCAACAACAAACTAAGTTCTTACTCTCTAACATGTCTACATTCATATGAATAGAACAAAAGTCAATCAAGTTGTCTTAAAAGAAAATTTGAGATGGCCCATCTCATTAAAACAACCTCCATCATTCGCTTACCATCACCGCTGACAATGTACCACCCCACTGCCACTTACCAATACTACTCTCTACTGCCATGCTCTATCACTACAACTATGAACAATCACATCAACTTTTTCTTGTCATCATATCCACTTATCTGGGGACCAAATCACTCAAAGGTGTTGCGGAACTAAGCAATTCGGTTTTTTATGGATGTAATAGACTTATTTTTCTGACAATTGATAATAGCTAATAATCTCAAATTATGGTCAATCAATTTTAAAAGAGCTATAAATCATTGTAAGTTTTTCCTTGGTGAAAACTATTAGAATTCTATGGAGGCAGTGATTGAGATAAGGGAAAAAATATCATTATCTGTTATTGGATCAATTGGTGGATGAAAGAGAGAGGCTGGCAGTAGCAATAATATCAGCAATGGATAAAGGAGAGAAAATGCATCAATTAAATGACTTTTTCTGTAAGCCATGGCCCAGGAAAGCGAGTTATATAGTTAGAGAGACATGAGCGATTGAATTCTTAAAGGAAAATTAGGGACAACAAAATTTGTTATTGCTCTTTCACAATCGAACTTATATACCATTCTTTTATAGAAAGAGTTAAAAGATGTTATTGTAACTATGCAGCACAATTAAAATGTGTCAATTAACAAGTCATATATAAGGAACCATAAATATCCGTTATTCCTTATGCCACATCATATCTTCAGCCGTGTGCCTTGACATGAATAGTCGTTGGAGTCTAGGTTTCAATGGGAAGTAACCCAAAACCAATTTTTTTGCCCTTTCCATCATTAATCTTATATCTAGGTTCATCACATACAGGACATTTATCAGCATTCGCATGCTCCTTCCAAAATAATGCACAATCAAACTTACATGCATGTATTGATTCATATCCTAAGCCTAATTGTTGCACAATTTTTCTAGCTTCATAGTAGGGTTCGGGGAGATTGGATCCTTTAGGCAACACACTTTTTATCAACTGTATTATCAAGTCACATGATTTATCAGTCATGTGACTGATGGCTTTTATATGCAACAATTTAACTATGAACTCTAGGACTGAGATGTTGGTGCACCCTGGATACAATTCTTGTTGAGCATATGTAAACATGTCATCAAATTTCTCATAGTCTACACTCTTAAGATTATGCGCTGTACTACCACTACATTTGATGAATTCCCATCCATATGCATGTTTACTGGACCACGAGCATCATTAAGCATTTCCGTGATGTCATCATCATCTTCATATTCATTGTCCACTTCATCGCCAGACATGACGTCAAATATGGTTCCAACATTCATGTGTTCCCTGTGAAAAGTCCATACATCATAACTTCTTGAAAACCCATGTCTATACAAATGTAGTTGAATGGTGTATATATCATGTGATCTTGTATTCAAACAAGTTCTACATGGGCAGTGGGTCTTACCCTCACTATCCAAATGTTGTTTTGCAATGTCTATGAAAGAGTCAATTCCTTGAATATATTCATCGCACAACCTATTAGACAACCAAATCCATCTTCTATCCATTGTGATCTTCTAGGTTCGCAAACAAAACATAAATTCGGTATCATAAATATGTTCTATCACAAAGACAATAATCAACCCAATTAAACCACATTCATGCATACAAACAATATAGTACTAGTGATAATATAAATGAGTATAAATGATCAATAAATTAATTAAATATCAATTTACGTAACTTATACCTTCTTTTTTATTGTTGTAGTAGCAGTGGTGCCCACACTCTTCTTAGCCTCGGTCTTCAAGCCAACTTTAAGATTCTCAAATACCTTTGTTAAAACAAAAAAAATTAGGTTATAATTTTATAATTTATCAAGAATATGTCATTTTCCTTATATGAAAAAAAATACCACACTCTAAATTTTAAGTGAATGCATTACAAGTCAATTAAGTACATTATGGTTCTGATAGAAACCCAAGGTTTCCCTGCAAGTTCAATCACAGACCATCACGCAATTCACTCTGAACTCCAATGCTCAGCAACTCAGAATTACCAATCACACCAGAATAGGCTAAATACTTCACATAATTGAATACAGAAGCAATACTAAATAGCCTTAATTTCTATATTGAATAACACTCAGTAACATCACTGTTCAAAAAAATGCATCATCCACTAAAGTTAAGCATAATGAGACAGTAATATTAAGCCTGAATAATCAAACAGTAATGCCAAAATGTTCACTAAAGTTGGAATGGAAGAAAATGTTGGCAGCTCATCTTGCAGTTAAAACATGAAAAAGAACAACTTTTTGTGCCTAAAATATGGTGCTTTTCTCTTTTCTATCTTAACGTATTTTCTTTTACAAATTTATATTCTTTAAATATTTTAATTTAAGCTGTTTGATGTGTTCTTCAGATTAGTTTCCAAGAGTTTAAAAACAAGCTACTTGAACCTGGTCTGGTGGATAAAATTGTTGTTTCAAACAGATCAGTTGCCAAAGTGTATGTGAAAAACACAGAAAAGCAATGCAAATGAAACCGATGATGAGTTTAAACAGGTGCCAGTGAAGTGAACTGGTTTCAAGAATTGATGAGGTTTGCACCAACAACCAGACAAGCTAATGAAACAGCTAGTGATCCCAAGTTCCAACCTTCAATAAAAAGATCAATCCATAGAAAGGCATGCACAAACACACACACACACACACACACACACACACACACAGGGGAGAAGAGAATGTAAACTATAACTGGAAAAAAAAAGGGTATCTTGCCATTGAATATATAACTCCATTAAGTTTGGCCTATGGTTGAATAATAAAATTTTCAGATTTTTTTTTCACATATTGATTCTGACTCAGAAGGTCTCAAAGTTATTGGTTCTACAAAGCTAGCATATCATTATCATACTTTTCCACAGCCGGGCTACCAAAAATCTATATCACAAGTATTGTATGGTTTGAAAGGCATAAAACAATCTTTAGACAATCAATGGTCTAGAAACTAACCGAAAAAACAAAAAAACGCAAAAGTTTAACACAAACCCAACAGAACACCAAAGTAATCTAAGGTTCAGACAGGTCAATGGCATTACTGATATCAAATGGTCAATCCAACATAAATAGTCCAACCAAACAATAGATGTGATTGATTTGAGTTGTGGAGCAAAGAGAAGCAACCCATGATTCCTTAAACGCCACCTCAAAATCGGCACTCCTTAAACGCCATCTCACACGCCACCTCAAAATTGGCAATCCTTAAACGCATTCTAACACTTCTACCTTGACACCATAGCAACCCATGATTTTTTTTTTTTTTCAACTACCCCCTTAATATAAATAATTGAATAGCAGGGTATTTCATAAATAGATGAACATATAATATTAACATTAAACAATCAAAAATCTGTTTTATGTTTCTGTGAAAATTTAATCGAATATGATTTTTCCTTTTAAGCAATTTTAAAGGCCATAATAAACAAAAGGGAAAAATTTATAAAGGCCAATTTTCTCCAGAACAGACATGAACCCATCATCTCAAAATTACACAATAAACACAAGGGAAGAGAGGTTGAGAACTCAAAGAAGAATGTTTTGCGAATAAACAAAACCTGCCATGAAAATGCAAACTTGAAAATGTTGTGTACATTACCTATAATCCGAAGCCAAAAAGAAAGATGCACCAAGCACATAACAAGCATATTACTTATAACCTGAAGCATTTATTTAACCATTGTTTGAGAGTACAGGAAAATGTACCCAAAATGAAAAGACATAAAAACAAAATCTACTGTTGAAATAGACTGAAAACACACGCATATATCACCAAAGAAATAATTTTCTGAAATGGTAAAAAAGAAAATACCAGATTGGTTCTCTTTGCTCCACAACTCCAATCAATCACAGCTACTAATTTTCTGAATTGTCTGAAATCAGCAAAATAATCCAAAAGTGAAATGAAGAAATAGAGAGAAGAAGAAGTTTTAAGTTCAAAGCTAAGGTTGTTTACCCAGAAAAAAAAAAAAAAAAAAAAAAAAAAACCTAAATAGTTGGACGAATGGTGACTCACAGAGATAGCTTTCTTCTTGTTATTGCAGGGTTCTTGAGAATGGAGTCGAGGTTGGTTCTAAGGCTGAGTGCGGAACCCTTCCCTTCCGGCAACGAGGAGCTTCGGTTTAAGTAGCGTGGCAGTGTCGAAGGCTGGACGCAAGATCTTGCTTCGGGTTCTTGAGAATGGTCTCGAGGTTGGTTCTAAGGCTGGTCTCCGGAACCCTTCCCTTCAACAGAGCTTCAAGCAAGTAGCGGTGTCGAAGCCGAAACCGCAAGATCTGCATAGCACGCAGGAGCTTGTCTCGTCCCGCTACTCTCTGTGATGATTGATGTTGGTTACAATGTGCTTTTTTACATTATATAGGCTCACTCTAGTTCGATATTCTTGTGATTTCGAATGATAGCTGGTAGGGGATTTGCGTGGAGAAGACAAGATCTAGGTAAGGTTATGAGATTGGGAATTTGGGGAAATAGCTAGGGATTTGCGTGGAGAAGAGATTGGGAATTTGGGGAAAGGCTTGCTTTATATAGGTTAGGTTTTTTTGTAAATAATTTTAAAAAGTAAGGCTTTTAATTAGTTGTTTAATTTTTAAATATAATTATACTTTGCAAACAAATAGATTTAAATCAATTTGTAACTAAATATTTAGTCAGGAAAGCATTAGTCATAGTTGCCTATAATTGAAGTCTGACGGAAACACGCCATTTTTTTTTGTAGGGGGAAGGAGGGGGCAACATGAATTTTTCAATTAAAATTGGCAACTAAACCAAATTTAGTTGCTGTATATAATTTTTTGTAACTATTGTTAATATGAACACAAACATTGGTTGCTAAAAATACCTTGGGGCCCTTATAATTATTGTCCAAATATGGGATATTTTGGTAATTTCATTTTTCTGTAACTAATCATAATAGTTACTAATAAATTCCTAATTATTCGCAACTAATTTAGCTACTAAGGGATAGTTGCAAAAAATTGTTTTTCGTAACCAATAATGTAGATGCAAAATATAATATTTTAGATGCAAATTGTCAAATTATGGAAGGGAAAAATCGCCTGCTAAAAATGGCAACTAAATTTATTAGTCACTAAAACAACATGTTCTGCGACTAACAAAATAGTAGCAGAACATTAACTTTAGACGCCAAAAGTTGGAATATGTGGACCCTGAAATTTTAATCCTCTTTGCCCGACCAATCGCAATTTAGTTGGTAAATGTAGCCTTTATGAAACTAATTCTGGTTAGTTGCTAAAAAATTGGTTGCAGAATGTAGTTTTTCTTGTAGTGTTAATTATTTGATACAACCTGCTGTGCACATAACAACCATTAGGACTGCTAATGACACTTCTGCTCTTAGGATTGCTAATGAAACTTTTGCTTCAACATGGCATAAAAGATTAGGTCATCCTCATAATGAGGTATTTAAGAAAATTATGATCACTTTAATTCATCCATACCAACATTTTGTGATGCTTGTCAACTTAGGAAAGATGCATAGGAACAATTTTCCCATTTCTCACTCAAGAGCCACCTCACCTTTAGAGTTAGTCCATAGTGATGTTTGGGGACTTACCCCTCAAGTTTCTTTTGCAGGTTTTCGATATTATGTCCAATTTATTGATGACTATAGTAGATTCACTTAGCTATTTCCTCTAAGAACCAAGAGTGAAGTTAGGTCTGTTTTCATTAGGTTTCATCACTTAGTTGAAAGGCAATTCAGTTTGAAGCTTAAGTGTTTACAATCGGATCAAGTGGGTGAATATAAGGGTCTGATTTCTTACCTCACCAATGCTGAAATTTAGTTTAGGCACTCTTGTGCTTATATTCACCAACAAAATGGTAGAAGTGAGAGAAAACATAGACATGTAGTTGAAACTGGTTTGACCCTACTTGCACATGCCTCTATGCCTTTACAGTTTTGGTGGAATGCTTTTGATACAGCAGTTTTCTTGATTAACAGGATGCCCTCTTCTGTTCTTAATTTTCATTTCACCTTATCAAATTCTGTTTCATAACCTTCCTCTTTATTCAACTGTAAAAGTGTTTGGATGCACATGTTATCCATATCTAAGAGATTATAATCAACATAAGTTTAGTTTTCATTCTGAAAAATGTGTTTTCATAGGCTATAGTTTAGGACACAAAGGGTTTAAATGTTTAAGTTCAATAGGTAAAGTTTACATAACTCCTAATGTCAAATTCAATGAGTTAGAATTCCCTTTTGCTCATCATTTTAGTGTCTCTAACTCTACTCAAACAAATTCAGACCCTTCTACATCTACCAACCTCATTAGGAGTTTTCCCTTTGTGTCTGTCAAATCATCAAGGCCTTCTGATACAAATCCTGCTGATGGAAGTGTCCTTGCTGCAGTTTCATGTGGTCGTAACAGTTCATGCTTAACAATTGGTCAGAATCATTTGACCTCACATTCTACATCCTCAAAAACCAAAATTGCACCTCAACATATTGATAACTCTCTTTCATCAGCCTCAATACAAAAACAACACATTGAAAACCATATTTCATCAGCCACATTACAGAAATCAGCATCCTCTTGTCCCTTAGTTGTAGATTTTACCTCTTACCCAATGTTGTCTTCTTCCTCGCAAACAATCGTATTCCCCGAAGTTGTTCCCTGATCCATCACAAGTAGCCCATCGCACTTAATATTCCAAAAATCACTCAAAACACTCATCCAATGGTGACTAGAACCAAGTCTAACTGTCTTCCTCAGCCTAAAACCATTCTTACCTCCAGCTCACTTGTCAACTCATCCATCTCTTCAGTTGTTGCTGAACCAAGGTCTGTTAAAGAAGCATTAAGTACTGCTGAATGGCAGGCTGCAATGGAGAGTGAATTTATTGCTCTACTCAAGAATAAAACCTGGTCCCTTGTACCTCCTACTGATAATATGAACATAGTAGGAAATAAATGGGTTTTTAAGGAATTAAATATAACCCAGATGGCTCCCTCTAAAAATACAAAGCCAGGCTGGTGGCAAAGGGTTTTCAGCAAACTCCAGGTCTTGACTATTTCGATGACCTTCAGCCCAATAATTAAGCCATCCACCATTCGCATAATTATTACTTTTGCCATCACTAATGGGTGGGATATTCAACAAATTGACATAAACAATGCTTTTTTGAATGGTACTCTAAAAGAGACATTGTTTATGAAACAACCAGAGGGTTTTGAGCATTCTGAATTTCCTGGACATGTTTGTAAATTGGAAAAGGCTTTGTATGGGCTCAAACAAGCTCCTAGGGCATGGTTTGACAAATTAAAGGTTGCTTTGGTTGATAAAGGATTTAGAAACTCAGTGGCAGATTCCAGCCTATTTATTCTTCAAGAAGGAAGCCAAATGACTTATCTTCTCATCTATGTTGATGATATTATGATTACTAGAGGTAACAAGGAGTTTATTCATACTCTGGTTAGAGATCTTGATGCTCAATTCTCTCTCCAAAAGTTTTTGGATCACTTCACTACTTTCTTGGAATACAGGCCCCTCGAACTGATCAAGGTTTGCATCTCAAACAAACCAAATATATTCTTGATTTACTTGCTAAAACAAGAATGGCTGATGCACACCCTTGTCCAACACCTCTTGTTGTTGGTACTAAACTATTTTCTGGAGATAGTGAATGCTTTCAAGATCCTACTTTGTATAGGAGCACAGTTGGTGCTTTACAATATCTTACACTCACTAGACCTGATATAAGCTTTGTTGTTAACAAACTTAGTCAATATTTGCAAGCTCCCACCGAAATTCAATGGCAAACTTGTAAAAGGGTCCTTAGATATCTTAAAGGCACTTCAAATCATGGTATTCAATTAAGACCAGCAGCATCAATGAGTGTTGAATGCTATGCTGATGCAGATTGGGGAAGTAACATTGATGATAGGAGGTTAACTAGTGGATTCTGCATTTTCTTGGGTCCAAATCTGATTCAATGGAGTTCTAGAAAGCAAAGGGTTGTTGCTTTGTCATCAACCGAAGCTGAATATACAGCTCTAGCCAATACAGCAAGTGAAGTTTCCTGGTTAAAAAGTATTTTCTCATAATTAGGCTTAAGCTTTCCACCCCTATTATATGGTGTGACAATCTTAGTGCAGGAGCCCTAGCATCTAATCCTGTATTTCATGCCAGGACTAAACACATTGAAATTGATGCCCATTACATAAGAGATCAAGTTTTAGCCAAGCAGCTTATTGTTCAATATGTACCTAGTAAGCTGCAAATTGCAGATGTCTTAACAAAAGCTCTCTCCATTGCTCAGGTTCTTGAGTTAAAGGCTAAACTTAATGTTGTCGATCTGCACTATTCCAATCAAAAGGCTCTCTAAAATGCTCAGATGTGGTGGTACCTGAAATGGCAAAAATTTTGTTCTTTTCTGCATCAGTTTGATGACAATCATTTCTGCTTTAGTTTGATGGCAATCTGCAGTGCTCTAATATGGTGCTTACTGATTGATTGATAAATTGTTGTTCTTATTATTAGAAGTGTTCTGCTGCAGTGGTGACTGCCATGTAGTTTTATTGCTTATGGATTGTATGTGTGGAAATATTGATGGTGAAAGTTTTTTTTTGTGCTGAACTTTTTATGCCAATGCTGGAAGTTGTGTGTGCAACAATGTGATGTGTACGTAACAATGGTGATGGTTAATGCTGGAGGTTGTTGTGTGAGCTGAAGGTTGCTGTGTGTGCTGATTCATTTGTAAAATGGTGAATTGGTATATGCTAGAGGCTGTTGTGTGAGCTGAAGGTTGCTGTGTGTGCTGATTCATTTGTAAAATGGTGAATTGGTATATGCTGGAGGTTGTTGTGTGAGCCGAAGGTGAATTGGCAGTTTTATGATTTCTGGTGAAATGTTTTCTTCTGCAGCTTTGTAGTGGTGCTGTTTTTCGGTAGTGCAATGATGTTTGCAGTTTTACAGTTTGTAGTTTTGTGGACTGAATTAACAGTGGAATGCTGGAATGTATTTTTTGCAGCTTTGTGGACCTGAAGGTTGGCAACGTGGAGTAATGATGGAGTAATGTCGGTGGCTACTTGTTGCGTTTTATAGTTTGCGTTTGTGGTGGAATTCAGTGGAGTGCTAGAATGTATTTTTTGCAGCTTTGTGGACTAAATTAACAGTGGAGTAATGGTGGTAAAAGCATTGTTGTTTCGCGGTTTCTTGATTTGAGTTTCTGATTTGTGGATTATGGTTCTGGGTGAATTGGTGGAGTCTTGGAATGTATTTTTTTTTTTTTTGCAATTTTATAGTTTGCAGTTTTGTGGACTGGATTCAGTGGAGTGCTGGAATGTTTTTTCTTTTTTGCAGCTTTGTGAAGAGTGTAAATCAGAGAAAGATTGTTTTAGATTTTTTTGCAGATTGTGAAGAAATGTTGTTATGTATTGGAATAGCATGAGAAGTTAGAAACAGAGTAGTTTGGTTTGAGGGAGCATGTTGACCAAGCTGCTGCTGAAGTTTTAATTTGCCGCCGTCGCCGCTTGAAGTTTTTAATCATGTTCTGCTTGGATGAAGAACAAAACTCGCACCGTTTAAGAATAAGTGATACGACGCGCTTTTCTTTATGTTAGAGTGTTGCTTTAGGCAACTGCCTAAGACACTTATCGTGTCTTTCTTCTTTATAAGAAATATGGGTATAAAGTGTACAGTATTAGTGAACTTTACTAATTGAAATCAGATACAAATTTTTCTTCGTTCTTTTTCCTTTGTTTTTCTTCTACTCTCTACTGTTGATTCATACAGTTTTCACATGGTATCAGAGCCTTGATTAACGTCAATGGCTGATAACCTCGATCCTTCTATGTTCTTCAACTTTGGGAAAGTTTTGAACACTCCAGCTCAACTAATTCTGTTCCTTCAGCTTTTTCCTCTGCTGGGTTTACAAGTCGTGAACCCTAAACTTACGCGCGACAACTATCGATTTTGGAGGTCGCAGATTCTTTTCGCTGTTGGAGCTCACGAGTTGGAAGACTACTTAATTGGTAATATACCTTGTCCTTCTCCAATAATTATTACTAAACAAACTGTTACTGAGTCAATTCATGGTGTTAAAGATAAAGAAAATGAAATTAAGGAAGAAATAAATCCAGCCTATGTGAGTTGGAAACGTATAGACAAATTCTTAGTGACCTGGTTATTAGCTTCAATTTCTGAGAGCATGTTCGATTATGTATCAAAATGTCACTACTCACATGAAATTTGGTCTGCTCTTGAGCATGAATTTGAGATTGACTCTAGAGCTAGAGCACTTCATTTAAAAAATTTGTTGCAAACAACTCAGAAGAAAGACCTTAGTATTGATAGTTATGTTAAGAAAATGAAAGAAATAGCCTCAAGTCTGTCTGCAAGTGGACAGATTGTATCGGATGAAGATCTTCTTCAAGATGTTCTTGATGGACTTGGTCCAGAATATGATGCAGCAGTTGTTAATCTCACGTCAAGAATTGAGTCTAAATCAGACTCTGTGAGTTTACAAGAAGCAAAGTTTTTGTTGCAAAAGTATGAGGTTAGGCTAGAAAAGTTCAACACGTTGGAATTCTCTAACAGTTCAGCAAACATACAACTACTAGTCAGCAGACTAACCTTTCTGGAAAACGTGAAAATACTGGTCCCTCACTCAATCTGATGCAGCATCAACATCAGACTCATCACTCTGCTTATCCAGTACCTATGAGTTCATCAACTCAGTCTGGATCTTCTAGCACCTATAATCAGATGCCTCTTTTTTCATATGAAGGTTCTTGGAACAATTATAGACCTGCTGTGCATAATAATTTTGGCAGAGGCAGAGGTAAGTTCAATAATAGAGGGAAACCAATTTGCCAAGTCTGTGGCAAACCGGGTGGGACACATCACATTCAAAGGTGTTACCACCGATATGATTCATCCTACTGGGGGCTTTCACTGAAACCTGGGCCTAGCCAGTGGACTGGTGTTGGAGGTTTTCAATCTGGAAACCAGTTTTAATCTGGTGTTGGAGGTTTTCGAGGCGAGGTTTTCGATCCTGAGGTGGATCCGGGTGAACTTGCTGGTTTTCAGTCTAGAAACAATTATCAGTCTGGCATCTTTCATCCACCATCACAGGTTGCTAATGTCATGAATGGTTCTCAGTATAATCCCTCTGTCTCAGCTGGTGGTACTAATCAAGTTGCAAGGACTTTCTCTTGATCAACCTGTTCATACAGGCTTACCAAGTCAACAGTCATCTGCTGGCTTTCAATTTGGCCCGCAAGCACATATAGCTATGCATCCACAACAGTATTCAGATCTTCCCTTTGCAAATGCAAACACTCCTACTAATCCGGTCTGGTACATGGATTCAGGGGCTACTGATCACATTGCATCTGATCCAGCTCACCTGAATGTTAGCAAGTCATATGAAGGGACAGATCAGTTGCAAGTGGGCAATGGTGAGTTGTTGCACATCTCTCACACTGGTACCTCTTCTTTACCCAACAATTTACATTCCAAATGTCTATATCTCAAGAATATTTTGTGTGTTCCAAAAATTACAAAAAATCTACTTAGTATTTCTAAATTTACAAAGGATAACAATGTAGTTGTGGAGTTTAATTCTAATTGTTGTGTTGTAAAGGACAAAGTTACCAGGGCAACACTGCTGCAAGGGGATCTTAAGGCAGGGCTTTATCAGCTGGTGATACCTCCAAATCTTTCAGTTCAACCCTCTGTTCCCTTAGAAAACTCTTCCTTAAGGTCACCCTCTGGAAACCTAGTATTGTCTCACATTCATGATGCTAGTTCCTTAAGTTCATCATTAGATCCTGTTTTTAGGAATAAAGTTGGCAGTGACAAACCTAATAATAGTCAGCCTGTCTGCTCTAGTGCTACTGAATCAGAGCAACAACAACATGATCTTTCTTGTATTTCAGATTTTAGTAAACAACATATCTCTTCTTGTACTTCAGATTTTAGCAATAAAAACAATGATATTACTTTAGATTTTAGCAATAAAAATAGTGATATTACTGACTCTGATGTTTCTTTATTAGTGATAATCAGAATGTCAATAGAGCTGATTGTGATGTTGATTGTTGTGCTCATAATGCATCTTCTGTTTGTGTGATTAATGATAATCCAGAATGTGCAAATTCTATCCATGAATGCATCAATCATGAAAAATCTATCTCTCATTGTGCATATCATACTGAACCAATGTCAACATGTGCTTTAACTGTGAATAATTGTTCCGATTCTATGATTTGGCATAAAAAATTAGGACATCCACACATCAAAGCATATCAACATATTATGAACTCTTTACTAAAGAAATCACATCTGAATTCTGTTGAGTTTTGTGATGCTTGTCCAATAGGAAAAATGCATCACACCACTTTTCCTAGGTCAGCATTTCGAGCCGGTTCACCCCTTGAACTCATTCATAGTGATGTGTGGGGACCTGCCCGTATTCCTTCAACTGAAGGATTTAGATATTATGTTTCTTTCTTGGATGACTATAGTAGGTTTACATGGCTCTTTCCACTTAGAACCAAGGCTGAAGTCAGATCTGTTTTCATTAAGTTTCATCACTTAGTCGAAAGACAATTTGACCATAAACTTAAATGCATTCAATCTGATCAAGGAGGTGAATATAAAAGCTTAATTCCTTACTTAACTAGTGAAGGTATTCAATTTAGACATTCATGTTCTTATGTGCATCAACAAAATGGTCGAAGTGAGAGGAAACATCGACATATAGTAGAAACCGGCTTAACCTTATTAGCTCATGCATTTATGCCATTGCATTTTTGGTGGCTAGCCTTTGACACTGCAGTGTATTTGATCAACAGAATGCTAACTGAAATTTTACAGTGGATTTCACCCTATCAAGTATTGTTTAAGTTTGCACCTTTGTATGATACTTTAAAAGTTTTGGATGTGCTTGTTTCCCATTTTTAAGAGTCTTCAACCAACATAAGTTTAGCTTTCACTCTCAAAAATGTGTCTTCGTAGGATATAGTCTCGTTCACAAAGGGTACAAATGTCTCAATTCAGATGGCAAAATCTTTGTCACCCCAAGTGTTAAGTTCAATGAAAAAGAGTTCCCTTTTTCTTCCGGTTTTTCAAATATTAGTTCAACTACTTTACCATCAGTAGAGCCTTCTAATCCTACACCACAATTTTTTCCTTTTGTGTCAACAAATCCCTCAAAAGTCCCATATCAATCATCTGAATCTGGTCCTGCTAAAGTTGCCCCTGCAGTGGCTAGCTCTTCTAACGATTCTCCTTCAGCTAGTATATGGAATAAAAACTGCATACTTGTTGATAATCCTACACACCCTCACTCATCCAAATCCATTTCTTCACCTCACCAACAAATACATCCATCAAAATCATCACATCTGCCTGGAACAATTAAGATTGATTTTACAGCCTATTCAAGACCATTGTTGTCCTCTACATCAGCTTCCTTCACAACCAAATCCAATCAATTACCTACACAAACCAGCAGAACAATCTCTACCAATCCATCACCATATCCTACAATCAAATCCAGCCAGTTACCTACACAGGCCACCACAATCATTTCAAAAAATTCAGTACTAGATTCTACAACTAGAATAGCACCAGATTCTGAAACCAGACAACAACACCCTTACCTACACCAACTACCATGATTACATCCTCTTCACAATCAATACCCCAATTTCCAACAATCAGGCCTATACCAACTGCAACAACTGCACCATCATGCTCTCTTGAAGTTGATCTGACTCCTTC
This sequence comes from Pistacia integerrima, assembly GCA_026225825.1. NCBI lineage: Eukaryota > Viridiplantae > Streptophyta > Magnoliopsida > Sapindales > Anacardiaceae > Pistacia > Pistacia integerrima. The sequence continues at coordinate 19,352,402 of CM047743.1, read as the reverse complement.
ACAGTTTGTTAGCATTCCATCAGTCTTAAATACTTCCACCAATGTTCATCCAATGATTACAAGGTCTAAACTGGCTGAGATACACTCTTTCTCTGAAAAGTCATCAATTCAGCCCTCCATCCAACCTACACATCAAATTACAGGTTCAACTCAACCTAAAAATCACCATACAGCTCTTATACTTACTGGATTAGTGATACCAGAACCAAATTCAGTTCAAGAAGCCTTGAAGAATACTGAATGGAAAACTGCAATGCAGTGTGAATATGATGCTCTAATTTCAAATAACACATGGACACTTGTACCTTTTTCATCAGAAATGAATGTTGTTGGAAACAAGTGGGTTTTTAGAGTAAAGTATAATGCTGATGGCTCTCTTCAAAAGTATAAAGCTCGGTTGGTAGCCAAGGGGTTTCAACAAACCCCGGGATTAGACTATTTTGATACTTTTAGTCCAGTTATTAAACCTTCAACAATTAGAATTATCCTCACTTTGGCTGTCACCTACAATTGGGATATTCAACAAATTGATGTGAACAATGCTTTTCTCAATGGAACTCTAAATGAAGTTGTTTACATGGTGCAACCTCCTGGTTTTGAAGATACTATGAAACCATAGCATGTGTGCCAATTAAACAAAGCTTTATATGGGCTCAAACAGGCCCTTAGAGCTTGGTTTGATAGACTGAAACAAGCACTTCAGAACAAGGGATTCAGAAATTTTGTATCAGATTCAAGTTTATTCATTCTCAACCAAGATGCACACATCACTTATGTTTTGGTTTATGTTGATGATATCTTACTAACTAGATCTAATATGGCATATGTGAGTACCCTTGTGCAGGAACTTAATGATCAGTTTTCATTGAAAACACTTGGGTCTTTAAAGTATTTTTTAGGCCTTGAAGTTACCAGGACAACCACTGAAATTCATCTAAGACAGACCAAGTATGCCAATGATTTGCTACAAAAAACAAAGATGATGGAAGCCAATTCATGTGTCACTCCTATGACCACAGGATCAAAGTTGTTTCCAATGGATAGTGAACTATTTTTGGATCCCAGTTTGTATAGGAGTACCGTGGGTGCTCTTCAATATCTCACTTTAACAAGACCTGATCTTAGCTTCACGGTGAACAAGTTAAGTCAATTTCTGCAGTCTCCTACTGATCTACATTGGCAGGCTTGTAAAAGGGTCTTACGGTACATTCAAGGCACAAAAGATTATGGCCTTAAGTTCACACCAGCTACCTCTTTAGAGATTGAGTGTTATGCTGATGTGGATTGGGGCAGTAACATAGCAGATAGAAGGTCCACAAGTGGGTATTGTGTCTACTTAGGACCCAATCTAATCCAATGGAGCTCTAGAAAACAGAAGGTAGTAGCTCTATCCTCTCCTGAAGCTGAGTACAGAGCTTTGGCACATACAAACCCACCAAATTGCCTCCGGTTAAACAAGGTGTTCAATGAATTCGGGTCTCACAATTACTAAAATTCCCTGTAATATGGTGTGACAATGTGAGTGCTGGAGCATTGGCTTCTAATCCTGTATTTCATGCTAGAACCAAGCACATAGAAATTGACACACACTACATCAGAGAATAGGTTTTGGCCAACAAAATTGTTGTGCAATATGTTCCCTCAAAGCTACAGATTGCTGACATTTTAACGAAGGCTCTTCCGGCTGCTCAATTTGGAGAATTGAGAGCAAAACCAAATGTTGTTTCTTATTGTTGTAGCCAATAACTTGCAGTTGTTTGAGGATATTCAATTACAGAAAAAAATTGGGAGGGGTAAAGCGTAGTTGTTGCGAGAGAAGAAAATCCAAAGAGTAGTATTGAGGAAGTTAAACTGCGGTAGCTTGGGGGGGGTCGGCTTAAACTGCAGTAGCTTGGAAAGTAAAATTTCATGTGTTGCAGAGCAGGTTTTTGTTGCTGTCTTTTGTTTACAGTAGCTTGAGGAGTATATTGAAGTATTGCAAAGTAGTTAATAGAATGAAGTAAAGGTTTTATTACTGTAAGTTGACAGAATGAAGTAAAGGTTTTGTTGCTGTCTTTGTTAATAGTAGCTTGAGGAGCATATTGAAGTATTGCAGAGCAGTTGATAGAACGAAGTAAAGTTGTTTTGTTGTTGTCTTTAATTAACAGTAGCTTGATGAGCATATTGAAGTATTGCAGAGCAGTTGATAGAATGAATAGCTTGAAAAGTAAATTGAAGTGTTGCAAAGCTATTGATAGAATTAAAGGCAGAGAGCTGGAGCAGTGTGTCTTTGTTTGATGTTTTTTTTATTGTTGTTTTGCACTTGCTTAAAGCAGAAAGGCTGATTCGGCTGAGGGAGGCCTTGGATCAAGAACAAAAGCGCACCGTTTAAGAATAAGTGATACGGCAAAGCGTTTTTCTTTTATGTTAGAGTGTTGCTTTAGGCAGCTCAGCTAAGACACTTATCGTGTCTTTCTTCTTTATAAGAAATATGGGTATAAAGTGTACAGTATCAATGAACTTTACTAATTGAAATCAGATACAAATTTTTCTTCGTTCTTTCTCCTCTGTTTTTCTTCTACTCTCTACTGTTGATTCATACAGTTTTCACACTGCCTACTGCTGAAGTTTTTAATCTGCTGAAGTTTTATTTGGAAGTGCTGTTGAAGGTTTTAATCTGCTGAAGTTTTATTTGGAAGTTTTTAATCTGCTTTATTTGGAGAAACATGACCTGCTACTGCTGAAGTTTTATTTGACATTAGGAGTTATCTGTTTGAGTGGGCATGTGGATTAAAGTGTCAAAATTCAGAAATCTGACTAGTGAGTTCATTTTGAGTGGGCATGTGGATTAAAGTGACAGAATTCAGAAGATAAGGACTTAGCTGATATTTAGTTAAGTAACAACAAAACACAGTCGTTTTGTCTCTCTTAAAGCTGAACGAATTTTCTTCTCTAAGTTCACTTTTCCTTTTTCTCTTCACTTCATTCATCTACTGTCGTTACTTAAAGTAGCTGCAAACCCTCATTGTAATTCATTCACTCTTTTACTCAATTGATTATAGTAATTGAAGCCAAATTTCTTTCTCGTTTTCTTTCAATTTACAAATCTTTCAAAATCCATGCATTAATTTCAACCTATCATGAAGAAGACAAGACATGCAATCATATTCAAGGAAGGCTTTACAACTCGTCGAATACGATTATACATCTGGGAATTTCCAATACAGGGACAGATCAGGAATTAACTTTAAGAGGTTAAGTCAAATAATTTATCATAATTTTAGAAAAATAAGGTCGATGGTATTATAACTCAAACTTTCTCAATTCAAATCAATGAGAAAGTTTGAATTTACTTCATGGGTCTTCGGTTTCACACTACATGGGTTGATTGCTTGAATATTCTACATTATCATTGTCTTCATGAAAGGTATGCATGTGTCGCATTAATTATATTCTTCATAATTACACCTACCAACTTACTATGTAAGTCCGTGATATTATAATTAACCTTTCATATAAACAAATTCTTGGCCGTCCCATCTTGAATGGCCCAAATATTTTTGTACTCTCGTTCCTCATCTGCAAGCTCTTGTGGCTTGTAAAGATTTTCATCTTTCATAGTCACCACATTAATTATTTTGAAATTAATATCTACATGCTATTCATCGTATGTTTTATTGTTACACGTAGAAGTCCACTATAGTGACTAAAAATTAGCAAATTGCCGTGTCTTATATGAGAACCTTAACAATAAGCAAAGACAAAAATGAAGTTTCTTGATTCTGAAATATTCTATCACAAAACATTCACAAGTCTAAATTCTGAAATCTCTAATTGACTAATTGTTAGTGCCAAAAACCGTTCTTGGCCCAAATAGGAAAAATGTGCTGACAATGAAGAAGAGACCAGGCCCACTTCTGATACGGCCCAATCCAGATTAGGCCCATTTGCTACAAGGTATAGACAGCCCAAACCATCCGAGCACGAGCCTCCTAGTTCCAGTTCACTTCCTAGATCTATGAACGAATCCAAAGCCCATGGTCACCCACAGATCACATTCCTATCCGAGCACAGGTAAAGTATCCCACTACAACCCCAACTCCTCCAAGGTCCGTGTTAGAGTCATACATGGACTCCTCTTCACGACGGGATAATGGGACTAGAAAATTTATCTCGAGAGGAAACATATTACTATGGGAACTCCCGATCCCACTAGGTTTGGGAGACCAGACAGTCACTATTTAAACAGAGGCCATCCCTCTCACAAGGTAGATTACACTACACCTACAAACCCCGGAGTTCTAGCTTGAGAACTTCACATCACAGCCGTAGTCATAGTCCCCGACTAGACTTCTGGTAACCTCTCTACTCCCTAGCCCTCACTAAATCAACCTTTCAGCCTTGCTGACTTGAGCGTCGAAGTGCCTACGGCAAACACCACCCCAGTGTTTTCTGTCGCTTCACGTGTGTTTCATTACATGTGCAGGTACAGCAGATCGCTAGTGGCCTCAACCTCACGGGATCAGACCCTTTTTCTGTACAGGTAGATTTTTATGTCTACAGTTTGGCGCCCACCGTGGGGCCTCTAGCAATCATTCGATTCAACAAACCCTGCTACGTAAAGGGACTTTCCATGGCTGACAATTCTGAAAGAGAAGGTAAGTCAGTTTTATGACCTTGAGCTTTTGCCTTCTTAGGTACCACCCAATCGATTTCGTGTCTCGGTTCCATCTATGCAACCTTTCTCTAAACCCTAGAACCCAGACCCGTGGCCTCAGATAAAAGGTCGCGTCAACTATGTTCGTCGGTGGTCGATGATTCGGTTCTGACCCATGGAGAAAAAGATTTGCCAGCGGAACCCCGCTCGGTCGAACCATCACAAGATTAAGGTGTCCAAGCGACAGAAAGCCCACTCCAAAAAGAACCACCCATCCTAGCCATCCCACCTCACCTCCACTCAACCATCCCTACACCAAACCCATTCGGCTCGGCTCACCCTCGCGGGTCGAACGACCACCCACCTCAAACCATCCCGCTCGAGTCCATCCATCCCGACAAACCGAACGAGTACCAAAAGACCCCCCTAACTATCCATGTAAGGCGAAACACTTGATCAGTTACAATGGGAGTCATCCAACCGGAAGGAATGAACGGTGATCTAAGCAACCAAGCGATACATAAAGGAATGATCCACCAGGCAACACCACGCAGAATGACCCAACAAAATTTGCCGAATATAATGACTGACTGAGTCAAATGGGATGACGTAGTGGTACCACCCTCTCCCGGCCCATGGAATAGATTCTGGCCAAGAGGCTGGCCGATGTAGAGGCAGTGATGAGGTGCATACCAGGGATGTCGATCCCCACCAAAAAGAGCAGGCCCCACTGCTATGCCGATTCGCCTTTTGTAGATGCGATCGCCTTAGCCAACATGCCCCACAAATTTACCATCCTTGGCATGAAGCCCTATGACGGCACAACTGACCTAGATGATCACATAGCCTCGTACAAGTAGCGAATGTTCACTGTTTCGATACCTCAAGCGTTGAGGGAAGCTTGCATGTGTAAGAGTTTCAGTTCAAGCTTGTCTGGTCCAGCACTTCAATATATACAAATCTCCAAACGGTTCCATTGATTCATTCGCACAGCTCACCTACACCTTCGTGGAGCAGTTCGCTAGCAGCAAAAAACTCGAGAAACTATTGGTTGACCTATACAGAGTATACCAGAGAAGGGGGGAGCCACTAAGAGAGTATGTCAATGATGTGTGTTTCCTACAACATGCAATATGTAGCAAGTATACTAGTCGCACAAGTAATATAATGATGAGTGAGTATCGTTCCCACGAGGATTGTTCGCTAAGCACTAAGTTTCCTAATGTTCTCAAGTTGGAGCAACCGAATTCTTTTGGATTAATGGGAGCAATTTAACCTATTACTAAAACAAAATTACTAAACTACGAATTAACTATGAATGCAAGATGTAAAACACCAATAAAAATCAATTCAAACAAACGGGTAGGGTTTTGACTTCATTCGGACTTTATGAGTTAAACCTAAAGAATTAAGCTAAATTCATATTCACATGCATTGATTGTAAATCGAACTCTCTAAAGTGTCAAACATACCTTCTCAGGCTATGTTTTCCTACTCTTCCCTATTAACCTTCCGCACCCAACAAATTGAAAGTTAATAATTCTGAGCTCATTAAGCACAAGAATCCTAAAATGATTTCATTGGTTCTCGAATCTATCTCTAGCATCCAATACTACAATGGTGATTACCCAAGAAGCCTAACATGATTCATTTCTCAATCTCATCATGTTCATCACATAAAACCAGTAAATGCAGAGTAAACACACAATCAAAGCAAAATCATATGAAAAGAAAATAATAAATAACTTAACCCATCAAAATCCGAACTAAAATCAAAACCCTAACCCAAAATGGGTTAGTTCATGGCTAAATGAACAACACAAATGAAAGAAACGAAAATACTAAAGTTCAACATAATGAAAATAAAAGAAAAGATAAGAAATCTCCCCAAATGACGAATCCCCTGGTTCGAAATCGAATCTTTACCCTTGTTCAATCTCAAAAATTCCTCAAAATGAAACTAAGGAAAATGTAAAAAGCTGCTTTAACCTTATTCGAAGCCTCCTCCAAAAAGGCTAAGTGTTTTTTCTTTATACCTCGCCCCAAATTCCTTAGCAAAACATGCAAAAGTAAAACTGTGCCTTTTACAAACCTGCAAATTACATTCGCCGTTGCGGCGAAGAAAGAAGCAGACTTGGTGCGTGACTGGCACACTTCGCCGCGGCGAAGCTTCCTGACAAATTCTGAATTTACAGAATTGCCCCTTTGCTTGCATCTTCACTTGATTCTTTGATCTTCGGTGCTTTCCCTTGGGAACAAGCTTCATAGTGCTTTACCCTGCTTTAGGACTCTCCCAACTTTTGAGATCCGCTATTTCCGAGTCCGTTCCTTCCACCCTGCCTTTATTAGCTCAAAATGTCCATTTTACCCTGAAACATGAAATGTAAAGAATTAAGCAACAATTCAGGTCAAAATGAACTAGAAAGTAGCTAAAATCCGACTAAAAAGTCTAATAAAAACGGTATAATCCACGGATTATCAGTCAACAGATTCAACAAGGAAAAGATTTCCATCCCTTCTTGTAACCTCAAGACAGCCGTAAATGCCTTTAGGAAGGGTCTCCTCTCGGATGGAGAGTTATACAAAGAGCTGACGAAGCTTGGCTGCACCACGATGGAGGACGCCTTGGCCAGAGTAGTGATTCAGATAAGGTGGGAAGAAGATGAGATGAATCGGATAGTACACGTTAGGTATGACCCAAGGCGGAATGATAGAAGGCCAGAATTTAAGTCAATTGAACCCTATCACCAGCCCCCTCCTCGTAACCAGAACAGAGTAAGAAAACCATATGATCGCCAGCCACAATATGACCGCCGACCACAATACGACCGCCAGCCATCGAGCTGACAACAGACAGGTCAGACTGAGCAGATACAAAATACCAGAATATAACTTCAACGTCGAACCAGTCCAAGTGGTGGCGATTATGAAAGGAATGGGATCTAGTGTTAAGTGGCCAGGCAAGCTCAATGCCAAAGCAAGGAGAGACACAACCAAGTGGTGCGAGTTCCACGACGACTATAGACATGACACCCCAAACTCTAGACGTAAAAATCTACTTCTACGGAAAGAGGGTCTGATCCCGTGAGGTTGAGGCCACTAGCGATATGTTGTACCTGTACACGTAATGAAACACACATGAAGTGACAGAAAACACAGGGGTGGTGTTTGCCATAGGCACTCTGAGATTTGGAGGTTAAACTGTATTGCCCTGTGTTTGGAGGTCGCCGCATTATTGAAAAGGGGACACCTCCGAGATTTGCTGATAGACAAAGGGAAGCACACCATTAGCCAAAAAAGCACTAAAGAAACATCTCCACCCCCGCGAGAGCTCACACCATAAGGATTCTGCTCACTCATCTTCGGGGGATCAGAAATCAGCGGGGTCAGTTACTCATCAGCCAAATGATACACCAGGGCCAGCTGCCACCATGAGATCCAATCCATCCATCCGGTTTCTCGGTCACACTCCCATCAGGTAATTCAGTTTGAAGACGACGAGCCGGTCACCCTGGCCGCCCTCATCATGATGCTCTAGTCGTCTCTCTCCAGATCGCCAACATCCTTGTCAAGAGGGTATTCATAGATGGGGGGTCATCAACGAACATTCTGTTCCTTGCAGTAGTGAAGGCTATGGGTCTGGAAGAAGAGAGCATCAACAGAAGGCCGACCCTACTGGTTGGTTTTAGTTCTGAGCAGAAGTACACCATCGGAGAGATCGTCCTTCCTATTTATGCCAGTGGAGTAAATAAACAGACTATCTTCCTAGTGATCGACGCCCTTTCACCCTACAATGTCATCTTGGGCTGACCCTGGATCCACGACATACGAGCAGTCCCATCCACTTTCCACCAAACAATCAGGTTTCCTACCAAATGGGGAGTATGAGAAATCAAGGGCGACCCGAAAGCTTCCAGAGATTGTTACAAGAACGCCTTCAGGGCAAGGTAACGCTTCATAGCAATTACAGTCCCATCCAACCCTTCCGACCGAGCCAGATAAACCATCTATGGAAGAGTTGGATAAAGTGCAGATACACCTGGATGATCCTGAGAGAAAGACACAGATAGGTTCCCACTTAGGGCCCGAAACAAGAGAGAAGCTGATAGAATTCCTTAGACAGAATCAAGACTGTTTCACCTAGTCTCATGCCGACATGACAAGAATCAGTCCAGAGGCAATGGTTCACCACCTCAAAGTAGATCCGGATCACCAACCAGTGAAGCAGAGGAGAAGGAAATTCGCCCTAGAGTGCAACCGGATCGTCAATGAAGAGGTTGAAAAGCTATTGAGCAACGATATGATCAGAGAGGTCCACTACCCCGAATAACTGGCAAACGTCGTGGTTGTAAAGAAAAAGAATGGGAAGTGGAGAGTCTGCATCGACTTCACGGACTTAAACAAAGCGTGCCCTAAGGATTCCTTCCTGCTTCCGCATATCGACATGATGGTTGATGCGACCGCAGGCCACAAGCTCCTTAGTTTCATGGATGCTTTCTCAGGTTACAACCAAATCTTGATGCACCCAGACGACCAAGAGAAGACAGCCTTCGTCACGGAGAGGGGAACCTACTGCTACAAAGTAATGCCATTCGATCTGAAGAACGCCGGGGCTACCTATCAATGGCTAGTCAATAGCATGTTTGCCGAACACCTTGTAGACACTATAGAGGTTTACATAGATGACATGCTCATCAAGTCACTGATAGCCGAATAGCACCTTGACCACCTCAGCCAGGCGTTCGCCGTCCTCAGGAAGTATAACATGAAGTTGAATCCGGCCAAATGCTCATTCGGTGTCTCGTCAGGTAAATTCTTGGGCTATATGGTAACTCAGCGAAGGATAGAAGCCAACCCCGACCAGATCAGAGTGATCCTTAGTATACCACCCCCAGCTTGCATAAAAGACATCCAGCGCCTTGCAGGACGAGTAGCCGCCTTGAGCCGTTTTATCTCCAGATCCGTCGACAATTGCCATCTTTTCTTCCATGCACTCAAGAAGTCCAACAAGTTTGAGTGGACCCCCTCCTGCGAAGAAGCCTTATAACAGTTGAAAAGGTACCTGACCTCAACTCCGCTCATTTAGCTTTACACCTATTTGGCGGTCTTAGAGACAGCAATCTCAGCAGTGTTGGTTTTTAAAGCACAACGAACTCCCCAACTAACAAGAATAAAGCACGCTGACTGAGAGCAAGAGCTACCAGATTCACCATCTATGAGGGCCAACTCCTCTAGAAATCATTCTCCAGTCCCTACCTCAAGTGCATAAGTCAGAGGAGGCCGAACAGGTTCTCGTCGAACTCCATGAAGGCGAATGTGGAAACCATGCTGGGGGACGCAGCCTTGCACACCGGGTGATCACTGCTGGATATTGCTGGCCGACCATACGCACTGATTCGGCTACTTATGTTAAGAAATGTGACAGTTGTCAAAGATTCGCTCATGTCTCACACCTCCCACCTGAGCGACTCCACTCCATCCTCACACCTTAGCCCTTCATGAAATGGGGAATGGATATCGTGGGGAAACTATGATCAGACCTATCTCCGTGACAACTCAGTCTTCATGCCTCCGGCTATGACAGATTACTTCACTAAGTGGATCGAAGCCGAAGCTTTCGCACAAGTCAGGGACAGAGATGTAAAAGCTTTTATCTGGAAACACGTCATCTACAGGTTCGGGATACTGAAGGAAATCGTCACCGACAATGGATCCCAGTTTATCAGTTCAGGCTTTAGGGATTTCTGTGACATGTGGGGGATCAAGCTTAGCTTCTTCACCCCCCGCAACCCCCGGTCCAACGGCTAGGTCAAGTCGTCAAACAAAACCATCATACAGACCCTGAAAAAGTGATTGCAGAAAGCGAAGGGTGCATGGGCAGATGAGCTACCTGGAGTCCTTTGGTCCTATCGAACTACAGTTCGCTCGTCAACAGGCGAAACCCCTTTCTCCCTCACATACGGCTCTAAAGCGGTCATCCCGGCTGAAGTATCAGTTCCGTCCACTAGGCTCTAATGGGCGGACGAGGAAATCAATAGCTAGAACCTTTGCCAGAACTTGGACACCGTTGATAAGCTCCGCGAGCAGGCGAGCATCCGCAACGCTATCTACTAGCAACAGGTCGCTCGACACTACAACCGCAGTGTCAGAATCAGAACTTTCAAGATAGGCGACTAGGTCCTCCACAAGGTCTTTCAAAACACTAGAGAGATCAATTCTGGCAAACTCGGGCCCACTTGGAAGGGTCCCTACAAGATAATCAAAGAAGTGGGGAAGGGCGCCTACCGACTCCAGACTCCAGACTCCAGAAGGCAAAGACATCAACAACAGTTAGAACGCAGTCCATTTCAAGCGCTACTATTTCTAGTGAACTCATTCGTTTAAGTGTTTGTTTCTTTTTGTTTTTATTTTTAAGGGGATGAGTAGGCCTATCCACCTCCTCATAAACAGTCGGCCTCATGGCCCGAATTTAATGAAGTATTATTCAGAATCTCACATCTTCAGATCGACCTTGCTTGGTCAAATTATTTTCACACTTTCGGATTGACCCTGCTCAATCCATTGAATTACACCTTCGGATCACCTTGCTCGATCCACTGAATTACACCTTCGGATTGACCTTGCTCAATCCATGGAATTACACCTTCGGATCGACCCTACTCAATCCACTGAATTACATCTTCAGATCGATCCTACCTCGACCACACCTTACATCTTTGGACCTTGCTCGATCCACGAAATTACACCTTTGGATCGACGCTGCTTGATCCACGGAATTACACCTTTGGATCCCTTCTTGATCCCATGAAATTACACCTTCGGATCGACCCTGCTCGATCCATAGATTCACACCTTCGGATTGACCCTGCTCGATCTACAGATTCACACCTTCGGATTGACCCTACTCAATCCACGGAATTACACTTTTAGATCGACCCTACTCGATCCACGGATTTACACCTTCGAATTGACCCTGCTCAACCCACAGAATTACACCTTCGGATTGACCCTACTCAATCCACGAAATTACACCTTTGGATCAACCCTGCTCGATCCACGGAATTACATCTTCGGATTGACCCTGCTCGATCCACGGATTTACACCTTCGGATTGACCCTGCTCAATCCACAGAATTACACCTTTGGATTGACCATACTCAATCCATGGAATTACACCTTCGGATCAACCCTGCTTGATCCATGGAATTGCACCTTCGGATCAGCTTGCCCGATCCACGGAATTGCACCTTCGATCGGCCCTGCCTGGTTCATGAAACTACCCATCCAGACAGCCAGATCGAGTGAAAGGTTCTTACACCTCAAAATCGATAAGTCATTGATCCAGCCTAGCAGAGAGTCCACATGACTCAGCCACTAGGCCGCACCAAAATCACAACACAAGCATAAGAGTTCAACCCCTAGCGCATCTACGAACAAAGAAGCAATCAACAACTCAATTCACCCATCAGGAAAAAATCAAAAACAGAACAACATGTTTTAACATATAAACAGCCTCAGGCGACTTAGTTCGGAAATACAATAAGAGGCATACTTGCCAAGAAAGGGCATCGCAGGCCCCAAAATACATGAGTAAACAAAAATAAAGCTAAGCGTCCTCGATGCGAGTCATCTCTCCCACCGCCGACTTGGTCACTCCATCTCCAGCACCAGTGCCCGTCCTTACAACCTGGTCATTCACATCCCAGTTGACTAGCAAAATCGAGCATCTACTCATCAATCTGCTTCTCCGTATGCTTAGCTCCCTCTTTTAGCATCTCCTGCATAAGCTGGATATCCTCATCCGGATTCCAGTGGGAAGTGTTCCCGGCTTTATACTCGAGCATGAGCTCCCCCTGGGCCCTTATGATGGCATCATCAGCAATGGTAAGGCACTGCTCTTTGAGGGACTCAATCTCTGCAGTCTTCTCAGCTAACTCTCCCTTTAGCCTCTCTAACTCACCCGGCCGCCTTCAAACGTTGCTGGCTCTTCTGCTCAGCCTTCTGGGCTGCCGCCTCCCTTTAGCGCAAACTGAAGTTCGCCTTGGACACATCATGTATCCTCTTCTCCTGCGCCACTATGGACTTCCTTAGATGCAGACTGCTCGTGAATGCTTGCACAACAAAACATTGTCATCAGTACAAACCGTGATGAACAAGATTAAATAAAACTATTGCCCTACCTAAAAGAGTAGGACACCCCTGGCCGCGACCACCCCTATCTGGTTCAAACGGGTCTCGTCCGCCAGGAATAGAAAGGAGTCAGCCAATTTGCTCATAGAAGCTGCGTCAGAGTACGGAAGGTGATCGTCTCAGTCTCTTCATCCAAGATCGTTGTCTGGGATGACCCCGCTCCGACGGTGTCACCACTACATCCTCCGCTCTCCTATCCTCTCTGGCTGAGGATTCCCTCCTCTTCTTCTCTCGACGCCGAGCGATGGACTCACTCACTGGGGACGGTTAGCTTCTTCATCAGCGTTTCTGCAAGTGCAAACTCTCCAATGGTTAGTGGGTTCAACCGGGACTCACCATAAATGGTATGATTGCGGTATCTAGTCAGAAGAACATCCCAAGTCTGCTTCAACGAAGGGAAAGGAATACCTTGCTGAATCGCCTCTACTCCGGCCCAGAGATGGCTGGTCCTGAGGTTGGCCTCTGCCAATACTACTCGCCAATCCCTCTACGCCTTTAAAATGGCTAGCACCTTCTAGGTCTGCACGTCCAAACCATCTCCGCTCTGCCCGACCCCATTGTACTCAAGCTCTGCAAGCAAAAAACATAATAAGATTTAGTAATCAAAGTATAAAGAAAGACAAAGGTTCTCACCAATGGCTCGCCAACTGCTCGAAATATCGCCCTGGCCTCTCTCCCCAAAGACAGCCTCACCCCGCACAAAGAAGTACCGATCCTTCCAATTCTTGTCACTGGAACGGAGGTCAGTCACCAGGTGAGACCGATCATGCCTGAGGTTAATCAGATATCGACCCTTCTCTTTGTCATTCTCCTTCAGAAAATACGAGTACAATAGCTTGTGTAGCCCAAACATCACCTGGTTCTGCACACGGAGATCCTCCAGGGCCATAAGCAACCTCCAACTGTTTGGCATGATCTGCGATTGGGCAATCATGAAGTGGTTTAGCACCTCCCAGACGAGGCAAGGAATAAGCAACCTCAGCCCATCATGAACCACTTCTCATAAACACTAACCCAGCCTTTCGCCTCCCAATCAACCAATTCGTACGACCGTGGCGCTCGGATCTCAACTGAACCTGGAATGTGATACATAGTCCAGATTCGCCACACGTCACTATCCTTCAGCACAGGCAGATAGTCCCTAGCCAAGATCTTACTACCTTGTTGGCTTGGCTCCTCCTCAAAGCTATTACTGGACGAGGGTGAACTACCAACACCTTCGGAGTCTTCCCCACTTTCCCCATGCCTGCCCGAGCCACTCGGACCAGTAGCACCGATCCCTGGGGCAGCTATACTAACACCGGTCGGTACGCAATCAGAATGCCCCCGTCGGGCATCACTACTATGGTGGGGGCACGTTCATACTCATTCCCAGCATCTGCCACAACCCCACTCAAACTACTCGACCTGGAATCTGACATTTCAGCCTATCCAACCAACCTGACCGACCGATTCTATTCCACAAAGTAAACTCCCCAAATTCTAAGTGTCGGACCGCCACTCGCCCTGCACCACCTATCAAACAACACCGCAAGAGCACCCTCAAACTCTTGTTCGGCCTTCAGCGCCGATCGACCTATCCTCGTTAACACCACTTGCCACAAGTTAAAACCCCGATCGACCCTTACAACCGATTGACCAGATCCCAAATTCAACAGTACCTTGTCTCGTTCAACCGGAGCAACCAAGCCATTGCTCTACTTAACCACTAATACGATCCCCTCACTACTTGGTCGGATAGACCGGATGACTTACCTATCCCACTTGAAGTTCATCTATGCCCCTGATCTAACCTTATTCGATCAGTTAGACCGATTGAGCTCCTGTTCAACTTAATAACTCACACGATCCCCTCACTACCCGGTCGGATGGATCAGATGACCTACCTCACTTGAAGTTCACTTATGCCCCTGACCCAACCTTATTCGGCCAGTCAGACCGACCGAGCCCTTGTTCAACTTAACCACTCACACGATATCCTCCCTACTCGACGAGATGGAACGAACGACCGACTTAGGCCACTTATAACCTGCTTACAACTCTTGCTGTCACGATTCGGTCGAGCGACCGACCATAGAGCAGTACTACGTAACCCTGTGCTCTCTGCCATCACGTCCAAAAAACCCGAAAAACACCAAAATTTCTAGCAACTCACCGGAAATCCACCGAAAATCCAAAATTTACGCCTATTCTAAAAATTCGTATCCTAAACACTTCAAAATCCAGTTGAAACTACTCGAAACTTCAAAAACTTTATCCTATCTTCCAAAAACTTAGCAAACAACCAAAACAAACTAGAAAATCAGCCCAAAGAAAAGAGTATTTACCATAAAATGACCTCGAAAGACTGCAGAAAGAGAAACCTCCGCTGCTCAAAGAAACTGAAACAAAAAGAAGAAAAGTAGAAGAAAATTTTTTTGCAGAAAAATGAAGTAAAAATGCGAATGGGAGATGAGCAGTCCACTCCCTAGTTTCTATAAGAGAAATATGAGGGAAGCAGACACGTGGCAACCCATGATTGGCCAACGGTCAGAGCGTCTCTTCGTTTTCCCGCCTCCAAAATGATGGGCGATCGCCACCGTACACGTGGTAGTGATCCAAGGCACCTAGGAAACCGTAGCACCGTACAGAAGCCAAGGTTTAACCGTCCTGTCCTCCCGACAGACTCAGCGCGTGACTTCCAAAATGGATCTAACATGCCCCCATGCTTCGTAGGCCCAAGAGATCCTCCCGACTGGTCGATCAGCTTAGAACGGCCCAGCTCGTATTCCCTCTCAAGATAAACAAAGTAGGAGGTCACGCCCATTCGGTCTTCCACAGCGAACGAGTGGGCAGCCATGTCAAAAGCTTGTGCATCTTATTCGGCCTTTTGGCGTCTAGTGAAGAGCCACATGGAACCCCGAGTGCAAGTCATAGGTTTAGCAAGCCAGCCGAGTCCATTCCATCCCACTCGATCACCCGAATACCCTGACCGAACAAACCTTTAGTTTGATATCATCTCTACTCCATTCGACCTGGCATATCGAGCGGATGCCCTTGCCATGGGATACTAGCTCATTTTCTCAATCTGTAGGACACACCGAACGAGCAAATGAGCCCTAGAAGTCTCATGGTATCACTCCCTTCGGCCCTTCTCGCCGATCAAGCACGCCTTTTCGGGATGGTGACATTCTCTGGATCAGTAATAGATACCGAACAACCCTCTGCCACGAATCACCAACATCAACCGGTCAGCTGCGCCGACAATCGGTCGTTTGGGAAGGGAGACCAAGTATACCTCGATCGCTTCCTACTCTCTGACTTAAGAAAATTTAACTCAGAGAGTGGGGGCAAACTGTTAGGGCCAAAACCCGTCCTTGGCCCAAATAGGAAAAAGGTGATGACAATGAAGAAGAGACCAGGCCTAATTCCGATGCGGCCCAAGCCCATTTGATACAAGGTATAGCTGGCCCAAACCATCCGGGCACAAGCCTCCTAGTTCCAATTCACTTCCTGGATCTATGAACGAATCCAGAGCCTATGGTCACCCACAGATCACATTCCTATCCGAGCACAGGTAAAGTATTCCACTACAACCCCAACTCCTCCAAGGTCTATGTCAGAGTCATACCTGGACTCCTCTTCACGCCGGGATAATGGGACCAGAAGATTTATCCTGAGAGGAAACGAATTACTACGGGAACTCCCGATCCCACCAGGTTTGGGAGACCAGACAGTCAGTATTTAAACAGAGGCCAGCCCTCTCACAAGATAGATTACACTACACCTACAAACCCTGGAGTTCTAGCTTGAGAACTTCACATCACAGCCGTAGTCATAGTCCTTGACTAGACTTCTAGTAACCTCTCTACTCCCTAGCCCTCACTAAATCAGCTTTTCAGCCTTGTTGACTTGAGCGTCGGAGTGCCTACGGCAAACACCATCTCGGTGTTTTCCATCGCTTCACGTGTGTTTCATTACGTGTGCAGGTACAGTAGATCGCTAGTGGCCTCAACCTCACGGGATAAGACCCACTTTCCGTATAGGTAGATTTTTACGTCTACACTAATTAAATACAATATTCTACGCGGTAATGCCTTGAATTCACAAGTCTAAATTCTAAAATCTCTTTCGCTATTTGATGGCTTCACCAATACTTAGCATGGAAGATATATTTTGAGCTAATTATTAACTAAAGAATTTTTATGTGATTATTATTTTTAGAACATGAAAGTTGACTATAAATGAACCACAAATTTTTATATGCCTTCGTGGCTCTTAGGGATAGGCACGGGTGGGGCCTGGGCAGGGGCGGGGCTGGGACCCCTGTCTCCGGCCCCAGCCCGAAAGCCCAAGGGGATTCCCCGATCCCGGCCTGTTTGGGGAATCCCCGAAAAAAGCTCGTTCCCCAAACAGGGAATTCAAGGATTCCCCAAATTCCCCGTTTGGGGGTTTTCTGTCCTTTTGTATCCTTATTAGTTTTATTATCCTTTTCTCCAAATTATATATACCAACAAAAAAAAAAAAATATATTAAATATATAATATACATATTAAACATAAAGACCATATCATCAAAAAAGAAATTAAATCTATAATGTACATATTAAATATATAATCTAGGATTTGGGCATAATTTGTGTTTATAAAGGAAGGGCAAAATTGTGATTATGAAAACATAACAAGGGAAAATGGTAATTATGTAATGGAAAGATAGAATTGAAAATTTGAAATTTATTGAAAACGAAGGACAAGGTCCTGGTCCATAATCCATTACTCCACAAGGTGTCAAGGACTTTATTTATAAATTATAATGATTAAAAAGAATTATAATGATTTATACATTTATTATAATCACCAGCGAATCCAAAAATTTCTGTTAGGGTAGGCCAAAATAAAAACTAATTACACATTAATATTTTTTTTCAATTAACAATTCTGTTAGGGTAGGCCAAAATTCAAAAATTATACATATTAGTATTTTTTTGTTAAAATGTCCACCCTCAACAAGTGTTGGATCCGCCCTTGATTAATGATTATAATGAATCCAAATATCAAAATGATAATTATAATACATTATACATATATATAAATATATTATATATTAACAATATAATAGTATGTATTATTGTATTAAATAATAAATATTAACATATATAATGTCTCTTTAATATATAATGTTTTAAATATGATACATTATACATGTATATTATAATAAATTTTAAATAAATAACTATCATATATATTATAATAAATTCTAAATAAATAACTATCACAATATAATAAAGGCAATTAGGTAATAGAATTGAAATAATGATTCAATGAGGGACAAAAAAAATTATAACGATTTATTGATTCATTATAATCAATCAAAACAACAAATAATATATTACATATATATTATGTATTAACGTAAGATTATAGATCTCGGCCCAAAGCCCGAACGATTCGGGGAAAATCCGCCTCATTCGGGCTAGGTCGGGGTGGGTCCCCACGGGGCCGGGCTTTGTGCCCATCCCTTGTGGCTCTAGATCTTATGTTGATCATGTTCTAAACAAATACATTTTCTATATTATTATTATTTTGGCACAAATACAGGAAAACCTACTCTATATACAAATAAACTTTACAATCATAAAAAATTATAGTCTCAATTTGTGATAGTTATAAATAAGAATAACTACATTGTAAAAAGTTATAATTTTTCTAATTTGTGTCAAGGAAAGTTGTCTCCCCACAGTAATAATTATCTGTATATTACAAAAAATATACTTTATGTTACATTAAATGTTTAAGATGAGATAAAATATTTATTTAAAATTGTTTGGGATAATAATTTCTGTTTTAGAGTTGTTACCAAATATTTTAACTTGCGAATACGTAATAACTCACTAGCATGGACACCTTCTTGTTAAAACCAAAATATTTTTAGCTTCTCAAGCATGTTTAGAGCTTCATGGCATGAAACTTTTTGTATTTCCATACTATCATCCTCAAGATTATTTCCTTTCTCTTCTTATCTAATTGCAGCAATGATTTCTTCTTTAGTTAAAACGTACATGATTTGTTACTCATTTGGATGATCGAGGAAGAAATTAATATCCATTTGATTAGTGTAGTAAAATTGTGGAATAGTGTAGTGAAATTGTCGAATCTGATCACTCAATTCTACAATGACCATTTTATTATTCTCATCCAATTCATTTATAACTTGCAATTCATCGACATCGGGGGTTCTAATTTTGCAGTGCTTAAAACTATTGGCAATTGTTTGTGGCTTCACATTAATGGACCATGCATCAATTGCATTACAATTCTATCAATGACACTTATCTTTATTGGTTCCAATAGGATCTTCTACCCATTTTGAAAGTAGGTAATTGAAGCGCTGAATTGAAATCCTAATACTGTATTACTAAAACATGACTTATAAAATAGGAAATCAAAACAATAATTTTTGTACTCACACCTCTATTAAGTTATAACCTTCTCATAGTAATAAAATTAGTTGATCCCACCATTATGACTATAGAGAGGTTTTACTATACTTACTAATGCAATGTAATTTAATTGACAAAAAAGTTAGATTTTATTTTTTATTTTTAAGCTTTGTTTAATATGGTTCATTTGAGTATAGCTTATTGAAGTACAATTTTTGAAAATTTAGTTCTTATGAAAAATGTGTTATTTGTTTGTTTAAAAAAACGTAAAAGAATTTTCTAGTATTTATTAAGAGTGAGCATGGGTAGCAGGTAGAACCGGAACCTGTGAGTAGAACCGGAGTCGACAGTGTGCGAGTAGGTTTCGATTCCATTTTATTAGAACCGACACTATGCGATTCCAATTCCAGTTCCTATAGGTTCTGAAAACAGAACCTAGGAAAAGAATCTGAAGTGGGTATCCAGCTTGGAATATGCTTGAAACTTGTTTGTATTTTGGTTTTGATTAAGAAATTTTATGTGAATAATGATGAATTGATTCAATTCAAGTGTTGCCTAGAGATTAGAGGATTTATAAGTTACATTGGACACAAATGAATGAGTAATCAAAAGTTAGAAACTACTAAATGTAGGTTTTCTTAATTTTGTTAGGGGTGTATTTGTAAACTTTTAAGGTATTTTTGTTATTTTTTAAACTAAAAGGGGGTAATTAATTTTTTACAGGGTACCCAGGTAAGGAACTGAAACCGGCATTTCAGGTTTCGGTTCCTTAAATTTAAGAACTGGAACTAACAGGTTCCGGTTCCAGTTTCTTTTTTTGGGAACTTGCATTGTGCGATTATGATTCGGCCGAAAAATGCAGGGTAAAAAAAAAAAAGGTATTTTTGATATTTTAACCATTTAAATAAGCTAAAAAACGTTTATGGAAGAAGCTCAAATTTAAGCTTCTCCAATAAACCATAAATAGCATATAAACACTCCCATAAACACTTTGGGGATCAATCAAACAACCTAAAAAAATTTCAAAATTATGAATTTAAATAAACTCTTTTTATCAATATATACGCTCAGCCAAGTCGACTTTAATGTTACTAAATTTAAGCCATTGAATTGAATTAAAGAAAATTGTTAAAATAGTTTGACATATATATATATAAGATTGTTTTGATAAAATTTCACTAATAGAAGAAAATCCATCTCCAACGAAGGAGTGCTAGCATTAGTAGAAATGTCACTACCTTTCCCAATAAACACATGGACTCTCGTTTACTTTAAGGGTGTGTATGGTTAGGGATTATAGGAGATTACTGAGGTAATATCATCTTATATTATTTAATTATCATGTTTGGGTTTCAAGTAATATAAAATTTCAGTAACCTTCTAATACTAATAGTAGTTATTATTGGTAATATAGGAGGTAATATGATTACTTGGTAATCTTATTTTTATTATAATTTTACCCCTTATTAATAAAATTTTAGGACAATAATGTCCTTGTTTTAAAAGCAATTTACAAAAATACCAATTGACTATTTTATCCTTATATACAAAGTTTTTAAGACATAAATACCTTTGAAATTTAAAAAAATACCCAAGGGTGGTGGCTGGATCTGGCCACCACCGCCAACCATCAACAACCACCACTAAGGCTGCTCCCAGCCATGGATCTATGATCCATGGACAAAAATAGCCAGATCTAACTAGGAAAAGCTAGATATTTGGTTGTGAAACAATCGTCGTTTCACAACCAAATATTTGGCCTTTCATGGCCAAATCTCCACTTTCACCACTGCCAACAGTGGCTTGGGGTAGGTGGGGGTATTTTTGTTAAGTTTTAAATTTTTTTTTTTTTTTTTTTTGCTAAATCTGAAATGTAGGAGGTTAAAAAAATAATTCAAAAAATAATATTATATTAATATTTAAAAAAGTGGACAATTTAGTAATTGATATAACATACCCATCAATTTATTCATTTCAACCAAACATAGTAATATAACATACCCACCAATTTATTCCAACTAACCAAATACATTTTCCTAAACATTTCCAGTAATCTTTAAGGTAATCTATCTTTCCATTAATATAACATTTTTAGTAATACAATATTCCCTAAACCAAACACATCCTAAAGTATATGTAACAAAGCGCAAGTCTTATTTAAATCTTAAAAGTTTTTAAATGTAGATCGTGATTAATTTAGCTGAAATTCTATGTGATGATTAATTGAAGTTGAGACAACGTACAGATCCCTTCCCAAGAGTTTGCCTTATAAAGTTCAACAACCAATTTAATGCTCGGTCCATTGATGGTCTTCTTGCATTTCTGGATGAGATTGAAATGGAAGAGAATTACTGTTTTGTATTTTTGTTACTATTCACAACATCAATGCGCCAAATTGCTTCTTGTTCACATATTCGCATTATTTGTTCTATCACAATGTGAATGCGTGCACCTCTTTGTGTGAATGTTTATATATATATATATATATATATTCACTTCTTTTTTATCTATGTCCATCTGCACCTGCATTGCTTTAGTTAAATGTTGTCTTGGAATCTTGCGGATAATTTTGTATATATAATAGGAATACCTATCTACAGAGACGCTATTGCCAATGCCAAAGACCGATGTCGGTATAGAAATACTTCGTTAATGCTAGAACGGTATCGGAGAATTGTAAAACTACAACAACAGTGCTAACGTCGAGCTAGAGGTATTACTCCGACGCCAATCCCAACTGTTGGCGTAATATGAAAACGTAGCAAAATAGAGATGTCAATAGTAAAAGAGTTAGAAATTAAATCTTGAGTTATATTAATGAACGTGATTAAAGAGAGGATCGTTTTGGTATACATCAAGGTAATTAATGAACAAACATATAGGCTCTAGATTCAAAGACAAAAATGAGGTTTCCCTTGCATATACAACACGCCAATTAAAAGCAGTAGAAGAAGACTGACATACAAATTACTTGATTATGCTTTAACTCATTAATTCTTGTTAACCAAGTAATATATTGTCTTGCAAAAGTTTTTGTTAATGATAAAGACGGCAGTGTTTAGATTTTCTATCAAACAGATTCACAAATCTAAATTCTGAATTCTCTAATTGCCTAACTGGCTACAATATTCTATGCGGTAATGCCTTGAATTCCATGAACTCCTCTAATTAATAGATTCAAATGAATCAATCTCTCCCACTATTTACTATGTGGCAGCTGGCCCAGGGACATAATAAAAACAACGACCTCGTCATAGGGGGGACTAGACAAGGACTAGATCCATTCTGATACCATTTATCACGGGTTGAGAGTTTCACATCCAATACGAGATTCGTTATACTAGGCTTGCATTTTGAAAAAAACTCAAACTCAGAGTTTTTGCATTCCTGAGTTGGTTTAACCAATACTTAACGTAATATATATTGTATTAAGTTGACTATTAAAGAACCACAAATTCTTATATGTTTAATGCCTAAACCCTTGATCACAAGAAAGTTTCTTTGGTTTTTTTAATATATATATAGGGTTAAGTGTCATTAATTTTTAAATATTTTTACATTAGCTGTTTGTTGTTAATGCAATGTAATTTAATTGACAAAAAATTCTGTTGTTAATGCAATGTAATTTAATTGACAAAAAATTATGTTGTTAATGCAATGTACTTTAATTGACAAAAAATTCTTGAGACTATAGTCATTGACTCAACTGACACAGAATTAGGGATGGGCACAGGGCGAGTCTGGGCCGGGGATTGGGGTCCCCGTGTAGAGACTGCTTTCTAGCTAGTATACTTGGAAAATATACTATGATAAACATACATACATATAAAATGAAAAGTAATGGGCCCAAAAATTTTCTTTACTTGATATATATAATTCTTTACATAACAAAAATAGTCTACACAATAGCTTTAATATAGTGGGCAGTAATGCCATTTCTCTCCGCTTCTCGAATCCATCCGACCGCTCCTCACCTATTTCCTGCAAAAACATTTAGAAACAACGGGGTGAGCACTAGTTGCTCAGTAAGTAAATCCTCTACACTAATCTTCTTCCTCCGTTGCTTAAACTTGGAATTCTTTCCTTACTCTATTCTTTTTCTTCTTCTTCATTCTCTCTTTGTTCTTTCTCTTTTCTTAACTATTTCTAGTTCTCACTGTTCTTTTATTCTAACTTTCTTTGTTCTTTCTTTCTAATTCTCTCTGTTCTTTCTTTCTTCTAAGTTCTCACTAACCATGATAGGAATCATGGTATCATGCATGGGTGAGATGCAAATGCATAAATGTATAGAGATGCATTTTTCTTTTCTTCTTTTTTATTTCGTATTCTGTTTTCTTTCTCTTTTCAATGTTTCTTTCTTTCTATTTCTTTTCTTTCTTTCTATTCTTTCTATTCTTTATGTTCTTTCTTTCTTCTCTTCTCTTCTCTTCTCTTCTTTTCTTTTATTTCTTGCTTGCTAATTCTTTCTTATTCTTTCTTATTCTTTGCCGATCGGACTCGGTCGATGCATGGATTCGGAACCATGGCCGTGTGAGTGAGTACAGTCCTCATCTACATGTACTCTTACGGACTGTACAAATTCTTTTCTTCTTAGGCCACTCAATTAAGGTGGCGTGCATGTAGATATTTCTTCTGGGTACAACCCTCATCCACATGCACTCTTATGGGCCGTACAAATTCTTCTTCTTCTTCTTAGGCCGCTCACTTATGGTGGCGTGCATGTGGGAATCTTCTCCTTCTTGTCACTCACGGGTTCCCCATCGCAACAACATATTCTTTTCTTATTTTAAAGCATTCTAGCTTTTTCTTTCTTTCTTTTTAATCTTTAAATTCTTTATTCTTTAGATTCTCATACATATGCATATGTATGCATGTGGATGACTCATGCTTATAATTCTTTCTAAGTGCAACATATAATGCAAGAATGCCATGTAGCACAAAAATAAGTTTTTCTCTACTCATGCATAGACATTTCATCAAACAACATGCATGCATACTCAATTTCTATTTTGGCTATATTTCTACTTCTTTCTCAAACTACCAATAATTGGAGTAAAACTCCCTTAAATCAACACTAAACCTGGTCAGGAAAATACACTTCATAAATCTTCTTAAACTCTTTCTAAATTCAACCCAACTTTTATCAAGTTCTATCAACACAACCAACCCTTCTCATGGTGGAAATCCAATCATGGATCATCATCAAACTCAATAACAATTCCATCCACAAATCTCAAGCATATAAGATTCATATAAGATTCATATAAAACCATCTCTACACTTTTATTGCTCAAACAAGGGTTAGGGTTGGATTTACTTTCCTTGTGCTTGAGTAATTCCACTAGGATTCCTCTATCTTTGGTGGACTTGTTCTTTCTCTAAAACCCTAAGCATAAACACTATAAGAATTCAACACTTTCAAAAATTAATCTCTTATCTTGAGCAAGAATTCTTACCTTTGGATGCTTAGGATCAAATCTCTACCAAACTCCAACCAAAAGCCCTCTAATCTTCCTTTGAAATTTGGTGAAAAGATGAGAGAATTTGAGAGTAGAAGTGGCGTGTGGGGTGTAGAGAATGGGAGGGTTTGTGTGATTGAACCCTTAATATCTCATATTAATATGCATTCTTTCCCATTTTTCCCTTACACTTTATAGAAAATTCCATCTTTGCCCTTTCGTTCATCACAAATACACCCCCATCTCCAATGCGTTCTCCATAAAATTTTCTTACTTTTCACTCCCCATTTTTACTACTAATTAGGGGTAGAATGGTCACTTTACCCCTAAGGAAAATTCTCTAGAATCATCTCAAGAATTTCAGCTAGCTTTTAGTCCTGGCGAAGATTTTTCTTTGCCTCAGCGAAAAATTCCAAAGCATACGTCGCTGCAGCGAAGTCTGCAATTCCTAACTTCGCCAATCCTTCACCAAAACTAAGGGTAACCAAGCAATATTAAGAACATACAAGCTTAACTAAGGGAAAACAAACAAAACTAAGGGCAAATAAGCATATCTAAGCTACGTACCTCAAGTGGGCATTACACCCGAACCCGTACTTGACTCCTTGGGGGTTCACCCATATTTGGGACGAGGATGTCATGGAATCCCCAACCCTACCCCATGGGGATGGGATGTTGTTCAGCCCCACCCTGACCTGCTCGGAGGTCGTGGAATTGCAGGTATTAATCCCTATGGGGATTTTCCCCAAGGCAGGGGTCATTTCAGTGGGGAATTTTCCCCGAATAGCTTATAAGAATTATTTTAATATTAATTTTGCATAATGCTCTAAAAATGTTCCCAAAGTTTAGATAATATACTTAAAAGAGAAACTCAATTACCGTAGTTTATGTAATGTGAGATTGCAATTGAAAAACAGAGAATTGAAAACAGAGAGAGAGAGTAAGAGCGAAGAAGATACACTTTCTTTGCTGCACTTTTTCGTTAATTACAAAGTAGAGTGTGCTATTGTTTTACATATACACAATTTCAGTAGACTTTACACTCTAAACGACAGTGTTTTGAATGTTTATTATTTGAGCTAAAACGGCAGTGTTTCAATGACTTTGCACTTTGTCATTTGTCCAACATTGCCCCTCAAACTGGACTGCCTAAGCTATTTACATTTGTTAGTATAACAAGAGAGTTGGAGAAAGATCAAACGGTGTAGTTTCAACCCACATAATGTAAAGTTTAAAACGACGTAGTTTCAGTTTTACTTTACTCTTCTGTATAAAAGAACTCAACCACTGTATGTCTGTTAATTCAGTTAGAGAAGACGAAAAATACAATTTGTCTTGCTCTGTTTTTCCTTTCTTTCCCGATTACTCATAAATCTTGTTTTACATTCTACAATCTTCTAGTCTTTACATGGTATCAGAGCCATAGACTAGCGTCAATGGCAAGTTCTACTCTTGATTTCTCAGATAATACATCCAAGGTTGATGCCAAACAACTCAGTAATAAAGGTATATAGAACTTAACAGTTCATTCATCACTTCCTAATCTCTCGGTGAAGCTGGTGGAAAAGAACTATAACTACTGGCGTTCTCAGGTTTTACCTGCATTAGCTTCTCATGAGTTAGATTGCTTCGTTACAGGTAAGAATTCTTGTCCCTCTCTGTTTATAATGGACAAATTAGAAGGGAATGAACATGCAATTAAGCGACCAAACCCTAAGTAGTTTAATTGGAAGAAGACTGATCAGTTCTTGGTTAGTTGGTTGCTATCATCAATATCTGAATCTATGTTCAGGCATGTATCAAAATGTAGTACAGCGTATGAAATTTGGCACACATTAGAATTACATTTTCAATTGGTCTCCATAGGAATATGCTTCAGACCACTAAAAAGGAATCACAAAGTGTGAATGACTATGTTCTACAGATGAAAGAGTTAGGTGATGAACTTAATGCAAGTGGTGTGCATGTTAGTGATGAGGAGTTATTGTTATACATTCTAGATGGATTAGGCCCGGAGTATGATGTTGTAGTTGCAAATCTTACCTCTAATGTCAATCAGATTACATTTCAAGAGGCTCAATTCTTGTTGCATAAGCATGAGATAAGATTAGAGAAACAAAATAATGCTTTGTTGCATTTCCATGGACAAATGTCTTCTACCCTATTAGCATAAAAAAATGGACCATTTGAAGGTTCTAGTGTACTGCCTCACAATGACATTGGTGTAATGATAAATTAGTCTACCAATATGTTGAGTCCTGCTAGGAGCAATTTATCACAATCTGGTTCAGTGTCTCAACAAGCACAATAGGCTCAACATGCCAACTTTGGTCACACAGGATACTCACAATTTGTTGATGGAAACTCAGTTGGAAATTTTAGACTTGATTATAATAGAGTGCCCTACAATCCATCGTTTGCCTTACCACAGTTATTTGCTGGTGGATTTAACCCATTTGCTAAAGGTCGAGGCAGGGGTAGAGGTTTTGGTAAGCCAAGATTAGTGTGCCAAGTGTGCGGGAAACTTGGTTACTTAGCACTTCAATGCTATCACAGATTTGACCATGATTACCAAGGTTTCTCTTGACCTGCTGTTACAAATTCAGGATTTTTTCCATATGCAAGATATGTACCTGCTCATCCTGGACCTTTACAAGCTCCTAATCACTCAGCTCAAGCCTTACTTGCTGGCACTTTTATACCTGTTGGATCTTTCAATCCTAATATCACTACTTTCTATGATTATTCAGCATATAATGGACAACATGGAAATCCACAATATTAGTAACACACTTTTGGACCTTTGCTCAGTACTATCCAGACTAATACTACTCCTAATCTGGATGTCAGTGTTACTTCAAGGCCTACTAATCCACAAATGGCAACTCCTTAGACAGTAAAAGATCAATTCTGGTACATGGACTCTGGGGCCTCAAATCACATGGTTGCTGATTCCTCTAACATGCTGACCAGGACCAATTATTCTAGAGGATCTAAGGTACAAGTTGGAAATGGGGAAGCCTTACCTATTACTTATACAGGTATGATGGTTCTTCCATCTTTTAATTCAAATAAAATAGTTCATCTACGGAATATATTATGTGTACCTAATATAGCCAAAAACCTGCTAAGCATTTCCCAAATCACAAAAGACAATAATGTGATTGTGGAATTCTACTCTGATCATTGTTTGGTAAAGGATAGAGACAGCAAAAGTGTTCTACTTCAAGGGAAGGTTCAAAATGGTCTTTATCAACTGGATCTGCCCTTTGATGCTGCACTTGGTCCTGCTGGTTTTGTTGCACAACCACCATTTTCTGCTAATACAACAATATTTCCGCAATGTTCATCTTCTACATTACAAGGAAAGTCAAATAATCACTCATCTGAGTCCTTCTGCTTTGCGGCTAAACCTTTCTGTCTTTCTACTGCTAATATTGCAAATAAAGCATTTGCCAATGTGAATAAAGCATATACTTGTAATAATTCTGATGTACTGATGGGTTTTTCTTTACTTTGGCATTCTAGGCTACAAAATCCTAGTTCCAAGTCTTTGCAAATTGTGTTGAATAAACTGAATGTAAAGCACTCTGTTGACAACAATACAAGTTCTTTTTGTGAAGCATGTATGTTTGGCAAGTTGAAGCAATGTAGTTTTCCCTCTTCTACTTCACATGTACATGCTCCCTTAGAATTGATTCACTCTGATCTATGGGGTCCAGCCCCTGTTTTATCACAAGAAGGTTACCGTTACTATATCATTTTTCTTGATGATTATAGTCGGTTTACTTGGATTTATCCACTTTAAATCTGAAGCCTATGAAGTGTTTACTCATTTTCATGTTTTTGTGGAGAAGCAATTGGGAACTAAGATTAAGTGTCTTCAAACTGACTGGGGAGGGAAATTTAGGTTCTTTCCTAAGTATCTCCAACAGCATGGGATCATGTTTTGGCATCCTTGTCCTTACCTTCATCAGCAAAATGGTAGGATTAAAAGGAGACATAAATCAATCACTGAGTTTGGACTCTCCTTACTAGCTCATGCTTCTATGCCATTGAATTTTTTTGTGGTTAGCTTTCTCTACAGGGGTCTACATTCTCAATAGATTACCATCATCAGTTCTTGATTTAAATTCTCCATTGCAAGTACTCTTTAATCAAGAACCTGTCTATCATGAGCTTAAAGTTTTCGGATGCAGATGTTTTCCCTATCTACGGCTTTATCAAAGACACGAGCTGGACTTTCATACTGAAAAATGCATTTTTATAGGCTATAGCCTAAGTCATAAGGGGTATAAATGCATGACAAAGTCTGGCCGAATGTATGTGGTTAAGTAGGTGAAATTCAATGAACAAGACTTCCCTTTCAAATCTGGTTTCTTTCAGTCAGATTGTCCTGAGAATGATTCAGAGTTTACTAAATATACTTTAACTTCTTCATCCTGGACTATTCCTCAATAGCCATGCAATCAATCTGTTTCTCATATCAGTCCTGTAACTTGTCCTTCTAGCACATCCTTTAAACAGACTCCATCCGTACCTCGCTGTCTAGTACCTACATTCTCACACTCCTCAGCAACTAAGTTACATACCTCAGACTTAAATACATCTGCAGGTAATATCCACACTACAGCAGCCTTATCTACTGATTCAGATTCTCAACCATCTACAGGTAATATTCACACTACAGTAGATTTATCTACTGATTCAGACTCTCAACCATCTGTCTCAACTACTCAGAACTCTCCAGACCTGCAAAATTGTTCTGGTATTCACTTGAAAATGGTTCTTCCATTCCCACTGACAAAATCCTGAACTTCCACTAATAACACTCATCCTATGATTACACGTTCTAAATCCCAAAAAAACCAACCACCAGCTCAAGCTTTTCTCTCAACTCAAACCATACTCAAAGAACCTAAAAATGCTAGAGAAGCTTTGGCTATTCCTGAGTGGAAGGCAGCCATGGAGACTGAATATCAAGCCTTGTTAAACAATAAAACATGGGACTTGGTTCCATATATAGATGGTATGCACATTGTGGGGTGTAAATGGGTGTTTAAAACAAAGCTTAATTCTGATGGATCCCTGCAGAAATATAAAGGTAGGTTGGTGGCAAAGGGTTTTCAGCAAACTCCCGGGCTGGATTACTTTGATACATTTTCTCCGATTGTAAAAGCAGCCACAATCAGAATTATATTCTCTTTAGCAGTACATCATATTTGGGAAATCCAGCAGCTAGATGTCAATAACGCATTTCTTAATGGGGACTTAACGGAGCAAGTTTTTATGCTCCCTTCTGAGGGTTTTCTGGATCATCTCATCCACATCAGCCACAGCAGGTTTGCAAACTCCGTAAAGCTTTATATGGTCTCAAACAAGCCCTTAGAGCTTGGTTTGATAAACTAAAACATGCTTTTTTGACTTGGGGTTTCCATAATAGCTCATCAGATGTTAGTTTATTTTTTTATAAAAAGGAATCTACTATGATGTATTTGTTAGTATATGTAGATGACATATTAGTCAAGGGCAATGATTCCTCACTCATATCCAAACTGGTTCAAGACCTGAACAATCAGTTTGCAATGAAAGTCTTGGGAGCAGTCCATTATTTTCTTGGTTTCGAAGTTAAAAGAAATGATTCAAGGCTGTTACTTACTCAAACAAAGTATGCACAAGAACTCCTTGAAAAAGCCAGAATGGCAGATTGTAATCCATGCACCACACCCATGGCAATCGGCACTAAACTTGGAAGAGAAAAGGGAGACTTATTTGAAGAACCAACTCTTTATCGAAATATCATTGGTGGCCTACAATACTTGACCCTCTCTAGACCTGACTTAGCTTTTGCGGTTAATAAGCTAAGTCAGTTTTCACAGTCCCCAACTATTGTGCATTGGACAGCCTATAAGAAGGTTTTGCGTTATATCGAAGGTACTAGTCATCTTGGTCTTCTTTTCGGTAAACATGATCATTTATGTCTTAAAGCTTATGCTGATGCCGATTGAGCAAGTGATGTGAATGATCGGAGGTCCACAAGTGGTTATGCAATCTTTCTTGGAAATAATCTCATCCAATGGGGCTCCAAGAAACAGAAAGCTGTGTCTTTGTCATCGACTGAAGCTGAATATCGCTCTCTAAGTCAAACAGCCACTAAAATTGTTTGGGTACAACATCCGTTCAAAGAATTAGGTCTTGAAATTAAACACATTCCTGTAATTTGGTGTGATAATATGAGTGCAGGTGCGTTATCTTCTAATCCTATATTTCATGCTCGCACCAAACACACAGAGATAGATGTACACTATGTGAGAGAGCTGGTGGCAGAAAAGAATTTGGCTGTTCAATATGTTGCTTCCGAATACCAAAAAGCCGATGTTTTAACCAAACCATTGTCAGGTTCTCGGTTTACCATGCTGAGGGAAAAGTTGAATGTAACCTCTATACTTCCTTGATTCTGGCTTACAAGTTTCAGTTTCAGCCAATGCAAAGTGTGCTGATTGTTTCACTGATTCTGGTTTACATACTTAGTCTCAGCAGTCTCAGCCAATGCAGATTTTTTTTTGGTTTACACACTCAGTTTCAACCAATGCAGAAGGGTGCTGATTGTTTCTCTGATTCTGGTTCACATATTCAATTTCAACTGATGCAGAGTGTGTTGACTGCTTTTATGATATTGCATGACTTGGAAATGTTGAGATAAGTTCAGTACTTAATAACAATACAGAAAGCTTAGTTTATGGAGGAATGTTGGTATAACAACAGAGTTGAAGAAAAATCAACACATGAAGAAGGCTTAGTTTATGGGGGAATGTTAGTATAACAAGAGAGTTGGAGAAACATCAACACATGAAAAAGTTTTAGTTTATGGGGGAATGTTAGTATAACAAGAGAGTTGGAGAAACATCAAACGGTGTAGTTTCAACCCACATAATGTAAAGCTTAAAACAACGTAGTTTCAGTTTTACTTTACTCTTCTGTATAAAAGAACTCAGCCATTGTATGTTTGTTAATTCAGTTAGAGAAGAAGAAAATACAATTTGTCTTGCTCTGTTTTTCCTTTCTTTCTCGATTACTCATAAATCTTGTTTTACATTCTACAATCTTCTAGTCTTTACAACATTGCACTGTCTGCATTGTGCTGAATTTGTCCAACATTGCCCCTCAAACTGGAATTCACCCCATTGTTCAAACTAAAGAACTAACTACATTAAACCAAATGGCTAGGCTGCATTTTCTTACTAAAAGAAAATTTTCAAAACCGTAGGAGCAAAACAACTAGGCAAGAAACTTCAAATCTCAATAAATAGAACTACAAGAGAAGAAACTTCAACTTCAAACTGCAGTAGCAGAACTGCAAAACAAGAACTTCAAATCTACATCACATCTGCAATAGCAAAACTGCAAAACAAGAACTTCAAATCTGCATCAAATTTGCAGTAGCAAAACTGCAAAACAAGAACTTCAAATCTGCATCAAATCTGCAAAAAACAAGAACTTCAAATCAGTATCAAATATGCAATAGCAGAACTGCAAAACAAGAACTTCAAATCTGCATCAAATCTGCAATAGCAGAATTGCAAGGCAAACTAAGTATCTGGATTGAAAACATCAATCAATTGAACTAGAAGAAAACATCTGATCTGCAACGGCAGAACACATATACCAACTAAAAACATCATAATAAGGAGAAATTTATCAGCACTACAAAAAAGCAACTCACTAAGTTGCAACCCAGACCAGAACCTTCAAAGTGCACCAATAGTAAAGAATCAAACCTCCAAAACAACCAAAAAAAAAATTCAAAACAATTACTCCATTCCAGATCAATAACCTAGACAACCTATCAGAACTCCAGAGCAAAAAAAAAAATCATCAAAATTCCGAACAGTCAGAGATAACTCCAGAACAACCTCCAGAACAATCACTTCATATTAATAACTCTAGATCAACTAACTGAGTAGATGAAAAAAAATGTAAGAGAATCTGTAACCACCACCAATTTATCAGAATCAGATTAATTAAGCAGTGCAAACCAAACAAAAAATCTCAAAGACCGAACCAACTATCAGTTACTTGCACACATTTTCTAATGACACCACATTCAGTTTGGCTCTTAACTCAGTGAACGGAGAAACTGAGAGTGCTTTTGTAAGAAGATCCATAATTTGTAGCTTGGAGGGAACATATTGGATGGCTAGCTTTTTTGCCAAGACTTGTTCACGAACATAATGAGCGTCAATATCAATATGTTTGGTTCGAGCATGAAATACGGGATTAGATGCAAGAGCACCAGCACTAACATTATCATACCAGATTACAGGTATAGTGTGAAAGGTTAGGCCAAGCTTAGTAAACATATTTTCAAGCCAGGCTATCTCTATGACTGTGTGAACAAGGGCTCTATATTCAACTTCAATAGAGGAAAGGGCAACAACCTTCTGTTTCCTAAAACTCCACTGAATTAAGTTTGGTCTTAGGTAAACACAATAGCCACCGGTAGATCTTCGATCCTCTATACTTCCTCCCCAATCAGCATCAACATAACACTCAACATGAAGAGTGCTTGTTGGTTTGAACATAAGACCAAAATCCAGAGTACCTTTAATGTACCTCAACACCCTCTTACAAGCTTGCCATTGAAGATCAGTAGGTGCTTGTAAAAATTGGCTTAACTTGTTAATAGTGTAGCTGATATCTGGTCTTGTAAGGGTTAAGTATTGTAGTGCTTCTACAATACTTCTATACAAGCTGGGATTCTGAAACAGCTCACTGTCAGTTGAACTGAGTTTGACACCAATAGTCATGGGAGTTGAGCATGGATGTACCTCCATCATTTTGTTTCGAACTAATGAGTCTGAAGCATACTTAGATTGTTTTAAGTGAATACCTGCTAAATCTCTTGTTGCTTCCAAGCCCAAAAAATATTTAAGTGAGCCACGTGTCTTTAGGGCAAAATTATCATTGAGATCTTTCATCAACTGCTTAATAAAGACTTGATCAGAACCTATGATCAGTATGTCATCGACATACACTGAAACATAAATAGAACCAGTGTCTTGTTTCAGGATAAACAAACTAGAGTCTGATATTAAGTTTTGGAAGCCTTGAAGTTGTAAAGCAGCCTTCAATCAATCAAACCAAGCTCTTGGAACTTGCTTGAGACCATAAACTGCTTTGTTCAGCTTGCAAGCTGCATTAGGAAAAACAAAACTCTCAAAACCAGGTGGTTGTTTCATGAAGACTGTTTCAGTTAAAACTCCATTAAGAAATGCATTGTTAACATCTATTTGTTGAATATCCCATCCATGTGTCATAGCTAGAGTGAAAACAATGCGTATAGTAGCTGGTTTAATCACTAGACTGAAAGTCTCGAAGTAATCAAGACCAGGAGTCTGTTGAAAACCCTTTGTAGCTAATCGGGCCTTATATTTCTGTAGGGTTCCATCAGCATTAAATTTTGTGCAAAAAACCCATTTGTTTCCCACTATGTTCATATCAGAAGAAGGATCAACAAGCATCCATGTGTTGTTGGCTATAAGTGCATCATACTCACACTATATGGCAGCTTTTCAGTTGCTGCTCTAGAGCTTCGAGACTGTACTGTGTTCCGATTCAAGAGGTTCAAGATCGCTAGACCCACCAATGAGAAGTGCAAAATGATTATCCTCACCAGTTTGACTATAAGAAACCATATGGGATTGGACAACTGACTTAGATCTAGTCACCATTGGATGAATATTTTCATATACTGACTTATCAGTTGGTTCAGCAACAACTTGTAGTGAATTACATGGTTCTGATTTATTGGAACAAAGGGTCTCACCGAGACAACTGTCATCTGAGTCAGCAGCAACTTGTGATGAAGTGAGATCAACAAGAAGTTGACATGGTAAGAAAGAGCAATCTGCAGGAATAATAGGAAGAGTATCTACTGTGGTTTGATTATGGTCAGAATGAGGTATAATAGGGATATTGGAGATATTAGGAGAAGGAATTGGTGTTGTAGAAGCTGGTATAGTGTGTGGAGGAGACACAACGAATTGAGAAGTCTTACCTACTGCTGCATTGTCTGAAGAAGACTAATCAGAAGAGTCAATTACTAGAGGGGAACCAAGGGGAGCTGAAGGGTGATAATGACCAGAATTAGAGTCATAAGGATAATGTAAAACTTGTGGACTTGTACAAGTGTCAACACTGGTTTGAGATGAAGAGTTCAGATTTGGGTGTGGGAAAGAAAACATATTATTGACTGCAAAAGGAAATTCACATTCATTGAATTGTACACTAGGGGTGATAATTACTGTTCCATCAGGTTTTAAACATTTATAACCTTTGTGTACTAAGCTATAACCAACAAACACACACTTTATGGTATGGGAATCAAATTTATGCATGTCGTAATGCCTAGTGTAAGGAAAACATAAGCAGCCAAAAACTTTTAAGCCTTCATAGATAGGAATTTGGTTAAAAAGCTTTTTACAAGGACACACACTATTTAGGATAGGAATGGGCGGTCTCTTAATTAAGTAAACAATAGTTTCAAAAGCTAGCCACCAGTATTACAGTGGCATAGATGCATGGCCCAATAGTGTAAGACCAGACTCTACAATGCTTCTATGTTTCCTCTCACTCCTACCGTTTTGCTGGTGAACATAAGCACAAGACTGTCTAACCTGAATACCTTTATCAACTAAGTATGGTAAAAGGGCTTTGTATTCCCTACCTTGATCAAACTGTAAAGTTTTTAGTTTACATCCAAATTGTCTTTCAACAAGATGCTGAAATTTAATAAAAACTTATCTGACTTCAGCTTTGGTCTTAAGAGGAAACAACCATGTAAATCTACTATAGACATCCAAAAATTGCACATAGTATTTAAAACCTTCTACTGAGGTACAAGGGGCAGGGCCCCAAACATCACTATGAATCAATTCTAATGGAGCTATGGCATGAGATTGTGATGCTGGAAAGCTAGATTGATGTAATTTGCCTAATTGGCAAGCATGACAATAGGTAACACTGGAACTGACAGAGGTCCTAATTTTCAATGGAAATTTTAAATGCAAATAAGTTAACATTTGATGTTGAATTTGTGAATGAGGATGACCTAATCATTTGTGTCAAAGCATGTATTCATCAGATTGTGTGTTGGCAATTAAACAATGAACATCAGTATTATTGTGTTTATGATCAGAATTATTAGTTAGAAAGACTATTTTAGAGACAAAACTATTGGCAGAATCAGAAATTTCATTATTTTTCAAGCAAGTAGTACATTGACAACTTTCAGTAACAAAAGATGTACAAGTGCTATTATTTAAAACATGAGAGACCTGATCAACATTGTCACTGAGATCAGAGAAAATCTGACCTGAAGATGAATGACCTTTATTATAGAACAGACTTGTATTATTGGGCTGACCTTCATTTAATTGGACTAAAAAACTAATGTCATTACAAGTATTTGACAGTTGAGACACAGGTTTCTTAATAGAGCTAACAAAGGTTATATGGGAAGATAAATTATTTGGGGATGACACATGAGGGGAAGGCTTGTTGGAAGAGGAATTCAGCTGGTACAGGCCCCCTTTAAGATCCCCTTGCAATAGGATTGCTCTTGTGAATTTGTCCTTGACAACACAACAGTGAGCATCAAATTCAACAATAATGTTGTTATCTTTAGTAAACTTAGAGATACTTAATAGGTTTTTCGTAATCTTAGAGACACAAAGAATGTTTTTTAGATGCAAAGATTTTGAATGAAAAGTACTAGGCAAAAAGGAATGGCCAGTATGAGAAATATTAAGGTACTCATCATTTCCATCCTGAAGTTGATCCACTCCACTGTATTTTTTGCTGATATTGAGATGACTGAGGTCTGAAGTGACATGATCAGTTGCCCCTAAATCCATGTACCACACTAGATCAGTGGGTGTAAGAGATGTAGCCACCGCAAATTGCTACTGTGTTTGTGGAGGGGACTGCTGAAGAAGGTTGAAAGGGTTGTGCTGAGTGAAAATTGGAACCCTCAGCCATGAAATATGCTTGATTATGACCAGTTATCTGCTAACTAGGAACATTATAAGCGGTAGCAGCCACATTGTTGGAATGATTTAAGCCATTGTTGAAGTTCCCATGTTGAGTACCAACTTGAGTATTACAAGCTAGTTGTGGATAAGCTGGTTGTGGATAAGCTGATGGATTTATGCCATTGTTGAAGTTCCCATGTTGAGTTCCAACTTGAGTATTATAAGCTGGTTGTGGATAAGCTGATGGACAATAAGAACCTCCTGCAGGACCATTAAACTGAGGAATATTGGATGGGCAAAAATTGCCACCACTGTTGTATTGATGATGGTTGTATGAATGCTAATTTTTATGTGGCTGAGATGATAATCCTTCATGATACGAACTAGGTGGTTGTGATGGGTAGCCAATAGGATTTTGAGACAGACTAGTAAAAGCAAAGTTATACCTATGATAACACTGCCCAGCTGAATGCCCTGCTTTACTGCATAACTGACAAATTAATTTTCCTCTTCTAGCATTATGTCCTCTTCCTCTACCATATGATACTCCCCCAAAGTAAGGTGGTATGTTGTTATACAAAGGCTGATTGTACGTTTGAGGGATAGATTGAGAGTTAGGTATTATGGGATATTGAGGGTAATGAGGCTTGCCAAGAGACATCAGAGTGGGAGGTGCTATATAGCATGGTCCAGTCATTTTGTCAGATTGTTGGCTAACTAGATCTGGTTTGGAGGAAATGTTTGGCACACTGTTTGAACAGCTAGAATCACCAACAGAGTTGCTAGTAAAAGCTATGTGGACTGAACAATTGTATAGATCAACAACATTGAACTTATCAAGTCTAAGTTTATATTTTTGTAGCAAAAATGTGGCTTCTTGCAATGTAACGGAATCAAACTTTGACTCAATTCTTGAGGTTAAGTTCACTGCAACAGCATCGAACTTAGGACCAAGTCCATCTAATATATATTGCAGTAAATCCTCATCAGTGATTATCACTCCACTAGCAGACAGACTCTCTGAAATTTCCTTCATCTTTTTCACATAATCTCCTAGATTTAAATTTCCTTTTTGTGTTGTCTGAAGTAAATTCTTGAGATGTAACGCTCTAGCCTTTGAATCAGTAATGAACTCATGTTCTAAAGCAAACCATATCTCAGTGGAGCTTTTACATTTTGACACATACCTAAACAGGCTTTCTGAAATCGATGCCAATGACCAACTAAATAAGAACTTATGAGTTCTTTTCCACATTATATAAGCAGGAGTCAATTGTTCATTAACTAAAACACTACTTGCCCTAACTTCACCACTAGATTGACCTAACTCATGATCAATTGCTGAATCAGAAATTATAAGAGGTGAGGGACAGGAAACCCTACCAAGTAGATGATCTTCAAGTTCATGAGAGCCAATTGTGGACAGCACCTGAGAGCTCCAAAAAGGGTAATTACTTTGAGTTAGCTTCGGATTTATAATCTAAAGGCTAGTAGCAAGAGCTGAAGTAGCTCGATTTGCTTGTTGCTTCAACATCTCGTTTGAGTCATTGAGCACATAAGAGGATTTTCCAAAATTTGCCATTGACGCTAATCACGGCTCTGATACCATGTGAGATTGCAATTGAAAAACAGAGAATTGAAAACACAAAGAGAGAGAGTAAGAGCAGAGAAGATACACTTTCTTTACTGCACTTTTTCGTTAATTACAAAGTAGAGTGTGCTACTGTTTTACATATACACAATTTCAGTAGACTTTAACACTCTAAACGACGGTGTTTTGAATGTTTATTATTTGAGCTAAAACAACAGCGTTTCAATGACTTTGCACTTTGCCATTTGTCCAACATTGCCCCTCAAACTGGACTACCTATGCTATTTACATTGCATTATCTGCATTGTGCTGAATTTGTCCAACAATAGTGCCATAAATTTACAAATTGCAAATCTTTAAGGGATTAATTAATTACTTAATAAAATTGCAATTAATTATTTAATTACAATGTGATTAGATTATTAAATAATTAAATTCTATTGAATTAATTGACTAAATTTTAAAATATTGTATAGAATATCAAAATTAAATATCAAGATTGATATTTGATAATTCATAAATCATAATCAATTATTTGATTTAATTACTTTTTTAATTAAAAAGGTTTAAAGAATTAGAAACTATTAATGTAATTTATGACTAAGTAATAAAAGATAAATCAAGATTGATACATCATACATCATTGTGTTAAATCTTAGTGAACCATTGAATAAAATTAAAACAATGTTAATAAAGTTTATGACTAATTAATTGATTAGAAAGACATGATTATAGAATTTGTGTAAAATAAAACAATGCTAATAATTAATTAATTAATTAACTTAATAATTGATTAGAAAGATAACAATAATTGTGCAATTTGATATTTATTTTTCTAATATAGATTTCTCCTAAAATGTTCCCAGTTTAGATAATTTACTTAGAAGAGAAACTCGATTACCTTAGTTTATGTAATAGAGCAATAATTCAACAATTCAACATCATGAAGACATGAACATAACAATATGATTAAACAAGTCAATGTAATTTGTAAACCATTAAATATAGTTAAAAAAAAATTAATATAACAATATGATTGAACCAGATTTTGATTTATTGCCCCACTTTGGATCTAATATGATAAAATAAATTCTAAATTTAATAAATTTTATTATATAATCATTCATCTTATTTAAAATAAATTGAATTTTATTTATGATAATTTATAAAATCTTGAAATCTATTTTATTCACATTTAGTTAAAGATAATAAATTATGTAATTTAATAATGTGAAGCATTGAAGAAGATACTTGGACAGTTGGACTTTTGAAGTCATGTTGTTTTCATTCAAATTAATAACAATGAAATGATATCTAAATTATATAAACAGTCTTAGATTAATAATATTTATTAATCTAATATAAGATGAAATGACTAAATTGCATGTATATGTATTGAAATACTAAATATAAGACCTATTGTATATTTCATTTAGATATATAATAATATAACATTATTATATATAAAAAAAAAAAAAAAAGAAGAGGTATTTAAATATAGAATAATAATATTACATTATTGTATAAAAGAATGGGTTGGGCTGCAATTTTTAGGGGTGGGTCAAGGACAACACGGGGCAGGGTTTTCACAGGGCGGTTGGGGGGCGACATGGATTAGGGTTTTATGTGGCTTTTGGGGCGGGGCCTCGTCAGAGAAAACTAACCCCCATATCTGCCCGTCCCCGAGTGCGAGGATGCTTTTTTTCTGATCTTCGGGGAATCCCCACCCCAATCGGGTCGAGACAGGATGG
This sequence comes from Pistacia integerrima, assembly GCA_026225825.1. Lineage (NCBI taxonomy): Eukaryota > Viridiplantae > Streptophyta > Magnoliopsida > Sapindales > Anacardiaceae > Pistacia > Pistacia integerrima. Next base: position 19,312,325 of record CM047743.1, on the reverse strand, counting down.
ATCCCCATCAGGGCAACCGAAACGCCAACTCTACAAAGAATGTTATATTTAATAAATTAAAGATATAACTAACAAAACCCAATACATTAAGGATCACGACAATGTCATCCCTCAGGTTTTGGTCTACTAACAATCAAGTACGAGGATTAAATTTAAGTGATTGAAAATACATTCCTTGCATATAATAAGCCAACGTCCTACTAGCCATACTACACATGCCGTTGCCGCATTCTCAGTCAGACTCCCGCCAAAATCTATTAGCAAACCCCAAATCCCACTACTTCTAAACAAAGCCTTGCAATCAAGACAAAAACCCATTTCATTTTCAGATTCAGTGACAAAGATTTTACGTACAATCTTGAGAATGAGAACAGGGAAGAAGATGAATTTGGATTTTCAAGAAATTATTTTTGGGCAAAAGACTCGGCTGCCTCAGGATCGTCTCATAAACTTTCCGATATTAGTTTTGCTGCTGAGCAGGTTCTTGAATCAGTTTACTGTCAACAAAATTTCTTTATTATTATAACTTCGGCTTTGTAAATAACATTGTGATTTTTTTTTTCTTTTTTGTCGGAGCTGAGAGCAGTATCATCCAATACTGAACCCAAACATGAGAAAGAGATCGCATATTTTATGAACAGTTGCAAAAGCTTGTATTCTAAATAGGTTTTCGAGCTACGTAAGAAATCATTTAGAAACTGAGATAAAATTGAATGTGATTTCCATTTTGTTGAATGCATAGTGTTTGAAGAAAAAGCCAATTGAGTTTATTTTTAGTGTTTTTAGTGAATCTTTGGTAGGCCTTTAACTGTTGAGGAGTAATGGGAAAGTAGATATGGAAATCTAGGGTTCAATGTCCCCTACATTGAAGAAAGGGGCTGATGCTTTAAAGGAGTTTTGGCTCTTGGGAGCCAAAACAAACACGCTACCTACTGTAGTGGACCTTAGATCAAGCATTCTACCCTTGTTGAATTTGAACCAACCGCCATTGCGTTGCCACTGGTAGTTATAGTTGTTATTTTATTGATTTAAAGTTTTTATTTACACACACCTACTGTGGATTTTATTAAAGGACATAGTTTCTGTATGGTATTTTGCAGTACCGATAAGAATATGTATGGTTCATGGATAATTTGAGATTATTAGACTCATAAAAGTGTAAAATTTACTAGCATTATTGTTGCCATTTTGTTGGTGCGAAAATAAAAACTAAAATCGTGTTATGTTATAATAATGATGAGAATAACTAATCCTTCAAGGACAATTTGGATGAGATTCACCTGAGTGTCAAAATCTACATGCATCGTTGTTGCCTTAATTTTTTGGAGGAAAAATAGAAGATAACATCATCTTATGGATCACTTATGCAAAGTGTGAATTTGTTTGAATAATAACAACTTGTGGTGTTAGGTGTGGCTTTGGCCTTGTGTTGTATGGATTTGGATCCAAGAAGGCATTAATGGAAGACTTTGCTTCAACAGCCTTAACGGAACATTCTGTTGTTATGATAAATGGCTATCTCCAGTCAATCAACATGAAACATGTATTTTCATCTTGGATTTCATTTGTGGTCTAACTACTGTAGATATGGTGCATATCAAAAGTTACTAAAATGAATTGAATAAGAAATTTTTAATTTAACATGTTGCATATAAAGACTATAATTTATGAACAATTAGTGGAACATTAGTATTTTTTAACCGTTTGGGTGTAAGGGTGGATGGGTTCTAGTAATAATGGGCATAAACATAACCATTTGTTTATGTTAAGCTCATTTATGAATCTTAAACCTTAAAATGTAGGTTTTGATCACTTTAGCTGAAGTTCTATGTGATCAATTGAAGTTGAGGCAACAGACCCTTTTCAAGAACTTACCTAAAGCTCAACAACCATTTAATTCTTTATCCATGGATGATCTTCTTGCATTTTTGGATGCGTCAAAAGCGGAAGAGAATAATTGGCTTGTATGTCTTGCTATTCACAACATTGATGGGCTTGGATTAAGAGACTCTGAAACTCAACAGTATCTTGCCCAAATTGCTTCTTGTTCTCATATATATATTATTGGCTTTATTGACCATGTGAGTGCACCTCTCTGTATGTTTACATATCGATAATTATTTAGCTAGTTGATGTTCAACCATTTCTTATTATTGTTCCATTGTCTATCTGTATTGCTTTAGTTAAGTGTTGTCCTGAAATCTTGTGGGTAATTTGTATTTTTGTTAGTTCTAAAAGAATACAAGTCAAAAGATCTTGAGTTTTATTCCCTTAAGTCTTTTGTGGTCAATAAAATTTTAGATTCTTTGTTTTACTTTTATTGTTAAACATGTTTTTTGAGAATGTGAAACCATTTATTGTGAGGGTTTCCACACTACGCTTATAAGAAGATGCAGGTAGGGCTTGATCTTTTAATTAATGATTCATTTTCTTAATCTACTTTATTTAGATAAAGAAAGGTTGTTATAGCCATTCCATCTGGTTTGCATGTAAAATGTTTATGCGAGTCCAGAACAACATTGAGGCCCTAGATTCAAGCTGCCATACCAAAATAAGCCACAGATAGATGTAAGTATGTTACTACAAAAGACTTGGAGAACATCTTGAGTCTTCAGTTTTAGTATATCAGTAAATTGGTGTGGTTGATTCTACATTATGTTCTTCATAGAAGGAATGCATGTGTAGCATTGTAATTGGACCTTTTGAGAGGTATTTTATAATGTATTGACCCAATAAACTCATCCTTGGTTTTTTGTAGTGTGGGACAGGAAGATGGGTCACACACAATTCAACTGGCGCTGGTATCTATTCCAGGTATGCCAATCAAAATCTATATAAAATATCGTGTGATAGCTTCCAGGTGGGCAGTCAGATTACTTTGAACTCCCATTTGACAAAATTCAAAGATCATAAGTTGGTGAAGACTAAAAGGCATTCTGATGGTCAGGGCTGTTTGTTATCCCTCTTGCTTCTGAAGCGCTTGAAAAATTGTTGTCTAAAATTAGTCATAAGGTGTTTTAGCTCATTATAGACAGTAAAACGAAGCACAATGCTGTGTTTGGAAACAGTTAGATCAGACCTTATCTGTCAGCTAACAAATTTAACAATTGAGCACATGGGATTGCTTGGAGATTTGTTAGTCAGAAGTTGATGTTGTTTATTTTCACCGATGGAGCTTGCCGATTATCGAAGCTATGAAAGTAGAAGATCTTTGTTTTAGATCCAAGTCTCTGTGTTGACCAAGATGCAAAACCAAATCCATCTTGTTCGTGGCAGCAGGGATGTGCTTGGCAGGTTGTGTTTGTTGTTTGCAGGGTGTAGGCATCAAAGGGTTGGGATATGACAGGATTTTCCATCATGCACAAACGAGATTGACTTTAAGAGCTATACTTTCAATGTGTTCTTGGTTTTTATATTCAAGAGCATATGAAGGTTGAAGCTTCTTCTCCAAGTACATCCTTATCAGGACTCCATTTGTTCTTAAGGTTTTGAGGTCCACCAAGCCATACTGCTATCCAGTTCCTGAAGCATGTTGGCAACTTCAGGGAACTCTTTTTTACTTGATTTCTTTGTTATAATGATCCAAACAAGCGCGAGAAACAGTAAAAAAGTGGTGGTGCCATTAATACTCACCCATTAATGTAATCTGATTCTGAAGTGCTATTACACTGATTAATAGCAATTACATTACTTTGATAAAGCTTGAGCAGTTTTTGATGATTCCAGGTTACTGGATTGGCATTTATGGGCCAGCCCCATAAATTATAAAAAGATATCTCTCTTTCAAAAGCAGCATATAGAACTCTATACATTGGAATTTGGAAGTACATCAGGCGTTCAAAACAATGAATCAATTAAGTTAGTTGCTCTCTCCACATTAAGTAGTTACACCGACTTCTATTACTACTAAAGAATTCGTATGAAATTTTTGCTTTTTCGACAATGACATTGCTGTTGCAATCAATTCTATATGAGACATCCAGTCCTTCCAAAATCAGATGGTAAAGTATGTTCTCAGAAGGAATAGGAACTTGCTCTTCATCTTGGTCGTCATCCAAATCTGAAGTATTACCCAATACATTGCCACTTCCTATCTTAACAAGGCCATCATGAGGTCGATTCCGCTGGGAAACTGATCTGATATCCCATGAAAGTACCTCTTTGATTAAGCTTTGAAACTCATCAGGTGATGCATAGAGTGACTTCTTTTCCTGAAACAATCGAAATGCAAATTAACCTCAAAGTGAAGAAGTGGACATTTTTTTGGGCGTTTAACATTGTGGAGATTAATTGTTCAAAAAAGTCTAAGCACAAAAATAGGAATAGCATTTCTAAGGTGCGAATAAAAGAATCCTGATGTGGCAAACTTAAGCTTTGTGTGTTGTGCCAATTTTATGGCAAAGATTAAGCATAAATAAAAAGATGTTTAATATATCAAAACAAAGATGAAACCACTTACTACAGTGTCCCAACAATCAGCAAGTGTGGAAAAGATGCCTCGGATAAGCTGACAGAAGCTATGGCTAAAATATTGTCCACCTTTTGGAAAAAGAAAAAAAGAAAAAAAAAACTGCAAATTATTCAGAATGAAAAGGAAACCAGTGATGTAGGCAAGCAAAAAAGAAAAAGGGAAAATGAAAAGAGAAGATTCATCTAATATCACACAGATAATTCAGTCTATGAAAGTTGTCCCTCCAACACAAAAAAGAAGCAAAACATTAAATATCTTCAAAATAGTACATGCTTTGATGAACACATTAAGAGGTGAAGGTCGTGAAATTGATATATATCTTTTCAACAAAAACGTTTAAGAGAAAGAAAAGGAGGGTTTGGGATATGGCCTGCCCAATTCTACGCCAAACGTCAAACTGTACCGAACACTAGCTCCATCCTCACCTCCTTTCTCTACTTCATCTATTATAATCTCTAAGGCATATTTGCCTCAGATTTTCAGTTCATGTGCAGCATGGAATAATGATGAATAGCAGATAATGAAATGGAAAAAATGGCAACAGCTTGTCAAAGCACATGATATCTCCTCTTAATAACTAATTTATGAACGCTTCAAACTAGTTTTAAACCAATTTATACACCAGAATACATCTAAAGCAGGATATGTCAGCCATAGATAAATCAGCCACCCAGGGCCAAGTCTAATGTGTTTGTAAACCCCTGGATATCAAGGATCTATATCCCAATTATAAGTAGCTCCTTTTAAAAGTATTGAGAATCACAAAGCGCGAAAACGACAAGGAAGATATGACATTCAAATACATAGCTTCCAATATATATATAAAAAAATATATTAAACCTAAAGGATTGTATATATTATACCGTTACCCACTCTGGCACTGCTGCTCCATGTATGCTGTCACAGTATGGTAGATACGGCTTGATATCGAGTATTGGCTGTTGATAAAGCATAAAGAATGAGCATGACCTAATAACTAAAATCATCAATAGCACACATAAATGCACTTAGTTCACAGTAAGACAAATTATAACCAAGAAACAGGCGAATCTGTTCATTATCTAGCTTAGTTTGGGTAGTAAACATAAGCAATGGAAAACTTACAGTCCCATCAACCAGATCCACACCAGATAACAGAACATATTTCCTTGCACTGCCTCCACCTAGGGGACACAGAATATACTCATTAATATATAACCCTTTCCATATGCATATTTTGTCTTTTGTAAGAGTCATAAGTTCATGACATTGCATGAGGAACAATAAATATATAACATTTGATTTACACAGACCGACTTTCTGTATAAGAGGATTCAGACAACCGAATCAAGAATGGTTTTATTTAGATACAATTTTGAATTGAATCTTTAATGATCAAATTGGTAGAAGGGGTGGAAATATTAAAGAGATGAAAACAAAGCGATGAAAGATCAATTTGTATATATGGCTTTATTTATAACCTCTTTAGTAAACACTTCCTTGTCAGTCTAATCTGAGAGGACCTAGAAATGACAATGGGGGTGAAAAATGTGTCCCATACCCATTTTCAATCCTTTCCATCATTACCAAAAGAAATTTATAATCCACAATAATATTTCCATCCCACACTTCTGTCCTACCAAACAAAGCCCTAGAGCTACATACAAATGCAAAACGCACACTTGCACACACACACACACGGAGATAGAAAAGTCCTCATGTTTGTGTAAGTCAAGACATTATGGATTACTATCCTTCATCAAGGTTGAGCAAATCAATCATGGCCAACTACAAGTTCAACAAAACAAACACTTTGAATATTTGTTGCCTTCAAAAGAGAAATGCAGCCAATCAATTTTAAAGAAAATTTTGAGGAATGCTCGCTACCCATATAGTTTAAAATTGATTGCTACAATCATACCGAAACATGATAATTATGCTGCTAACAAACAATTACGAAATGTCCACTGAATTTAGTTTTCCTAAACCTTCTTGTAAGCATTTGGGTGAAAGATCATGGTAAATTCCCTTTCTCCGAGTTTCACAAAAGTAAAACCCCCACATGGAGACCTAATTAAACTTAAAAAGCTACAGATTTATACATGCTTGCATCAGTATATAGGAAACATTCATGCTTGTTAAAAGTTTGCACCTTTGCAACAGTGAGCCCAATAGGGCAAGGCCGATGTGGAGAACGTGTAGCAAAGACTCCCATCCTTTCACCTTTTAGTCTTGGTACTCTCACCTGGGCATAAAGCCAACTTTTTATAGACATTTAAAGATGGTAAGAATCAATTGTTTATACCAAAGTACAGTACTGCCTACCTTAGCCATGGACGTTAACAGCCATAAATGGCCCTGGATCTGGCAGGAGATGGCCAGAATAGATCTGGCCATTTTTTGCCAGATCTACGGCCATTTTCTGGCCAAATTGGCCACTGACGGCGATTTCCAACAACTTTTGGTGGTGGTAGGCGACAGCCAGCAGCTGGCGGTGGTGGCTAGGGGCCGGCAGTGGCGTGTGGTGGGTGGAGATGATTTTTTTACAAGTTAAAGTTTTATATAAGATGGGACGTTTTAGCTAAATCTGTAATATTAGGGGTCAAACAGATTACTTAAAAATTAATAAAAAAATAATATTATATTAATATTAAAAAATAAGGGTAATTTAGTCATTTACAAGATATATCCACCAATTTATTCTCTAAAACAAAACATATTAATATAACATATCCACTAATTTATTATAACTAACTAAAAGATTAATAGCGGAATTGAAAAGAAAATTAAAGAAGTGAACGAATTAAGAGAGAAAAGAGAAAAATATGTTTCAAGTGTTCTATTATTGAAAAATTGGTAAAGCATATCAGTTACAGACGACTTTATATAGTCTGTTACATTTGTTCATAAAACGCACCGTGTGGTGCCAACTTTTGTTTCTTTACAAAAACAATCCTACTCAACTTCTAATCTTTGCAGAAACAACCCTGCTTCTTATACTTATTCCAATATCTTCCCGTAAACCAAAGCCCCTGAAATGATTCAATTAATCTCTCTTGATCAATATCTTCCCGTAAGCCAGAGCCCTTAAACTAACTATATTACTCTTTCTTAATCAATATCATTCATCACAAACAAAAAATTTGGAAGATTCCACTACAAAATTTCCACTGCATTCCACTTGTATCACAAAACAGATTTCATTCCACTGCATCACAAAACAGCTTTCATTCTACTGCATTTCTCTGCATCACAAAACAAATTTCATTCCATTGCATCAGAAAACAGATTTCCTGCTCCAGAGACTCCAAACCATATCTCCTTACTGCAAAATCTTACAGCTTCACAAACAACAAAACAAGTTTCTGCAAACTGAAAAATTCCTCTGCATCACAAACAACAATAAATTTCTGCAAACTGCAAAATCCCACAGCATCACAAACAACAAACAAACTGCAACATTCCACAGCAAAATCCCACAGCATCACAAACAACAAACAAAGCTGCAAATTCCACCATCAAAGCTGCAAAATTCCATCCCGACATCACAAACAACAAACAAACTGCAAAATTCCACTGCAAAATCCCACAGCATCGCTGCATCATAAACAACAATAAATTTCTGCAAACTGCAAAATCCCACAGCATCACAAACAACAAACAAACTACAAAATTCCACTACAAAATCCTACAGCATCACTGCATCACAAACAACAATAAATTTCTGCAAAATTCCACTGCATTTCCTGCTGCAGAGACTTCAAACCATATTTACTACTGCAAATTCTTACTGCATCACAAACAAATATTTCTGCACAAAATCCTACTACATTACAAACTATATCTCCTGACTACTGTGAACACTGGTTACAAGCTCAGATGTGACAGTTAGCTTCTCCCTTAGCATAGCAAACCGTGAACAAGGGAGGGCTTTAGTTAGGATATCAGCTATCTGATATTCAGATGAAACATATTGCACATTTAACAACCTTTTTGTAACTAATTCCCTAACAAAATGTACATCAATTTCGATGTGCTTTGTTCGGGCATGAAACACCGGATTTGAGGATAATGCCCCAGCACTCATGTTATCACACCATATGATAGGAGTGTTGTTTATATGAATGCCAAGTTCCTTGAATAAGTTCTGAATCCAAACAAGTTCAGTGGCTGTTTGACTAAGAGATCGATATTCAGCTTCTGTAGAAGATAAGGACACTACCTTCTGTTTTCTAGATGACCATTGGACCAAGTTACCTCCAAGAAATACATTGTACCCACTGGTGGATCTCCTATCAGTTTCATCTCCAGCCCAATCAGCATCTGAAAATGCTTCTAAAGTAAAGGGTTGTTTCTTGATAAAAAGAATATCATGCTGCAATGTTCCCTTGACATATCTGAGGATTCGTTTACATGCTGTCCAGTGAGCTTCAATGGGCTGCTGCAAAAATTAACTGAGCTTGTTGACAACAAAAGCTAAGTCTGGCCAAGATAGTGTCAGATATTGAAGTCCACCAATGACACTTCTATAAAGTGTAGGTTGTTCAAACACCTTAATATCCTCCTTGCCAAGTCGAAGACCAGTAGCCATGGGGGTGGAACAGGGTTTCGAATCTGCCATTCCTGCCTTAAAGGAGAAGATCATGTGCACATTTGGTCTAGGACAGCAGTAAACCAGAATCATTTCTTTTTACCTCAAACCCCAGGAAGTACTGCACTGTACCAAGAGTTTTTAGAGCAAATTTGCTATTCAAGTCAGCAACTAAGCTTGATATGAGCTCAGAATCATTCCCTGTTACAAGGATATCATCTACATACACTAACAAATACAATAATTTGAAATCCTTTTTGTAAAAAAACAAACTCACATCTGAAACAGAATTTTCAAAACCCCAACTAATCAAGGCAGATTTGAGTTTATCAAACCAAGCTCTAGGAGCTTGTTTTAGACCATACAAGGCTTTATGAAGTTTGCAAACCTGCTCAGGATGACCCTTGCCTGCTGCAGTACAGAATATCCTTCAGGAGGAAGCATAAAGACAGTTTCAGTTAGTTCCCCATTCAGGAATGCATTATTAACATCCAACTGTTGGATTTCCCAATTTTGGTGCACTGCATAGGATAACATGACTCTGATTGTGGCGCTTTAACAACCGAAGAAAATGTGTCAAATAATCTGTACCTGTGTTTGCTTGAAAGCCTTTAGCCACCAACTTGGCCTTATACTTTTGAAGTGTCCCATCAGAGTTTAATTTTGTTCTAAACACCCATTTGCATCCTACAACATTCATTCCCTTTTCATAAGGAACAATCTCCCATGTGTTATTGCTCATCAAAGCTTGATATTCAGAATCCATGGCCTGTTTCCATTCAGGACTTAATAATGCTTCAGTAACTGTTTTAGGTTCCGAAAGAATAGGAATATGAGTAACTTCAGCTTGATAGGCAGTGGAACCAGGATAAGTGGCTGACTTTGATCTGGTGATCATGGGATGTGTGTTTAGAGATGAGATAGAGGGCAATGGAAGAACTACTTCTAAGTTAATGCCAGGATGTGTTAAGTCTGATTCAAGGAAGGAGGAATCTGCATTTATAACTGATGTATCAGACTTATCCAGTTGAACTGATGATATGGGAGAAAGATTGGATGTAGTAGCAGGTTGAACAGGCTCTGAATCAGGTTGTAATGGTGATATTGGAATAGGATTGGATGAGGTAGCAGGTTGAACGGATTCTGGATCAGGGAACACATTGGGGTGTGAAAGCAGGTTGAGAATAGTGTTCAATAGGAGCAGAGTTGGATGAAACTGCAGGTGAAGTAGAGTCTGTACAAACAGGAACACTTTGAGGTAGGATCCATGAGCTATTAGAGGTGTTCAAACTAAGATCAACTAGAGAGATACACCTATGCATTGTGAGGGAACCAAAATCACCTTTGAAGGGAAAATCTGTCTCATTAAACTTGACTTGCTTGGCAATATACAATCTGCCAGTGGAGGCCAAACACAAATATCCTTTATGGGCAAGGTTGTATCCAAGAAAAGCACACTTCTTAGTGTGATAAGAGTTTGTGTCTGTGATATGGTCTCAAGTAAGGATAACAACTACAGCCAAAAACCTTCAATTCAATGTAGTTGGGTTGCTGCTTAAACAAAACAGAATATGGTGAGGTAGATTCAAGAACTGAGGTGGGTAATCTGTTTATCAGGTATGTGGCTATGCTAAAGGCTTCCCACCAATACTTTAGTGGCATACAAGCATGAGCTAGAAGGGATAACCCAAATTCTGTAATAGTTCTGTGTTTCCTCTCCACTCTCCCATTTTGTTGGTGTAAATGTGGACATGGATGCCTAAATAAAATACCATTATGCTGTAAATAACCACTGAATGATCTATATTCACCTCCCCAATCAGTTTGTAGGCTCTTTAGTTTATAACCTAACTGTTTTTCCACAAAGCGATGAAATTGTACAAATGCTCCATAAGCTTTCGATTTGAGCTTCAAAGGATAAATCCAAGTAAAACGGCTAAAATCATCAACAAATATGATATAATACTTGAATCCTTCACTAGAGTTGATTGGAGCTGGTCCCCAAAGATCGGAATAAACTAACTCTAAAGGATCATTGGCTCTAGAGTGAGAAATAGGAAATTGGCATTGTTGTAACTTACCAAACTGACATGCCTCACAAAAGAAACTTTTATTTCTGCTTAAAAAGTGCTTTACATTCAGTTTGTCCAAAATGACATGAAGGGTTCTAACGATGTTCTAACCTTGCATGCCATAACATACACAAATCTGAATTTGCAAACTTATTCAAAACAGTAACAGATTGAACATCATCAGTGGAACATTTATTAACCATAACTGTGATAGGAGCATGAGAGGATTCTGAGAATTGACAAGCAGCAGGGAGATATGAAACTGAGCTGGATGGCTGATGAACCAGTGGGCTGACAAACTGTGACAACTCAAGCTGATACAATCCATCCTTGACTGCACCTTGAAGAAGCACAGCTCTACTACACTTATCCTTTACCAAACAATGGTCAAAATGAAACTCCACAATGACATTGTTATCTTTAGTGATTTGAGAAATACTTAGTAAGTTCTTGGCAATATTGGGAACACATAGTATATTCTTAAGATGAATCAATCTAGTTGTATCATAAGAGGGTACTAACATCATACTTGAATGAGTAATAGGGATGGATTCCTCATTCCCAACTTGTACCTTTGAGCCTCCTAAGTGAGCAGTTTTGAATGCCAAGTTGGAACCATCTGCATTCATGTGATTTGAGGCTCCAGAGTCCATATACCAGGACTGGTCTTGCAGAATTTGTGGAGGGGCTACTACTTGATAAGAGGTTGTTGAAGATTGAGATACTTCATTGGTGACTATTTTTGGTGTAAAGCTGACAGAATGACCAGTATTGGTTGAAGTTCCAGGATAGTATTGTTGATGTGGTACTGAAGAGAAATGAGCAGGAGGTGGTGCATTTGATTTAGACATAGGAGGAGTTGAGTAATCATGAAAATCTGCAAAATTATTATGGAAGGTATTGGTAGAGTGTTGTGTGTAGTTTGGGGGTTGTGTGTAGTTTGGATGTTGTGTGTAGTTTGCTGCAATTAAGGCTTGTGTAGGTTCAGTAGAATGCTTAGTAACGACAGTTGGAGAAGGACCTGTTGAATTGTATAGAGTAGGCTGTATCTGGGAGCTGTAAGAATTGGCAATAAAGCCTTGATACTCCTAATCAAATCGGTGGTAACACTGGATGGCAGAATGGCCTGTTTTGCCACATACTTGGCATACTAATCTTGGCTTAAAGTAACTTCGGCCTCTGCCCCTGCCTCTCATCATGTTGTTTTGAAACTGAAAGTGTCCAGCACAGTGATATGTGTTGGGTGAGTAACCAGTTCTTCCATAATTTGTTCCTTGATAACTATTCTATCCAAAATCAAAATTACTTGCTGTAGGATATGCTGAACCAGGGGTTGGACCAGAGGTTGGAATGTTAACATTGGGGCTGTGTGAATACTCATGACCAACAGCCTGAGGATGAAATGGTACAACCATTCTTTGACCAGATGAATTAGTTAGAGGATTAGAGCAGTTGGTGGTGTTTTCTTACTTGGAAGTAAACAGAGCAGAATTTAAATGCTCATGAAAGTTTGACAGAGCCGAGTGTTGTCTCTCCAGTCTCATTTCATGTTTGTGAAGCATGAATTGAGCTTGTTGAATGGTTGCATTACTACTGTGATATGTCAAATTCACCACAACCGCATCGTACTCTGGTCCTAGACCATCCAGTATATACAAAAGCAACTCTTCTTCTCCAATGTTAACACCACTTGCCACTAACTCATCTCCTAATTCCTTCATTTTCAGGACATACTCATTAATACTTAAAGAGTCCTTCTTTGTGGTCTGTAACATATTCCTTAAGTGAACCTTAAGTGAAGTGTTCTAGCCTTCGAAATTGATTGAAAATGCAATTCTAGCGTGTTCCATATTTCAAACGCACTAACACATTTGGCTACATGTCTGAACATAGATTCAGAAATTGAAGAAAACGCCAACTAACTAAAAATTGATTTGTTCTTTTCCAATTAAGATACTTAGGGTTTTGTTTCTTCACTAATTCATCAAAATCAACAAGTTTTTCAAAAAGAAACATAGAAGGGCAGATGCTCTCACCAGTGATAAAGCTTTCAAGACCATGAGAGGCTAAGGCTGGAAAAACTTGTGATCGCCAGTGACTATAATTCTTCTCCATGAGTTTTACTGATATGGTCAGAAGCGTGGAGTGAGCAACTGAGTTATTTGTGCTTGCATTTTCAGCTAATTCAACTTTAGATTTTGACGGAACATTGATGAACTCAGGATTCGAAGCCATTGACGCTTGTCTACAGCTCTGATACCATGAAGGATTAATAGCGGAATTGAAAAGAAAATTAAAGAAGTAAACGAATTAAGAGAGAAAAGAGAAAAATCTATTTCAAGCGTTCTGTTATTGAAAAATTGGTAAAGCAAATCGATTCTGAGACGACTTTATATAGTCTCATTACATTTGTTCATAAAACGCTCTGTGTGGTGCCAACTTTTGTTTCTTTACAAAAACAACCCTACTCAACTTCTAATCTTTGCAGAAACAACCCTGCTTCTTATGCTTATTCCAATACTAACCAAACATATTTTTCGATAGATTTTCAATGAGTTTCAAGGTAATCTAATTTTCCATTAATATAACATAACATTCTCTAAACCAAACGCACTCTTAGGGTTAATTTCACCGATCTCCTTGAAGGTTGTATTATTACTAACAAAACTTCCGAGAATTTCAAATATGATCATAAACTTATTTTTTCTCGATAAATTTCTTATCTTTTATTTGTTAATTTAAATAAGAAATTTTAAACATAAACCATTATGTTTAAGGTTAATGTTTTGTTATCATATCACAAATTTGTTGCTATTAATTAAAAAAAATTATCAAATCAATCAGTTTAAATTTAAGCTTCCAAGAAAAAATGTTTTTTAAATTTGTTAAAGTTTTGTGACATTGAGGCAAATCTTATAGAGCATATGGTTATTTAGTAAATAATAAATATGTAAAAAAATATAGGGGTAATTATGACGATCAATATCGTTTATAACACGTACATTGAAAACTGTCCGCGCGTTGATTCTTCCGGGGGCCCACCACTATAAAGAAAGTGGGTGTATCTTTCTAAAATTATATTCTAAACTTGGTTTTGGTGTTTCTACTTTTGTTTTTTCTCTTTTAATTGAAATAATTCGTCAAGATAATTCTTGTGACTTGTATTTATTCCATTTTAGAGTAAACGACATATTCCCACCCAATATTTGACAAAATCCTAAGTTGGTACCATAAGTTCTATTTATTTCAGATTTACACCCTTAAAGTAACCGGAAAATGGTTAGATATAACGGCTCAGGGGTAAATTGGTCATTTCACAGAGGAGGCGCACATTAGCAGATCGCCGCCCTTAACAAAAATCTGGCGCACGTTAGCAACATCACCGTTGTCGTTTTTCGCTCTTTTCCATCGATTCTTTCACCCAAAATCACCCTTGTCACCACCATTCGAACCTTCATCCTCCCGTCTACAAAACCATATGCTTGACAACCCCTCATCGCCCGTCGATCTCCAGCCACGACAGCCACCACATGCGACTGGTTTTCGTCAGTGTCCACCGGTGAATGACCACTAAACGGTTGCTAGGACATAGGGGTTTTGTAGATTAGGAGATGCTGGTTGCAGTGGTGACGTCGAATTAGATTTTCGTCACCGGAATCCGACGAAGAACGACGAAAACCTAAGGTTGACGGCACCGGCGATCGGAGGGCCCAATGAGTCGGGAACCAGAGGGGTTTTGGACGATGGATGATGGGGAAGGTGATGGAGGTGACCAGGGGTTTCGCGGGCATCGGAAATAGCCCAGATCCGATGAAAACCGAGACGGTGCACAGTCACTGAGGGTGTAATTGATGTAATTTCAAAATAAAATGGTTAATTTTATAATTTTAGTAATTTAGGGGTTAAAATATAATTTATTAATTTAGGGTTAAAGGGCATTATGATAATTGCATTCTCACTATCCTAAAAAATGTTAACAGTGTTATTTTAAGGGTGTGAATCTGAATAAATAGAACCTGTGGTACCAACTTGGGATTTCGTCAAACCTTGGGTGGGAATATGTCGTTTACTCTTCCATTTTATTATAATATACTTTATGGATTCTAGCACATTTTTCTTATTTATTTATTTATTATTATTGTTATGATTTTTAGCATCGAATTTATACTCAAATGAATACATATTCGGTAATTGGTGTAAAGGCTATTTGGGTATTGATTTCTTAGCATCAATTTAAAAGTTTTTTTTTTCTCATTTGACAAAAAGTATTCAGATGCAAATAAACATTAAAAAGTAACAATCATTGGACGGTCGAATAATCAATTAAGCCTTTTGAGTGTATTATTCAAGATATTTTAAGTTCGATTCATTTCGACTATTGATAAAAGTGGTTATTGGAACTCTTATTGACGGATAGTTTCTAAAAATTATTAACTCCTGCAAAGATTCCAAAAAAAAGAAAATCTCGCATGGGATAATCTACGTAGTTACAAACTTAAACATTCAAATAAAGAGAGAATCTCTCATCAAACTAATGTGTGTACGGATCTAGTTACAATGTATTGAAGATTTTTTGTGCAAAAGCAATAGAAGTTTGTATTGAAAACTAAATTCAACAAACCTTTTTGTGCATCTTGGAAAATGCTAATACAGAACTTGCAGGGAAAGGCAAGACAATCCCATCTGTATAAAGAAATATAATATTTTTCTCTTTCTTTTTAATACATTGCTTAAGAATCCATGTTTCCGTAGCTTTGCGGCAAGAAACCATCTGTTAAATTAGTACAAAGGAATTAATGAAGCCGAAGAATCTGATACAGTTCTGTTGCCATATCCTGACAAGTACATTGAAACCAAAAATGCAGCTCTACCATTATTATCATTATATTTCTTATTGGTGGTTGGAGAGATCCAAGTGATTACTTTTGCCAGAGCCCAGAGAAGACCATAAAGATATCCTGAGCAATTAATTGTGACTCAGGCTCAGACAATTTATGAACCAACAATAATGCATTATCTTGATCGCTGATCACCATCACCCCATTTCAACAATTAATGAATCGCTCAGTTTTGTGCATTCAATAGAATCTTGAACATGAAGCCATTGATATTTCTGTTTTGTAGCTGACAAGCAGCTAATGTCCAGTGCCACCAAGATTTCTCTCATTTGTCAACATCGACTGTCTGCCTCTGCCGCAGTTTGCGTAATTTTCATACTACTGGATCAAGTCTACGAGTACATGAGTCAAATTCATGTTCAGAGACTTGGACCCTGGAAATTTTCAGCTTACTTAAAGCTCCAAGGCCGCATGGTTCTGTCCAGTGTTGATACAAGTGTAGTTTGGGCTAAAACAAAAATTGGGCCAATAGATTGGACCAGCAACAAGGAAGTCAAATGTGAGTAGAAAACCCAAACTCACATGGCCCCAAATCAAGTTTGATTCGCAACCACACCATTTAACAAAAGTCTAATTTTTTTTTTTTTTTTAAATTACTGACATTTGCGGTAAGAAAATTTTCCGTAGAGAGGCCGATGAGTCTTTTGGTGGTATAAGGTTAAATTTTGGTGGTTGGGATTGATCAGAATTTGACTTGGAAGGGGTAGTTGCGCAAAACCTAATTACTCGATTACCGGCAATTCACAAGGTTGACAGGAGTAGGGTATGATGAGTTTTGATGAGTGATGATCAGGAAAGAGAATGGTAGTGGCCCGTGGCCGACCCAAAGATTTTTACCAAAAGGGGAGGGGGCCCCGTCACTTTCCGTTTCACTAAATTTGCCAATCAAGTAGTGAAAACATAAAGAAAATAATTTCTGGAGCACAAGAAAATTTTTACGGGGTGGAAAAACCTCTTCCAATTATTTGGGAAGGGAAAAGATTAAAAAAACCACGTGAATCTTAAAACGACTCACTAAAACATAATAATCTGCAACCATGTGCCCGACATAATTTACTACCTTACATGGAGTATATCTAATCTCTACATTATACGTCCAAGATGTGTGTAGTGCATCAATAGATGTATCATTATTCTCTCCTCCTTGGGAAGAAGTCCTTGAATGGTTCTGCATATCAGCAATATGATTAGGAACTGAAGCTACAACATTGGCTTCTAGATTTTGTGCAGGATATACTCTTGATTCACTTCTATTGAAATGGTATGAAGAGAGATCCTTTTTGTCAAAATGCTTTATCAAATCGACGATCTTCGCCAGGAAGGATCGTTCGGAGTAAAGATGGTGGTCATTCAAGACAGGCCAGTGTGAACGAATGAAGTTGAAGAGATGTAGCAAGAGTGCAGAAATGGAAGCAACTCCTGTGATTATAAAGAGCCCCCCGAAGCTGTACACACTGAGACTGCTACCTGAAGAAATTGTCGCGCTTTTTTCTTCACAAGTTGGTTTGCTGCCAAAAGTCTTTCTCTCGATTGCTTCCATTGCATCTTTATCTTCAGTCACCGTCAAAATTGCACTTGACATGTAAGGAACCAGTGGGGAACCTTGTTGAAAGGCCTGAAACAAGAAGATATGTATCACCATATTAATTCATTGGAATTATCGTGATCATGCAAAATATTGTAAATATATGTATATATGAGAAATTTAAAGTTCGAACATCCTGAAATTTTAAATGTACAAACTAAAGGCTAACGACTAAACGTTGGTTTTGAGTTTTGCACCTTGTATCCCTGACTTTGATTTTTTGCATTTCCCCAAGTTAGAAACTAGTCATTGACTTATAGTCTGCATGTTAACAACGCTAGGATGTCTCCATTAGAAATTCACTATATAAATCTATTGTGGAAGTTCGCATTTTTTTTAATCAATCATGTATGTATATCTTAGAAAGCAAGGATACAAATTAAGGCCAAGCTTATACACAATTGAATGTTTGAATGTTATAACATGAATAGAGTCATATTTAATAACTAATGGATAAAGAATCTTACAAAGCCAAATCCGCCGGTTCTGTAGGTAGGTCTGATCATCGTGAAGTTAGAGCAGTACTTATTAAGGAAGAGCTTTATGTATGGGATTTCATCAAAAATTGCAGCCACCTCTCTTTTAGACAATGCTACATTATACTCTTCTGGGGTGTTATAAGGCCTCAATTTGTCTTCACTAAATCTCAGTTGATTTATTAAGAGATCTTTCACAAAAGAATTATTCTGATATCCTACAAAGTAGCCATGTTTTCTGATCTCTTGCATATCATCAAACGAAGGCCGCAGCTGCTTCACTGTTAACATTGAAGCTAAACTTGCAGTGTAACTTTGTGTCAAGATGGGTACCACAAAAATCCATATAATCAACACAAATTTTGACAAATTGTTCACCACCTTTTCTGCTGAAACCACACATAAAAACACTATTTTTAATAAACTTCTAAGATATCACACGATTAGAAGTGATAACAAACATTGAGATTATGTATAAATATAAATTATATTACATAACGAGACGCAATATTTAATGTGGGTTAGTTACCTAAAATCGGATACATATAAATATAAATTACAAAACCTACATACATCTATAGATAAAAGAAAAATTTCCCTGGTAATATTAGCATAAACTTGTTTAAATATTATAGATTTGGTGATCTATTATATTTTTAAACAATTGTTGTACATCATACATCCTGCCGGACTCTCATAACCTAAAATTGATTCTAATTCCTAAAATGATCTCCATTGACAATAAAACGAACCAAAATATATCAGTGTAAACTATTATAAACCTTTCAATTTTACGCAGGAGAAAGAAATGTAATCAGTTTGGAAGTTAATTACTGTGAGCAAAGACGAGTGTCGAGAAGGAGAACCAAAATATTGTGCCAAGTTGATGCTCTGGAGGTCCTCTGAATTCGGTGTTTATACGATGCTCAAGAACCCATATAACCAAACCTGTTAAAATGAAGCCTGAGCCAGTTGTTAACCAAAGATCCAAACTCAATGGCTTTAAGAATATCCAGAAGTCTTTCTTCTCATCATCTTTCACCAAAACCACCATTGACACGCCAGATTCTGAATAGGGCAACATAAAATCAACATAAGTTGACCGGTTTGCTACAATTTCTATGTCCCCCACTACAGCATCATATACCTGCAACAGTATGATTATAATTAAAGGAAAATATTAAATGCAAAACTGAATTTTTGTTTTTTAGTATTCATCAGCATCAACCTGATATTTGATTTTATAGAGAAGTTCATCATCAACCTGATATTTGATTTTATAGAGAAGTTCATCGTAAGTCCCCGCTATCGCCCCATTTTCCCCGAAGGGGATGAACTTATGCGGTAGGGGAAATTTCAGAACACCCAATACTGCCATAAACACTTCACAGGAGAACCTTGAAATTTTAGGCCTACCGTTCACATCAGTTTCGTTTTCTACATTGATAAATTCAGTAAAAGCATTTCTCACTGGAATCCCGATCCTCAATTTATTATTGGGCCGATTTATAGTATTGTCTCCAGGCCAGACTGGGTTCTTCAGCTTTGAGTTTACTGCCTTATTACCATTATCATTCAAATCTCGCCGAAGTCCTTTCGTTTGAGTCCAATATCAGATAATTTTCTCATGCTTGCCAACGACATTGAATATTTCAAATGTTGAAGGTTGCAGTTGCCCTTTGACCCACTGAAATTCTCCACTTATGCCGTCGAATGTTGTATTTAGCAAAGCGTTAAGCAGCTTTCGACCATCTTCAAATGTTCCCAACGCTGCAATATCAACTTCATTCTCACCAGTATTAAACGTCGTAAAGCCAGAATGTGCCATGCCAGCCTTTTCAACCGCCGAAGCCACCGCCCAAACAGTGTAGTATGCCCACAATCCGAACAGGTTTTTTCCCTTAATTGAAGATTTCAATTTGGAAACTTGGAGCTTCCTTGAAGAAAAGGGTATAAACGGCCTTAAACCCAATACGCCTTGCATTGAATTGATTGCTTTGGAATGAACAGGATCTAACAAAGACGATAACCCCTCAGTGACGATCCATGCATAGCCTTCGTCCATCATTCCTGATTTCTTTGCCTGCAAAAAGAGCTTGGAACCGACGGAAGCAGTCATATGAACTAAGAAAATTCTCGTCTGCGCATAATTTTCTTTCAAACTCTTGAGCTTCATCCGAACTTCAGTGTCACCGGAACCCGATGAAATGACACATCGATGAAGTACTCGAGCGTTAACTTCTCGCAAGGCATCGGTTAAGTACGGGATCAAGCCATTGCCATAATTTGTATCTTCATAGATGAGTATGAGTTCCATCCAACCATATGATTTTACAATGTCAGCTATGGCTTTTACTTGAAAGGAATCGTCATGGGCAGTGCGAATGAAAAATTCGTTCTTGGTGGGAGAAAGAGAGGGACTTGTGGCAGAAAATGAGACGACTGGGACATTAGTTTTTCTTCCGAGATCGATTACGAACTGAGCTTCTTCTGATTTTTGAGGTCCTATGATTTCATGCACCTTTTCATTCCTTCATCAAATCTAAAGCTGCAAAAAGTCAATAATATAATTTAAATTTTGAGAAACCACTAAAAGGGTCTACAAAGAGACTTAATCCAATAATAATACTATACGTTAAAAATAGTTAATGTCAACTCAATATCTCTCAACATTATTAAATAAATGAATAAAAATAAATGTTTTATAAGGAGTAAAAGAAAATTTAAATCATAATACCCATATATATGAAAAAAAATTACAATCTGGACTATATATAATAAATACTAAAAAAATAGAATTTTTACAGTTTCCAATGCAAAAAAAAAAATGATAATTTTTTATCTTTTAGTGTTAGTCAATGATAATTAACCGTTAATTATCAGCAGGAAAGAAACCGCAGCTAAGATTGATTATATACGTATACTTGACTCAATAAAATTGTCCCTATGTCCTCGTCTTGAAGCTTACATTACTTGTAATTGGTTTTTTTTTTTTTTTTTTTGGTAAACATGGCTCTAAACTTGCCGACACCACATATGTTAGATATGCCACACAACATAAACTAGTCTATTTTCTTCAATAATTGCTAACCTCTCACACTTCATCTACTCAACTAGATTTTAGGCTTATAATTTATACAAATATCTTTTACCAACACTTAATATATTATTTTCTGAGATAATTAATAAGTTAACTTAAACTGATGATTCATAATTCAGTTTAAGAATGAACAAAGGCTTTACCTGCTAAGGCTGCCACAACAACATCATTTTGGGAATCCCTGGTGACAAGAGTGATGTTTGTTCGAAAATGATTGTTCACAGCATAGAAATGGGAAAGTGCCATGCATGGATATATACCTCTGTGCTATTCTTCCCACACTAGAATTCAAATCTAGAATTACTCCCACTTGCACTGTGTCGACCTTCGAAACCAAGGCTCCTTCACATGAAGAGATTAGCAATACAAAGAAGAAGAAGAAGAAGAAATGTTTCAGTTTCGTCATGAACTATATTATTAAAGCTCTAGATTACTGGCAAACAGGTGTATTATTCTCATATTAATACTTGATGTCAAATTTATATTTATAGACGGGTGAAATCCATGCATTAATTTCAACCTTTCATGAAGAAGACAAGACATGCAATCATATTCAAGGAAGGCTTTACAACTCGTCGGATACGATTATACATCTTAGAATTTCCAATACAGGGACAGATCAGGAATTAACTTTAAGAGGTTAAGTCAAATAATTTATCATAATTTTAGAAAAATAAGGTCGATGGTATTATAAAGAAGAAGAAGAAGAAGAAGAAGAAGAAATGTTTCAGTTTCGCCATGAACTATATTATCAATTCTCTAGAATACTGGCAAACAGGTGTGTTACTGTACAATACAGGGACAGATCAGAAATTAACTTTAAGAGGTTAAGTCAAATAATTTATCATAATTTTAGAAAAATAAGATGGATGGTATTATAACTCATTGAATATTATAACTCGGTTTATAGATTGAATATTCTACATTATCATTGTCTTCATGAAAGGTATAGATGTGTCGCATTAATTATATTCTTCATAATTACAAGTAGTAAAGACAATAATAGTGGCTAAATTAGCAAAATAAACAAAGACAAAAATGATCAGGTTTCTCTTGCCAATTAATAGCAGTAGAAGAAGACTGACATACAAATTTCTTGATTCTGCTTTAACTCATTAATTCTTGTTAACTATTTTTGTTAATGATAAAGACGGCAGTGTTTTGATTTTCTATCAAGCAGATTCACAAATCTGAATTTTGAATTATCTAATTGCCTAACTAGTTATAATATTCTACGGGGTAACGCTTTGAATTCAAAAAATAAATAAATATGGTCAAATCTAAAAACATTGTCATAACCAAAAAGTAATCCATAAAAAAAATAAAAAAATTTGAGCGGGGTCATGAACCCCTACTAACAACCACTATGTAAGTCCGTCAGTGATATTATAATTAACCTTTGATATAAACAAATTCTTGGCCGTCCCATCTTGAATGGCCCAAATATTTATGTACTCTTGGTCCTCATCTGCATTGTTTTAAAAACCAGATCGAAGGGTAACTCGCTCTGATGGTTGGGTCACGGTTCAACCGGTGATATCATCGCACATCATAATGACATCAGCATATTTTTTAAAAAACATTTTTTTTTTTTTAGATTTCTATTTTTCAATAAGACAATAACAATTTAATTACTGTCCAACATGACTCAAAGCTCAAATTCAACAACAAACCTAACATAATTTAAGTATTTAACAGCAATTCAAAGTCTAAATCCAAACATGATGTTGAATTTACATATCAAATGACAAAATATATAATAATTAAAAATTAATAACAAAACATTTGATGCAAGTGTTTTTTCTTTGATCAATCTCCATGTTAATTGAGCATCACACACTAGCATCAAAATTCATCACCATCATCATCATCAAAACCATCACCACCATCTATGCAAATTTCAGTAAAAAATAGAAATCATAAGTTAAAACTTGTAATTTAATTTAAATAGATACTAAGTTTTAATCTTTTTCAAGATCATCTGTGAGTAAACTTTTTGGTATAATCAAAAGAATCAAATACAAAATACATTGTTAATTGTTTTTATATGGCATATAAATGTAACATAAAACAAAACTTGTCGTCAGCCACAACCACAGCTACGAAAGAATATGATTACTACAGTCCTAGTACCAACTATTAGGTTTGAATGTGATAGAAAGTTATGCTCACAACCACAGCCACGAAAGAATGACTTAAAATGGAGTATGCCAGCCCAATCTGCAGATATCCTATCTTGTTTAACCAGGTTTTGCAAAACTATATATGAATGGTTTTTTATGACCTGAAAATCTGTACTAGCTAAAAAACTGCCCAATCTGCCCAAACTGCCCAAGCCTCAGAATGCCAAAAAACTATCATAACAACTATCAGCTAAGGGAAGCTTTTTATGACCTGAAAATCTATACTAGCTAATCCAATTACTTAATCATCTACAGTCTCTCAGCAAAAGCAATTTTCATCTTTGTTTAAACTCTTGGTCATGTATCAGCATTTTAAAAAAAATATTGCAAACTCTACATCCAATCAGTGGTAGAGCATTGAACTTTCTATAGTGGAATCAATTAAGGACTGATTTTTAACATCAATATCTGGTTCTACAGAAATTAAAAGATCCCAACACCTATAATAACATTGTTAATTTTCACTTAATTCTATTACTCCCATCATTTACGTTTAAAAGATCTGAAGTTGTAGTAGTTAAACTACAAAAGTATACATAAAGGTTTTAAAACTTACATAGACCTCGTCATTTTTTACCATATATAAATTGGAATAAATTCCCTGCACTTTTTTTGCACAAATATAGACCTAAATTTTAGAAGCCTATATCACCAACTAATTTTACTGTATTTATTGTTAAATCCAAAAATAATTTTCTAATATATATGTTTATTTAAAAAAAAAAAAAAAAATCACCAACACAAACTCATCAAATTCAACCCTTTTTTCCCAGTTCTTCATGAAATCATATTCATGACTGAAAACAAAGAAGACCGAACAAATATTCAACCCTTTTTCTCATTTCTTAACGAAGTTCTAATGTTACTTAGAAAACAAAGAGCAGAGAGAAAGTTCAGATTCAAAAACATTACTCATCATCAGTTTCAACGCCAAATCCCAAGTGGGATTCGATTTCAAAACCCTTTTTTACTCTAAAACCAGGAGATCTTACCGATCAAACAAAGAGATCAAATCAAACAACCAAAGCATAAGATCCCTACAAACTACAAAGAGAAAAAGAAAGGAAAAAATCATATGCACCTCACAGTGCTGGGCAATTTAAACGATAATCACTCAAGCTAGTCTTCTCCTCTCAAAGAAGAAACAAACAAACAATCGGCAAGGCGATTGCGGGCTATAGTTCTTTAGATACCTTTTTCTTAGCCCTTTTTGACTAATATTTATAAAGAGTCAGTAAACAGAAGAGTGGGATTTCAGAGAGAACAGAAGACAGAGCCGAAACCGTGAGAATTTTTGCAGAGAACAGAGTGTTTGCTGAGAAATTTTCGCCAGAAAAACTGAGAAAGATTGAAAGAGAAGAAGATAAGAAAGGGCTGCGTGACAGAGAAGAAGATGAGAAAGGGCTGCGTGAAAGGGAAGAAGATTGTCGGGTATTAAGGATTTAAATTGTGGACCGGTTTTTCCGTCGGTCGGGTTGGACCGTCGGTTCACTCACATTATCCGGTTTTCAACCGGTTTAAAGCGGTTCAATGTATATTAAAGGGTTTGAGTGTGACTTGAACCGGACACGTGACCGGTTCACGGTCGAACCGGACATGTGACTGGTTCACGGTCCAACCGGTTGGACAGGCCGGTCCGGTCCGACTTTTAAAACAGTGCTCATATGCAAGCTCTTGTGGTTTGTAAAGATTTTCATCTTTCATAATCACCACATTAATTATTTTGATTCTTAAATATTCATCACAAAATCACAAGTCTAGATTCTGAAATCTCTAATTGACTAATTAAATACAATATTCTACGCGGTAATGCCTTGAATTCCATGGCCTTCTCACAAGTCTAAATTCTGAAATCTCTTTCGCTATTTGATGGCTTCACCAACACTTAGCATGTGTGAAGATTAAAAAGAAAAGAGCAAAAACTGGATCTGATTTGAATTGATTGAATTGAATTGAAAACAATCAAAAATCCCTCTTATATACAGAGGAGAGAAAACACGAAGGAGAAGAGAATTAGTTAAGTAAAAATACAGTAGCTCATTTGAGCTCAAGTGTTTTAACTAAAAACTAACTCAAAACGACAGCATATTGGAAATTTATTGGGTGGCCCTTTATGTTTTCCCGAACTACAATTTGCACCCTTTGTATCATATGCTTAACATTTCCCCTCAAACTGGACTACTCTGCATTTGGTTGAAGCCTCTTGTTGTCTTCTAGCAACATACAACATCAACTTCATTTTTACACCTTTAGAACTATTTACACTCAGTACATCTTGAAACTCAGTACAGCTTTAGAACTGCACAAAAAAAAAAAAATTGCATTTTTCTAAACTGCATATTTTTCTGCATTTTTCTAAACTGCATATTTTTCTGCATTTGTCTAAACCGCATTAAACTACATTGTTTTGCATCATGCATTGTTACGCACATCAAAGCGCATTTATTTTTCGTGATTTGTCAAAACTGCATTAAACTGCATTGTTCTGCACACACATCAAACTGCATTGTTCTGCATATTTCTCTGCATTTTTCTAAACTACATATTTTTCTGCATTTGTCAAAACTGCATTAAACTGCATTGTTCTACACACATCAAACTGCATTGTTCTGCATATTTCTCTGCATTTTTCTAAACTGCATATTTTTCTGCATTTGTCAAAACTGCATTGCATTTTCATACACTCCAGCAGAGAACTGCACTTTAATAGCTCCAAAACTGCATTTTCATTTTTCTGCTTCAGCAACACAAAACAACCAGCAGAGAACTACACTTTAACAAATCCAAAACCGCATTTTCATTTTTCTGCTTCAGCAACACAAAACAACCAGCAGAGAACTACACTTTAACAGCTCCAAAAAGCGCATTTTCATTTTTCCGCGGCAACACAAAACAACCAACAGAGAACTACACTTTAACAGCTCCAAAAACTGCATTTTCATTTTTTTGCTTCAGCAACACAAAACATACCAGCAGAGAACTATTGCACACACATCAAACTTTATTTTCACAACTTCAGAATTACATTTGCATAGCTGCCTACATTTTCATACCTGAACTGCTTCTTACACAGTACACATCAAAGCAACATTTTTCACAACTTCAGACCTTTAGACCTCCAGAATTGCACTCACAAAGCCTTCAGAATTACACACACAAAACCAACAAAAAACTTCTACTTCCAGACCTCCAGAATTGCAAAACTGTACTCACAAATCAACACATACTCCAGATCACCTCCAGACCTTCATTTTTACAACAAAACTGCTACCTTTTAATCTGAGCTTCTGCTTCAATTTCTGAACTGGTCATTGCTACAACATTTAATTTTCCCTTTAATTCAAGGAATTGAGCTGCTGATAAGGCTTTAGTAAGGACATCAGCAATTTGAAGTTTAGACGGAACATATTGAACCATGAGTTTTTTAGCTAAAACCTGATCCCTGATGTAATGAATATCAATCTCAATATGCTTGGTCCTTGAGTGAAAAACAGGATTTGCGGCAAGAGCACCAGCACTGACATTATCACACCAAATTACTGGAGGAGTTTTCAGAATCAATCCTAACTCAGAAAACATACTTTGCAACCAAGCTATTTCAGTAGTTGTGTGTGCTAAGGCTCTATATTCAGCCTCTGTTGAAGAAAGAGCAACAACTCTCTGTTTTCGAGAACTACATTGGATAAGATTAGGACCTAGATAAACACAGTACCCACTTGTGGACCGTCGATCATCTAAATTGCTGCCCCAATCACGCATCAAGATAGCATTCAACATTCAAAGATGCAATGTCCGAATCGCAACCCATGATACTGTGTACCTTTGATATACCTTAAAACTCTTTACAAGCTTGCCATTGAAGCTCCGTTGGTGCTTGTAAAAGCGCTCGCTTATTGTGATAAAGGCGATGTCGGGTCTAGTTAGAGTTAGGTATTGAAGTGCTCCAATGGTGTACTGCAGAGGCGGGATCTTGGAAGCAGTTCAGTTCTTGTCGGTATAAGCAGTTTTATGCCAACAGCCATGGGTGTGGGACATGCATGAGCATCAATCATCTTAGTTTTAGACAGCAAATCAACAATGTATTTTGTTTGCTTCAAATGAATTCCAGTAGAGGTTCTTGTGGCTTCCAACCCAAGAAAGTACTTAATAGACCCAAGAGTTTTTAAGGCAAACTGATCATTAAGATCTTGAACAAGCTGATGTATGAATGAGATATTGGAGCCAGTAATTAAGATATCATCAACATATACAAGGACATAGATGATGAAGGAATCATTTTTGAAAATGAATAGGCTAGAATCAGATATAGAGTTTTTAAATCCTTTGTCCAGAAGAGCAAACTTCAGTTTATCAAACCAGGCTCTTGGAGCCTGTTTAAGTCTATAAAGGGCTTTGTTTAATTTGCAAACATGAGTAGGAAATTGAGGATTTTCAAAACCTTGAGGCTGTCTCATATAGACTATTTCATTGAGGGTGCCATTGAGGAAGGCATTATTGACATCCACTTGTTGAATGTCCCATCCATTTGTCACAGCAAGGGTTAGGATAATTCTGATGGTTGAAGGCTTAATTACAGGACTGAAGGTTTCAAAGAAATCCAAACCAGGGGTTTGCTGAAACCCCTTGGCAACTAGCCTTGCTTTGTACTTTTGAAGGGATCCATCAGCATGAAACTTTGTCCTAAAAACCCATTTGTTACCAACAATCTGCATATCACTCATCTTGGGAACAAGGGACCAAGTGTTATTATTTACCAATGCATCATATTCAAGTTGCATGGCTTCTCTCCATTCATTACTAACCAAGGCTTCAGTAACTGAATTAGGTTTTGATAGAACAGGTTCTTGACCAGATATGATATGGGCAGTTTTATGTTGAAGATTGGTTTTTGCTCTGGTTAACATAGGATGTGTGTTTAGAGGTAGAGAATAGGTTGTTGACAGTGAGGAATCTGTTTCAGTAGAGGTAAAGGCAGCGGGTAGACCAATTGATGAAGTAGGGAACTATGATGGAGTCAAATCAATTACAAGAGGGCAGTGAGAAGAATCCTGATTTTGTGATGTAGTAGCCTGATTTTGTGTGATAAGAGTCTGTGATGTAGTGGGATTATCAGTGGAGGTAATGGCAAATTGAGATGATGTTAAGTCTATGGTAAAAGGGCAGAAAAAAGGTTCTTGATTGTGTGAAGATTTCTAATTTTGTAAGCTGTGAGGTTGTGAAGGTTCCTGATTGTGTGAAAATGTCTGATTTTGTAAGCTGTGAGATTGTGACGTGGTGTGTTGTTTTTGAATGGTAATAGGGTGTACTTTTGAAGGTGTTGAAAAGGATGTTGTGACTGGTGCATGTTCTGAAGATGAAGTGTTGTTGGAAACATTATTGGATTGATGAGAAGGTGATGTTGAGAAGGGATTTTGTGCACCACCTGTTGAAGGAAGAATGGTTGCAGAGCATGATACTACTGGAGGAACTTTATTGCTGGGAACTGCTAAACCAGTAGGAGACACTAATGATGATATTGACAAAGAGGGAAATCTAATACTAGAAGGGATGTTTGTCGACTGTGCAGGAGTTGAAACTGAAGACTGAAGAAAGTTGTGCACAAAAGGAAATTCATCTTCATTAAAGACAACATTAGGAGTAATAAAGATTTTACCTTCAGAACTTAAACACCTATGGCCTTTATGAACTAGACTATATCCTACAAACACACACTTGGATGAATGAAAACTAAGTTTGTGCCTATTGTAATCTCTTAGGTAAGGAAAGCATGCACATCCAAAAACTTTTAAAGATGAATAAAGAGGCAATCTACAAAATAGTAACTGATAAGGAGAATGAAAATCAAGAACGGCAGATGGCATCCTATTGATTAAAAATATAGCAGTATCAAATGCAAGCCACCAAAAATTCATAGGCATGGAAGCATGGGCTAGTAAGGTGAGACCAGTTTCAACTATATGCTTATGTTTTCTCTCACTTCGTCCATTTTGTTGATGAACATAAGCACAAGAATGCTTAAACTGAATTCCTGACTTGGTTAGGTAAGGAACTAAACCCTTATATTCACTACCTTGATCAGACTGTAGACACTTGAGTTTATGATTAAACTGTCTCTCAGCTAAATGATGAAATTTAACAAAGACAGAATGCACTTCAGCTTTGGTTCTTAAAGGGAAAAGCCAGGTAAATCTGCTAAAATCATCAAGGAAATGCACATAGTACTTAAAACCTTCAATAGAAACTACTGGAGATGGACCCCAAATGTCACTATGAACTAATTCAAGAGGAACAGTAGCTCTAGAATTAGAGACAGGAAAACTGTTTTTGTGCATTTTGCCAAGTTGGCATGCATCACAAAAGGAAATGGAAGGAATATGTTTCGAAGGATTATGGTTAACTTGCAACATAATTTTCTGAAAAACTTCAGAATAGGGATGTCCTAATCGTTTATGCCAGAGTGATGAAGTGTTTTGTTTAGGACAGGTGACTTGAAAAGCTAAAGGAGATAGATGGCTGGTTATCAAATTGGCATCAGAATTACTATTACCATTATCAACAACAGAATGTTCATCAACAAAATGAAAACCATCAGCATCAAAACCATTAGCATCAAAACCATCAAGACAATTATCAGAATTAACAACATGATGTTTATTAACAAAATTAATACCATCAGCATCAAAACCATCAGTAGCAAAACCATCAAGACAATTATCAGAATCAACAACATTATGTTTATTAACAGAATTAATTCCATCAGCATCAAAGACAGTAGGAACAATAGAACTAGAATTCTTATTACATGTATTATCAACAATATGACTATTAGTACCAGCATACAGGCCATTAGAGATATCAACATTGTTAACAAATTCATCATTATTATTAGACAAAGAATAATCAGAATCGGAAACAGAAATGATTTTATTTATTTGAGAGACATTACAACTATCCAGCACTGACTTTGTGTGCTTATTATCAGCATTATCAGCAGCATTAACAGTAGAGGAATAGACACTAGTTTGTGACTCCCTATGACTCTTGTGTGGTGTCTTATCTCTGAGAGTAGATACACACTGAGGTTTGTGACTGATGACAGAAACTAGGCTTTGTGCATTAAGAGGAACAGACAACTGAGCTAAAGTGTCATGAGAACTGATAGATGGAAGTCTCAACTGATACAACCCAGCATTAAGTTCTCCCTGTAGTAACATTGCTCTGGAAACCTTGTCTTTAACAATGCAACAATCAGAGTTAAATTCAACCACAACATTATTGTCTTTAGTAAATTTGGATATACTGAGTAGGTTTTTAGTAATTCTTGGTACACACAAAACATTTTTCAGATGTAGACATTTATTTTGTAGAAAACTAGGTAAAGAAGCAAAGCCAATATGGGATATATCAAGAAACTCACCACTGCCTACTTGTAACTGTTCAATTCCACCATAATTGCTACTCACATTCAACTGACTAAGATCTGCAATGACATGGTTGAGCACTGCAGTCCATATACCGAGCGAGGATCGATGAGGGATGAGAGCTGATAGGTAAGGTTTGTTGAGAAGCTAGGTAAGCTTGGTTAGATGTTTGGTGATGTATGTTCTGGTGAGAGGCTAGGTAGGCTTGGTTAGGTGTTTGTTG
Organism: Pistacia integerrima; assembly: GCA_026225825.1. Lineage (NCBI taxonomy): Eukaryota > Viridiplantae > Streptophyta > Magnoliopsida > Sapindales > Anacardiaceae > Pistacia > Pistacia integerrima. The sequence continues at coordinate 19,281,326 of CM047743.1, read as the reverse complement.
CTGTTTGCTGGGTACTTGGAATCCTGGTTGTTTTGTTGAAGGTTGTGAGTGTGGTTGATGAGAGGTTTCAATAAACTGTCCTTGAAATTGTGATCCTTCATGTGACGAGAGGACTGGACAGATTGTTGTGGCAGGATGTTACTAGTGAAATTGCTGGCAAAATTGTGTCTAGAGGTGTCAGAAACTTGGGAACCAGGAGAGAAATATGATCCAGCACCTGGTTGTTGTAGGGAAGGGTTGTATTGAGGTGAGGTCCCATTATAATTGGAGTTATACCTGTGGTAACATTGTACTGCAGTGTGACCAATCTTGCTGTAGACTTGGCATATTGGCCTCCCTCTACCATTGCTCCTACCACGACCTCTGCCAACATTAGGAAAGACGGCAAGTCTATAGGCTGACTGATTATAGTAGGGTTGTGGAGGAGTATAGTGTGAATAGGTTTGTTCAGTGGGAACAGTAGCTCCTAGAGGATAATGTTGTGTGTAGGAGGGATTAGATAAAGTGTTTAGGGAAGGTATAAACTGTGTGAAAGAAGCTGGACTGCCAGTAGAGCTAACTGAGGTGTTTATAGTGCTTGAATGAGTAGGTTTAAACTGAGAATTACTGGAATTACTCACTGCAGCTATGTGAACTGAACTTACTGGAAAATCAACCGAGTTAAATTTCTCTAGTCTTAGTTCATATTTCTGTAGAAGATACTGTGCTTCTTGAATATTCACAGAATCAAACCTAGACTCAAGTCTGGAAGTCAAATTGACTACAGCAGCATCAAATTCAGGACCTAATCCATCCAGAACATATTGAAGAACATCTTCATCTGAAACAACTTGTCCACTGGATGCTAAACTTTCAGCTATGCCTTTCATTTTCTTGATGTAGTCACTAACACTAAGACTACCTTTTTGAGTATTCTGGAGTAAGTTTTTCAGGTGAAGTGCCCTAGCTTTAGACTCTGACAAGAACTCCTTTTCAAGTGTAAACCAAACATCGGTAGAAAGTTGACACTTAGAAACACAACTAAACATACACTCGTATATTGACGCAAGTAACCAGGTAACAAGAAACTTATCAATGCGTTTCCAAGCAACATATTCAGGATTAATTTTCTCTTTAGCTAGGGTTTCCTTAGAACTAATTATTCCTGATTCAGTTGAAACATCAATAGGTGAGGTAAGTAAAGGCTCAGGACAAGAGATCAAACCTGTCAAATGCTCTTCCAATCTGTGAGCTCCTACTGTGAACAAAACTTGCGAGCGCCAAAAACAGTAGTTATCACGGTAATTGTCCCTTGTTAGCTTCGGATTTATCACTTGAAGACTTGAAGGAACGATAGATGAGTGAAGTTCAGCCATTGACGCAAGCTTATTCACGTTCTTTGAAGAACTGTCAACACCAGAATTCTCAGCCATTGATGCGAGTCAGTGGCTCTGATACCATGTGAAGATTAAAAAGAAAATAGCAAAAACTGGATCTGATTTGAATTGATTGAATTGAATTGAAAACAATCAAAAATCCCTCTTATATACAGAGGAGAGAAAACACGAAGGAGAAGAGAATTAGTAAAGTAAAAATACAGTAGCTCATTTGAGCTCAAGTGTTTTAACTAAAAACTAACTCAAAAAGACAGCATATTGGAAATTTACTGGGTGGCCCTTTATGTTTTCCCGAACTACAATCTGCACCCTTTGTATCATATGCTTAACATGGAAGATATATTTTAAGCTAATTAATAACTAAAGAATTTTTGTGTGATTATTATTTTTAGAACGTGAAAGTTGACTATAAATGAACCACAAATTTTTATATGCCTTCGTGTCTGTAGATCTTCCGTCAATCATATTCTAAACAAATACATTTTCTATATTATTATTATTTTGGCACAAATACAAGATGTTGACCAAAGATTCATGGCGCTAACTGCAAGTTCACAAAATGAGAGGACCTGACTGTAAGTTTTACAAACGATGTCGTTTTACTTTATGTGTAAAAGTCTTCTTCTCAAACGTGTTTTGTTAGCTGCTGCAACTTTACTCTTTTCTTAACTTTACTCCTTTCTTAACCTTTTCACACTTTCTTCACTTGTTTCGTTCAAGTATAAAACCAGCAAGTATTGTATCAAGTTTAATAATACAAAGTATCATTCAGCTAGAATCAAGTTTATCTTTCTTTTCTTTCAAGTTTCACATGGTATAAGAAGGGGTAATCCTCCCATTCAACAAGGCCTTATTGGATGAGGAGTCAGGCCCACCTCAAATTCTAACATAGTATCAAAGCCCAAGTTCAGTTGAGCTGAGCGCTTGACCAGCGGGTGAGGAGTTAGAGCCAACAACTACCTCCATCAACAAGCATGACCTAACATATGGGCTTGACCGTGAGGGAGAGTGTTGGAGTCCCACATCAACTAGGCACGCTCAAGCCTATTGGGTTATAAGAGGGGGTAATCCTCTCATTCAACAAGGCCTTATTAGGTGAGGAGTCAGGCCCACCTCAAATTCTATCATGGTATCAGAGCCCATGTTCAATTAAGCCGCTGACCTAACATATTGAGTCCCACATCAACTAGGCAGCTCGAGAGCCTATTAGGGTTATAAGAGGGGTAATCCTCTCATTCAACAAGGCCTTATTAGGTGAGGAGTCAGGCCCACCTCAAATTCTATCATGGTATCAGAGCCCAGGTTCAATTAAGCTGAGCGCTTGACCAACGGGTGAGAAGTTAGAGCCAGCAACTACCTCCATCAATAGGCATGACCCAACATATGAGCTTGACCATGAGGGGGAGTGTTGGAGTTCCACACCAACTAGGCACGCTCAAGCCTATTGGGTTATAAGAGAGGATAATCCTCCCATTCAACAAGGCATTTTGGGTGAGGAGTTAGGCCCAACTCCAACAAGTGGTATCAGAGCCCAAGTTCAATTGAGCTGAGTGCTTGACTAGTGGATGAAGAGTTAGAGCTAACAACTACCTCCAATAACAGGCATGACCCAACATATGGACTTGACCGTAGGGGGGAGTGTTGGAGTCCCACATCGACTAGGCACGCTCAAGCCTATTGAGTTATAAGAGGAGGTAATCCTTCCATTCAACGAGGCCTTATTGGATGAGAAGTCAGACCCACCTCAAATTCTAACACATACAAATTTCCTGATTCTGCTTTACGTTAACTCATTAATTCTTGTTAACTGTTTTTGTGACGGCAATGTTTTGATTTTCTATCAAGCAGATTCACAAATCTGAATTTTGAATTCTCTAATTGCCTAACTATGTATGGTCAAATCTAAAAACATTGTCATAACCAAAAAGTAATCCAAACAAAAAAATAAATAAATAAAATAAAATTGAGCGGGGGTTCATAACCACTATGTAAGCCTAGTTAGTAAATACGGGTACGGCAAAAAAAGGGTACGGGAATTTTACGGGTATAATACGGAAAACGATGAAAAATACGTTTATAAAAATTCGGTTATAAAATTCGGATACGGAAAAAATACGATACGGGTATATACGGGTTTAATACGGTACATTGTCAATAATACGTTTTGAAAAATACGGCAATATCAATCTTAGTATTAATAATTTTATGGATTACCTGGCTAAAATCAATATAGTATTTCAAATGTAAAGTATTCAATTAACCAATAACACAAATATACAATATATAACTGGTATTCAAATTATAATCTCTAGACTCAAACACAATATTTAGCCATGATTCTTTACTAATTTAAAACTTGATAAGTATGGTATTAAATGCAATAAATTTTAACTTCCCATTAATCCATCAAAAAATAAAATTTTGTCTCACAAATCTCTTTTTATACCTATAATTTATGACTTTCTTTTTCACAATAAATTATTATTTTAATATCATCAATCCAATCTAATTTATTAGATAGCACGAAAATAATTGAAGAATATGAAATGATTTTGTATGTGTTTTGAGTTTAAAGTGTAAAGGTGTTGGTGGGAGAATGGATGTCAGTAAGTCATTTTGAGTTTTGAATTTTTGAGAGGATTATTTTATATTTTTATTCTCCTTTTCCAATAAAACAAATAGATGTCAATGGTTAAATCAGTGTGAAATGGGCGGGAAAAAGATGTCAATTTCAATTATTCGCGAATAATTCGTGAATAATTCGGATACTCTAAAAATTCGCGAATAATTCGGCAGCTCTTTGGGAAAGACGTGGATACGCATTTTATATATGAATTATATGAATAACCGTATAATTCACATATAAAATACGTATTTACTAACTAGGTATGTAAGTCCGTCCCTGATATTATAATTAACCTTTGATATAAACAAATTCTCGGCCGTCCCATCTTGAATGGCCCAAATATTTATGTACTCTTGGTCCTCATCTGCAAGCTCTTGTGGTTTGTAATGATTTTCATCTTTCATAATCACCACATTAATTATTTTGAAATTAATATCTACATGTTATTCATCATATGTTTTATTGTTACACGTAGAAGTCAACTATAGTGACTAAAAATTAGCAAATTGCCGTGTCTTATATGAGAACCTTAACAATAAAGACAAAAATGAAGTTTCTTGATTCTTAAATATTCATCACAAAACATTCACAAGTCTAGATTCTGAAATCTCTAATTGACTAATTAAATACAATATTCTACGCGGTAATGCCTTGAATTCCATGGCCTTTTCACAAGTCTAAATTCTGAAATCTCTTTCGCTATTTGATGGCTTCACCAACACTTAGCATGGAAGATATATTTTGAGCTAATTAATAACTAAAAAATTTTTGTGTGATTATTATTTTTAGAACATGAAAGTTGACTATAAATGAACCACAAATTTTATATGCCTTCGTGTCTCTAGATCTTCCGTTGATCATATTCTAAACAAATACATTTTCTATATTATTATTATTTTGGCACAAATACAAGAAAACCTACTTTATATACGAATAAACTTTACAGTTATAAAAAATTATAATCTCAATTTGGGGTAGTTATAAATAAGAATAACTACATTGTAAAAAATTATAATTTTTCTAATTTCCGTCAAGGAAAGTTGTCTCCCCATAATAATAATTATCTGTATATTACAAAAAATATAGTTTTATATTACATTAAATATTTAAGATGAGATAAAATATTTATCTGAAGTTGTTTGGGATAATAATTTATGTTTTAGAGTTGTTACCAAATATTTTAACTTGCGAGTACATAATAACTCGCTAGCATGGACACATTCTTGTTGAAACCAAAATATTTTTAGCTTCTTAAGCATGTTTACAGCTTCATGACATGCAACTTTTTGTATTTCTATACTATCATTCTCAAGATTATTTCCTTTTTTTTCTTGTCTAATTGCAACAATGATTTCTTCTTCAGTTAAAGCATACACGATTTGTTGCTCATTTGAATGATCAATGAAGAAATTAATATTCATTTTATTAGTGTAGTAAAATTGTCAAATCTGATCATTCAATTTTACAATGACTTTTTTATTATTCTCATCCACTTCATTTATAACTTGCAATTCATTGACATCGGGGGTTCTAATTTTGCAGTGCTTAAAACCATTGGCAATTGTTTGTGGCTTCACATCAATGGATCATACACCAATTGTATTTACAGTTCTATCAATGACACTTATCTTTACTGGTTCCAAGAGGATCTTCTATCCGTTTCAAAAGTTAGCAATTAAAGCACTGAATTGAAATCCTAATACTACTAAAATATGAATTGAAATCTTAATACTGTATTTCTAAAACATGACTTATAAAATAGGAAATCAAAACAATAATTTTTGTACTTAAACCTCTATTAAGTTATAACCTCCTCATAGTAATAAAATTAGTTGATCCCATCATTATGACTATAGAGAGATTTTACTATACTTATTAATGCAATTTAATTGACAGAAAAGTCAGAATTTGATATTTTTAAGCTCTGTTTAATATGGTTCATTTGAGTATAGCTTATTGAAGTACAATTTTTGAAAATTTAGTTCTTATGAAAAATGTGTTATTTGTTTGTTTAAAAAAACGTAAAAGAATTTTCTATTATTTATTAGGGGTGAGCATGGGTAGCGGGTAGAACCGAAACCTACCCGGAACCAACACTGTACGGGTAGGTTCCGATTCCATTTTATTGGAACTGACAGCATATGGTTCCAGTTCTGGTTCCTAGAGGTTTTGAAACCAGAACCTAGGAAAAGAACCTGAAGTGGGTACCCTTGGAGCTTGGAACTTGTTTGTGTTTTGGTTTTGATTAAGAAATTTTATGTGAATAGTGATGAATTGATTGAATTCAAGCGTTGCCTAGAGATTAGAGGTTTTATGAGTTACATTAGACACAAATGAATGAGTAATCAAAAGTTAAAAACTACTAAATATAGGTTTTCTTAATTTGTTAGGGGTGTATTTGTAAACTTTTAAGGTATTTTTGTCATTTTTTAAACTAATAAGGGGTAATTAATTTTTTACAGGCTACCTAGGTAAGGAATTGGAACCGGCATTTCAGGTTCCGGTTCCTTGAATTTAAGAACGGGAATTGACAGGTTCCGATTCCGATTCCTTTTTTTGGGAACTTGTACTGTGCGGTTCTAGTTCTGCTGAAAAATGTAGGGCACCCGGAACCGCTCACCCCTAGTATTTATTTGTTAAAGGGCTTTAATATATACAAGAATAGATAAAAGCAAATTTAAAAAAAAAAAAAAAAAAAAAAGCATTTTTGATATTTTAACCGTTTAAATAAGCTATAAAAAGTTTATGGAAGAAGCTCAAAATTTAACAAGCACTTTGGGGATCAATCAAACAACCTAAAATAATTTCAAAATTATGAATTTAAAAACACTCTTTTCATCAATATATACGCTCAGCCAAGTCGGCCTTAATGTTACTAAATTTAAGCCATTGGATTGAATTAAAGAAAATTGTTAAAATAGTTTGACCTATATATATATATATATATATATATATATATATATATAAAAGATTGTTTTGATAAAATTTCACTAATAAAAGAAAATCAATCTCCAACTAAAGAGTGCTAGCATTAGTAGAAATGTCACTACCTTTCCCAGTAAACACATGGACTCTCGTTTACTTTAAGGGTGTGCTTAGTTAGGGATTATAGGAGATTACTGAAGTAATGTCATCCTATATTACTTGATTATCCACGTTTGGTTGTCAAGTAATATAGGATTTCGGTAATCTTTATACCAATAGTAGTTACTGTTGACAATATAGAAGATAATATGATTACTTGTTAATCTTATTTTTGTTACAATTTTACCCCTTATTAATAAAATTTTAGGACAATAATGCCCTTGTTTTAAAAACAATTTACAAAAATACCAATTGACTATTTTATCCTTATATACAAAGTTTTTAAAACATAAATACCCCTGGAATTTAAAAAAAAAATTAGCCAAGGGTGGTGGCTGGATCTGGCCACCACCGCCAGCTGTCGACAACCACCGCTAAGGCTGCTCCCGGCCATGGACAAAAATAGTCAGATCTAACCAGAAAAAGCTAGATATTTGGTCGTGAAACAGCCGTCGTTTCACAACCAAATATTTGGCCTTTCACGGCCAAATCTCCACTTTCACCACTGCCGATAGTGGCTTGGGGTAGGTGGGGGTATTTTTGTTAAGTTTAAATTTTTTTTTATTAGGGTGTTTTAGCTAAATCTGAAATGTAGGGGGTTAAAAAAACTATTCAAAAAATAATATTATATTAATATTTAAAAAAAAAAGGCAATTTAGTAATTGATATAACATACCTGCCAATTTATTCATTTCAACCAAACATATTTAATATAACATACCCACCAATTTATTCCAACTAACCAAACACATTTTCTTAAACATTCTTAATCTATCTTTCAATTAATATAACATTTCCAGTAATACAACATTCTCTAAACCAAATACACCCTAAAGTATACGTAACAAAAGGGCAAGTCTTATTTAAATCTTAAAAGTTTTTAAATGTAGATCGTGATTAATTTAGCTGAAATTCTATGTGATGATCAATTGAAGTTGAGACTACATACAGATCCCTTCCCTAGAATTTGCCTTATAAAGTTCAATAACCAATTTAATGCTCGGTCCATTGATGGTCTTCTTGCATTTCTGGATGAGATTGAAGTGGAAGAGAATTACTGTTTTGTATTTTTGTTGCTATTCACAACATCAATGCGCCGAATTGCTTCTTGTTCTCATATTCGTATTATTTGTTCTATCACAATGCGAATGCGTGCACCTCTTTGTGTGAATGTTTTTCTTTGATCATTACAAGTTATATATACATATATATCACTTTTTATTGATCCATGTCCATCTGTACCTGCATTGCTTTAGTTAAATGTTGTCCTGAAATCTTGCGGATAATTTTGTATATATAATAGGAATACCTATCTACAGAAACGCTACTGCCAATGCCAAAAACCAGTGTCGGTATATAAGTACTTCGTTAATGCTAGAATGGCATCGGAGAATTGTAAAACTACAACAACACTGCTAACGTCAAGCTACAGGTATTACTCCGACGCCAATCCCAACAGTTGGCGTAATATGAAAACGTAGCAAAATAGAGATGTCAATAGTAAAAGAGTTAGAAATTAAATCTTGAGTTATATTAATGAACGTGATTAAAGAGAGGATTGTTTTGGTATACATCAAAGTAATTAATGAACAAACATGTAGGCTCTAGATTCAAAGACAAAAATGAGGTTTCTCTTGCATATATAACACGCCAATTAAAAGCAGTAGAAGAAGACTGACATGCAAATTACTTGATTATGCTTTAACTCATTAATTCTTGTTAAACAAGTAATATATTGTCTTGCAAAAGTTTTTTTTAATGATAAAGACGGCAGTGTTTATAATTTCTATCAAACAGTTTCACAAATCTAAATTCTGAATTCTCTAATTGCCTGCCTAACTGGCTATAATATTCTATGCGGTAATGCCTTGAATTCCATGAACTCCTCTCATTAATAGATTCAAATTAATCAATCTCTCTCACTATTTGATATGTGGCAGTTGGCCTAGGGATGTAATTAAAACAACGACCTCGTCATAGGAAGGGACTAAACAAGGATTGGATCTGCTCTAATACCACTTGTCACAGGTTGAGAGTTTCACATCCAAAAGGTTAACCTATTAGGTAGAGGAACTCTCCATTTATAAGCTTAAGACTTGTCCAATACGCTTCCATTATGAGATTCATTGCACTAGGCTTGCATTTTGAAAAAAACTCGAACTCAGAGTTTTTGCAATCCTGAGTTGGTTTAACCAATACTTAACGTAATATATATTGCATTAAATTAACTATTAAAGAACCACAAATTCCTATATGTTTCAATGCCTAAACCCTTGATCACAAGAAAGTTTCTTTGGTTTTTCACTACAAGAAAAAGTACTTTTTGCAACCAATTTTTTTGCAACTAGGCAAAAATAGTTGTAGATACACCACATTTAGTAACTAAATTCCAATTAGTTGGCCAAAGAGAATAAAATTCTAGGGCCCATTTATTCCCGCCTTTAGCGTCTAAAATTAATATTTTGCAACTAATGTGATTTGTTATCCAAAATACCACATCAGCGACTAATTTATTTGGTTGCTAATTCTTGCACGAACACAATTGACAACTACAGCAAGGGATTCTGTAACTAAAATTATGGTTACAAAAAACAATTATTTGCAACTACTGAATAGTTGCTAAATTAGATGCAAATATTTATTAATTAATTTGTAACTATTTTTATTAGTTACAAAATAATACAATTACCGAAATATCCAAGTTTTAACAATAATTACAAAGGGCCCAAGGTACATTTGGCAACTAATTATTTTGTGCATATTACAATTAGTTGCAAAAACTCATGTATAGCAACTAAAATGTATTTAGTCGCTAAAAGTTGATGAATTTTTTTGAACCCAACTTTCCCGGTAAAATGAAAAAATATTATTTTAATTTGTGACTAAAATTACTGTTGCGTAACTAATTAGTTAGTTGCAAATTATTTTCTTTTGGCAACTAAGATTTTAGTTGCCAAATGTATGGTAAATTTTGAGCGCCCCAAGTTCCCGTTTGAAATAAATTGAAATAAAGATTTTAGTTGCCAAATGTATGGTAAATTTTGAGCGCCCCATGTTCCCGCTTGAAATAAATTGAAATTTTGAGTATGTTATTTTGGCAACTAAAGTTATAGTTGTTAATAGGATTTTTTTGCAACCAAAATGTTAGCCGGTTCAAGTTGTAGCAAAGGCAAGGGGTGGCCGCAAATTACCATACCCAAAAAAAAAAAAAAAAAAAATGTGTCCTTGATAGTAGACCAAAACTGTAGGGACTGCTTTATAATTAGCACAAATAATGTGGTATTAAGACCTTAAACACCACAACAATTAGAATCCAAATTAAAAAATTTTAAGGATAACATCAATATTAAATTTCTATTATTTTTTATTCAGTAATATAATTTTATTATTTGATTTATATAAATATATACATGATGGTTCATTAGTTGTGTCCATGATGATGATGATAATAGTATTTATATCTAGAGTAATGCTACTTATTCCAACAAAATATCTTAAAAATTACATCCCAAATGACCTGTCACCATATGTGACATTGCTATATCAATTAACAAATCATTAATTAATTTACAAGTCAAAACCACTTATAATAGTATTATTCTTATATATAAATATACATGATGCTGCTATTAAAATATTCACACCTTAATAAGAATAAACCCTCTAAAGTCTATAACACATATATAATTATTTTTGGAAACTAAATATCATAGCATGAGTTTTCTTGGTTGCTTCTTCTGTAGGGACTACTTTATAATTAGCACAAATAATGTGGTATTAAGACCTTAAACACCACAACAATTAGAATCCAAATTAAAATTTTTTAAGGATAACATCAATATTAAATTTCTATTATTTTTTTATTCAGGAATTTAATTTTATTATTTGATTTATATATAAATATATACATGAAGGTTCATTAGTTGTGTCCATGATGATGATGATGATGATAATATTTATATCTAGAGTGTTAATGATGTTACCATGCAAAGCAAGCTACAACATTAAGCAAATTCATGCAAGTTTTTAAGTCTTTTTACAATAAATTAGTTAGAGCAAGTTGGCTTTTGGTGCCAATATTTTAGTTCAACCCGTTATGTGTTTTCTAACAAAGTGCAAGTGGCAGAGCAAGTTGCAGATCTAATGGTGGAAGATGACAGCTGAAGAATAAGTTCAACAGAGAAGATTGTGTGAAAGATCAAGTGGTTGTGTATAAATTGTAGTCATTGTCAAGGTTCATGCATGGAAAAAATTTATGATATAAAGAAATATAAAGACGTACTTTTCATGCTCTGTTTTTTTTTGCATTTACACTTTTCTTTACTGTTACTCTTATCTTGACATGGTATTAGAGCTGCCGACGACGCCAATGGCAGATCCTAAGGCATCTTCTTCTTCAGCTTCAGTTGTAGACGAAATGACAACAACCTCCATGTCAACCTCACCTCTAAGCAATACACTTCCAACTGTTTCTGTAAAACTAGGAGAAAGAAACTATGCATATTGGAAATCTCAGGTACTTCCAGCCTTGAAAGCTTATGATCTGGAAGGTTTCGTAGCAGGTGAAAAATCCTGTCCCTTATCCTTTTTTCTTATTGATGAATCCAAAAGAGAAGTAAATTCTGAACATATAATGTGGAAGAAAGTTGATCAGTTCTTGTTTGGTTAGTTAAATTCATCAATATCCAAAACAATGTTCTGGCATGTAGCAAACTATAATACTGCGTATGATATATGGCATACCTTAGAGATGCATTTTCTTACTGATTCTAAGGCTAGAGTGTTGCATTTACGAAATCAATTACAAACAACTAGGAAGGATAACTCAAGTAAAAACGACTATATGTTAAAGATGAAAGAAATTGCTGGCTTCTTAACCACCAGTGGCATAACTGTTAGTGATGAAGAGCTACTGCTTTACATTCTTGATGGTCTTGGCTCTGAATATGATGCCATGGTTGCCACCTTAACATCAAGAAGTAGCAAAGTATTTCTACAAGAAGCGTAGTTTCTACTGCACAAACATGAAATGAGGCTAGAAAAGCAACATTCAGCTTACTTAGGCTTTCATGAAGCTACAACATTTCTTGCTCACAAACAATCGTCTTCTCCACCCCAAAATGTGCTAATGAACAACAATACAGATCAAAAAATACCACAAGACTCACAAACTCTACCTTCATATCAAGATGAATACAAGAATACCTATAACAGCATTCAGCAGTTTCAAACCTTCAATCTAGCCTTTGGTAGGGGCAGAGGTAGAGGACAAAATTTTTACAAGCCACGACTGATTTGCTAGTTATGTGGAAAGCCATGTCATATGGCTCTTCAATGCTATCATCGGTTCGACACAAATTTTCAAGGACATCAAAATCACCGACCTTAGTTTAGCATGCACTACAGCAATCCACAACAGTCCACACAAAACGTAAGTCCTGCACAAGCCTACTTTGCAAATACAACAAGCTCATATGCTCCTTATGGCACATCACAACCCTTCCCTCTGATTTCACTAGTGATTCCTCATCAAGTGCAGTTTCTGAATACCTCACACCTGAATCAGTCTTTTCCTCTTAACCTGAATCAATCTTCTGCAATAACCTCTCCTGTTGGAAATCAAAAAAATTCAACCGCAACACCACTTACAGTAACTGATCCTACTTGGTTCATTGACTCTAGAGCCACTTACCATATTACATCAGATCCTCAACATCTTCCTTATAAAAATTAGTATACATGTTCAGACTCTTTTTAGGTTGGCAACGGTCAATGTCTCGACATTTCACATACAGGTTTGGCATTTATCCATTCTTCTTGTGTAAATAAATCCTTGCAACTTAGAAATATACTCTATGTTCCTCAAGTTTCCAAGAATCTCCTTAGTATTTCCAAAATTACAAGAGATAATCATATGGTAGTTGAATTCTCAGTTGATGAATGTGTTGTTAAGGACAAACTAACCCAGGAGGTCGTGCTTAGAGGAACTATGCTCAATGGTCTCTACCAACTTACCATTCCTTTAGATTCTACCGACAATAAACAAGTCACAAGTTCAGCATTGGCTTCTCCTCAAACTTCAAATTAAACAATTAAACATGCTATGGTTTCTTCTCTGCATCAGTCCGTGGATCATGACTCCTCAGCAACCTATGTTACTCCATCTAGTTGTTCTAGTGTTTTACCTTCAGATTTTGATATTGTGTATAATCCAACAAGTTGTTTGGTCACTTGTACTTTACCTAGTATACCTGCAAATAATGTTGAACAAACTGGTCTTACACAAGACGGAGATTTGTGGCACCGCAGACTTGGTCACCCTCATATAATTGCTCTCAATTCTCTTGTTTCACATTTGAATGTAAATGATCACTCTATTAATAAAGTTCAGTTATGTATAGCATGTCAGTATGGTAAACTTCGCCAGAATTCTTTTTCCTCCATCAGCTTCTCAATCAAGCCAACCTTTTGAACTTGTTTTTGCGGATGTATGGGGCCCTACACCTGTTACCTCAGCCACTGGCTTCAAGTATTATTTACTATTTGTTGATGATTTCACATGCTACTCTTGGATTTATCCTCTAAAACTGAAATCTGAGGTACACAATATTGTTCAACAGTTTGTTGCATTAGTGACTCAATAGTTTGATGGCAAGATCAAGACCTTCCAGTCATATTGAGGCGGTGAATTTTGTCCTCTTGCTGAGTATTTTGCTAAGCAGGGTATTCATTTCAGACATCCCTGCACTTATATTCATCCACAAAATGGAAAAGTTGAGCGAAAACACCGCCATGTGACAGAAGTTGGATTAACGTTGTTATGCCACTTAAGTATTGGTGGTTTGCCTTCCACACTCCTGTGTATCTAATAAATCGTCTTCCCTCTGCAGTTATATCCCATATCTCACCTTTTCAAAAGCTTTTTCATAAAGTTCCAGACTATAAAGCTATTCGTACTTTTGGATGTCAATGTTTTCCTTTCCTTAGACCTTATCAACAACATAAATTTTCCTTTCACTCAGAACAGTGTGTTCTTTTGGTTTATAGTTCTCATCACAAGGGTTATCTTTGTCTCAATGCTCATGGCAAAGTTTACACGGTTCAGACTGTCAAGTTCAATGAGCAAATATTCCCTTTTGCCAATGGTTTTTCACTTACCAATTTTGATGTATCTACAAATGCTGACTCTTGTTTTTTGTCTCAGGCCTGGAAAATTCCTCATATATCATTGATTCATCAGCCTTTGTTTTAAACTACTTCAACTCCTTCAACCTCCTTGTCTGATGTTGAGCCATCTGCCCATAACACTCCCATTATACCTTCACCTACTTTCTCTCCTCCAAAATCACCTGTACCATGTTTGGAAGTTGATTTCCGAGCTTGTAACACTCCTTCTCAACCCTCCCATATTTCTACACTAAATATCCATCCTATGCTCACCCGTAGGAAAGCTGCTGCCCTTATCTCTGAATGCACAACCATAGTCCCTGTTCCCTCTATTGAGATTCATAAAGAACCCTCATCTGTCAATACCGCATTACACAATCCTCTTTGGGTTCAGGCCATGGATGCTGAGTTTACTACACTACAAAATAATCACACCTGGACTTTAGTCCCTTATACTGATAATATGACTTTAGTTGGTCATAAATGGGTTTTCAAAGTCAAGTTAAATGCTGATGGCAGTCCCAATGTTACAAAGCACGCCTTGTGGCTAAGGGTTTTCATCAAACTCCTGGAGTTGATTTTTCAGAAACATTTTCTCCGGTTGTTAAGGCATCCACCATTAGAGTCATCTTATGCTTAGCCGTGCACAATGGGTGGGAGGTTCAACAAGTAGACGTAAATAACGCATTCCTAAATGGTGACCTTACTGAAGCTGTTTTCATGACACAACTTAAGGGATTTATTGATCAATCTAAATCTCATCATGTTTGCCGGTTGCACAAAGCTTTATACGGCTTAAAACAAGCTCCCAAGGCCTGGTTTGATAAACTTAAAACTGTGTTGCTGAGCAAAGGTTTTCAGAATTCCACCTCTGATTCTAGTCTCTTTTATCTTATTCAAGATGCCATGATTATTTATATTCTTGTTTACATTGATGATATACTATTGACTGGCAATAACCCCTCCTTCATTCACTTCATCGTGTCAGCTTTGGATACTGAATTTGGTCTAAAGATTCTTTGTTCTGTTCATTATTTCTTGGGCATCTCTGTTGTTCATACTTCATATGGGTTACAAATTAATCAGGCAAAATATGCTTAAGAAATTCTCTCCAAGTTTGGCATGACAAACTGCAACCCGTGTGCCATGCCTATGGTTCTTGGTTCCAAGCTACACTTTGAGGATGGTCCTCTCTTCGAACAGCCTTCCCTCTACATAAGTCTCATTAGTGCTCTGCAGTATCTTACCATGACCAGGCCTGACCTCTCTTTTGCTGTAAATAAACTCAACCAATTTCTCAAAGCTCCCACTATTACTCATTGGCAAGCTTGCAAGAGGGTTCTCCGGTATGTTCAAGGTACACTCACTCATGGTCTAACCTTTCACCGTAGTTCCACACTTCATCTTGAAGGTTATATGGACGCCAACTAGGCTAGCAATCTGTCGGACCGCAAGTCTACCAGTGGGTACTGCCTTTTCCTTGGTTCTAACTTGATACAGTGGGGCTCTAAAAAGCAACAAGTCGTTGCTTTATCTTCCACTGAGGTTGAATACAAAGCTTTAGCTCAAGGCCTCTAGAAGTTGCTTGGCTTCAAAACCTGTTCCAGAAGCTTCAAATTTCGATTCCATGTTTGCCTGTCCTCTGGTGCGACAACACTAGTGTCGGTGCTCTTGCTTCAAATCCGGTCTTCCATGCTCATACAAAGCACATCGAAATAGATGTCCATTTTGTACGCGAAATGGTTCAGTCTAAACGACTTATGGTGCAGTATGTTGCTTCTCAATTTCAGGTTGCAAACGTTCTTACCAAGCCTTTCTGTGGTCCTCGGTTTCAGACTCTTCGTGATCATCTTCATGTGTTTAGCTCTTCCTTTGTTCTTTAGCTTGAGGGACGATCTCAGGGACAAGCTTCACCACCTAAGGAAACTCTAAACAGATATGATAAAAGCACACACTAGTTTTCTTCTTGAAGGACGACATGCAAGATTTTTTTATAGAAGAAATTTTTTTTTTTTTTATTTTATTTTTTTTTTTGCTTAAAATTTTGCTTGAGAGACGATGTTACCATGCAAAGCAAACTGCAACATTAAGCAAATTCATGCAGGTTTTTAAGTCTTTTTACAATAAATTAGTTAGAGCTAGTTGGCTTTTGGTGTCAGTATTTCAGTTCAACACATTATGTGTTTTCTAACAAAATACAAGTGGACAAAGCAAGTTGCAGATCTAATGGTGGAAGATGACAACTGAAGAATAAGTTCAACGGAGAAGATTGTGTGAAAGATCAAGTGGTTGTGTATAAATTGTAGTCATTGTCAAGGTTCATGCATGGAAAATTTTTATGATAAATATAAACATGTACTTTTCATGCTTTGTTTTTTCTGCATGGAAAAATTTGCTCAGCTCAAGTGGCAGAGCAAGTGTTCGTTTTTCTTTACTGTTACTTTTATCTCCACATAGAGTAATACTACTTATTCCAAAATATATCTTAAAAATTACATTCCAAATGACGTGTCACCATATGTGCCATTGCTATATCAATTAACAAATTATTAATTAATTTACAAGTCAAAACCACTTATAATAGTATTATTCTTATATATAAATATACATGATGCTGCTATTAAAATATTCACACCTTAATAAGAGTAAACCCTCTAAAGTCTATAACACTATATAATTATTTTTTGGAAACTAAATATCATAGCATGAGTTTTCTTGGTTGCTTCTTCTGTCAAGTATTCACTAAATTAGAAATAGGGTTGTTTATAATTTTCAATCTAAAAAAAGATTTCGAATATAATATCAAACATATTAAAAATATTAACATACAACTCAAAATTTTTAATCATATATTAGTATTTGAAAATAATTTTCATATTACAAATCAAACAACCCTAAAAGAAATAGAGAAATTGATTCAATACATAATAAACAAAAAAAAAAAAAATCAGTTAACGAATCAGTTAAAAATAAAACGATTGATGAAAATATTTAAGCAACTGAGAAGGAAAGATAGATAAATTTTAAATAAAAGATATCTTACTTTAATTTTTTTTTTTTTTTTTTTAACCTCTATATATACCAATTTTGTTGTCATTTTCAAATGAAATTTCTAAAATATTTAAATGAAGGAAAATGTTGATACTGACATTAATCCAATAAGATTATTAGATCTTGAGCCAATCTAGTCGAATTAATTAACACCTCAGAAAAAGAGTAATATTGTCAATCCAACGGTTTGTCCATTTCTTTATATGGAATCTAACTTACGAATTTATTTGACCAGCAAAACATTTTTTATTTCCCCTCTCATGCTCACAGAAATTTACCAATATATATACACAAGTTTAAACAGTCTGTCATGCCAAACTTTTTTACATGGAAAACTTGGGTTATCTCCTCTTGTTCTCTCTGTGGTTTCAGTTTGGAATCAGTACAGGAAATGTGCCAGAATCAAACATAGTTGTAGATGTAGGTGTGGTTCTTGATTTGAACTCGCCATTTGGTGCCATGGAAAATATGTGTATGTCGATGGCAATCTCGGATTTTTATGCAGTTCAGTCTAATTATCGAACAAGATTGTTTCTACACCCCAGGGACTCGGCGGAAAGTGTTGTTGCCACCACTTCTGCAGGTAACTTTACTTCTTTTATACATATGATACGATGAAAGTGCTTTCTTTATTTAAATTAACCCATTTGAGTGTACGAAGATGTGCATGCATGGTTTTATCATTCTTCACCTTCGAACTTTATCATTTTCCTCTAAACTTAAAGATGAAAAAACATCCGCAATTTTGTTTTACGTATCTTGCGATACTTAGTTGGATAAATCAGCCATGCTTCTGTCGTTGATAGTTCTATTAATATTTCAATTCACTTCCGATAAATTACGGAAGCTGTTCAATCATAAAAAAACAACATAAAACATATGGAAACTTTTCAGACCCCCTGAATGGTAGTGATTTTATTTCAACCCCCTGGTTTGGGAAATAACTCTAAATCATCTGTCCTTTATTTGCAAATAAAATTACAAATTGATAATACTAATAATATAAAATAACTTTAAACCTGTCTACTATTTGGAAAACAATGATGTTCACTCCAACACTCGAACCTGTAAAAATACATTGGCATATGCGTCGGATTAACTTCCTGTAGATGCAAAAAATCTACCGTCATGAAAATAGGGTCTGATCCCGTGAGGTTGAGGCCACTGACAATCCGCTAGACCTGCACACATGAAAGGGCAAGCGTGAAGCTTTCGGAAAGCACCAGGGTGGTGTTTGCTGTAGGCACTCCGACGCTCAAGTCAGCGAGGTTGAAAGAGATTATTTGATAAGAATTAAGGAGATGAAGAATTACTAGGAGTCTTGTCGGAAGCTAGGACTACGACGGAGGCGTCAGGTTCTTGGGAGCAAAAACTTAGGAGCAAATAGATGGTTTTGATTAGTGTAGATTGACTATGGGAGATTGCCCCCTAATGAGAGGGCAAACCTCTATTTTTATAGTGAACCCAAGGGGTTAGAATCCTAGTGGGACATTGAGTCCTCTTTTTTAGGAGATAATCCCTATCAAGAAAGAAATATGATTTCTTGACCTTATCAGATTAAGTTTAATAGTTTAAATAAGAGTTGGAATCTTAGTAGGACACTAAGTCCTATTTTGGGAGATAATCGCTATCATGAAAGAGATATGATTTCTTGACCTTATCAGATCAAGTATAATAGTTTGAGTAAGATTTGAAATCTTAGTAGAAGAGGAAATAGAATGGGATTCTGATTTCCTATTTATAGATTGTTGCAGGCTAATGGGCTGAAACCCAGTTTAGCTTAACTTATAGGATAGCCCAACTCATAGAGTGGGTAGGTTGCAAGGTGATTTTAATATTCTGATTTCTTATTTATAGACTGTGGCAGGCTAATGGGCTGAAACCCAGTTTAGCTTAACTTATAAGGATAGCCCAACTCATGGAGTGGGTAGGTCACAAGGTGATTTTAAGCGTAGGCCCAATCGGGATTGGGTTGAGGCCTTGGGCCGTGACATGTTTATTTCGTTATTGGGCCTCGTCAAGCCCGGAACGATTTTTGGCCCTAACAAGATTAGCCCCCACTCTCTAAGTTAAAAAGTATTTAGCTTAGAGAGTAGATTTAATCGAATGAGTGCAGACTGAGCGGATTAGTGATAGTAGCTCGTTAGGTCGGATGGACCGTTGTGTGGATTGGGTCGATGACTTGTCGATTTGAGGTGTAAGAACCCTTCAACCGATGCCGATGAATGTGTACAGTTGGAGGACCGATCGGAAGTGTATCAGGTAGGCGGGATCAGATGGTCACCGAGGCCGTCGATAGGTGTAAATCCATGGATAGCGGGAGGTGATCGAAGGTGTAAATCGTGGATGGCGGTCGATCCAAGGTACTATCAGTGGATGAAGGCCGATCGATAGTGTAAATCCATGGATAGAGCAGGGTCGATCCGAAGGTGTAAATCAGTGGATCAGGCAGGGCCAATCCGAAGGTGTAGATCCGTGGATTGAGCAAGGTCAATCCAAAGGTGTAAATCCATGGATCGAGCAGGGTCGATCCAAATGTGTAAATCCGTGGATCGGGCAGGGCCGATCCGAAGGTGTAGATCCATGGATTGAGCAGGGTCGATCCGAAGGTGTAAATCCGTGGATCGGGCAGGGCCGATCCGAAGGTGTAGATCCATGGATTGAGCAGGGTTAATCCGAAGGTGTAAATCCATGGATCGTGTAGGGTCGATCCGAAGGTGTAAATCAGATCGTGCAGGTAGGTGGGTGGTCGCATCCGGCCGGTGTGTATCCCGTGGATTGAGCAGGTCAACCTAATGTAAATTCGTGGATCGAGCAGGCTTGATCTGAATGTGTTAGTTGCTGAATAATGCTTCATTGAATTCAGGCCGTGAGACCGACTGTCTATGAAGGCGGTGGATGGGCCCACTGATCCTTTTTAAATAAAAAATGGAAAGACAACAAATATTTAGATTGATTTCACCTAAAAGTAATAGCGTGTGGGATGGATTGCGTTCCAACTGTTGCTAATGTCTTTGCCTTTAGGAGTTTGGAGCAAGTAGACACCCTTCCCTGCTTCTTTGGTGATCTTGTAGGGCCTACAATCGATCTAAGCTCTGGCCTTCTGTCGTTCTGCATTCAGTCATACCTGGCGTGAATTGCTCGATTCGTCTCATCTTCCTCCCACCTTATTTGAGTCACTACTCTGGCCAGGGCGTCTTCCATCGTGGTGCAACCTAGCTTCGTCAGTTCTTTGTATAGTTCACCATCCGAGAGGAGACCCTTCCTAAAGGCATCTACTGCTGTCTCGAGGTTACAAGAAGGGATGGAAATCTTCTCTTTGTTGAATCTATTGACATACTCTCTCAAGGGCTCTCCCCTCCTCTGGTATTCTCTGTATAGGTCGGCCGCTCGAGTTTCTTGTTCTGCCGCGAACCTCCGCTCCACAAAGGTGTTGGTGGGCTGAGTGAATGAGTCGATGGAACCATTCGGTAAATTTGTGTACCACTGGAGTGCTAGGCCGGATAAGCTCAACTGAAACTTTTGCACATACATGCTTCCCTTAGCGGTCGGGTATTGAGACTGTGAACATCCGCTGCTTGTATGAGGCTATGTAATCATCTGGGTCAGTTGAAACGTCGTAGGGTTTCATGCTAGGAATAGTAAACTTCTAGGGCATGTCGCTAGAGCGATCTCGTCCACAAAGGGTGAATCCGCATAATAGTGAGGCCTGCTCTTCTTGGTCAAGACCGACATTCCTGGGATGTGCCTCATCACTGCCTCTACATCGACCAGCCTCTTGGCCAGTACTTATTCCGTAGGAGATAGGGATGCCAATAGGTCATCCCGTCTGACTAGGTCATTCATCCTCGGTACAATCCGTTGGGTCACCTCTCGCGGTGTAGTCTGGTGGATCATTCCTTCGTGCACTCCCTGTAGCCTGGATCTCCGTTCATTCCCTCCGGTTGGATGACGCCCATGGTAACTGTTCTGGTGTTTTGCCCTACATAAATGCTCAGGGGAGTCATCTGATATTCGTTCGGTCCGTCAGGATGGGTGGGCTCTAGTGCTATAGTTTGGTTGGATTGGTCGTTCAACTAGTGAGGGTGAGCCGAGCCAAATAGTGTTTGTGCGGGGATGGTTGACTAGAGGTGAGGCTGGATGGTAAGAATGGGTTGGTCTTGCAGGGTGTGGGCTCTTTGTCTCTTGGGCGTCTTGATCTCGAGACTGAGGGGTGGATCGAATGAATGAGGTTCTATTGGCAGATCCTTTCCTCCATGAGTCAAGATCGAGTCGTCGACCACTGATGAACTTGATGGACGTGGCCTTTTACCGGAGGCCGAGGGTATGTGCTCTGGGGTTTGGAAACGTTGCATGGATGGAATTAGGGCACGGAATCGATTGGGAGGTACTTGGCAAGGCTGAAGCTCCAGATCATAGAACTTATTCACCTTCTCTTTAAGAGACTGGTTTTCGGCCCTGATGGAGGCGTTTTGGTCCTGGATACGTGTTCTCGGCCTTGGTGTGGCCACCTTGTCTGAATTCTGTTGCATGAGGGCGGTCAGAGCCTCTAGTTTGGCCTCGAGGCCAGGGTTAGCATTATTCGAATGGTCAGCCATGGCAAGTTACTCTATGTAGCAAGGTTCGTCGAGCCGAATGATTGCTAGAGGCCCCACGGTGGGCGCCAAACTGTAGATGCAAAAAATCTACCATCATGAAAATAGGGTTTGATCCCGTGAGATTGAGGCCACTGACAATCCGCTAGACCTGCACACCTGAAAGGGCAAGCGTGAAGCTTCTAGAAAATACCAGGGTGGTGTTTGTCGTAGGCACTCCGATGCTCAAGTCAGCGAGGTTGAAAGAGATTATTTGATAAGAATTAAGGAGATGAAGAATTACTAGGAGTCTTGTCGGAAGCTAGGACTACGGCGGAGGCGTCGGGTTCTTGGGAGCAAAAACTTAGGAGCAAATAGATGGTTTTGATTAGTGTAGATTGACTATGGGAGATTGCCCCCTAATGAAAGGGCAAGCCTCTGTTTTTATAGTGAACCCAAGGGGTTAGAATCCTAGTAGGACATTGAGTCCTCTTTTTTGGGAGATAATCCCTATCAAGAAGGAAATATGATTTCTTGACCTTATCATATTAAGTTTAATAGTTTAAATAAGAGTTGGAATCTTAGTAGAACACTAAGTCCTATTTTGAGAGATAATCCCTATCATGAAAGAGATATGATTTCTTGACCTTATCAGATCAAGTTTAATAGTTTGAGTAAGATTTGAAATCTTAGTAGAAGAGGAAATAGAATGGGATTATGATTTCCTATTTATAGATTGTTGCAGGCTAATGGGCTGAAACCCAGTTTATCTTAACTTATAGGATAGCCTAACTCATAGAGTGGGTAGGTCGCAAGGTGATTTTAAGCATAGGCCCAATCATGATTGGGTTGAGGCCTTGGGTCGTGACATGTTTATTTCCTTATTGGGTCTCGTCAAGCCCAAGACGATTTTTGGCCCTAACACTTCCCAAAATGAGCTGCGGTAGCGGCAGTGCCAAGCGTGGTGTGGTGGCTGCCATAACAAAGGCTTACAGTTCTCTCTTTCTATCACTATACCCACCAAATCCTTCCTCGCCCAAAGCAATTCCTAAACTGGATGAAGGAGATAAAGCTTTAAGAAAGAAAAGAAATTTTTTTCCTTTTACTTTTTTCTATTTCAATTCCTTTTAAACCCTTCATATAATGGAAGGGGTTTAAGGCTATTTCTGAAACTATAGGGTTTATTAGACTGAGACTGAAAGTTGCTGAAGGCTGCTGGTTGTTTTGTTTAATACGAAAGATGCAGAGTTTAACAAGTGATATTAGACTGAAGATTGCAGGAAATTGAAAAAGACTTTGTCCAATATAGAAGATGTTATGTTTAACAAAGGATATTAGACTGAGACTGAAAGTTGTTGAAGGCTGCTGGTTGTTTTATCCAATACGAAAAGATGCTGAGTTTAACAAGGGATATTAGACTGAAGCGAAGAAAAGATGCTGAAGTATATGTGTGAGGGTTAGTTTTGTAAATTAAATATGTTTAGTTTTTACCAATACGGTGCGTTTAAGACTGAAGATGCATAAAGTAGCTTAGCTTCGTCTTCTAGTCAGTTAAGAAAAATATTGTTACTGGTTTTAGCTTTAGAGTTACGCATCTCTTTCCCCTGTTTTTTCTCTTCTGGTTTCTTGATTTTCTTGAAAGTACCTTTAGATCTTTTTCAGGGTTTAATTAAATATTTCAATAATAAAGGGGTTCATATAATCTTGACTTTTTGGACCTTGCTTATTGTTAGAATTCTAGATAGAAAGACAAAGAATGAATTTGTATATTCAAGTGTGTGTTTTCCAATGTACAAGAGGTTTCTATTTATACATTACAAACTTGAATCATGTTAATGGCTAAAATCAAACTTTGCTTGATTCAAGCCATTGATCAAGTTTTACTTGATTTTGGCTAACACTTATTCATGTTGATTTTTGCTATATGGCTATAGGGTTATCATTTATACAGTTGCATATCTTAGCATTCAACAAAAATCTTTAATATTTACATATTTTCAGCAATGTACAAAAAATAAAAATAAAAATGATTTCAATGGTGACATTATACGTTGAGAAAGGAAAGCAACATTTAATATTTCTAAGTCAAGGATGAGACTTCCTAACATTATAGTGCTTTTATTTATTTTCTAATTAGGGTTTTAAAAATTATTAGTCAGATGTTAAGTGTAGAAACACTACATACACATTTCAAATAAATTATTCATAAACTGCATGCCCCTTAGTGAATAATAATTATATTAAAAAAAGTTAAAACATACTTTTTTTTATTTTTACATTCTGTTGACACAAACTAACCGATTGTGTTAACAAGGGTATGAAGAGAACAATTTTCAGTAAGAGGAGGATAGTTTTTTAATGAATATACTTAAAATAAGCATTTTGCAATTTTTTTTTTTTTTTTTTTTTTTAATCTAGAGATTACTTTTGAAAATACAGGGAGGAGTTTTAGCCAAAATTCAAATATGATTACATGAAAGAAAAACAAAGAGGTCAGAATCAGATTGAAAATGGAATAAATGATAGGCTTCTTGGAATTTGTTAGGTGAAAATTTTGAAATTATTTCTATTATTTACTTACTACTAATTTTTTTCTACCTTTTCAATGGAAATCAGTTGTGGATTTATTGAAGAATGTTGATGTGCATGCCATTATCACGTCAGATCATCTGCTAAATGCAAATATATATGTGATGGCATTGGGAGAAAAAGCTCAAGTCCCTTTTATTTCATTTTCTCCCACACAAAGCCCTCAATTCATCCATACAACCCAAAACTTCTCCTTTTGCATGAAAGCCATTGCTGCCGTTTTACAAGAATTTAAATGGCGTGAAGTTGTTCTTATACATGAAGACACAACATATGGCACTGGGATCATTCCTTATGCCATTAATATTTTCCAAGAACTTGGCATTCGTTTTGTGCACATTAGCGCAATCTCTAGTTTTGCTGAAGATTTTGAAATCTCTAAAGAACTGAAGACATTAATAACACTCATGCAAACTAGGGTTTTTCTCGTGCACATGACTGTTTCAATTGGTTCTCGACTGTTT
Organism: Pistacia integerrima; assembly: GCA_026225825.1. Classification (NCBI taxonomy): domain Eukaryota; kingdom Viridiplantae; phylum Streptophyta; class Magnoliopsida; order Sapindales; family Anacardiaceae; genus Pistacia; species Pistacia integerrima. The sequence continues at coordinate 19,256,395 of CM047743.1, read as the reverse complement.
GAACTCGCGGATAAAGCTGGAATGATGAGTAAAGGATATGTTTGGCTCATCACTGATGGCATGTCCAATTCACTAGATGCAGTAGATCTCACAACCATTGAAGGAATGAAAGGTGTATTGGGCATCAGACCTTACGTCCCGAAATCGAAAGATCTTGAAAACTTCGGAAAAAGGTGGACAAGGAACCTCCAGTTAATGAATGCAAATAGTACAACAATAATTATGCCAAACATATTTGGTTTGTGGGCTTATGATACAATATCTTTATTAGCAATGGCATCAGAGAAGATTGGTTTAATGAATATTAGTACCAGCTTTTTACAGGTAAACAAAACCGAAAGTTCAATAGGATGTTGAAAACTTGGGTGTTTCACAAATTGGTCCAAGACTTCTCAATGAAATCTTTGATGCCAAAATCACAGGATTGAGCGGAGAATTTGAGTTAGTTAATGGGAAGTTACAACAATCCACCTTTGAAGTGTTCAATATGATTGGACAAGGGCAGAATGTTGTAGGGTACTGGACTCAAGACAAAGGTTTATCCCGAAATTTGGGTTCGACTAAACGATCAACTCTCTCGAATTCAAGTAAGTTGAAAAATATCATATGGCCTGGACACTCCATAAAAATACCAAAAGGTTGGAACATACCCAAATTGAAAGTAGGGATCCCAAAGAATGAGGGTTTTACTCAATTTGTGGAGATTCAAAGGAATCCTTATACAAATGAGACAAAATGCACAGGGTTCTCATGTGATGTTTTCTTAGCTACATTAGATGCATTAGATTTCGAGGTTCCTTGCGAATTTGTCCCATTCATGAATGCTGAAGGAAGGAGTGCTGGAACTTACGATGAACTTCTTTACCAAATTGAGGACAAGGTCAGGCCTCCTAATTCGAAATCTCTTTTTTAAACAATTTTACATGCACACATATATTTATTGATTTTCAGGTTTGAATGTTCATATTTTTTTACTAATATTTATATTAATTCTTCTATTTTTTTTCATTGCCTTTATGATGAGAAAACTTAGAAAGTGGATATTGTGGTGGGAGATACCACAATCGTTGCCAATCGAACATCATATGTTGATTTTACATTGCCATATTCGGAGTCAGGTGTGACCATGCTTGTACCAATTAAGCGTGATAAACGCAAAAATATGTGGATTTTCTTACGACCATGGAGCTGGGATCTTTGGTTGGCTGTCGTTATGTATTCTATCTTTACTGGGATTGCCATAAGAATCATTGAACATGGCACGCCAAACACAGAATTTCAAGGATCAACTACACGTCAAGTCGGCATGGTATTATATTTTCCATTATCATCTCTAGTCGTTCCTCAAGGTAAAATCTCTAACCTTCAAGTTAACTATCCTTAATTCACAATTTTCACTGTTTGATATCATACAAGGCAAAAGGAAAAAGGCAAAACTAAATTGGGTTGATTTTTCCATTTAAGCACATACATAGTGAACTAAGAAGAATAAATCTCCTTTTTGCTTTGCTTAACTGGGATATTGCATGAAGATATAGGAAAAATTCAGTGCATTTACATTATCTTTTACGAAATATGTTAATTTCTTTTACTGATAACAGGAAAATTGGTCAGCAAATACTCCCAGTTTGTATTGATCATATGGTTATGCTTGGCATATATTTTATTGCAAAGCTACACAGCAAGTTTATCTTCGATTTTAACAATCGATCGGTTGAAACCTTCATTTGTTAGCGTGGATGAACTCAAAACAAAACGTTATTCTGTTGGATATCAATATGGTTCATTTGTGAGAAATGATCTGTTATTGAATAAACTGAAATTCAATGAGTCCAAGCTTGTGCCATATCACACCATCCAAGAGTATCATAATGCTTTGTCTAAAGGGAGTGAGAATGGGGGAGTTGCAGCTATCTTCGACGAAATCCCCTACGTTAGAGTCTTCCTTGCCAAATATGGTTCTGAATACATGATGTCTGGACCAACATACAAGACTGATGGATTTGGCCTTTGTGAGTAATTCTTTCCAAAATGATATTTTACATATAAAAATCCAACATTGATGAAGCATGATCCTGATATAATTAATATCACTCTAATTCTAAAGCCACAACTTCCTATGTAATATCTTAATTTTTTGCATTTATTTATTTCAGGCATTTCCGCTAGAATCTCGACTGGTCTCTTATTTTTCTAGAGCGATCTTACGTGTGAGGGAAAATAAAACACTGGATGATATTGAGAAGAGATATTTTGCGCATGAACTTACTTCTCAAAGTGATAATGCTGATCCCAGCCTTGATGTTTATAGCTTTGGAGGTCTCTTCATCATCACAGGGGTCGCTACCCTATTTGCCCTTTTCATATCACAAAGCTGGCTTTGGCAAAAGCCTGTTGCAATGGCGAAAGAATATACACAAAAATACCTTGCATCTTATTCACCAAATAATACAGAAGAAATTGTCATTCAATCAACAACTGGGAATGAGATGAACGTCACTGAACAATCCTCAGTACCGGAAGTTGAGAGTACTTCTGAGAACCTTACTAGAATGTCCAACCTGCAGATTGATGAAAATGTTTCTGCAGAACAAGCTAAGTAAAATGTACCTAGTTCAGTGTACAAATTAACATGGGTTACATCTAAGGTGAAATTTTAAACTTTTAAGATAATAGTAATACTAGAGATGTATATTATAAAAAAGATGGATTTACATCCTTTCATAATTTGAAGTTGAATTTTAAAGGATTTTATGATACATTAAAAATCTATTCCACGCAGGACTTTTTGTTGCTGCACTCCTTTTAGGGAGTAGTTTGTTCCTCTTCCTATTTCTAAGCCTGTCCAGAAGCAAGTTGTTTGTAGCCTCTTGAGGCGCCCTTCTTTTTTTGGTTTATAAAAGCTCAATTACCAAAAAAAATAAAAAAATCTATTCCTTTGCTAAAATTTATACTTTTTATTTTTTTTAAATAGTAATCACGAACATGTTTTTATTAAATAAATGCTCCTATTTGAGGATTATCCCTAAAAATACTATTTTGTTAAGTCTCCATTTACAATATATGCAGGTCAGCCCAACTTAATTCTTCCCAAACCTGAGATAACACGGGCTTGTGACCCAGCCCATTTGGACGCTTTCTTAGCTTTTGTTTTTTTCTTTCCATAACCCCTTTACTGATACTCTGTTTTCATGGCTTCCGTGTGCTGCCCACAACTTTATTTTTCTGTTCCTTCCAAGCGTAAGTCCACTTGATATCTTCACATCCTCTTCTGGGTCTGTTCAAAATTTTCTTTTTGTGATTGATTGTTTCATTTTTGGCTAATTTATATTCTTTCTGTTCGTTTTCAGAAAGCTAGCATTTGATTTTGGCTTTTCGAGCAGAAGTGTTGAGGATTGAAGGCTGAACCATTGTAATTTTTATTTGTTTCATATTGTGTTTCATTGTAAAAATTGTAATGTTTTTTGTGATTTAGATGTCATAAGCATTCTTAAATTGGCTTGTCAATTGTTCTTAGATTGGCCTCGTGGAATCTTATCTGATGATTCCGATGTTTTCTTCAATAATGATACTTTTTATCTCTGTAGACCAGATAGGAATAAGAAGGTTGAGATAAGTTCCCATTGTCTTTTCTATTTAGAAAGTTTTATCCCTTACTGAGAACTTTGTAATTTCAATCAGGAAGTTGGAGCCCTATGTCCTAACTTTGAAGTTTGATCGCCAAATGATTTATTTGGTATTCACGAAAAATCATTTTGTTCTTCATGTTTTCTTTTAGAGGTGGAAGAGCTCAATGTCTCAAAAACTTACTTTAAAAAGTTGGATTTTGGGCTCGGATTGAAATTAGTGTCTTAGTTGAGTTGATGTTTGTACATGTCTAATATTGCCTTTGTTGCTTTCTTTGATGTTTCATCTCACTTTGAATATAGTGAATCTTGAAGAGACTTGCTGCAAGTAAAAAATTCAAATTAGGTTATGGGTGGAACAGAGAAAAAAGGACATTCTATGAATCTTTTTTACTTACCATCCAATGTGAATTAATAATCCCAAGTTCATTATGTCTTTGGTCCGGCAAATAATTTCCCCTTCCTTCTCCGCCCTCAGGGCTTATAAGAAAATGTTGTTTTAGTGTTCTTACTTGCAATTATTTATAACTTTGTAAAAATTTTGGCCATCAATATAATTCATCAGGGGTAGTATGCCGCCTATTTTTAATTGTGTGCAAGAGGAAGTTGGAAACTGATGGATCATATTTTATTGTGCTGGCAGATGACATTAGAGAGATGGTATTTGTTAGTTTACTGTGTTTGATATAGAGTTGTTTATGTCAGATATATCTGAAAATTTTGTGCTTATTAATTGTTAATAAGTGCAAAGTTGGATTTGAAATGAGTTTCACTTGCAGATTTAGAGTGTTTGGGTGTGGAGTAATGCTTATACTTTTGAGGCAGTAGATTTATTTAGTTGCTCTAAAATATTAAATTCTTGTGTTTAAAGTTCTAGATTTTCATGGTATGTTTTCTTTTTCTTTTAGTTTTAACTGTATTCAGTTTATTTTCTTTTTTTTTTTGGTCCAGTCTTGTAGTTTATGGTGATGTGTTTTATCTTTGATGTTCCCCTCTGTTTGTAGTCCGTATTAAGTATATACTCTGTAAGTGCTAGGTGGTGACCCTATTACTACCCTGGTGCAAAAATTTAAAGAAAAAAGAAAACTGTGACACAAAGAAGAAATATAAATTAAAAGATGTATTCTTATTTGCATCTAATTTTGCAGTTGTTTTTCTAGCACGCTTCTCTTTTTAACCTCCACCCAATCATAGACTAAAATTTGGCTGCCTTAATCTCAGATACTACTTATGAACAGCTCAGTTTTCACATCTATAGTTTCCTTTCAAGCATTATGCACGTTTGTTCTGACTTACATAAATATAATTTGTCATTATCATTTTCTTCTAGTAATGCTTCTGAGAGTCAATTACAGTGTTGGTTTGCAAACAACTTAGAAAATCATTCCACCGCCCAAGTATCTCATTTATTTCAGTATCTGATTAAGTTGCTTACTTTCCAACTTGTAATTTATATCTTTCTTTATATCTGGTTAATTCCTCTCTGCTTTTGATGATAAAATGGTAGATATCCTTGTGTCAGTTATTCATGTTTCAGCTGTCAAATTTACAACCTGTTGGGCTTCAACACTCATTTTTTCTTGAAGTTGGTAGTAATAGAGGCTCCAGGTTGTACTTATACATTTTCTTTTAGGGAAAGACAGTCCATTTTTTTTTTGTTTTTAATCTGGTGCAGTAAATTGACCGCTGAAGTGAAAACAAAAATGTTACTCAAATTTTACAAATATTAGGGACTACACGTCTGCCCCTTTAACATTGTTCCAAGTACTTTCTGGATAACATGTCTTACATAAGAAATCTTCATCCATCCAATTCGTTTCTGTCCTGTGAAAATCTGATTTGATTTTGGTGTTCATTTTGGTTCTACAGGCTTTTGATGAGTACATGATTTTTGTGATTGATGATACAAAAGTCCACATCAAGAACAATTACCATGAAGTCATTAGGTGAATCTCTTTCTCCCATTTTTAATCCCTCTTAATCCCATTTTCATGCTTTATATCTTTACTTAGTTTCCTAGGAAGGATTCTTCTCAAATTAGACAACATAACTCTGATCATGAACACGTAAGTGAAATTTGATACAACCTTTGCTTCTCTCTTCTCACTCTCATATCAGTGAATTGCTTTTTCTACATTGCAGGAAGAACTGATGATCATCCCTGCAATTTTGTAGATTGGCATTATGTGCATTTCGCTTAGCATGTTGATCAAGCCATATAGAATCTGCTACTATCTTTATGTACTTACTGGATTTCATGTATGATAAGCTTCTTGTATGGATGTTTTAGACATTAGATATACAGTCATTACTATAATCCTTTAGGAACGATTATTCTACCACTTGTCTATGTGGTTGCATTTTCAATTGCATCCTTCTATCTAGTTTATCAATCCTAAATGTCAAGGAATTTCCTTGGAGTTTCTTCTATTTTTACTTCAATCAGTTATATCTTGAATTTGGGTTTGATTTGCCCATCTCACATATCATTGTTGAACTCTGGCAAGATAGTTTAAGCTATTAGGTCAATTGACTACTTAACGATTTTGAGTCACATCATTACTTACAAAACCTTATAATTTAAGATTTTGGGTTATATAGAGCTTGTTTGGTTTGGTTTATCTATTGACCAAAAAAGTTATATAAAGCCATTAGCACTTTTGGAATTTTTTTTTAGATTTTTTAGTTGCATTTCAAAAGTGCTTATAGAATTTTAAATAAGCTATTTTGTAACTTATAGGAGAAGCTCAAAAATTGAGTTTCTTCTATAAGCTCTTTTTAAGCTTTAAAGTGTTGAAATTTCAAAAATATTCCTATTCTTTTTTATAAATTTGACTTAATCTAATCTTTTCACAAGTTCTACTCTAGCAGACCCTTAATTAGCAATATCTTTACTGCTTTTTTTTGTTCCTTAGTTTCTATGAAATGCAATGAATATTTATCTTGAATTAGATTATATTTTTGTCTTCAAAGGTAGATAAATATCCTTAGATCTCAGAGGTTAAAAAACATTTTGAGATTCTAACTGGTGTAACTAAAAGAATAAAAGAGAGAAAGAAAGAGACGTTATCCAGTGGGTTTAGGGGGTGAGTGGGTGAGCTTTCTTGTGATAGAAACAAGCGAGGAAGCAGTCCAGGGTGTAGGAGAAAATGACTTGTGGTGGGAGCCATGGTGCTGGTGCTGGTGCTGGTCCTGGTGCACCCGTGTCCTTTGAGCAACAATTTGTGAACCCTTTGTCTACTCATGAGGAAACCAACTGCCCTCACCCATTTGGTTCTCTTTTTAAAGTCACTACCTTGGCACCCAATACTGATTTCTGACTCACCCTCCACACGCTCCCTATCTCTCCTTTCTTACTATCTTACAACTTTTGCACATTCACCATTCCTTGTATTTTGCTAGCTTGTTTTGATGCTCTTTCACCTTTATTCTCTATCCACTTAAGTGTCATTAGTTGGAGCCTACACATGAATCATCACTTTTGAGAAAGAGATATGTCGGACCTCAAATATTATTGTCGGACTCTTACCTGTACCATAGTATCATAACCAAAAGTCGTGTTCAAATCCGTCATATGTTACTTATTTACATGATATTCATAGTTGTTACGTTTCCGTCTAGTATTCATATGCTTTTTAGAAGGATAAAGCAAGAGTGATGATCATGTCAAATCATAAATATGATTTGGGTTTCCACAAGTAACATTGTTTTGATGAAGGTGGGAACCTTGTATATGAATCATCACTTTGGATTAAGAGAAATTTCAAACCACAAATATTAGTGTCAACTCTTACCTATTACCATGATATCATAATTGAAAGTCTTGATTGAATCCTTTGTATGTTACATGTTTACATGATATTTATAGTTTTTTACGTTTCGGTCTATTTTTCATACTCTTTAGAAGGGTTAAAGGGGTGTGATGATGTCTTCAAATCATGGGTGTTAGGGTTTGCACAAGTAACATTGTTTTGATGAAGGTGGGAAGCCTTGTTTTTAGATTTCAAAGTGATTAATTGAAGATTATCCAGACAACTCAAAGCTTGATTGCTGTGTAGGCCCTAATTGACTAATTTGCTTGATGATTAAATTAGTGATAATATTAAGTAATATATCTCCATCAATCTCAACTCCTAATGTCCAATATACTTTTAAGTTAATTGAAATTTTGGCCATTCGGATTCAATAAAATAGAAGAAAAGAAAAAGGTCATTTTTAAACTTCTTTAGCTTGTCAAGTTTGCTGCAGCTTCCAATATTGCAATATTGCATAGCTTTTCATGAGAAAAAAATTCAATTATTGTCAAGTGGCTAAATTTAAACCTTTCAGAGGTCAATAAATTAACAGCCCTGCACACGTACCGTTTTAATGTGTGAACGGTTCAACCCTGAAAACATACTATAGTCTAGGGGGCTAAGAGTCGACATGGAGATGCCAAAACTTTATGCCGATGTAGGCTCTGGAGAAAGATCAATTTGTTATCCCTACAGTAACTATGTATCTGAAACGATTGTTGGAGGTTAACTGTTAGTGTTTTTTGCTGCATTAAATTATAGCTTACATTGTCTCTTCGTTTGCCCTAAGAGTTAACCAGATGATGTTTGGTTGGTTACTCGAAATTTCTTGAACATAATTATGGCTCTTTGCCATCAATGGTTCTTGCGTATTAAGGTCGCATCCTGTGGGTGAAAACTCAAATCAAAGGGGACCCTCTTGAGCAGGTTGTGTTTCGGCCAGCTTATGAACATTTAAGAGTTAAAGTGACTTGCTTGTCTGTACGGGCCCTCTTCGGTCAACAAATTAAATTACTTCAAAACAATTTCAAGAACATCTCCTTGGAATAATATAATATCAAAAAGCTTGTTCATGTAGTAAGGTAGAAATGTACACACATTCTTTAATAACTATGGCGAAGTAAAAACATCATTGGCCAACTACCTAGATATGGCACTATCTCGTCAGAACTATCAAATTTGTCTTAATTTAAATGGTTCGTGAAATCTATTACCTATCTAGATTTTATATGTAAGTATTATCAGATCTGTTAGAATTGATTTAATCTAAATGGCTCCTAGATCTATCACCTACACAATCTGCATTGTTTTGTCAAATCTCTCAAGTTTGATTCAATCTGAATGGCAAATCTACCACCTATATTGGTTTGTACTATCTTGTCAGATTTACTTTTGAATAACTCTACACAACCCACGTCTAACGAGCTATTACTGTGATAGTTTGATATAAGGCTTTTATCTTCTCTTGCTTAACCGATTTTTTTTTTTTTTTTTTTTGTTATCAAGGGTGTTCGAATCAGTTTATGTGCACTTCGATTAATCTTTTGGAGCCTCTGAAGTTAACGACAGGGTATACTCTCCAGTAGTCATCCCTATGACGACTGAGGTGACTCAAACTAAGAACCTCTTAAGTAATATATCCAAGAGTCATTGTCCAACCATTCAACTACCCAATGATGATTTAACTAGCAATTTTATACCAAATGTACAACTTTAAAAAACATCCGAGCACAAGGAACACAAAAATTAAAGAAAATCAGACACCCATAGAGAAAATTGATAAACTGATAACACTAAAAATTGTGATATCGATGGCGAAACAAAGGCACCATTCGCTGCATTTGCAATCAAATAAAATATATGCTCATGATCAACATATACAAATTTCAAACTATACTCAGGAGCACATAAGACTTGAAAATCAAACTTGGACTCCATTAATTTTCGCAAAGATCTCTATGCATATGCCATTGCCTTGAGAAGCAAGAACAATATTCTTTCATGTCAATGTCAAGAGACAAACTCACACAAAATGCTTATAATGATTCTAGGTGACGAATTTATGAAATGTGGAGGGAGCCACCATTAAGATAAGTGCGTCGTCCCTCAGTTGATTTTCTATGTAAATATGCTAATGGTTATTCTGATTAGACTCAGTGTTCTTACCAAAGTTAGGACGATCCCCCAAACTATCCACTCAAATTTAGTGGTTTCAGTGACCAGCACGGTACAAATATTTCTGCCATTCCATATAAGTACTGTACTCTACTGATAAAATTCTAATCCAAATGTTCGGGCCATATTTGGCAAATGTAGTTTTTAACTTTTTGTTCTACGGTTAAATTTGGCTCTTGGTTATTACTAGGAGTGGGCTACCTGCAGTTGTGCTCTGTAGGTTAACAGGGATTTCTTATTGTTAAAAATATATGTATCCAGTTTTAGAATTCTCTTTGCTTATAATCACTTTCTATCAATCTGAACAATGTTAAATCAGGGCAAACTCATTAGGAAATATAAAGTCAGTATCAAATGAGACGATATGCAAATCTTCTTTACTTTATATCTTGTTGTTGGTTAGTGTGATTTTCTTGGGTCTTCTAGCCACAACTAGAGCCAGTTGCTTCAAATTTACTGATGACTTTCATACCAATTGGACCACATCATCATTAGTCTGACCAAATGGGGTCAAGCTGCCTGGGACAACAACAAGACCCTCTGCCCCATATTTCAACATTTAGTCATTTAGATATTATTATTATTTTTAATTAAAACAGATTAACAAATTAATTCTTTGAAAATGATAATGTGGACCATATGGCTATAGTTCTAAATTTGACTACTGGGTCCCGGGTCCCTTGACCATGGTTTGATTTTGGTAGGACTAGTTCTTGACTTGGTCCCAGGGTCGACTAGTACATTTATCTGTCTTCTTGTCCAAAATTAACTCCTTTATGAAAGCTTCTTTCATTTCCATTATCTTATGAAAATGGAAAATAGTTAAGAAATTGCATACTAGTTGTAACCCACGCCCAATATATTTGAACAAAAGTACTTTCTTTTTTGTACGTTAAAGATTTTTTTGACCTCCTTTTTTCTGCTTTAATCTTTTGAATGGATTTGAAATAAACTACTTAATTAAAGAATTATTAAAAAGGTTAATCACATGACAGAGTGATCTGTTTTAAAAAAGAGAAGATGATTTTGTGTGGAATGAGTATTATTGTCACATCTCATATTATTAGCAGAAAAGAACTTCGATTCTTGTAACTAAAGTATCATGCGTTTGAGGTGAAAAATATTTACATAAAACATAAATTGTGTTTATCATAACAGTTATCTAACGTCATCCAATGTTCATAAGCAACATTAATAAACCACCACTTATCTAATGAGATCCCAATTTTTTACAATCTTTCATGTAAGAAAATTCGACAAAATTAATTTGTACCGCAAATGTTCACAGAAGATATATACATATAGGGCTAATGCCATATACCTATATGATATACAAATACATAAGATTTTATTATCTAATTGAAGTCTTAGACTGTTTCTCAAAAGGCAAAATATCTATGTCTTGTCACAAATCAGCATGGGAGTGTCAACTTATATAGCACGCAAAGAGATGAAGAACACAAAGAAATAAATATGCAATGCCCTCTTTCTATTTCTTTACGACTTATAATAATTGTGTCGCTTTTGAGAAGCAATGGATATGCATCGATAGACTATGTAGAATTTATTTGAGTAGAAAACTCAAACACTACTTAATATAAATAATTGAGCACAAGTCGTCCTCATTTTCTTTGTGTTTCTCTACCTTTGTTCCTATCGATTTTCCTCTTTCTCGCTTTTTGGATTGTCTTATTTTATTTCTTTTTGGTGAGCACGACATAAATATATATAGAGACGTGAACCACATAATTCTGAATTCTGATTGAATATATGGTTAACTGAACCCTTACAAAAGGCAGCACATAGATTCAAAAATATGAAAAAGAGAGAGCAATGTAACGTATGGCAGCTTTGCCTTTGGCTTTTTTTCTTGATTTTATCTTTTTATAAGGGCTCCAATGCAGCGCTATTAGCTAGCTTTGTGCTTTTAAAACTTTACATGGAAAACTTTCTCGGCATTATCAAATATGACAATTTAATTTTCACACACACGACATACAAAGCAATTTCATTTCAATTTCTTATTTTTGGGGTCTTTTTCATCCAAACCAACCACCTCTTTTAAGTGTACCAAACTCCATATTTGGATTAGAACGTCCGTACTTTAATAATTCATATATAATTAATGCATTATTTATTGTGTTTGTTGGGCAAGAATTCTGCGGTGTCACATTCGTGGCTATTGGCTAATAAACATTAAACGATAATTTTTCTTATATTTTATGAGGTATTTTTAGTGTTAGATAGACGTAATAAACTCTTTACTGTCACCAGTAGATGACATTAAACGATGAATTTTTTTCTAATATCAATAAGAAAAATTATGTATTAATAACACATTATACGAATCACACGTGATGGCTTTATCTTATATTGCTCGTTATTTTAACCCAAGCACTACTTTCAGGTGCATTGAACACTAGTTAAATTGGTTAATCTAGCAGACATTTAATTAGTGATCATTCGATTACGATAAGCATCTTCAATTAATTAACTTTAATATTAATTTCCAGCCATATAGGGAACAAGTGCTCATCTCTCTCACTCTTTCCTTGCCAAATTAATTTGTGATTTGTGACTATAGATTCCAACATTATCCCACCTTTTTCAATAGATGGCCCCTTTTTCATTTTATACTAAACTCTAGTTAATGTAGCCTTTAATTATATTAATTAATTAAGTTGAGTAATTAAAAATCTTAGTCATTCAACTCATCTTCCTTATCCACCATATCTTCTATTAAATATTAGCCACTAATTTTTTTTAATTAACATAAGTTTAATAAATTATATTATTATATTATGTAGTCATCTATTAGTTGAAACAAAGCTGCCTGGAAATTGAGAGCGGCCTGAAAGTAATCATGGTTGTGGTAACCCTACTTCTTAATTAATAATTAATTGCATAATTAATAATTAATTTAATAAAGAGCAAGGTGGTGGAAATCCCACCTCAATAATTGAAAGTTTTGATCCATTAACACGTTTAATTTAGATAATTAACTATTATATTCCATTGGATGTGACTCGCCTTCAATTAACCGATTCTAAAGCTGAAAGATTCTGGTACATTAATATGTTTATCTTCATGTTAAGAACCAATCTATAGGATGCAATTACGGGAAAAAATATTTTGTACATGATAAGTTCCAATAAAAAAAGAAAAAGATCGAATATTTAGTTGGATTATTAATGTACTAATAACGTTACCATTGAGATTAGCCTGATTAAGTAGACTTAATTATTTATCTTTAACTCACGTGTTCTTTCTACTTTCACCTTTTAAATTACCTTCCTTTGGGATTTAATTTCAACTGTATATTTTAAAGAAAGAAATTTGTGACTCAATTCACCAAATTATTACATAAAATCATTTTATTTTCTTTGTTTATTTAAGTTTTAATTTTTAATATCAACTACAATAATGATATAAAATTGGGTAAAATAAAATTCGCTAGCCTGAGTTTAATATGGGTGGTTATGAATTACTGAGTTATGACCAAGCACTTGATAATTATTAAATGTATTTTCATTCAAAACAAACAGAGAATATCATTCTTAGACTTACATATGAAACTAAATATTAATAATAATTAAAGAAAGAAAATTCTTTCCTACATCATCAAGCAATAACTTAATTTAAGGTATCTTATTATCAAATAATTTGCTGCCAAATTTTCCATTTAAAGGCATCCAAGCTTCAAACAACTAATGAAAGTGAAACGATAGAAAAGAAGAATTAGCCTGTTAGGTTAAAGACAGATACGTTTAGTTAACACAATATAAGCATAATAAGCTAATCCAAAGTGGGATTTGGTATAATCTCAGTGGAGACATGAACAACATTTCATTAAATATATATATATATATATAATGATGAAGAGTTGGACGTATGCTATGGGAAAGAAATAAATTAATTAATTAAAAGAAAATATAGAATTGTTTGCCCTCGGCGTGTACGTTGAGTGTTGGAAGCTGATGAAATAAATGGAACCCACCACTCATTTTGCGAATATGACTCAAATTGGGACCCAACCCTCACCTTATAGTTGTTAAAACTTTACTATCTTAGAAACTTTACTATCTACTTCATAGTCATAGAGAAGTGGAGGATTAAATAAGTTTGAGTCATATTATTCGTATTTATCCAATAACATTATGTTCTACAGTAAAAAAATTATCTCTTCATTGTTTAGTTCAACCATCGACATGATTGCATGAATATTTATAACATAATTATTATCTCACACATTTTGATGGTATATATAATTGAAAACTATTATGGGTCAATGATTGTTCCTTGTCTAGAAAGTAAAATTAATTTTTTGTCTTTTAACACTATCCAACACAGTAATAAATTGGTAACGATGTCAATTATCAAGGTTTTCGTTTAAAAAAATACACACATATATGTATATGATATAGTCATCCGTATTTTAATCTAAATCACATTTATCGGCGAGCACGGGAAGAAAAGGTTTTATAAATATTTATTGCATCAAAAACTGTAAAAATATGTTATTTAACGTTTACTGATAACAGTAGATAGAGATCTCAATTTATAAAACAACAAAAAATGTTTGTATCTGACAGTTTGTCATATTGTTATTACTACTAGAATATGCACATATATGTATGTATATAAGATAGTCACTCACGTTTTAATATAAATCTCGTTTATTGGCAAGCACTAGAAGACAAAAATTTAATAAATATTTTTTACTTCAAATACTATAAGAAAAAACATATTCTTGTAACGTTTAATGGCAACAGTAAATAGAAATGTCAATTTATAAAAGAAGAAGAAAGTTTATATTTGAGAATTTTTAATATTGTAATTACTAATAGAATTGTTCTTTCTTGGGTAATACATAAATATACGTTACATATACAAAAAGAAGAGATGTCGTTGTTGGTTTGTTTGGACATAAATGAACCTTTTATTTAGTGCGTCCGGCATTTTGAAAATAAAAATTATTGCTAGTATTGAGAAGGAAAAAAGAGATGGCCAGGCAAAGTATATAATAGTGGTGGACCTTCTTCTTGTTAAGTTGCAAATAAAGAGGACCTACTCGATCTAAATCCACCTGAGCCACCTTTATCTAGCGGAAAAATCACATTATTTTTTCTCGGAAAATGTCAAATTTTAAATAATGTAATGCGAGAATCATGATCATTTCTGGATCCAAACTTTCTTTTAACTTTTAAGAATCTCATAACATAAATATATTCTAATGTATTTATGATTAAAATTTATTCGATTATTGTATTCATATTTTGCATATACAAATTACAAATCTTTATTCGTTCAGATAAAAATTTGAATCAAAAGAGAATCCTTACACGGTATAGGATAATTTTCCTTGCCAAAATTGAGTTAGATTGGAGATGAAAATATGTCAAGAGCTCAAGATTCATCTCGTTTTTATTATGTTTACAAAACCGTTTCTCATGCTTTTTTTCTCTATTTATTACTACAAGGCGCCAAATATTTTAGTTTTTCAAGAGCTTTTTTGAAACCGTTTCTATCCTCCATTTATAGAAATTAGAGAATTCGTCAGTTGGAACATGATGATGCATCATGCTTATATCAAGACAAAATATATAATATGAAAATTTAGTACCTACTTTATTCTAGAATTTTAATTAGTTAATTAACCTCCCTTAATTAAGTAATTTTAATACTGAAAAGGATTCAATATTTAAGCTTGTTTGTTTATTAACGAAGTGGTATCAAACGAATTGAATCTTTCGAATTTATTTTAGCAACAAAACTAAATTATATCATACCGAATCGAATCAAATTTAATTAGAATAATACTAAGAATTATTAGCAAGTTAATATCATTGAAATTAATGTGAATGAAATCAAGTTTAAACGATTAAAGAATCTAATCAAACTACACTTATATGCATGATTAATATTTAATCTAATTCGTTGTTTTAATAAAAAAGTTAAAAAGTTTTGAAAATTAAAAATGTAATTGAAAGTGTAATACAGTTGTTTGGGGCCTATCTAGTTTGGATTATTTGAGTGCAAATGGAACCTTACTTGGAACATATAATCATACATCAGATACTATTGGTCTTGTCATGATGGAATTAAAGAAGCTTTAATTTGCCTCTGTACTTTATATTCTTAATCTCGTTTTCATTGATTCCTATTCTTGTTCCTATCCAATAACAATCTTGTATATGGTATTAGGCATATATCTCTAATCTATGCGCCATTTAGCCATTCCAGATCCTTCCCAAATCATTTCATTACATCACTAATATTATGTTAATTAAGTGCATTTTACTGTACTCTTCATATATTATTAGATAAAAAAGTTTCAAACGTTATATATAGATATATATATGAAAATTCCTTAGTCTAGACCTACACAGTTTTAAATTCTACTTAAATTGTTCAATACACAATACTTAAAAAATAAAATTTCACAGTTTACCTTGAAAGAAAACTTGAATGAATCTTTTAATATTTAGGAATTTCTATAAATTATTTATAGACGTCATCTAATGAGGAGATTTATGTTTTATAAAAATTCAGATGCTCATAAAAGAGGCGAACTAATATGTGATTTTCTCTTATGTAATATAAAGTCGTTGATTTACTAATGTCTATAAACTGTTTACCCACTTCATCTAATAAGATTCATATTTTTAATAAATTCAAATGCAATATAAAGTTATTGATACGATATACAAATAAAGTTGATACATCCATAAAATTTCCCTGATCAATTTAATAATCCCCAAGAAGCCCTAGTGGCCCCAACTGCATACAAAATGACGACATAAATCACCAACAAGATTTAATTATTCACTTTACTTCTCTTTATATAACCCTTTAAGCTCATCTCTCTTCTCTCATCGTTCAGGCTTAAACACAATTCCTCTTCTCTCTTCATCATCTCTCTCTCTTCTGTAAACAAAACAATAATTTTTTCTCTTCATTAATTCTCTCAAAAAAAACTCCGAAAAAAATCAAACATGGAAACTCCCAGACAACCCACCCACGTTCGCACAACAAAATGCCTCGCTGCCACACTCGCCGTGGCACTCTCCAGTGCCGTATTTGTTCGGCGGCTTGGCGGCCATGCTGGGTTTGATCGCTTTCGCTCTCTTGATTCTCGCGTGCTCCTACTGGAAGCTCTCGGGGTATTTAGATAGCGGGGAGAATGGGAACGGAGAGCGTGATTTGGAAGCCGGAGAGGCGAAAAATGACGGTGAAAATCAGAAGCCACCTCAGGTTTTTGAAGAAAAGTTCTTGGTGATTATGGCTGGAGAAATGAAACCAACGTTCTTGGCCACGCCAATGTCCAGTCGGTCGTCTTCTTTCGGCGATGAAAGTAACAAAACGTGTTCTTGCAGTAGTGAAAAGAATGAAAAACTGGAGGAGGAGGAGGAAGTGAAGCTGCAGAGTGGTGGTGGTGGTGATCAGGCACAAAGAGGGAACATGAATTTACATGAGTCCTCAGATCAGAACCATTAATAATAATTTTCCTCCTTTTTCTTAAAAGAAATTTGAGCTCTCATTACGGTTTTGTTTTGGAGGTTTGTGAGGTTGTTTTGTAGATGATGAGCTTGCATAGTTGCATGTCAGATTCGGTGTGTGGCCTCTTGTTGTAGATTTAGTTTAATTTTCTCTTATTTTTGCTTCCTTTTTTCATTCGGGAAATGTAAATTTTTTTGAGATTGAAAGGGAAGATTAATTATAATTATCAAAATCCTCAGACAAATTGAAGTTTCTGTAAAAGCTGCTGGTTTTGGCAAATCCAGAAACCAGAAATTATTTAATTAAGGATATATAACGCGTAAAAGTTTGGAAAATCGATCTCTCATGCGGCGAGGTGAAGCTGTGACAAATTTCACAAGCTTTGATAAGACACTCAGAAATTAATTTGTACTTTCTTCTTCTTCTTCTCTGTTTAAATTTATTAATTTTCATGGCTTTCTCTGTTGGATGTTTAACCTGAAAATTAAGCTTACATCAGGACATAAAATAATTAACTAATATTAATTGGTTTAATTTTAGTGAGCATTATGTGGGTTCAGATTGCGGTGTTTATTATTTATATATATAAAGAAAAATATAAAAGCTTAAAAATTTGGTTGCCATTAATTGATGAGCTGAATTATTTTGGATACAAGGTGAAACATTCTATATAAATATTCAACAACTTTACACGGAAGTTTTATCGTGTTTCAACACTATTTCCATGAAAAATGTGTTCAAAGTAAAAATCAAGGTAAATGCTATAAAGTTCTAGACACCAATAATTTGTTTCAGAATTAACCACCACGAAAATTGAACGAAATAAAGGTAACAACATGAACAAAATATAACAGTAAAACAAATCAAAGCGTAAAGAAAAAAATGAAACAAAAAAAATAACGCAGCGATTTATCCCACCCCGATTCACCCGAATTTAGACTATGTCCACTAAGTCAATATTATTGTCGAATATGTCTCACCTCTCTGTTTACAATGAATGAATTGTCCTCATGATTTCTGTCACACCCATAACCAAGAGAAAAAGTATGTTTATATACTAAGGTTTAAGAGACTAAACCTAGTTTTACAAGGATTCTTATTCCTAAGTACAACCCAATAAGTAGGGGTGTTCAAAAGCGGTTCCTTGAAGGCCAAGGTTGGCCGCTTTTTTGCCAAGTTTTCAGGTTTTGAGGGAAAATTCCCGAACCGAAACCGAAGGCCGGTTTAGAGGGAAAAGCGGTTTTTCGTTAACCTTAGGTTTTGAAGGCAAGATTTTCCCTTTTTTTATAAAACTTATTTTTTTTATTTTTTTAAATTAAATTGTAAATATAAATAATACATATCCAAATAAAAATTAGACATTCATATATATCCATTGACTACTACTAACGATACATTAAAAAATATTATTATTTTTTTATTTTTTATTTAATATATAATATATAATATTATTATTTTTTATTTAATATATAATATTTATTTTTATTTAATATATATATATATATATATATATATATATATATATATATATTTTGTAAAAGCCGGTTCAAAAAGCCGGTTTCGTTAAGCTTTTTATTTTTTTCCCGAAGCATAATTGAACCAGAACCGAAGTTCGGTTTTTGAATTTTTGAACCAAGTAACGAACCGTTTTTAAAAAACGGTTAACCGGTTTTTGAGTTCGATTGCTCGGTTCGGTTCGGTTTTTGCATTTTTTTGAACACCCCTACCAATAAGGAATTAATAACTTAAAAGAAATCCTACAACGATTATACATGAAAAAGCCTAAAACTATCGAGTGCGTCTGCGTTACCCATTAATGTTGAAATAGTTGACAACTCCAACAAAAATAAGGTACTTTTATAATAACTTTGTAATATTAAATATACATTTATAAAAAGAAAATTGTGGGGGAGACAAATGTCATTATTATTGAGCTATTCTTTTGAACAGTTTTTCAAGGCAATTTAAACAGTGAGTCGATAGAGAAATAGATGAAGATGCGGCAGCAAGAGAATGATAATTGGTTGCAATTTCTAAAGCACAAATGACAAAAAGCTTCTGTACGATTATAATTTACAAATAGCTCAAAAGCAGAGAAACTTGTACTAATTCAATGGAACAAAGAGCCCACAGATTTCTTTTTTTATTTCTTTTTAATTATCATCTCAAACTAATGTTTGCCAAGTGTAAGTTTTCTACTCTCTTCTTTCCTTTTCTGCAACTGCCTTTAAATTCCTTTCAGTTTTTCACAAACAAGAAAATTAATTTAATTATATCTCATAGATGCTCTATTCTTGACTTCTTTCATAGCCCTTTCAGAATCTTTTCCTCTTAATAAGGTATAAAATTACCTTCTTTTTTCTGTGTGTCCACTGGGTATTTGAGGAAAATTAATTATCCTTTAATTTAATAATTATATTAATTAGCATTGTGTGTCAAAGCATATATTTTTGCTGGTATAGGTTACTGTTGATGATTGGGCATCAAACAAAAATATACCATGTTGAAGCAAACCTAAAATTCTCATCCATATGAATTATACTCTTCTTAGATTATTTTATTTTTCTCAAAAATATCCCTATCTAGTGTTTTTTTTGGGGGTATTTATTAAGCTGTTTTCAAGTCTTTAAAAAAGAGGTTCCATGTCTACTCTTGTTAGATAAAATTCCATTTTATTATAATTCTCCTGGGTCTATCTACGATTCTATGTTTGACTTTAAACAAAAAAAATTGTTAAAATTACTACTTTCATTATAATTAAAGTATGTAGGGTCATCATTCTTTCCCAAGATTAAAATTTGAAAAGAAAAAAAAATCTAAAAAAGAGTCAAACGAAAATACACACAAGTAGAATAAATTCATTTGGAATCAATTACCATCTATTTAATTTGGTTAATTAATTAATTATTATTGTACTCAAAAGTTTAAGTTTATAGATAAAAGACTTTAATTTGTCACTTAAAAGAGTAACCATCTAATTTTAAGGCTTTTGGTGTAAAAACAAAAACAAAAACAAACAAAGCAAATTGATTGAATATAAAATCAAGATTAATAAGATAATATATACACGTTTAATAATGTAATAAATTGGGGTTTTAAGAACTCTCAAATATAAACATTTGTACTTTTCTTTTTCAACTACAAATTGATGAACGTTAATCGTCAACACATATAAACATTAAAATATAATCGACGTTAATCAAGAACACATATAAACATTAAAATACAAAATTTATGATCTTGAGTACAAAATTGAACTAAATATTTTCATTTAGTATTAACTAGATACACCATTTATCAGAGTTAGCTAATGAGATTCACATTTTAAAAGAAATATAGACATCCGCAAAGGAGGCAAACTTATCTTTCCATTATTCTTCGATGACGAAATGCTACTATTTAGAAAATATGCATACGTTTGAACAGCAGAAACTGTAATGGGCATTACAGCAACAAGCATTAGAGTCATAATCCAACAACACCTCTTATTAACAATAATGCAAAATTGGACTGCTACAATTCACGCCAGCTGATGGCCTACTGAAAATGATGAAAGACTGCTTCTACACCTCATAATAAACCTCACTAAAACCCTCACTAATTTTAACGACTTAAATTGACATATAAATATCAACATAGTGAACATCTTGCCCCAAATGGGAGACCTTGAAAAATCCATTTCGAAATTCTTGTGTGGCTGAAGATCAACATTCATATTGTATTATTGCGAAGAGAAAACGAGTGGAACCGATGCCGATGAGGTGTGTTTCAATTGCTCAACGTCAAATCAAGACATTCCAATTACTATCTGTAAAGTCTTAATTAATGACAGTGGAATGTCTTTGAGAGGAAGCACTTTTGTTTTCTTTCTTTCTTTCTTTTGTTCTTCTTGTAGAGAAAGGTTTGAAAACTACAACTCATGTTCATATTTCTGGCTACAAATTGTCTATGAATTCCTCATCAACTTCAACTTGAATAGTGCCCCAAATGATAACCCATAAGTGAGTATAACTTTATGAAGTTGTACCTATAATTAATAGTTTAATGGGAGATTAAATTTCATTTAAATTGTTAAAATGGTTACCCCATAAACATAGAAACTTTTTGTCATGTTTTAGCAAGTTGAGTCTGTCGAAGTTTTGAATTATCTTTTACATACATATGTTTTAATATACATACATACATACTACATATATTTCATTATGCACAACTTATTGATCAATAGTGCAATTTGACTGGAGTTTGGTTCTTAGAAAAATAGAATCAAATAATCTATTTCTCGGAAGAAATATTAAGAAATTTTCTTGGGTATATTTGATAAAATAAGCATCCAAATTATGTTATCGGTCAAAGAAAATAACAAACTGCAAACTAACTTAATATATATATATATATATATATATATTGTGTGTGTGTTTGTGTGACTAAGATTTACTAATATTCTATACAAAAATTAATTTACTAAGATTTTTGTATGTTAATTTGAGTTGGGCTTATAGGCCTCTTATATTTTAGATCGGGGATGCAGACAGAAAAACTTCTGCCTGATTTGGGCCAGGCCTTCAATACCCAAATCCAAAATATGGGCTTGAAGTTGACATCAAATATGAAAGCGATTGAATAAGAAAAGATTTATGTAAACATCAAATCATCAAAATGGTTTGCTTGTATTTTCAATTTATTTTTTCAATGTATTGCCAAATATGTCAAATGGAACAGCCAAATTGGAGTCCCGTTAGCCATTCCAAATCAATAATTAATCTGGTTCTACCATCAAACCTTTTCTTCACTTGATACAATAAGGAAAATATTAACTCTAAATTTAGAAATTATATAAATTAATTTATTTTTTTTATTTCTCAAAATTTACTTTCAAATAATAGTATCAAAGGTGAGCTATATTACCAAGACAAATATTAACATGATAACATAATGTTAGCGTAATATCAATTATAAGAAAACAACATTATTTATCACATTATCTTACTATTAATGTGATCTGTCATATGTCCTAACAATGACTTCAATTGGAGTCCCAATTTTAAAGTATAGCGTTACTTATTATGCCAATCCTATTACAAAAAAATAAAAAAAATCCCATAGTTTTGGTTAAATTTATTTTTACTGATGTTTTGGAAAATGGGTTTGCATGGCAATTAAGAGTCAAAAGGTTCAACTGTTTGACTGCAGCTGCCTTTTAATTTCAAAATTAGTCTTTTAATTTGAAAAGTAAGCATATTTTTTTGTGAAGACAAATATGTTGTTAAAGCTCTTAAAAAATCTTCGTCTTCAAAAATCATCATCTAGTCATTTGCTTTTATTTTTATTTTTATTTTTTATTTTTTATTTTTTTTATTTTTTTATATATATTTTTTTTAGTGATCGGGAGTGTCTAGGTCAGCTTGCGAGTACCTCGACTAATCCTTCAAGGCCCTAAAATTAACGATCAAGTATATCCTCCAATAGTCATCCCTATTAATAATTAAGGTGACTCGAACTTAGGATCTCTTGAATAATACACTCAAGAATCCTTGTCCAACCACTCAGCCACCTAAAGGTGGTTTCATCATTTACTTAATTGATGGAGTTCAACCCCTATTGACCTTGTTCAGATCAGCTTCACATACAGTTGTGAAATTCTTGCTTATCATTTTGCTTTGTAATGTATTTTCTTTCTGTTCTGCTTTATTTCTTTATCTAGAACTTTAGTTTTGAAAAATAAATAAAAAAAGTGGGTTTTCAAATTATACTAACACCAAAGTCTTCTTAATATTAAAACTATACATTTTAACTAATCATCAAGAAAATTTTGTATAATTTTCGTAAATCCTTCTATTCATATGTAACTAGCAAGTGTTCCAAGTGGGAAATGTTTGCAACTTCGCAAAACCCGGGTGCAATTCAGTAGTCAATGAAAATGACAAGAGGCTTAATTAATTAATCAAATTTTAAGATTATGTGAAGCCAAACCAACTTGAACATTATTGTAATATTTGTTGGATTTCAAAATTTAATGTATAAGATTCAAATGCCCCCTTCTTCTAACGGACCGAAGAAACTTTTGGAGATCATTTGAAATGTCTTTTTGCAATTTGGAAGAGAATCATGGATTTATTAAAATGGGGAACAAGGGGGGCCAATCTTGCATCATCATCTCCCTAAATTTGAACATATGTTGTGCTTTGATAGAATATATTGGAGAATAAAGTGGAAAATCAGCAACAATTAATATATTTTAATTATTTTTTAATGAATTGTTGGATTGTTACTATTGGATTATTGGTTTGTTAAATAAGATATTTGTAAAGATCAATCTTTGGATTGAATTGATAATTAAAAAGAGATCACATTTTGGTCAATTTATAAACATTAATTAACTAGAAACTTTAATACTTCTCGAAATTAAATCAAACCTAATTTTTTTTGTAACTGAGATGTTTTCATAAAGAATTTTGCGAATGTTCAGTTAAGTTCATGTTCCAAACTAAGATCACAAAAAACAAAAACAAAAGAAAATCATATATATATATATATATATATATATATATATATATATATATATATATATATATATATATATATATATATATATATATATATATATATATATATATATATATATATATATAAATATATATATATCAAACCAGTATGAATGTTAAAAGTTGTTATGCCTAAAAAGTTAGGACTGACGTGGACCCTCATTAGCAAGAGCCAATCAGGATTCAGGAAGGTTTTGTGCCGTCTAGACATTGCCACGTCGCACAGTGACAGAAGAGGTATGGTTTTTGTCAGTATAGCTGGTGAAGGCTAGGCTTGCGAGCGGCCAAGGATCATTCACCTACCCAAGCCCTATGCAATTTGAGGATATTTCTTGTGCAGATAACCAATGGGATGCAAGAAAGGACTTGCACGACACCTACCCACTTGCAGACTCGTAATCATTACCTTGAATTCTCCAACTATAAATAGAGGACACCCTTCTTATTTACGAGATTGGCTTATCTTAGTCTACACACTCTCTCTATCTCTCTCCCTACATTCCCTCTAGATTGTAACTCAATTCACCACACACGACCTGACTATACCCATCTATTAATACAATAACAGTGGACGTAGGATTTGCTTTTGAGCATCCGAACCACTTTAAAAATCGCTTCCCATTTATTCTCTGATTTCATGTTTTCATATCATGTGTAATTTCTAAGTTCGCTTAGCGCTTTGCACATGTGAGTCGTTGGTGTCAAAATCAAGCATCAATAGTTTGGTGCTAGAAGGAGGGCCTGATTTAGTATCTGCTCTTCATCAAAAACCTTTGACTAATCGGTCCTACCAATCAGCAAATGGCTTGCGGTTTCGAACTTGAGCGAACCGACTTTGACAATGAGGAAATCCCCAAGGTACAGGAGGACACTTCTCCCAAAGTGCCGCCACTCCAACAGAGTATCATGGCGATATTCCTTCAAGTTCGCGACTCGACCCAGGCATAATGAGTTACTTGAAGAGGTTCAATAATACTCTCAAAACGCTTAGTCAAAGGCTGGACTGTTTGGATTGGGTCGTGCCACCAGAATCCAATGAAGCGGTGCCACCGTAAAAACGCCTACAAGTCACATGAAAGCGCAGAAAAGGGTAAAAACTCATACCGCGCACACTGTAGTATGCCAAAAAAGGGGAGAGCAAGTGGCAAACAGCGGACCAAAGGGCTGCGAGGGACCAACAAACACCGGTCGCGCAACAGGTAGAATACCCATGGCACTGCGACTCAGCGACATGTCACAACATGAGCCGTCCCATGCCACGTCGCATGGGCACTCCCACAAAAGTGCAAGGTGGGGAGATTCCCAATATCTCCGAAATGACGACCTCGATCATCATCATGCGAGAAATCTCCATCGTCCACGGGTCTATTCGGACCACCGTGGAGATCAGAAAATTTTTGAATCATTCAATGCCTTCACACGGCTCCAACCAGCATGTGTCAAGGTTTGCTAGAGCTTCCAGCCGAGTTGAGGAAGAGCTTGATCTGCGATCTTTCCTCAACCACAATCGTGAGGGTCAAACCCACGTTGTAGAAAGTGATCCCCAAATAGCTCCACTACCTCAAATTTAGGAACTACAGTAAGCGTTGGATCAGCTTAAGGCTTAGCAAAATGAGCGTGGGAAGGTCGTAGAGGCGTCTCCCTTTCTCTAGCAGTTTTAGTTGCTCCTCTCCCATCAAGATTCAGAATGCCTGAAATGCTGGCATTTGATGGGAATTCAGACCCGCGGGATCACTTGTATGAGTTCAACGACCTCATGGAACTCCAACAAGTCCCTGACTTGGTCAAATGTCGTTGCTTAGTAGTAACCCTGATTGCCCATGCCAAGCACTAGCTCAGGTCACTTCCCGCGGGATCACTCAACTTATGGCATCAAATGAGTTCATCGTTCCTAAGACACTTCTAGGCGAACAGGAAGTTCTCAATGCCATTGAGCTACTTGAGCAACATACGACAAGAGAGGGATGAATCTCTCCAGTCTTACATAGACAGGTTCCATAGGGAACTCCAAAAAGTGGCTCATACTCCTAAAGAGTCTGTTCGGACTCTCATTATCGCGGGAGTTCACCCGCAGATAGATTTATGGAAGGAACTGCAATCTGAGGGCGATGTTTCACTCACTCGCTTCTATAACCTCACCGAGAAATACCTCCGAATTGAAAATTTTGTGGCCGCTCTCAATCGCCACGACGCCGATCCCTCAGGCAGTGTTCCCAATAGGGGGATAATAGTATGAAGACTGATCGCAGATGGGCTAATGACGATCAGCGGAAAGGAAAGAAGCTGCGGTTTGAGCCCAAGAAATCTTATGCCCCAGTTCCTTGTCATGATTGCGACAAGAATCAATACACTCTCCTAAATGCCTCAATATCGGCCATCCTGGATAAGTCAGAGGAGGCCAACCTACTCGGAGCGAGAGCCAGAGCCCATGAAGAATCCCCCCTCAGCCAGAAACAATAAAAAGTATTGCCGCTATCATCGGGATAGTGGACATCACACCAATGAGTGACGGGCTCTCAAGCAGGCCATCGAAGACCTCATCAAGTAGGGGCACTTCAAAGAGTATGTTGATGGCTTAACTCCGGTTCAAGAGAAGGATCAAGAGCAACCAGGAAAGAAGTGTTGTGGTCGCAAGGGACTCTATTGTGTAGGGATCATCTTCGAAGGACCACACCTCACGAGGAATTCTCGAGGTTCCCAGAAGAGGTATGCTCGGAAAACCTGACATGACCCCGTGAGTATAATGAGCATAATGCCATGACCCGCTAAGGTTCGTAGGAATGAGGAAATCACCTTCTCTAAGAAAGACACGGTGCGATTGCATCATCCCTATGAGGATGCTCTCGTCATCGCACCTAAAATAGGTCGGTGCGAAGTCCACAGAATTTTGGTAGACAATGCGAGCACCGTGAATATCCTATTTTAGTGAGATTTCAAGAAAATGCAGCTGGACAAAGCAAACCTGAAGCCTGCCTCCATCCCTCTTTATGGTTTTACCAGGGATCATCTTATTCCTAGGGGAATGATCTCACTCTCGGTCACGTTGGGAGAAACCGAAAAAGTGACCAAAATAACAGAATTTTTGGTGGTAAACTGTCTGTCCGCCTTCAATGGAATTTTGGGATGACCTCTACTGAGAAATTTCAAGGCAGTCACCTCCATCTACCATATGAAAATGAAGTTCCTCACCCTGACGAGGATAGGGGAAGTAAACGGATCTCAACGTAAATCTCGCGACTACTACATAAAAGTAGTGCAGATGGCGTGAAAGGGAAAAAGGAAGGCCAGTAAGCATCCCCAGGCAATGGCGATCAGTAGGATCGAACAGGCAATGGCGATCAGTAGGATCGAGCCACAACCCAGCCCAATAGAGGATAACATGGATCTTTGCTTCCAAGAGTGCCCCCACAGTGGGCCAATCGATCAAAATGAGCGGACCCAAGTGTTGAGAGTCGGTAGTAATCTCACCTTCAGCTCGCCAAAGACCTGACAAGCTTCCTCAGAGAAAATGTCGATGTTTTCGCATGGACTCATGCTGACATGATCGGGAATCAGCCTGAATGTCATATGTCATGCACTAAATATTGACAGTGCAATCAAGCCGATTCGCCAAAAGAGAAGAGCAATGGACCCTGAGCACTATGCTACCTTAAAAATCGAGGTAGATAAGTTCATTTGAACGGGTTCGTTTGAGAAGCGTTTTACCCGAGTTGGGTTACAAATCCGGTCTTGGTAAAGAAGCACAATGGCAAGTGGCGAACCTGTGTTGACTTCATCGACCTCAATAAAGCTTGTTCGAATGACAATTTGCCCTTGCCAAGAATAAACCAGCTCGTCGATGCCACCTTTGGGCATGAGCTGTTGAGCTTTATAGATGCCTACTCGGGATATAATCAGATTCTGATGTATGCACCAACCAAAAAGCATACCTTGTTCATTACAGATTAGAGGCTGTTTTGCTACACAGTCATGCCCTTCGGCCTAAAAAACGGGTCCATTCGAGAAACGTTTTACCTGAGTTGGGTTGCAAATCCGATCTTGGTAAAGAAGTCTAATGGCAAGTGGCAAATCTGTGTTAACTTCATCGACCTCAATAAAGCTTGTCCGAATGACAACTTTCCCTTGCCAAGAATCGACTAGCTCATTGATGCCACCTCTGGGCATAAGCTGTTGAGCTTTATAGATGCTTACTTGGGATATAATCAGATTCTGATGTATGCGTCAACCAAAGAGCATACCTTGTTCATTACAGATTGGGGGCTGTTTTGCTACATAGTCATGCCTTTCGGCCTAAAAAACATTGGGGTAACTTACCAGTGGCTAGTTAACCATATGTTTTCCGAGCATATCGAAAAATCGATGGAAGTCTATGTTGATGACATGCAAGTTAAGTCGCATGTCGCTTCAAATCACATAGCACATCTCACAGAGATGTTCAACGTACACCGAAGGTATGAAATGAAGCTTAATCCTCTCAAATGCTCATTCGAAGTATCCTCGGGAAAGTTCCGTAGGGTATATGGTTAACCAGAGGGGAATACAAATCAACCCTGAGAAGATCCAAGCTCTATTTGATATGAAAAGCCCAGCCAACCGAAAACAGGTTCAAAGTCTAAATAGAGGAATAACGGCTCTCATTCGCTTCATATCAAGGGCAACAAATCGCTACTTGTTATTTTTTAATATACTCAAGGCCAACAAAAAGTTCGAATGGACTCCAAAGTGCTAGCAGTCTTTTCAGAACATAAAAGAGCACCTCAGAAAGCCACATCTCCTGTTCAAGCCTCTCCGCGAGGAAAGTTAGGAAACGATCTATTGCCGCAGCAGAAAACAAAAATTAATAACAACACGGATCGTTCCATAGAACCAAGATCAGGGCACAAATTTAAAGTTTATATCAAAATAAGAATCTGCAGAAAATTAACTTAGAGTTTAAGAAATTATACACATGTTTGGAGACTCCTCCAACTTTGTCTCTGAACGTATTTTGCTACCGACCCAAGTGCAGGATTGAACCAATGTAGTCCACACGAAGATAATCGCAATGAACTAAAAAGGGATTTGCTAGATCTTCTTTATCCTTAAGAACAAAGAAGAAAATGAAGTGTATTTGATTTAAAACCGAAACCCAAATCTGGCGTGAAAGAGTTTTCAAGGGGTTGTAGCTTTTCTTTTCAATGAAATGAAATAATGAAAATCTTACTCTCAATCAATTAAACCTTTTCTTTTATAGTGCAAGTTTAATTGCCCTATTCCCTTATGGAATTGGCTTGAGCTCCAACCCAAACACCCTTTGTTTCCAAACACTCCCATTTAGATATTTTAATTTTGTTTATCATTATCTCAATTAAAATCAATTAATATATATTTAATATATATATTAACATTTAACAAAAATGATAATTTATTTAAATATATGCGAACACATATTTAAACGTAATCTCACTTATTTAATTTTTCTAACAAATTAAATAAAGGCTACGACCTCAGCAAATTTAATTGTACTGTGAAATTATCAAAATACCCTTTCGCCTAAAAAGACGAAAACGCCCTTCTTTCTTTCTGGCTCTTAAATTATCTTCTATGTGTGTGACCCATAGGCTCCTCATCTTACCGGCAATGTGTAGTATCGCGATTAACACCAATTAATCATCTCACTAAACACAGACCAAGATTGGTCCTTAGCAAGGCATCATGGCCACCCGATAGATTCAGATTCAGCAAAGTAGCTACCAGTCAACGATATGGTTACCGTACAATTCGATCCTTTCATCATCCATTATCTCAACGAGACCGAGGCATAGAAATAGTGTCAAACTTCGGTTACTCTCGATATTATGTATTCGCCATCGGACCAATGATCAGATTATAAACTGGATAGAGCAACAACTCAATCCTATTGTGGCCACAGTTTTAGTGTCATTGTCATTTACTGAATTGCGCCGTGAGATAACTTCTCCCGTACCGGGAGTGATGAATCATTTGTCTATCCACCATAGTCTTGATACACTCCTTGATGCAGCCAATCACCACCGTATTGACAACTATAAATAGAACTGCGATAAGCTAGTGTCAAACTACACCAATCGGTGCACAAGGCGCTCTGGTGATCTCAAGTCTAAGGATCACATGCACCACCATTCGTTAGAGGATTTGTTCCATAGACACTGAGGGGTTACCATCCATATGAAAACCTCTGGTGGGTCAGTCCAGTGAACTTGCCTATAGTAAGCACCCATGTGTTACACCAGATTGTCACCAAACAACCTTGACAAGTGAGATCACTCACTGTCTTTCAACAGAGTCATTCAACACTATGATAGCGTTACCGTATTATCTGTGCCCTTACTTTAGAATAATACTGGGGCTACGAACGTTTCTAGAATGGTCACCATATGTGCTCATAAGGGTTCTCACTATCAAGATTTAAAACACTTGATACCCCCGTTACGGTTCTACCATTCTAAGGACATATATCAATACATACAATGATGATTTACGCGATATAGTATAAAATGCCTTTTTATTGATCTATGAACATTATTACAAAGAGTCAATTCTACAATAATTGATTGGCTCTAGGGCATCTACTCTAACAAATTCTACTCCTGTACCTATCCATCTCTCAATATGCGGTCAGCGTAGCTCTCATTCGGGAAGAATGTAGAGTTCAATGGCCAATATATTACGCAAGCAAGTGACTATTAGACGTCGAGATGTGGTATCCAGAAATGGAAAGATTAGCTTATGCCCTGCTAATCGCCTCCAAAAACTACAACCCTACTTCCATGCCCACACAATCCATGTTTTCACCAACTACCCACTCAGGCAAGTTCTTCAGAAGCCAGAGGCTTCAGGTAAGTTACTCAAATGGGCAATGGAACTGAGTCAGTTCAATCTGCATTACAGACCAAAAGCAACCATCAAAGGGCAAGTTGTTATCGATTTCATTTCGAAATTCTTGTACCAACTGAATCAGGAATCCTAGCAACGAGCAAGCAAAGTCACCTAGAAAACTGTTCAAAACTTATCGACCTGAGCCTTTATGTTGATGGATCCTCAAACAGGAAAAGAGTCAGGGAAAGTCTTCTCCTCCTCAGTTTTGAAGGGACTCGCATCCATGAAATTCTTCGATTTGGGTTCCAAGCTATGAACAACGAGGCCGAATATGAAGCGTTACTCGTTGGCTTATGATTGGCAAGAGAAATGGGCACGATCAGTATTCACATCAATTCCCAGCTGGTTGTCAATCAGATCTTAGGAGAGTATCAAGCTAAGGAAGATAACATGATCAGCTATCTGAAGAAAGCTAAGGTCGCACTCAAGTCTTTCAAGCACTTCGCGATCAAGTAGATTCTGAGAGACAGTACCTCTGTCACGGACGCCTTGGAAAGAATAGCCTCGATGCTAGACTCAGATGTGTCAGAAAGTATTCCAATTTGGTATATAGAGATTCCTAGTATCACGCCAGCAGGATGTAGCTACAACAGAGTCAATTTCCCGGATAACTCCAATTATTCAAGATTCCGAGATAGACTCTACCCGGCAGTAAGACCGAGGTAAAAATCAGCGCACCCACCCTGTATCCAAGCCGCTACACTCATGTAGGATCACTTGTACAAGCTGTGGGTTTAAGTGCCTCTTTCCTCCATGTAACTACTGCTAGCGACATGTCACTAGAGACAAGACTGCCATACGCCTGGAAAGAATAGCCTCGTTGCTAGACTCAGATGTGTCAGAAAGTATTCCAATTTGGTATATAGAGATTCCCAGTATCAGCTCGCCTAAGTAGGATGTAGCTACAATAGAGTCAATTTCCTGGATAACTCTAATTATTCAGTATCTCCGAGATAGGACTATACCCAGTAGTAAGACTGAGGTAAAAATCATGCGCACCAGAGCTGCTCGTTACACACTCATAGGAGATCAATTGTACAAGCGAGGGTTTAGTGCCTCTTTCCTCCGATGTGTAACCGACGAAGAAGCAGACTATGTCATGAGGGAGATACATGAAGGGATCTGCGGTAATCACATTGTCACATGATCCCTCGCCAACAAAATTGTACGCCAAGGGTACTATTGGCCCCTACTTCAGGAAAACACTTTCATTTTTAAAAAAGTGTGACAAGTGTCAGTGGTTCGTGAACATACTACAAGCTCCTTCCCACTAGCTAACAACAATGACCAGCCTTTGGCCATTCTCCATGTGGCCAATTGATCTTATTAGGTACATGCCAGCGGAAAAGGGGGGGTCAAGTATGTTGTGGTCACAATAGATTATTTCACCAAATGAGCCGAGACTGAACCATTGGCCGCGATCACTACCAAAAAGCTCAAAGACTTCACCTTTAAAATTATATTGTGCCACTACGAAATTCCTCATACACTCATCTCTGATAATGGGAAGCAGTTCGACAATGAGGAATTCAAGCAGTTTTGCGATAAGATGGGGATCCATAAAAAATTCACTTCAATCGCAAGACCATAAGCCAATGGTCAGGTTGAAGCTGTCAACAAGACCATTAAGCACACTCTGAAGGCTAAGCTTGGCGCAACCAAGGGTAATTGGGTCGACGACCTCCCAGAAGTTCTATGGGCATATAAAACAACTCCGAGAACCTCTACTTCAGAAACGTCATTCTCACTAGCATATGGTTGTGAGGTTATAATCCTAGTGGAAGTAGGGATTGGTTCACTCCGGAGAGACCTATTCAATGAAACATATAATGAAGCACTTCTACATGCATGTCTGGACTTAGTTGTAGAACACCGCGACAAGGCTTGGTTAAGGATAACATCCTACTAACACCGTGCAAAAAGATTCTTCAACTTTAGGGTCAGGAGAAGAGACTTTCAAGTCGGCGACCTGATTCTAAAAGAAGTCCTTTTCAGTACAAGGGAACCAAGTGTGGGGGTACTAGGACTTAACTGGGAAGGCCCATACGGCATCGACAAGGTAATACGACCAAGAACGTATCACCTCAAAAGGCTTAACGATTCCGAAGTACCGCAAGCTTGGAATGCCAAGCATCTTCGCCCCTATTACCAATAATTCCGAACTTGCTCTTGATTTTTTATTTCCTTTACTTGTAAAAATCTCCCTTGTAAACTTTATAAATAAGATCACTCTTAAACAAATTTGTCTTGTATGATCTTGTTCGTTGGATTGTTTTTACAAGTTTCTTGTTCGCATATGTGACATTAGTCTTGTGAAGTACTCAAAATTGTAAGTGCTATCACAAATGGCTAAAAGTATTTCTTTTATATATGTAATGGGAATAAGTACATTGGGCAGCCAAAAGAAAAAGAGTTAAGAAATACAAAAATAGAGTCAAAAGCAAAGCTATGCAAAAGCAAGAAAAGCGATCACTAGTCTCCACCTCCAGTTCCTGCGGGTGCGACCTCAGTATCCCTCGATTGGTCGTTGACCATCCGATCAGCTAGGGTCCTCAGGGATGTATTCCTCTAGCTGGTCGTCCTCTGAAGGAGGCTCTTGTCCCTCTTCCTCCTCGGCGTCATCATCAGCTTCCGTCATGGAAGCAAAGATGTTTTGATATTCGATCAAGAGGTCGGAAAGGTCCATCCCTGGCTTCATTGGTCGCAAAATATAGATGGTCAGAATCGCCCAGTCAGTGGCCTTCCTTTCAATTTCAAGGTTTTGCCACTTCATTTGATAAGTTAATGAAGCAACCCACCTTTGGGAAAACTCGAGGTCCGTCTCTAGTGTTCTCTTCTGCTTCTCGGTATTTTATCACATCCGGGCTCTCTCTTCCTCTGCCTTCATAGCCTGTTCAGAGTTTGCTTTCAACTCCTGCTCTTTCTCGCCACACTCTTCGATGAGTCTGACTACTGTCCTCTAGAGCTTTTTGATCTCTTCGCCTCTCTTCTCGAACTTAGCCTTCTGGAACTCTACTGTACGAAGGGCGGAGTTTCTCTCTACTAGGTATTAATTCGTCTGGATTTGATACGTTTTTGTCTCTGCATCCAGAGTTGTGAAGTCCTATTTCAGCTTCATATTCTCTTCCTTTAGCTTGTGGAGTCCCCCAATAAAGTCCAGATTGGTCCTCTATTAGGCCATATGCAAGGTGTGTAGATACTGCATAAGAAAGGAAACAAAGGTTAAAGTCCATTTTCCTGTAAATCATAAAGGGTATGAAAACCAACCGATATTGGGAAGTCCTCGACAAGAACGAGTTGTCTTACCTGGCTTTGTAGCTGGAGTGCTATAGCCATTAGGTCCGTAGGTCGGGAGGCCACGAACTCCTCAAAAGGCGGAACAAGTTAGCACTCTAATAGGGTATAAACCACCGACTGTAGGTGTTCCAAGAGTTGTCCCGTGGAGTCCAACACAAGTGTGTCTACCCTTGAAGAAACTGGCATCTCGCCTATCGGTTGTTTTCTCGCTCTCCTTCGGGCAACCGCGACCTCCCCTTGTCCTCTGCATAAGCGCTCCGAGACCACCGAAATGCCAAGCGTGGGCCTTGGGGTCACCCCTGAGTGGAAAGCTTGGTAAGGCTACGACCTCCCGGGCTGCACTCATAAGCCCTCTAGCTCAAACTCTAATTCTTCAACCTGCAGCTGCTTCATTTTCTTAGTTTTTTTACCCATGGTTTTTTGCTTGGGAGCGTGAGCAGCAGTGTGTAAGCTTCCCTTGTCGCTCCTGGGGTATCGGGTTAGATCAGTCGCTAGCTTCATTTTCTTATTCTTCACTCATGAATGCTTCATTTTCTTAGTTTTTTTCTTTTTTTTACCCATGGTTTTTTGCTTGGGAGCGTGAGCAGCTGCGGGTTGAGAAGCTTCCCCTTGTCGTTCTAAGGGTGTTCGCGCACCCATCTATATCCTTCCTACGGGGGTATCGTTAGGGATCGCCTCAGCTGGCTCAATCGGGGTGACCTGGGGAAAAACGAATCCCCCGGTTTGCATTGTCGATCTCAGAACTCTAGGTGACATGGTCGCTGCATGAAAGCATGATTAGCGAAAAAGGCCATTACAGGCAAAAGAAGGAAATTCTAAAGTGGGAGGACACTTACAGACTAAGGGTTCCAGAGACGCTTTGGGATTGAAGAAACCATATTTTCTCAGGTTGGAGGTAGTCACGAGCAGTCTCGCGTCATGACTTTGCTCGGGCAGATTACCGAATGCTACAATTCAGTTGAAATCAGTCAGAGCTGTCAACTTGGTCGTCTTATTTCCTACAATGAGACGGAAAAGTTTATTAGAAAGTGAAAACCAAAGGAAAAGGAAAAATTCGCAAAGTAAAAGAAAGGAAAATCTACTCGATTCCCTAAACTAGCAGACACCATCGTACTGAAAAAACAAAAATTCGGTTTCATAGGCCCCGACATTACTAGGGTAACCAAATATTCCTCCCTCGATCGTAGATTGCTTCGAGAGGTAAAAAGAGTCTTTATCCTTGCTCTTCTTCAGGTAATAAGAGCATGTGAGCTCCAACGCTGTCAGCTAGCTGAGGTCATTCTCGTCACATGCAATATACATAGCACCAGCTATCATATATGCATTAGGAATCACTTGTAGTGGCACGACCTCGAATTGATCGAGGATCGATCTAATGAAGGGGTGAAAAGGTATCAACGGCCCACATTTGAAGATCGCCTCAGAGATCACGACCATTCCTTCTGGGGGATTCCGAGTTGTATATGTTCTGTGCTAGTAGACGTCCACGCTAAGTGCGTATTGGTCCACTGCCTTCTGTATCTTATCTCGGGTGGCCACTGACAAAGTCTCTTGCACAGGGCCTACTAAGGCTTCCGGTGCCTACTAGGGCTTCCGGTGCCTGTGAGCTCGTCCCCTTGGTTGCTCTAGTCGCTGAGGCATCCATTGCTCCTAAGGTTTGAAAAAGGGGAAACACGCAGAGATAACTCAGTATTCGTATAGTATTCCGTACGATGACGTGGAAGAACAAAAGAAACCCCAATATACCTTCCTTAAACCCTAAAAACCCTTGGGAATCAACCCCCAAGGATTCGTGCCCTAAATTTTTACTCTTTATGAAAGAAAAAGGCTTCTCCTCACAACTGCCCGTAAGTACGCACCACGAAAGTTTACCAGACAGTTCATACCCACCATTATTGTCAAGTCAAGCTATTAACAAAATAGTAAAAGAAAGCGAATGGGAAATCCTTTTTACCTTTTGGCTGCAGAGAATGGACTTCCTATCGTAACGATGGGTGCACATCAACTGGAAAAAAGGAGGCTGATTTCATGAGAACTTTATTCTTTCTTTGAAAGTATGAGTTTTCTGACAAAGTTTGAGGCGAGCCTAGGGTTTTACAGGGGGAAGAAACGACGATTGATTTCCCTAGGCAAACGACGCTTGGTCGGGATACGTTTCTTGCCATTGATTGCGACCACATGTTATCAATTTGCAAGAAGAAGTAACCATCACGCTTTAAGAGTGCCAATCGAAGCTGCCCTCCATTGGAGCAACCAAGCGACGGCTTGATTATCTCTTCCATATTAAATACGTCTTCATCCACATTTAATGTTCTAAAAGAGAATTTCGTTTTAGCATGGCTTGCATTTAATGTGCATGGCTGGCACTTGTTGTGTACTAGACACATCTGTCAGAATAAAGATTATTTTATTAAACAGATTAGCTGTTAAGTGCAACAGATAACATCTGAAAAGGTCGTTTGGGTAGAACACTTTCGCTGCGTATCGATTTTGAGATGATGTGATTCCCTGCTCTCGATAAAAATGTGCTAAGTATTCTCAGGTTGCAAACTGCGGATGAGATTCGAAGCATATCAGTACAGCACTGAATGGGGCCTGATCCAAGTCGTTGAACTTGTGGGAGAAGGCCACCTCAGGTCGCTTATGCCATCCTTAGAGATGTATGTTGCGACCTCCTTGCAGCTCGATAAGCTCGACCAAACATCATTCGAGACAAATGAAGTCGCGGCATAATCATGAAGTTCTCAAGGTTCAATCCTTAAACCTTAAAAACTGGGGGACTTCTGTTATGCCTAAAAAGTTAAGGCTAACATGGACTCTCGTCAGTAAGAGCTAATCATGATTTAGGAAGGTTTTGTGCCATCTAGACGTTGCCATGTTGCGCAATGACGGAAGAGGTATGATTCTTGTTAGTACAGTAGGTGAACGCTAGGCTTGCGAGCGGCTAGGGATCATCCACCTGCCCAAGCCCTATGCAATTTAAGGATATTTCTCGTGCAGATAACCAATGGGATGCAATGAAGGACTTGCACGGCAACTATCCACTTGTAAACTCGTAATCATTACCTTGAATTCTCCCACTATAAATGGACACCCCTCTCATTTACAAGATTGGCTTATCTTAGTCTAAAACAGCATACACACACTCTCTCTATATCTCTCCCTACATTCCCTCTAGACTGTAACTCAGCTTGCCACACACGACCTGACTGTACCCATCTATTAATACAATAACAGTGGACATAGGATTCGTTTTTGAGCATCCGAACCACTTTAAAAATCGCTTTCCATTTATTCTCTCATTTCATGTTTTTATATTACGTGTAATTTTCAAGTCCGCTTAGCGCTTTGCACGTGTGAGTTGTTGGTGTCAAAATCTAACATCAACAAAAGTTAAAATTAATATTAGTAGTACAGTCCATGTTTTAAGAAATAAATCAAATTTCAAACCCATTTTAGTAACCTAATTTATTTATTTATAGTACCCAATTATAATTTTTATTTTAAAATTAGCAATAAATTTTGTAAGTTCTGCTGGTTTCTAGAATCATGCCACATCGATAGGACTGGTGCAAGGTGCTTCTCTTGCTTCGTCTGTCTGGTATGGAGGTTACTTTGTGTTGAGATTGTGGAGCCAAATTTAATCCAAATTTGTGTTGGATTGGTACATGGGTTTTCCTAATAAGTGTTTATGTAGAATTGTTTTCCTTTAAGAATAGGATTATAATTATATTAGGAATTAAAATACAATTCCTATTAGGATATGAGATTTGAGTCTTATTAGGAATAGTGTCTCATGTATTACCTATAAAAAGGGGTTAAGTCCTAGAGTTAGATATCACAAATTGAATAAAAGGCAAAGCCACAATTAGAGAGTGAAAGCCACCAAATAGGGTTTAGTGAGTGAGCCAATTTGTGAGGCTTGTGAGAGATTCTTGTATTTTTTTTTTTTTCTTCTTCTTCTTCATAGTAAAATTTCGCAAAAGCAAAGTTGACGTAGCTCTCATATAGAGAGTGAACCGCTATAAATCTTGTGTTTATGTGTATGGTTATTTTTTTGTCCTTTGTTCACATTATTTTTGCTTTTAGGGATTTAGGATTTACTAGTATCCAGTTAAATCCCCCCAACAAAGGGTATCAAAGCAAGGTTTGAGGAAGAAAACGATGTTTGGAGGAGAAGGAGATCTGCACCTGGGATCAACAAGTTTGATGGAACAAATTACGTATTCT
The DNA here is from genome assembly GCA_026225825.1 of Pistacia integerrima. Taxonomy (NCBI): domain Eukaryota; kingdom Viridiplantae; phylum Streptophyta; class Magnoliopsida; order Sapindales; family Anacardiaceae; genus Pistacia; species Pistacia integerrima. Next base: position 19,218,334 of record CM047743.1, on the reverse strand, counting down.
GGAAGATGCAGATTGAAGATCATCTGTATGGCAGAAAATTACATCTACCTCTCTTATGAGCAAAACCCGAAAAGATGTCAGATGAAGATTAGACACTCCTTGATAAACAAGTATTAGGAGTCATTCAGTTGACATTGACCAAGAACGGGCAAGTAACGTGGTGAAGGAGACAACCACAACATGGTTGATGAAGATCTTGTCTAATATGTATGAGAAGCCTTCTGCAAATAACAAGGTACATCTTATAAAAAATTTATTTAATTTGAAGATGAGAGAAGGTGCTTCCGTGGCAGAGCATATGAATGATTTTAATACAATTATTAATCAACTGTCGTCTGTAAAAATTAATTTTGATGAAGAAGTTTGTGCCCTAATTCTTATGGCCTCCCTGCCAAATAGTTGGGAGCCTATGAGAGCAGCAATTAGTAATTCAACAGGTAGTACGAAATTAAAATTCACTGATGTCAAGGATAAAATTCTTGTTGAGAATGCTTTGAATGTTGAAACAAGAGGTAGGGACTAGGATAAAAATTCAAACCGAGGTAGAGGAATATCAAAATCAAGGAACGGAAGAAGCAAGTCCATGTTTGGGAAAAAAAATTGAGTTTGGAATTGTGGCAATAAAGGCCACATACCGAGGAATTGCAAAGCACCAAAGAAAGAGGAGAATAACAATAACACCGCCGCTAATGCCTTAATTGAGGAGGTGCAAGATGTTTTACTTTTATCTATTAATAGTTCTATTGACTCTAGGGTTTTAGATTTAGGAGCTTCATTCCATACCACTGCACACCGTGAAATTCTAGAAAATTATATGGCTAGAAATCATGGAAAGGTATACTTAGCTGATGGAAAACCTTTTGATATTATAGGTATGGGTGATGTTAGGTTGAAGATGGCAAACAGAGCTGTGTGATAAATCCAGAAGGTAAGACATGTACCAAAATTGATGTGCAATCTAATATTAGTTGGGTAACTTGACGATGAAAGGCATAGTGTGTCCTTTCTAGGTGGTGTATGGAAAGTTACTAAAGGAGCCATGGTGGTTGCTCGTGGAAATAAAACTAGAACTCCTTACATGACTTCTAGTTGCAGTTGTAGATACTAATGTTACCTCGAGTTTGTGGCATTGTAGACTTAGGCATATGAGCGTGAAAGGAATGAAGGAGCTTCAATCAAAGGGAAAACGACCAGAGTTAGAAGTTGATTGATCAGAGTTTGTGTGAAGGTTACATCTTTGGCAAACAGAGAAAAGTAAGTTTTTCCAAAGTAGCAAGGGAACTAAAGGCAAAGAAGTTAGAGTTGGTTCATACAGACATGTGGGGACCCTGTTCCTGTGTCATCCTTCAGAGGGTCAAAGTACTATGTGAAGTTCATTGATGATGCGAGCAGAAAGGTATGAGTTTATTTTTTGAAAAATAAATCTGATGCTTTTTATACTTTTAAAAAATGAAGAGTCATGGTTGAAAATGAGACAAACCTAAGGGTGAAGTGCTTGCGATTCAATAATGGGGGACAGTATATTGATCAAGGGTTCAAAAAATATTGTGTCAATAATGGGATCAAGATGGAGAAGACCATTCCTACAACTCCTCAACAAAATGGTGTCACCAAAGGATGAACAAAAACCTTAAATGAGCGTGCAAGAAGCATGAGATTGCATGCTGGACTACCACAGACATTTTAGGCTGACGCAATTAATATTGTAGCCTACTTGCTCAACAGAGGACCCTCTATACTGTTAAATTGCAAGATCCCAAAAGAAGTTTGGAGCGGCAAAGAGGTAAATTATTCTTTCTTAAGAGCGTTTGGTTGTTTAGCATATGTTCACATTGACTCTCCTCTTAGAAGTAAGCTTGATTCTAAATCTAACAAATGCTTTTTTATTGGTTATGGTGACATTGAGTTTGGTTATCGTTTCTGGGATGACTAAAGCCACAAGATTATAAGGAGCAGAGACATCATATTCAATGAAGAATTGATGTACAAGGATAGACTCAACATGAAGTTAGAAAATCCAAACACTGAAGTGAAGAAGCAAGAGGTAGTTCCTTTGAAAGACTTCCCAAGGAATGACGTGCAAGACAATGACCAGGAAGATCAAGATAATATAGCTCCGGAAGTTGAACCACAAACGCCCGTGTTTGAACCTAGAAGATCTTCTAAGAATATAAGACCACTATAGAGGTACTCCCCTTCATTGAATTATATTTTACTAACTGATGGTGTTGAACTAGAGTGTTACGAGGAAGCAATACAAGTTGATGACTCAATTAAGTGGGAGCTAGCTATGAAGGATGGGATGGACTCATTATTAACTAATCAAACCTGACAGTTGACAAAGCTACCACAAGGGAAGAAGGCATTGCAAAACAAGTGGGTTTATTAGGTAAAAGATGGACATAATGGTAGCAAATGATATAAAGCAAGACTGGTCATGAAAGGATTTTAGTAGAAAGAACGCGTTGACTACACTGAAATTTTCTCTCCAATTGTCAAGTTGACTACAATAAGAACAATACTTGGGTTAGTGGCAAAATAAGACCTTCATCTTGAGCAGTTAGATGTAAAGACGACATTTCTTCATGGAAAACCAAATGAAGAAATTTATATGTAGCAGCCATAGGGTTTTAAAGTACAAGGAAATGAGAGAATGGTGTGCAAACTTCAAAAGAGCCTATATAGGCTAAAACAGGCATCTAGACAGTGGTATAAGAAGTTTGATGGGTTTATGTATAGTAACGGTTTCCTCAGATGTCAAGCAGACCATTGTTGTTATTTCAAAAAACTTGGTGAACTCCTATATCATCCTATTACTATATGTAGATGACGTGTTGATTGCAAGGGCTTGTAAATAGGAAATAGACAAACTAAAAAAGCAATTGTCAAAGGAATTTGCTATGAAGGATTTGGGAGCTGCAAAACAAATCCTTGGTATGAGGATTACCAGGGACATAGCCAAAGGTTTCTTGAAGTTGTCACAAGAAGAGTATGTGAAGAAAGTATTCCATAGGTTCAATATGGATGGAGCAAAGCTAGTAAGTACTCATTTGGTTAGTCACTTTAAACTATCCAAAGATCACTCACCTACAACTGAGCATGAGCGAGACTATATGGCTAAGGTACCCTATGCTTCAGTGATTGGCAGTCTTACGTATGCCATTGTGTGTACAAGGCCAGAAATAGCACATATAATGGGAGTTGTGAGAAGGTACATTAGCAATCCAAGAAAGCAACATTGGGAAGCAATAAAGTGGATTCTCAGATATTTGAAAGGTACTAAAGATTCAACATTTTGCTTTAGGAAGATAGACTTAGAGTATTAAGGTTATGTGGATGCTAATATGGCTAGTGACATTGATAACCGCAAGAGTACCGCAGGTTATGTCTTTATGTTAGGTGGTACAGTAGTCATTTGGGTTTTAAAGTTACAGAAGATTATTGCTCTTTCTACTACAGAGGCAAAGTATGTTGCTATGATAGAAGCTAGTAAGGAGCTAATATGGTTACAGCAGTTCCTAAAAGAATTAGGTCAGAATTATGAGAAGAGCACTTTGTATTGTGATAGTCAAAGTGCAATTCATTTGGCAAAGAACCCAGTCTATCACGCTAAGGCAAAACACATAGAAATTCGTTACCATTTCATACGCTTAGTTTTGGAAGAAGGAGTTATAGCTCTCGAGAAGATTCAAAGGAGTAAAAATCCAGTTGATATGTTTACGAAGGTGGTTACCACTAACAAACTAAAGTATTGTACAACTTCAATTGGACTTCTCGCTTGAAGAAAGAGAAGTTGATACCGCTGCTGATGGAAGTAAAGAATTGAAGACGTGTTGAATTGGTCTTCAAGTGGGAGATTTTCGAGATTGTGGAGCCAAATTCAATCCAAATTTGTGTTGGATTAGGATATGGGCTTTCCTAATATGTGTTTATGTAGAACTGTTTTCCTTTAGGAATAGGATTATAATTGTATTAGGAATTAAAATACAATTCTTATTAGATATGAGATTTGAGTCCTATTAAGAATAGTGTCCCACATATTACCTATAAAAATGGGTTAAATCCTAGGGTTAGATATCACAAATTGAATAGAAGACAAAGCTACAATTAGAGAGTGAAAGCCACCAAATAGGGTTTAGTGAGTGAACCAATTTGTGAGGTTTGTGAGAGATTTTTGTTATTTCTTTTTTTTTTTCTTCTTCTTCTTCTTCATAGTAAAATTCTGCAGCGGCAAAGTAGACATAGCTCTCATACGGAGAGTAAATCACTGTAAATCTTGTGTTTGTGTGTGCAGTTATTTTTTTGTCCTCTGTTCACATTATTTTCGCTTTTAGGGATTTAGGATTTACTAGTATCTAGTCAAATCCCCCTTTGGCTCTTAGGCTTCGAGGATGCAGGTTGGTTGATGGGATTACTGACCAGGTGTGCTTGCTGGGTGCTGAGGTTGCAGCTGTTAAGTGTGTGTATTGATTATTATGCTGCCCTGCAATTTATTTGGTGACTGGGATCCTCTGGTAGTTGTTTCAATTTACACTACGATTTTTTCAATGAAGCAAGGCTTGGTTGTGTGGTTGGTTTTGCTGGTTTTTTGTATAGACCGGGAGCTGTCTGCACTAGGAAGTTATTTGCAGTTTTGCTGGATACTGCTGCTTTTTCTTCGCTGCGTTTTGGTTGCACTCATGTGCAGGTTTTTTTGCAGTTGTAGTGCTGGTTTTTTGGGTCCTTTTTGGAGGCTGGTTTTGATGTACAACTTGTGCAGTTGGTTTTTGTTTTTCAAAAGACTTGCAATTATTTTTTGGTTCCTGGTCATTTTTTGTATAGTCATCTTTGAGGCTTCTCAGGTGGTTCTTATGGATTACAAACCCGTGCCTCTTTTGTTGTTTTTGATATGCTTCGTTGCTTGGGCTTGTCCAAGGAACTTGACTATGTAGAGGTCTTTTTCTTGGATCCTCATTCTTTTATTCTTTATATAATTACCTTTTACTCAAAAAAAAAAATTGTGTAAGTTGATTATGATAAAACTAGATAGCTAGACAAGATTTGCAGATGCTTATATATTATAAGTAGTGAGCTAATTAAATTTGTCTTAGAGCTAATTTGGGTTTGCCAACAAGTCAAATATAAAAAAGTTAGGAGCAACTTAAGAACAAAACCCAGAAGGAATTAAGAACATAACCTATTTAACGATTGATGAGACTCAACAATTAAGGACATGCATAGAAAGACTTTTTTTTTTTTTTCTTTTCTTCATTATAAACTACACAAATATTATTCAATTTAATGGCTTTTCATTATTCAAATATTTAACAAATTTCATATATTATCGTGACCTAAATCCAAATTAAATAAATGAATTAACAAGTAAACCTATCGAAATCTATGGTATTGACTGTTGACTAATTTACAAAAGCCAAATGGCAAAATGTTACGCATTAGCAGCTAATCGTAATCTGTCTACCCAATACTATCACTATTAATTAGTTGATCACCTAATTCTCCGAGTTCTTAATTTTTTTAAGGGGAATATGAGTTATTAAAATGTATATGATTAATTCAAAACTTTCCAACTTAATTCTAACTCTTGATCGAAGTTACTGAGGCAGTTTTCTCTTCTAACATTAATCAAAGTTATTTGAAAACCTCATTTGCCAATGCCATTAAATTAATCTCTAATTTTCGATCTTTATGTTAATACCGAAATCTTTAACATATATATATATATATATATATATATATATATATATATATGGATAAAATTTACAGAAGAATTTAGCTGGATTAATTATTAAAACAAAATTAAAACAAAAAGGAAAGTTTGGAGTTGTGAGATTATACCGTAGATGTGACGGACCATCTAATGTTATACTAGATGCCAGACGGTCTCAAGAGATTCTTTAGACGAGTTCCAAAGTTAATTTTTATTAACAAAACTTGAAACATAACAATAATAATAATTAATTCCTCAAGAATTTCCAATTTTAATTTGATAAAATATATTTATATATTTTCAACATTTTTCCCTTGGTTTAATTCTGTTAAAGATTCCACCAAAACTAATGCCGGCCAAGGGCGGCTTGGGATTACGTATGAAATTACCAGAACGCCATTTCTGTAGTTTAAAAGAAGAAACTCCATCCGAAAACCTAACCAAGATTTTGAAACCATCCCGTAGTGCAAAAACTATGGGATCAGCCTTGAGTTGTTGTGGCTCAGAGAAGGTTGACGAAGGGTACGTAAAGCCAAACCTAAATATCGCGATTTGATATTTTTTTATGTTATAAATGTAACTAAATTTTGTCGCTCTTCAATTGGTGTAAATATGTTGCAGGATAAACACAATTACTGCAGCTAATAATGCAACCTGGAGGATATTTTCTTACAAGGAGCTGCATACTGCTACCAATGGCTTTAGTGAAGATAACAAGCTTGGAGAAGGTGGTTTTGGCAGTGTCTATTGGGGGAAAACTTCTGACGGCCTTCAGGTAATTAATCAATAAACTCAGAATTGTTTCTTCTGATTGAGTCCTAAGAGTTTTGCATTTGGATGATAAAGGGCGACTTTAGGATAGATCGATAGTCTTAATGTGTAGGGTTTCATGTATCTCAGAGACTCAACTATCAATTGCTAAATTGTTAAATTATGAGTGAGAAAGTGAAGGTTAGATTAACCCCAAAGGTTGACGCGGTAAAAAAAGTTTGTTCTCTTCATTGACTTCCTAAGTTCGAACCTTGTGACCACCTATCAATAATTTAATTTGTGGCTTATCTGGAACATTAAAATTTGTAGGGTGTTCAATGAGTCTCTGGAGATTAATCGAAGTACGCGTAAACTGATCCGAATATTCCGATGATTAAAAAGAAAAAAGTAAAGCTTAAATCTAGGGTGTTAATAGTTTGATTGAAAGTAGAGGATAAGTAAACAAATAAATAAATAAAGAATTTGAGAAAGATTCAGTTTTGTTTGTTGATTTCTTCTTTTTTATTTTGTGTTTATTTTCTAGGTTTTTTTTTTTTTTTTTCACTCTGTTCTCGTTCGTCACTTCTTTTACAAATGAAGGAGAAAACTCACTTTTATACAGCTTTAAAGACTCATTAAAAACATAACATATAAACAGTCTTTGACACTTATCACTGCGCTGGCACAACTACTTGACTCAAGTTTACATAATTTTTTTTCGGACAGTAACTTGACTCAAACCTAGTTAACATGACAAAGTATTGACTTCTGCATTAGCTTCTTCCTCGATACATTGACATTAACAATACTACCATATTTTAATGCAGATAGCAGTGAAGAAATTGAAAGCAATGAATTCAAAAGCCGAAATGGAATTTGCGGTGGAAGTTGAAGTTCTTGGAAGGGTTAGGCACAGGAATTTGTTGGGCTTAAGAGGCTATTGTGCTGGGACTGATCAACGCCTCATAGTTTACGATTACATGCCTAATCTCAGCTTGCTCTCTCATCTCCATGGCCAATATGCCAACGAGGTTCAATTAGATTGGAAAAGAAGAATGAAAATCGTCCTTGGCTCGGCAGAAGGCATCCTGTAAGATTCATTATACACGCCATGTTAATCAATCAAATCATTTCACTCAAAATCCTGTATCGTTTAATTACTAATTAAACATTACTGTTTGATTTGTGATTTGAAAACAACTTTTAAAAACTAAAATACAATTTAAATTTCTAAGTTGTATCTTAATTTTTAATATTTGAAAATATGTTTGAACTATAAAAAACTATAAAATATTTTTTTCTAATTTTACACTGTTTTTTATTTTCAAAACAGTTCGACTCATTTTTATCAACCACATTTTTATATCGCTTGTTATCAAAAACTATATTAAAACTTTATATCAAATAGTCCTAATTTTCACTATTCTTTTTCCTGATCAGATATTTGCACCACGAGGTGACTCCCCACATCATTCACAGAGATATAAAAGCCAGCAATGTTCTCCTGGATTCCGATTTCGAACCACTGGTTGCGGATTTCGGATTCGCAAAGCTGATTCCTGAAGGCGTCAGCCACATGACCACCAGAGTGAAGGGCACTTTAGGCTACCTAGCTCCCGAATACGCCATGTGGGGCAAAGTTTCCGAGAGTTGCGATGTGTACAGCTTCGGAATTCTTCTGCTAGAAGTCCTAACAGGAAGAAAACCAATAGAAAAGCTCCCTGGAGGAGTCAAAAGAACTATAACCGAATGGGCAGAGCCCCTCATTCTAAAAGGAAGATTCAAAGATCTTGTTGATCCAAAGCTCCGAGGGAACTTCGATGAAAACCAGTTGAAACAGGCCATTAATGTTGCGGCCCTGTGCGTGCAGACTGAGCCTGAGAAGAGACCAAACATGAAGGAAGTTGTGAATATGCTTAAAGGGTATGATCCTCGAGGCAAAGTGATGCAAATGAGAATCGAAAGTGTTAAATATAAGGAAGAATTGCTGGCTATGGATCAAACTAGTGACGATGATGATGGTGGCTATGATCGTGATGAAAGTACTTATGGAGTTTTCGGTGCCATGGAGGTTCCAAAAATGCAAAATACTTAATAAAGATCGGAAAACACATAAGTATAATGTATAAGAAAGTTCTTAGCTATAATATTGTTGATTACTAATTTATTGAATATGAATTTAAATTATGCATTTCTTTGGAAAATGTTTATTATATTTCAAATATATATATTTGTTCTTTGATTTATTATTAAGCTTTGTTTTGAAAATATCATAACTATTTTGCATGTTTTGTATTGTTATCTCTATATATAGAACACCAATTGATTATTTGCTTCTCAATTTATATTTTCTTTATTCATTTATTAGGACATATAGTTATTCAAAAATGCAAAGTCATATGTATTTGAAAAGGAAGCAATTATTTAGGTTTGAAAAAGGCTAAAATAATTTAAATAAAAATCCTTTAAAAATATTAATAATGTTAAAAATCCATCAAAAAAAAAAGAATTACACGTACATAATATATGCTGAAAGATTATATTAACCCTATAAGACATTATAATATAAAAAATAAAATAAAAAATAAAAAAGTTCTAGAATAAAAATTCGGGTCCCAGATCCGAACATGGACCCAAGCGGCCCGAACCCTCAATTTCAAGGGTGATGTGGGCCGAGTATTACCATCCCCAAGTCACCCAAGTCCGGGCCTGGCCTTGCCATTTTAGCCGCAAAAGTCACTTTGTTCATTTGGGCTTTAATCTTTACACTTGGGTCTTGGTGGACAAGCCCAGTCCCTCAAAATACTTTTATTATTTCCAAGACACAATATGAAAATTGAATTTGATAAATAAAAATAAAAACGACAATTATTATGTATTTGATTATCATACAAAAAATATAAATTATTTCGATTATCTTATCATAATACTCAGAATTTAGATTTCACTTAGTAAAAGAGTTTCAAAGCTTTTTGAACCATAATACTAGAAAACTATGACCAACACAATTAACATAAATATAATGAAGTACTCAAATAAGTTGAACACAAATTGTCTTACAGTTATTGAACATTAATTAACATAAACTAGTCTAGATTACTTCCTTATTAGGAGAATTTAACTAAAGTTAAACACACCTCAACTTAATTAAAAACTAAAATCACTATCATACTCAATCTCAACGTCGCCAGATTCATAATAATTTGCATTGGATGGTCCCTCTCCACGTCTCCAGAGTTCCACTTTGTAAGTGCGCATACTCTCGCGACAAGCAGCCTCAAAATCATCCATATCAACCTCCTGTGTAGCCCTAATTTTCCTTTCCATCTCAAAAGATTTCAAACTCTCTTGCAGAGCAAACTCAAGCACCGCTTTCTCCTCCGCCTCAACGTCAACCGCCATAGGCAATGGCTGGCATTCTCCAAGAGGTGTCGATGGCGGTGGTGGTGGCGATGGAGGTGGAGGCGGTGGAGGTGGATATGGTGGAGTGGTTATTGACCTTTGCAATGCCTCTCTAGTTCGCTTTTCCTTTTCTTCTCTTTTGAAAGAGAGTTGAATAAGTTGTTCCTTCATGGCATTGGACACTTCTATAGGGCAACTTGAACATGGAAGAACATCACCTCTCTTATGAGCAAGGTGTTCTTTAAAACGAGTAATGCCTCGCATTGAGTGTCCACAAAATTTGCAAAGAAGATGATTAGGGTTGGTTGTTGATCATGGAGCAATATTGACGAGCTATGTCATTTCTTCCCATTGTGATTAAGAAATAAATTAGTGAACTTTTTTGGGTAAAAGAAACCTGCACAAACTATTGAACACTTAAACTTGTAAGTTGAAAGTGTCACATAAATAATCTGTTAGTAAAATTTCTTGCGATTGTACAAGAAATTTTGGAATTAAATATAATTTACATCCGGACTAGAAAGGTAGCAATATAATGCTAAGTAAGATGACTTGCCTATAATGTAGGTTTAAGATTTAGATGATAGTTAATCAACTATATTATCAACATTTTCATCTACACTTCTTCCCTCTCTATGTTCTTCCTGCACAATGTGAGACAAAAAAAAATGTTAATTTCTTCTACCAAAAATAATTTATCATTTTAATTCGAAAGTACCCACACAAAAAAAAATGAAAAATTAATGGCTTAGATAAGTAATAAAGAATGGGTTCATTTGTTGAGAAATTAACCAATCAAACTAGGGGAAAAAATATCTCTCCTGTTGTTTCCACAATACATTAACTCCGCTGATAATTTTTCAGTTATCACATCACCCCTATAATTATAAATCTAGTTTAAACTTGTTTAAAAAGATAACACATAGAACCTTGAAAACAGAGAAAAACTTGGATGCATTTGGTGTACCACATCACTATACCAATAAGCACTCTCCCACGCATTTAGAGACATGTAAATGTGGGGGAAAAAAAAAGAGATTCAATTCACACATATCATATAGGAAGAGAAACTTGTTTTCATTATCTAAGAACAGTGGAAGAGATGAATATATATCGACAGTCATGTTTCATTTAGTGAGTGTTAGATGCACAATATCAGTAAAATGTAGTATATCAGATGCATCAAAGACTTTCTCTTGAAATCACCACCAACAGAGGATATTTATAAAACCATATGGGGTATAACAACTGAAGGTAGAACTTCAGGGATCTAACAGCAATTTATTCTTCAATTCATTGATTTTCTCATTTGGGAGAGGGAGAGGAAAGTAATGGGGAAATCTTTGGTAATCTAAGGAAACGGTGATCTAAACATCATGATTTAACATATAAAAAAAAAATCAAATTATTGTATCTAGTTATTAAACTATACCTTTCTTGATATAAATTATTATTTCAATACCGTTGATTATAAATTCATGGTTATCAGAAAGAATAAATTTTTAGTCAAAGCAAGGTTGTGCATCTAAATTGTGTCAAATTTCAAAAGAACATAAATAAAAAATAAAATAAAAAGAGAGAGAGGAGAGGAGAGACCAATCATACATCTTCTTTTAATTCAATTAAATCAAAAGATTAGAAAGAAAGTTCTATTAATTAGTAAAATAAGTGATGGTTGTACTTAACAAAATAAAACTCTTGATCGAACACCAGACTTTTGTTCGGAAAAATCTAGGAAGATCTATTTCAGTTCTTTTCAAAGTTTTCTTTCTACCCTAGATTGTTTCCATAGGTTGTAGTTAATGAAATAACTACATAAAATTCTTAAAGGAGCATCATACCTTGTTCGGAAAACTTAAGCAAGATCTGTTTCATTTCTTTTTCCTTCTTTATCCCTAGATTGTTTCCAGCAGTATTTCTCCTTTAAAAAGTGTTTGGACAATTTGTTTCACATATATTTAACTAATCATTTTATATATAAAAAAAAAAATTAAAAAGAAAATTATGAGTTTTGAGCCTTTTTAAGTGAAACATCTGATTCTATCAACATCATATAATAATTACCTAAAAAAAGTTTAATATTTTAAATAAAATTATATATATGGCATAAGTATTAAATACATAGCCAATTATAGAGGATATACCCGCCGACCCTAGACGAATCCACTAAGCGTTCAAGTTTTCAGGTAAAGCATACACCCCTTTTTAGTGAAAGTAATTACTATGAAAAAGATGGTATTGAGACGACTTCCCTAACTTTTGTTGTAATCTTAAACATACCTCCTATGATCTTATGTATCATGACTTTGTCTAGAATTATTGCTTAACTCCTTCGGGTTTCTCTTATTATTGTTAATGTCCATTGAGGTTTTACTCACTGCAAGATATAGGGGTGAGCATGGATAAAGGGTAGAACCAGAACTAGTGGGTACCCACGTATCAGTTATAGGTAGGAACCGAACTGACTCCATTAGGGTTCGATTCCGATTATGGAAAATTGGAACTGAGAATTTTCGGGTTTGGTTCTGGTTCCTATAGTGTTCCGGCTCCTATAGTGCTAGAACTGGGAACCAAAACTGGAACGGGAACTGAGGTCTGGGTATTCGGGTAGAAACTAGGACTAAATTATAATTTTTTTTAACTATTAGGGGTGTCTTTGAATTTTTTGGGGGTATATTTATTATTTTTCAAAAATTACAAGGGTACTTGAAATTTACCTAGGTACCGGGAACCAGAACCGGAACCTATGTTTCAGGTTCTAGTTCTAAGTTTCTAGAAACCAAAACCAATTGGTTCCGATTCCGGTTCCGGTTGCTTCAAAAAATACAGAGTACCCTGAATCGATCACCCTTAGCAAAATATAAGAGCTTTGGCAATGAAGATTTTCATCACCCAAAATTGTGAATTCATCACTAATTAGCAATGAATTTCCCATTGCCAAAAGTTATAAAAATCGTTTTACATGTCCACCTAGACAAATCCATTAAGGGTTTAGGTTTTCAAATGAAGTACATAAACCCATTTTAGTGAAAGTTATTAATATAAAAGTGGGTATTTTTTTATCAACCCCTAACATTTTTTATAATTGAAAAATACCCCTTATGATCCTTAATTATTTATGAGTCTATGAAATCATCTAAAATTATTGTTTCATCGATGGAGCTTTTCCTATTTATAGCTAACCTTCCTAAGTTTGGGAGGGCCAACAATAACTTAAGTAAACCTTAAGAAAAAGGTGAATGAAAATTATAGGGGGGTTATTGACAAATGCAGAATCACAAAGGGCATTTAGATTTAAGAAAAAGTCAAGGGAGGTCAAAAACTTTCCTAATTTTTAATCGAAAATTTCTTTCTAATTCAAACTGGATCCCTTTTTATATGTCCTTTTTCACAACAAATTTTATTATCATATATCATAGTGCCTTATTAATATTGAAATTCCGAGATGATAAACCTTAATATTTTTAAACAAATTCACCAAATAAGTATTAAATTATTGTATCTAGTTATTTAATTATCTCTCTTGAATCTTGATCTAGTGGTATTTTTCAAATGGAGTCGATTATAAATTTATGTATATACGTATGTCAAAATATATAAGCCTTCAGTCAATTTAAGGTCTGACACCTCATTAATTTGCGCTTATTTCCAAAGAGTATTCTATTGAAAAATAAGGAAGGGTGGGCAAAGGAGGATCAAACAAATTAACACACTAATCACATCTTTGAATTCATATAAATCAAAAGATAAGAAATAAAGATTCATTAGTAAAATAATTATGGGTAGTAGTTTATGAAATACCTATTTGAAACTCTTAAACAAACAACATACCTTTCGTTCATACCTTTGCTCAAAACACTTTAGCAAAATCTCTTTGATTTCTTTTAATTCGACCTTTTTTCTTTTTTCTTTTTCCCTTAGATTGTTTCCATAGGTTGTAATTAATGAAATACCTATATAAAATTCATAAAGGAACACCATACCTGTTTGGAAAAACTTTAGCAGGATCTATTTCATTTCCTTTCTTTAATTTTCGTAGATTGTTTCTACTAGTATTGTTTCTCCTTTAAAAAGCATTTAGACATTAAGTTTCACTTATAATTAACTAATCATTATTATATGTAAAAAGAAAAGAACTTATAAATTTTGAACCTTTTGTAAGTGAAATATCTGGTTCTATCAATGTCACAACAATAGTTACTTAAAAGAAAATTCAATAATATAAATAAAATTATTACATAACAAACTATAGAAGATGTACCCACCAATCCTAGATGAATCCATTAACAGTGTAGGTTTTCAAGTAAAACTACACACCCCTTTTTAGTGATAGTTAAAAATATAATGCAAAAGGAGATGACTTACCTGTGTTGCGGCTTTAAGAATGAGATGTATTTGATCAACTATATCCTCAACATTTCTTCTTCCTTTCTTCCTTCTCTATGAATCTATGTTCTTCCTACACAATGTGAGAGAAAATGTTGTTAATTAATTTCTTCTATCACAAACCATTTATCATTTTAATTCTGAAGTACCAAAAAAACAAAAAAAATGAAAAATTAATGGCCCAAATCAAACTAGATCTTCTGAATTAGTTGGCCCAATATCAATTTCAACATGGGCTCATCACAGTAGCCTGATAACAATGGCTTTGGCTGACCTCAGCAATCAAACTACCAGTCTACCACCATGCTTCATTCAAATTAGTTAAAAAAATATCACCTAATTTCTATTCTGTTGATTCCATAATATCATTAACTCCACTTATAGTTTCTCATATATCACATTCACCCCTATAATTATAAATTATTTTAAAATAGTGTATAAAGACAACACATGGAACTCTTGAAAATAGAGGAAAACTTCGATACATTCGATGAACCATATCACTATGCCGATAAGCATTCACTAACATACTTAGCAATATGGGAATGTGGAAAAAAAAAAATCAATTTAACAATATCAGAGAAAAAAAAAATTCATTATCTGAGAAAACTGAGACCATTGTTTCCTTTAATGAGTATGTAGACTAACAATATAAACAAAGTAAGGTCTCACACCTAGATTGTGTCAATTTTCAGAGAATGTTTTTATTGAAAGAAAAAGAAAAAGGAGACAAAAGAAGAGACCAAACATACATCTTCTTTGAATTTGGATAAATCGAAGATTAGAAAGACAACTTCATTAGTAAAATAATGATGTGTTGTAGTTAATAAAATACATATATGAAACTCTTAAACAAACACCGTACCTTTAATTTGTTCGGAAAACTTTAACGAGATCTATTTCATTTCTTTTCCAATTATTCTTTCTTTTTCCCTATATTCTTTCCACGGGTTGTAGTCAAAGAAATACATTTATAAAGCTCTTAAAGAAGCACCATACCTTGTTCGAAAAACTTTAGCAAGATCTGTTTCATTCCTTTGTCCTTCTTTTTTAGATTGTTTCCAGCAATATCATTTCTCCTTTAAAAAGGGTTTAGACATTTTGTTTCACATATAATTACCTAATCAATTTTATATGCAAAAAGAAAAAAAATATGATGAGGTTTGAACCTATTTAAGCGAAATATTTGATTCTGTCAATATTGCAATAATAGTTACCTAAAAGAAAAATCAATAATTAAATTATATGTCTTACGTAAGTATTAAATACATAGCTAATTATAGAAGATGTACCCGTTCACCCTAGACGAATCCATTAAGGGTTCGGGTTTTCAAGTACCCACTCGTTTTAAGTAAAAGTTATTAACATGAAAAAAAAAATGGGTTTTTTTATGATCTCCCTAAATTTTGTTGTAATATCAAAATACCTACTATAATTCTATCTATCATGGCTTAATCTAAAATTATTGATTTAACTACTTGGGTCCATTTGGTTTAGGGTCATATAAGATAACAGTGGTAATCTTCGTTTATTTTTCAAGATTTCCGTTGTTTGGTTTGTAAGTAATAAAATATTACATGTATCTTTTATTGCAAATAGTGTTTATTGTTAGTTAAATGGGGGGTAATCAAATACCCTCCCCAGGAGGTGTTATTAAAATATTATCAGATAATCTAATTTTTATACCTATTTTGCCCTTAATTAAATATCATTTCGGATACAATTGCTCTCAAATGTCTACCAAATAACCATTACCCAAACCCCCTATATTTGAGAATTTAGTTAAAACACCTCAGCTACAAAAAAGTTTAGAAGTTAACAAAATATCCTTAGTCAACCAAGACCACTATCGGCCATTGGTGGCAGTTGCTATAATGGTGCACAACCGACAGGATCTAGGCGGTCGTGTGCCAGTAAGGCCATTTTCGGCCATAGATCTGTGATCCATGGCCAAAAATGGATTTTACCGTCGCACATCGGCCAAATCCCATCGGTCTGCGCCATTACGGAGACTTTCAACGGCTACTGCAGTGGTGGTTGGCTGTCGGCAGTGGCTTCAGGTGGATGGGGGTGATTTTACTATAAATTAAAGTTTTATATTGTTAGGGTATTTTATCAAAATTTCAAATGTAGGGGGTTAAAAAACGATTCAGAAAATAATAATAAAAATAATATTATATTAATATTTAAAAAGGAGGGCAATTTAGTAATCTATATAACATGTCCACCCATTTATCCTCCCAACCAAACAAATTAATATAACATACTCACTAATTTATTCGAATCAACCAAACATATTTCCCTAAACATTCTCAATAATCTTCAAGGTGATCTATCTTTTCATTAATATAACATCTCTCATAATAAAATATTATATGAATCAAATGCACCCCTTGAGGTTAATTTCTTTTATTATTACTTAACCTCCACTAAGGTTTTTCTTCCACTATAGGAAAAATGAGCTTTGGTGATGAATTTTTTATCACCATAAACTACGGATTCATCAAAATTTTTTTCATCGCCAAAAGTTATAAAGATGTACATGTCCACCCTAGATGAATCCATCAAGGTCATGTTTACTTTTTTTGGAATTGACAAGGGAATGGAATTAGGAATTCCAATACCCTTGTTTACTTATTGGAATTGAGTAAAGAATGAGAATCTCATAATAAATCAATTCCTTAAAAACATGGCTAAAAGATTCCTTAAAAATTTAAAGGAATCCTAATTCTTGGAGTAGGGAATCAAAAGAAATTGTTTTTTTACCCTATTTTGAATTTAAATTTTCTACTTTTTCTTTTAAAGATTTTATTTTAATGTTTTTATTTTATAGTTTAGTGATTGTTAAAATAGTTATTTATCGATTTGATATTTGTTGATCCGGTGTTGACCGACGTTAACTATCATTGGTTATGTTGATTGTCGTTGATCTGTCATTGTTGACTACTTTGACCTTTTGTTTATTGACATTGACTATCTTTGATCAGTCGTTGACCAAGATTGACTACCATTGACCAGCCATTGAATTTTGATTTTTTTAATTATAATATCTATAGTTAAAGTAAAAAATAATAATAACAATAATAAGGAATTTAAAAATATAATATTAATTTTATTTTTTTTAGAGTTTTTTTATTTAAAAATGTTATCGTATAACTTGCATTGAATATTTTAATGTTGTGGGTATTTTTGTCCACTTATCACAGATTTCATTAAATTCCCTTAATATTCCATCTTATAAGTAAACAATAGAATCATAATTCATTCAATCACTTATTCACTATTCGGATCTCTGTTCTTTTCCAATTTTTTTCCTTTTAATACAATTCCTATAAGTAAACATGACAAAAGGATTTGGGATTTTCAGTGGAGTATATTCCCTTTTTACTGTAAGTTATTAACATAAAATAAAAGTGGGTATATATACATTATCCCATATGTTCTTAAATCACCTATAACGTCCATCATTTAACCTTATTGTTTAATTAATGGATGTTTTCCTAGTTATAGCTAACCCTAGTAAGGTTTTACTATGTTTGGGAAGGTAATTAATACCCAGAGTAACCTCAAAATAAAACGGTTAACAATAATTATAGGGGGTTATAGTCAAGGGAACTTAGGGAAGTCGACATAATTTTCTAATTTTTAATTAAAAAAAAAATTTCCAATGCAAATTAGTCTTTTTTTATTAGTCAACACTCAACACATACATACCACGTAGAATTAAATTTAATAACTACCAATTACATTCAATGTAAACATAATATAAAGATATGAACATGTGATTGTAAGATCTAATGTGACCACATATCACAATTATATAGTTAAAATAATAATAATATAGTTAATATAATGCAGTTAAGGGTGGTTTTAAGAAGTTATATAGTTAAACTATCTGTCTTAATCTTTTATGGGAGATTGAAGGGCAGATGTTGGGAGTTTTTTTGGTCCTTAGCCTAGCCATTAAAATTAGAATAATACTACACATACATCATTCACATACAACATTTTTCATACAACATTATGTGACAAGATGTGATTTGGTGAAAGTTTAATTTTAACTTTAAATTAGCCAATCATATCTTACCACATAATATTGTATGAAAATGATGTATGTGTAGTATTACTCTTAAAATTATATCACCTTCTCTATCAATGGGTGATAAGAGGATATACATGTAGTTTTGTTTAGCATAGGCTAGAAAATATTTCTCAAACACTCTCACAAATCATCTACATCTTAGGTTCATTGCAATCCACAATTTAGCTTCTAACACCTCTGGATTGATTCACTTGGATAATATGGCTAGAGGTAAGTATTTCAATTCCGCATTAAGTACATATGTAATCAATTTTGTTTTTCCATAGCGTTATCTTTAATAGAACTATGTGCGCTCATTGCATCTAAAATTTCTCTTTTTTCATACTTCCATTTATATTTCATTGTTCAATAATATAATTCAAGAACTATACTAAAATTAGAATTTAACTAAACCTATAGTTTACAAAACATATATATAGTAAAACAGATTGTCCGATTTATATATTCACTGACTTGCATGGTAGCGTTGCACAATAATTAATTAATTAAAATTTCCATACAATATCATTAATTAATTATTCAATGTAGCTTGAGATTGAAGTTACAGCGAATCGTTAAATTTAAATATTGATTGATTGAAAAAGACAAGTCTTTGGAGCTTATAAATGCCACTTGTGCTAATGACAAACGCGAAGCGAGCCCCATCTTTCATTATGTATGTTTTAGTTTTATAGAATTTTTATAAGTACAGAATATGTGATGAAATGAATCTTTTATTCTATATAATTCTACAATGATTGATTACATATAAAGCCATCTGGATTTATTTTATAATGTTACAATAGATCAAAAAGAAAAGCACTTCCATTGGATTGTACATTGAGTGTTTGTCTTAAATTCTTATTCTGATCGAAAAAAAAAATCCAAATTATTTGCCAATCATATTATGTTTGAGAAGAACATTGGCTTGAGCTTAATTTCGTGTTTATTATTATTATTATTATTATTATTATTATTATTATTATTTGAGAGTAAATTCTATGTTTAGGTTTTGGAAAATGGAGTGGTTTTACACAATGTTTTAATATTAGACTCATGTTAACGTCAGCATGATGACATCATATTGGCATCAGCATAACATAAGAAAACCTAATATTTTGAAATTCCAATGATATGCAATGTTGTAAAATATTGTGTCGCCTTTTCTCATTTTCTTCTTCTTTCCTACTTCACTCTCAAACTCATTTCTTAAAACCCTTGTTTTATCTAATTATCTCTGCTCCTCTTGTTTCTCCATGGCGGCCCCAAATCACCCCAAACCCAAAGACAAAGACTATCTAAAGAACGTCATCCCCAAACGAATTAGTCTTTTCCAATCCATCCAATCACAACAACAAGCCCACATTCAGTTGCTAGTCGCGACCCTACCAAGTTCGTTCTTCTTCCTTTATCTTTTCTTTTTCTTTTTAAATTTTTATTTTTCTAATTAGTAATATCAAGTGGTTGTTTTTTAAAGGATTGTGTTGCCAGATGGGTCTTTGAAGGAAGGAAAAAGATGGCTAATTTCACCCATGGATATTGCTAAAGGGATATCAAAGAGTTTGGCTACCAATGCTCTCATTTCTATTAAAATTGATCTAATAATCAAAAGAACCTTTTCAGTAAACACAAAAAGAATGAAGATTGCAGATGGAAGAATGAAGATTGTAGATAGAATGAAGATTGTAGATGGAATGAAGATTTGCTGATGGAAGATGAAGGGCAAAGAGTCGGTCGAAATTTTTTTATGGGTTTTCACTTTTGGTGACCTAGTTTTGGTCGTGGGCTGGTTGGACCGGCGGTTCGCTACTGTTCCGCCGGTCCAACCATGGGTCACTCCGAGTTAATTGACATAGTCGGGTTTAATGATGGTCCAGACCGGCGAAGGCCTTGGTTCCCGATTCAACCGATTGAACCGGCCAGGCCGGAACAAGTTTTAAAACATTGGATTTACATTTTCCAACTATATATACAAATGATGTGGCACCTATTTTATTGACACATCATTCATTTGACATTTAATAAGTTGACACGTCAGTTTGTATGAAAAAATTTATACACAAAATTTATTTTATAATGTTACAATAGATAAAAAAGAAAAGCTCTTCCATTAGATTGTACATTGAGTGTTTGTATTAAATTCTTATTCTGATCGAAACAACAATCCAGATTATTTGCCAATCATATTATGTTTGCTAAGAACATTTGCTTGAGATAAATTTTGGGTTTTTTTTTTTTTTTTAAAAATTTGGGAGTAAATTCTATGTAATTTATGTTTTGGAAAAGAGTGGTTTTACATTTACCAACTAAATATATAAACTAATATATACAAACTGATTTGACACCCCCTCTTTTATTGACACATCATTCATTTAATATTTAATAAGTTAACACATAAGTTTTTATGGAAAAATTTATAGACAAATTTTGTACATATAGTATTAATCTTTGGAAAAGAGAAAATTGCAAAACAATTTTACTTATGTTAGGAAGAGTAATTTAATCATAGATAGCAACAAATTTATTATATTTCCTAAGCTTTTATTGCTTTCCTTTATTTCTCTAGTAATGGAGTTCTATCTCATTCCTTCAAAAATATTTGAAATAAAATTCATAAATTAAGTTAAAATTATTATATTTTTGATTTCATGGTTGACTTATTTGGTATATTTGGCTATTTTAAGTATGTATTTATCAAGACAACCGAGATGTGTAATATTTTTTAAAGTATAAAATCTGGCATGAATGAAATATCATTTTATAACAGAAAGTTATTAAACTATATTTAAGATTCTTCCAAACAAGTAAAGAAGCTTTTAACATGAAATTAATTTTTTTTTTAAATATTAATAATAAAATACAAATCTTTGAAACAAATAATGCATCATTAATTGAAACAATAATTATAATCCATATTTAATTAATGTAGTTGTGGTTGTACTTGCCTTGTAATATAAATAAATTCTTTGAATCTTTCTTTCTTGCCACGTTTGCAAGGTGTATAATCTAAGACAAACATGGCTAATCGAAACAAAAATAATGAGTATGTGGAGGTAAATTTGGGTCCATGAGATTTAGCTTAACCAAGGTCCAATAGAATTTGAAAGTAACATTTAAGTCCTTATATCATCAGTTACCAATTGATTAATTTTTTTTTTTTTAAGTCTAAAACACCCTTAATCTTGTCTTATTTAACTAACATTTAAAATTAAAAAAATATATATAAAGAAAAAATAAACAGCTTTTATCTAGCAATTCTGTTAAAAATTTAAAACAATTTTGTTAATTATAAATAAAATAAAAAAATTAACAAATTAGGGGTATTTTAGACTTTTACAAAAATTCTTCCAATAGCTAATAAACTTATAAAAGCTTGAGTGATTCTTTGGATTCCAAGGTATTTTAGACTTTTACAAAATTTCTTCGAGTAAGTAGTAACTAATAAATTGATAAGAATTTAAGTGTTAGTTATAGATATTACTGGACCTTACTGTTAGTTAGGCCAAGCCTCAGGGACCAAAAATGATTTAACTCTGAATATTATTATTATTATTGCATGAATTTCTCTGTGTTTGAACCATGATTGAGCAAACTGTCAAACAGTAAGTGTCATCTGAAAGTTTCATCCATTACGAGGGGGAGAGGCCTCTTTTTGAGTGCTTCCTACCAAATTCTACAAAGAAGTGCTTTTTTAACAAGCTGTTTCTTCTATAGCAAGACAAATCAAATGCATGCCACACCACCTTTGCTTCTTCCCCAAAGCAACCAACCACAACACTTAAATTCTAGTACAAAATTTCAAAGAGAGAGACACAAATACATATACAAAAAGATATATCAGTAGGCAGTAGCTAATCTATAATTACTCCTCTTCTCTCTTTAATTTTTATATACCTTCTTCAACAAGGATAATTCAATGAAAGCTGTAGCTAAAGTGGACTCAACTCTCCTACTTACCTTAATTATGCTGTTTCTTTTTCTCTATATATTCTTAATAAATTGAGTTTCTTTTCAATCATATGTAAATTTTAATTCAGTTATTATTCAAACAATGTTTCCTTCAACTACTTCTTCTTCTAAAATTCTCATAGCTATTTCTTTAGACCCAGATGAAAGTAAAGAGCTTCTCTCTTGGGCAATCAGGGTTCTGGCTCATCCAAATGACAGCATTGTTGCCATTCATGTTCTTGGTTAGAACATTTTTTTTTTTTTTTTTTTTGGGTATGGAGCCAATTTTACTTACATTTCAACTTTGTAATGTCTTGTACTTTTGCATTGTTTGTTAAAACAGTTGGTGAAGAATCAAAGAAGCGTGGATCGATGTCGAAAAGGCAACATCAGATTCGTCAAGCAAAAGCCCATGTCATTTCTGTTCTTGGAGAATTCGCCAGCTCCTGCCAGTCGAAACAGGTACATTATATATGCATATATTAAGTAAATGAAAATTGTCTTGATTTTGTAAATCTTTATTTGGATTTTTCAAGAAATCAGGATGTCTGTAGAAGAGAATGATAATTAAGTATATGATTGACTAATCTTATTATATAACATTGAAAATATGCATGTATCAACCGGAAATTTCTCAGATAAATTTGGAGGCTAAAGTGGGGTTTAGTTCTAGTGTTGGAAGAGGTCTAATTGAGGAAGCAGAGTTTATTT
This sequence comes from Pistacia integerrima, assembly GCA_026225825.1. Lineage (NCBI taxonomy): Eukaryota > Viridiplantae > Streptophyta > Magnoliopsida > Sapindales > Anacardiaceae > Pistacia > Pistacia integerrima. Next base: position 19,195,349 of record CM047743.1, on the reverse strand, counting down.
TAGCTGATTTTCTTTTGCTTCATGGCTCAAGAAACCGTTCATCAAATAAGTAAGAAACCAACTTCTCTATGCAAATTCACTTCTTAATTCTTCAGGATGGCCTATCATAATTTACTTTTCTATTTTTCTATTTCTGTTATAGATTTTCACAGCAAATTACAAGGTACTGTTTTGAGAATGCCCCGGAAGGCTGCACAATAGTGTCGGTAGGGAAACGTGTTGAAGAACAGATAACTTCTAGCCTGGATTCTGCAAATTCTGCAGGTCTGTTTATCCACAAACTACTTTAATTGATATAATACGAATAAATACTTGAAACTGGAAGGGCTCTGATCTTTAAATTTCATAACAGAAACTCATCAATTGGACTCAAAGTGGTTGAGCAAGAATACTGATGGTGAAAAAGATACCTCCCCTGTTCAAAACCACATTGTCTTAGAGAAAACAAGAAGCAAAAATCCTTCACCGAGAACGGTTTTCGATCAACTGGAAGAAGAATCTAACAGCACAGAAGACGATACATTTAGCTTCGAGGACTCGAGCATCATCAGCCAGTCTCCTCTGCAGACTCCCAAGTTCAAAGGCCGCTTCAACAAAGGCGAGAGAACTATGTCCCCTTACAGACTCATCACTTCATTTTTGAGCTCACCTTTAAGTAGAAGAAATAGAAGCTTGTCCAACAAGGAAAAGCATCAGCCTTTGTTGAAGTGTTTCAGCTACGAGGAGATCTCGAATGCTACCAACAACTTCCACTCAGGTAATTAAAAAATGAGTCCTTCTATGATAGTGATACAGTTTCACGTCGAATATATCTAAATATTTTGTGTCGTCTGGATTATAAGATAACATGGTCGGTCAAGGCGGGTATTCGGAAGTATACAAAGGCAATCTTTCTGATGGAAGAACCATTGCTGTGAAGAGGCTGGCAAAGGACAACAAAAGTGCAAACAAAGAGAAAGAATTTCTCATGGAATTGGGCATAATTGGGCATGTATGCCATCCCAATACGGCAACTTTAGTCGGTTGCTGCATAGAAAATGGACTTTATCTGATATTCAACTTCTCCCAGAATGGCAATCTGGAATCTGCATTACATGGTAAGAAAAAAAAATTAACCACTCAGTACTAAACGTTTAATTAAGTGAAAATACAACTGATTCTGAAAATAAATAATCCTCAGGAAAAAGAACCAAGTCCCTGGATTGGCCTGTGAGATACAAGATTTCCCTGGGAGTTGCCAGGGGTCTTCATTATCTTCACAAATGCTGTAAGCACCGTATAATTCACCGCGACATAAAAGCCTCAAATGTCCTTCTTGGACCGGATTACGAGCCCCAGGTAATTAATAAAACTACTCGTTGCAATCTGTTAGCGAAAAACGGCAGAGAGTTCTGAATGTAATCAGAGTTTGTTTTATGCCTTCAGATTGCTGATTTTGGACTTGCAAAATGGCTTCCGAATAAATGGACTCACCATGCTGTGATCCCAATTGAGGGCACATTTGGCTACTTGGCACCGGAATACTTTCTGAACGGAATTGTTGACGAGAAAACTGATGTTTTTGCATTCGGAGTTCTTCTCCTCGAGATCATTACCGGGCGAAAACCTGTCGATTCATCGCAGCAAAATCTTCTCTTATGGGTATGCAAACTTCCAATTTTGTGATTTTATAATGAAACAACGTTCAATTTCCAGTCATTTCGATACTCAAATGATCTAAATATATGCAGGCAAAGCCCTTCATGGAATCCGGAAACATCACAGAACTAATTGATCCGAGCCTGGAAGATAAATATGATTCAGATCAAATGCACAGACTAGTGCTAGCTTCTGCCTATTGCGTGCGACAATCCTCGGCTTGGCGCCCATCAATGAGCGAGGTATGAAAATTTTCAGATACGATTGTTCACATTTTGTAAAATTAATCAAGCGTCCGCACCAAAGAATGACTATTGTTTATTTCTCCGCAGGTGTTGGAGTTACTGACAAAAGGGCATGATTCTGAAGCTGCAAAGAACTGGAGGATGCCAAAGTGTACTTCTGATTCGGATGAGTTGAACGATTTCTCTATGTTTTTTGGATATCATGTGCCAACAGATATTGATTTGGAGGAGTTTCTGTAGAGAAATATTTTAGTCAACATTTTTTTTTTTTTAAACAATTACAAAGGATTCTGCTGACATGAATTAAAGAGATTTAGGTGACTGAGTAGAAGATCCAGCAGAACTGGCTTCCTTTCAATGTAACTTTTAAAGGGATTATTATACTAATTCATTTTATTTTAATTAATATATGTCAATTTATTATTTTTTATCAGATTTTTTCAAGTTAAAATGGAAAAATTAACTTAAATAAAGTGTTAATTATCTGAAATTATGATTTAACATATGAATTTTTTTTATAAAAAGTGAACGACAAGAATTAGGACAAACAGCAGTTTAGAAAATGAAAAGTCTTAATATAGGAATTAATTATAATTTTATTTAGTAAATAGTTAACTTCATCAATAGGAAAACCCAATAGAATGGACTGAAACACATTTATTAAGCCCGTTTTAAAAGTCCAATCAAAATTCATCTACAAAAATGATAGAATCTCATAGTTCTAACGAGGGTCAAAAATGTATGACGGATTTTAATAATAATGTAATGTATTATATTAGGATTAGTTTTTTTATTTTCTTTTTTGTTATTAGATTTTCTAATTTTGATTAAGACTTATTTGGAAGTTTAGTTATGTTAGGATTCTAGTTAAATTAGAAAGGTTAATTTAGTTAAACTTTACTTTTTTATTTTATAATTCCTTATTCTAATAGTGTTATGATTTTTTTATTTCTTGTTCTACTAGCATTATGATTAGTTTAGTATAAATAAGTTTGTTATCCTACAAATACTATATGGATTCGAACGTGTTCATGGATTTGAGTCGTTAAGATAGAGCGTATCTAATTCCTATCCAAATTCCACTGTATCAATTGTATTAGAGTCTCACTTTTGTGCTAGTTCACAACTTTCCTAACCATAAACCCAAGCACACTCCACCAAATTATCCACCCCTACCCCTACTAAACAAATCCAAAACAAAACCCAAAACAAAAAATAAAATCCCTTAATCCCCACGCTTCACGCAAAGGAGAATTGAAGGACACATTAAAAAAAATTAGTGCCTCAGGTTCTGCCCTTAAATTCAGTCCTTTTCCAGTTTTCTATTTCCGTTCAATCCTACTCAGTTTAAGTTCCTTTTAGTTTGGTCCTTCTGTTTGTGCTTTTGAAAAAAAAAAAAAAATTCAAGAACCCTTCAATATGTCAATAGAAGAACTACGCTAGCAATGTTGTCATCTTCCAACTTACAATGGGGATTCTCATGGTGAAGGCTTTTTTTATTGGACTGAAGCTAATAAAGATTTATTAATTGATATGCATATTCAGGCATGGAAACATATCAAAGTTGTCGGTTATCTATTAAAAGGGTATGCTTTAGAATGGTCGAATGATTGGAAGTAGGGGTGTTCAAAAGAATCGGTTGGAAACCGAACCCGGCTGGTACTCTGGGTTTGGTTCCAGTTCCTACCTAGAACCAATCGTCAATGGGTAGGTTCCGGTTCCAAATTTTTGGAACTATTATCGTATGTTGTTCTGGCCTTCCGGTTCCTATAGTTAGGAACCAGAACAGGAACTAGGAACTGAGACTAATAAAATAAAATTAAAGATTATGGGGGTTAATAAAAACTTTTGTAGAAAAAGTAATGTGAATACATTTATATTTCATAACATTTAAAGTAAGTTGGTTTGACTTTTGAGAATCTACCTTTACAAAAGTAATGGAGTTTGTAATTTTGAATTTATAATTTGTAATTTTATTTTTGTTAACAAGTGTCAAGTGGGGGGGTATTTGTAAGTTTTTAAGGGTTTTTTTGCCATTTTAAAAACTTTTGGGAGGTCATAAATTTTATAGGGTACCCAGAACCGGAACCAGAACCATTGTTACAAGTTTTGGTTCTAGGTACCTAGGAACCAACCGGAACCGGAACCGGAACCGTCGATTCCGGTTCTGGTTCCAAATTTCAAGGAACCATCGGTTCCGGTTCCTTCAAAAAGTGCAGGGTACTCAACCGAACACCCCTAATTGGAAGTGTGCAAAATGTAGGTTTGATAAACTACATCAAATATAAAACGTGCTTTGAAGAAACGAAATTTCTTTCTCGTAACCATGTTTAGGAGTTGTTATATCAATACGTGAATTACTATCAAGGTAATAGATCTGTCCGACAATATATTGTTGAATATCAACAGTTGTTACTCAACATTGACTATAATGAACGTCCATAATAGTTTGGGATTCTTTAATGGGTTTAACGCAAACATAAAAGCTAAAATTGATTTACAACTTGACCATACATTGTTTGACATCCTCAAACAAGCTTTTCAGGTTGAATCATAAATAAAGTGGAGAAGAATTCGTCTTAAAAAAACACGTCTCACCAATTATGGACGAAAACAAGACATGCGAAAACACTTCTTGAATAAACTCTTGAAGCCAACAAAGATCATAAGATGGTACAAATTAAAGATCACACATCAAAAGAGATTAAGAATGAAATCAACATTGAAGTTGAATAAGATGAAACATCAACGACATTCAACATCGACTTGAAATTGTAATGCATGACAATTCTCCAAGGAGTATCGCTGACAAAGGACTTTTTGTTTGCTCCACCAGATGATTTTTACTACTCCATTTCAACCAGATTGCAAAACTCGAGGCGAGTTTATTTTAAGAGGAGTTGTCCAATGTAGGACAAATTTTCCTAAATTAAGATTAGTTCTTTACTTTCCTTTTTGTTATTAGATTTTCTAATTTCAATTAAGACTTTTTATATTTGGAAGTTTAATTATGATAGGATTCTCGTTAAATTAGGAAGGTTAATTTAGTTAAACTTTACTTTCTTATTTTATAATTCTTTACCCTAGTTATGTTAGGATTTTCTTCTTTTCTAGTAACATTAAGATTAGTTTTGTATAAATAGACTTGTTATCCTACAAACAACAATAAAAATGAATTTACAATAAAATTTCTCAAGTTGTTCCTTCGTGAATTGTTTCAACATGGATTCGATATCTTATTGTGGATTCGAGATTCATTATTCGTGGATACGAGCCGCTATGTTAAAGCATATCTAGTGCTTATCCAGATTCTTTTGTATCACAGTTATAGTAGTACTCTTATATCAATAAATAATAAAACCACAAGGTTCATTAGAGAATATTCCATTTCATTTAAGTTATATGTAGCTAAATTATAAGAGAAAACATGACATCGACTATACATTTATGAAAAAATTTACTATTAGATAAATTTGAAAAGAAAGAAAAAACTGTATACATTTACAAAACAGTAACATTGCCCTACAATAACCTGTGGATTTTCTCCAAAACGGAATTAGCACAAATTCAAGCAAAATGTACCCTTCAGTTTGTTTCATATTTTCTCACTATCATATCCTATTATCTTATCCAATATTCCTATCAAAATACATATTTGTTTTAATATTCAAAATTCTCTTCAAAATTCATTCTTATTCTATTCAACTCAAAACATTAACAATTACTTTTTTCAATAAAAATTATAAAATTAACAAAAACACTTTCCACCCACCCAAGCCACTGTCACCTGCCAATAGCCATTGTTGTTGCTGCCACCATCAGTTGCCGCCGCCGCCGTAATGACACAACGGCGACCAAATCTTTGGCAGTAAATTTGGCCACTTCTGGCCAAATCTATAGTGGATCTAGCCGAAAAAAGACAAATCGGCCCACGATTGGCTAGATCCAAGTCCAACTAGTTGTGCGCCATTCCTGCAAATTCCAACCACCTTTTGGCCAAATTTATAGTGGATCTAACCGAAAAATGACAGATCGGCGCACGATTGGCTAGATCTAGCTAGTTGTGCGCCATTCCGGCAAATTTCAACCACCTTCCAACGGTGGTGGCCCTATTCCGGTAGATTCCGACCACCTTTCGACGATGACGACTAGCTACCAACAATATGTGCATGGATGAGGGTATTCTTGTCAATTTATAAATTTTTATTATGAGAGTTGTTTAGTTAAATTAACAAACCTAAGGGGTTAAAATAATTTAAATATTAAAAAAAACCTTCTCAAAATCCTATCCTATTTTCCAAAATACTATTCAACATATAATGTTATCCTAAAGAACTAACCAAACGGAGAAATTTAGTAGGCTACAACTACCCCAGCATAATCATTAAATTGCCTCCAAAAACAAAAAAAAAAAAAAAATATATATATATATATATATATATTATCAAGAAACCCTACCCACTACGGATCAGCCTTCAGTAACATCACTTAAAGGAAACTAGTACTAACCGGAGCACGCCCTCACAAACACCGTACTAAGTAAGCTTACTCCCCCAGTAGGACAACGTGACCTTCCAAAAAGGTGAAGGGGCAAAGGCAATCGAGTAACCATCACCGGTAGCGTTACCTCTCTCGGTACCAAGTTGCACCAAGGTAAAGGAAATTTGTGACCTCAGACTCAGAGAGAGAGAGAGAGAAAGAGATGGACTTGACCGGTTGACCATGTAAATGGTGTGGATTGTCGGCTTTTGAAAGATAGTGGACAGGAGAGAGATGAGAAAGTGGGCATGGACCACTGTACGTTGGCGATGGTGCGTGTGTGACTGGGTGGGCCCACGACTAGATGGCGTGGGCCGGTCTTGCACGTGAAGGGGATATGGTCTGGCCCCACTCTTTGTCTTAAATGGAGCCCACTTTGATAGCTACTTCATATGCACATGCAAGCCGACAGTTGGGTTTTTCTCACGTCCTTTCTCGTCCCTTTTTTTTTTTTTTTTTTTTATCACAATTTAATACGAAATTTTAATTATATTAGTTTAACCGAAGAAAAATAATTCAAAAAATCTTTTTATAATACTTCTCTATTCAACTATCTAATATTATTCGTAAAATTTTATCCAAAATAATAAAATAAACAGACCCTCAATTTTTTCAAGTAACTTCTAATTTTTTTTTCATAATTTTTAACTTGATAAATCATGAACAAATAAATAAAATCTACTTCCTTTGAGTCAAAACTCATTAAAAATCCGAAAAAACTTTTATTAATAGTGATGGCCATTTGTTAAATTTGGATAATTATATGAATCCATCAAACCTGAATTAGAAATAATAATAATAATAAAAACAAAAAATAAAATACAAAATTATGATTTTTTTATTATTAACTTATAAAATTGTCAAATCATCCACTTAAAAACATAATAGTCCTACCTAAAATCATCAAATCATTAAGATAAAACGCACCCACTAAAAAAATGTGCTTGTGATTAAGGAAACACTATTTGAATTAATACAAATTATACTTGACAAAAAAAAAAATCCCTCTTATACTAATATATATTGAGTGTATAATTGAAGATAAGATAATTTTATAACAATATATGATATGATATACTCAGTTTGATCAGACAAATTTGAGCATAGATAGAGTGTCTTCTACTTACCCAACAATGGTTCATTTTCGAATTAAATGTTTGATGACAAGAGCCATGTTTGGAAACTGAGAAATGGTCCAGAGAGAACTGCAGCCACTAGTTAAAATCTTGCAATTTATGAGCCCAAAAAAAAAAAAAATGCCAGAGTTATAGGCATATCGAATTATAGAAGGAAAATGTCAGTGAAAGCATGATAATATGAACCTGCCTCTCGCAAAATGTTTTGTACCAAGTTTGTTTGTAATTGGGAAATTTAGATTTATCATGGAAGAAAGTGGAACACCCGCCTTAACAAACTGGAGTACTTAAACAAAAGATTTAGTTTCATTCACCGTCTTGAGAGATTGTTAAATCTTTAGGAGCTTAATTCTTGTCTTTAATCCAGCACCCTTAAGAAGATATTTTCTACATCGGGTTCAAGATTAACTCTAACGATCCAATATCATAAAATGTTATTGATCTAGACTAATAATTCGAAGAACTTTCCCCAAGTTAGAGCACATGATTCACTGTGTGGGGTTGAATTTGACTTGACGTTTCAGCCAATATTTATCAAAGTAGCAACCATTGCCCTTTTACTTTTTTATACGAAGAAGAATAAATAATATTGCACCAACAACTCTATCTCACCGACTTTCTCTCATAACTTTTATATGATAATTTATAATTAATTAGTGAGACATATGCAGAATCTATGTGAGATTCGTTGTGAGTTAATTAATTACGAACTGTCACATCAGGGTTGTGAGAGAAAGTTTGTGAATAACTCTTTCTCATAAACTTTCTCTCACAATCCTAACGTGATAACTCGCAATTAATTAGTGAGACTCGTTGTGAACTGACCAATTACAAACTCCCATGTCAGGATTATGAGAAAATGTTTGTTAGAGAGGGTTGTTAGTGTAATATTATTTAAGAAGAATATTCACTGTTTCAACTATTGTGTGCTTTGAAATAATGAAATAAATCCAAATATATTTTTCAAAGTCCTCGTTTCAAACCATTACATTATTACAATTTATAGTAAAGGAATATGAACATTTTCTTTCTTCGTAATTGTAGGGTTTTGGGGAAAATATTTCATCACTTTCATATATATTGCAATTTAAGGAGATAATTTAACATGTCATACATAGTTTTAATATTTATCCATGTAATATAGGAAATATTAACCTTTCCCGATGCAAACAACCCGTCAGAATAGTCTTAGATCATATCACAATATATGTATTTCAACATAACAAATATAACGCCAAATAATGTCACAATAGGTCTATAGGGTATCTCAATCCTATACTTTAAGGGTGTGTTTAATCCAGGGAATATTATATTATTAAGAATGTTATATTAATGAAAATATATATTACTTTGAAGATTACTGGAAATGTTTAGGGAAATATGTTTGGTTGGTTTGAATAAATTGGTAGGTATGTTATATTAATTGTTTGATTGAAATGAATAAATTAGTGGGTATGTTACATAAATTACTAAATTACTCTCCTTTTTTAATATTAATATAATATTATTTTTTGAATAATTTCTATTAACCTCCTACATTTCAAATTTAGCTAAAACACTCCAATAACAACAAAAGTTTAAAACTTAACAAAAACACTCCCACCCACCCCAAGCCACTGTCGATACCCTGCCACCACCGTCGACAATGGAGATTTGGCCATGAAAGGCTAGATCTGATTGTTTCAGGTCATAGATCATATATTCATGGCCAGAAACAGCCTTAGCGGTGCATGACTGACCATATTCAACCGGTCGTGCGCCATTCTGTCGCTACCATGACCAGATCCGGCCACCACTCTTGGGTAGTTTTTTTAAAATTGTAAGGGTATTTATGTCTTAAAAACTTTGTATATAATGATAAAATAATCAATTAGTATTTTTGTAAATTATTTTTAAAACAAAGGCATTATTGTCCTAAAATTTTATCAATAAGAGATAAAATTATAACAAAAATAGGATTACTAAATAATCTTAAAATACTTAAGAAACCAACAGTAATTACTATTAGTTTTAGAAGATTATTAACATCTTATATTACTTAACAACTAAACGTGGTAATCAAATAATAATTCTCTATTACCCCCAACCAAACATAGTAATATGATGCAGAAAATGCAAAAATAATATTCCAATCAAGGGAAGATTTCGCCCCTCCAAAATAACATATTTTAACTTCAACTTGAAGGTCCTATTCATAAAACTCATTGGTTTCATAGATTATACTTTGATGACATCAAATTAGAATAGTGTAGAAGCCGATCTAGTGACAAATAAATAATCCTAAAATGTCACTTTAATATAATAAAAATTCGAATATATACACAAGAACTTGAGCGTATTCAATTAATTAAACTTGAAAATTTGGAGCATATTTTTATGCTATCTTTCTGACTTTGACCTGACATATCCCCACCCAATAATTTGATTGATTGGGCAGTCAAAATTCAGTTCAGTGAATATGGACAAATGCATTTTTCGAAAGCCAAGTAATGAATGAACTCATCAAATTAAGAAAGTTCCAGAAATTAAATTAAAATAAGATTCTTCCGGCTCTTAATATTTTATTATATGATCATATTAATCTTGGTCCTTTCCAATAATAGAATGGCAATTCAACGTTATTAATTGATTCAATGGTCCCAACAAAAAAACTTCAACAACCCTTCATTTTATATACTCAAGGTACTACATTTATTTTGGTAAGTGATGGTGTTTTAAGTTATTTTAAATATAAAATAATTGTAATTAACAAACTACGCTCAAACTAAAGCGGTAAGATCAAGGTACACATAACCCAAAGAGTTGCGACAATCAGGGAAGTTTATTTGAGTTTTTAGATTTAAACTTGGGACATATTATGATCTTTCTGGTCTTTTAGGCTGGTAAGGTATTAAATGGATCTCAAAAACTAATTAAAATACGCACAAACTAGTTGGAATATCGATTATCAGAAGAAAAAAAAAGAAAAAGATGAAGGTACACATTATTTTATTATGATTGATTTCTTTCCTGTTTGAACAATAAGGAATAACACTATAAACTTTCTTATAAAAAACCTTTACAATGCAAATCATGAATTTATGCAATTCAAATAAATAAAGATTGATTTACAACCTAATCTGATAAACTCTCTCTTAAAACCCCTACTTAACAATTCCTAGTTTTTTGTTGATAAATTTTGAATTTTGAAAAATTCATCACCGAAAAACTGAAAGCTATCATCTAAAGGTTGTGAGAGAAACTAGATTTAATTATAAGTTTAATATTGACCATAGGTGTATATTAAACCATTGGTGTATTAATTAATAATTTTATTAACGAAGTAATTTTGTGATATCCGAATTTCAAATATAAAAATAAGAATAAAAAAGATTCTAAATTTTAGTATATAATGGAATTGTAAGTTAAAAGTCAAAAAGTTTTCTGCTTTAGAAAAAAGAGATTTGGATATTCTAAATAAAAAAATCAACCAATAGAAATGGAGATATAGATCATTGGAAAGAAGAAACTTTTACTGAAAATAAAGAAAAGGAAGTTACAATAAAGCCCTCATAAGAAAAAGTAAACGGTCATTTGGAGGGAGATCGTAGAGAAAACCTGAAGATACAAAAGCTAATTAATCAATCAATCATCATCATCATCCTAATAATCTTGTAATTCAACGGCTAAAACTCATCACCCTAATTTACATACACTTAAAACTAACACCAACCATCTGATTATTTTAGTTCCATGGTTAAACTTCCAAGCTAAGAAGTACCGGATATGATGATGAGACTGAAGAGCACGTACGGACTAAACTTCCTCCAACTTTTCCTCAAAACGTCGGAACGACGCCGTATTGGTTATCGGCCATGAAGGCCGCTGGCGAGACATAGAGACGGCCAACTTCCGAATCCACCTCTGTCCGTTTCGCGAACCGGCCTTTGATTCTCGGTCTCGTTTCGGCGTACGCTTTACGTGAATGATATCGAATTGTCTTCTCAAATTTCCGGTTCTTTCTCTTCTCTCTGTAACGCAAAACCCGAGCTTCACGATCGAGTCCGCATAGTTGCGTTGCTTGGTTTGTACTGGTACCGGAAACCGGCACGTTTGGATCAGTTCCCGCAATGTTTCGGCCGAATGGATATGATATATCGGACATTGATTTCCCGTCCGGAACAACTCCAACATCAGAAGACGAAACCTGAAAAAGTTAATGAATTTATAAGAACTCGTTCTTCTTTTTCTTTGATAAATTAATGAAAAGGAGAGATTTTTAAAGGGTTAATTAATTACACTTTGGCTGAGAGATTGAGTTTGGTAACTGAATGAAGTGAGTTTGGATCGGCAGAAATCGATATCGAAACAATTTTCATTGTTCATGACTTGAATTTGAGGAGGTTTCGAAGTCTGAACTGGGACAACACTATCCATACCCGCACTGTGATTCGGATACGAATTCGTGTACTCAAAATCGAGAAACGGATCCATTTCGGAGAAGAACAGCTCCCCGGATTTCATTTCATTTGTGCTTTCCAAACTCAGTTTCGAACTCGGCGTCATTAACCACGCACCACTATCCACACCTCCTTCCTCATGTTGCTGACACGCGCCACTGAACTCTGAACTCCCGTTTTCGTTTGGCGCCAAGTTCAAAGCCGAAGACTTTACGATGGAATCCGCCGAGTCGAACAACGGCTCGACCGGGTTCCTCTCGTGGCGTCTCGCCAAAGGATTCGCCGAATGGATATCGTTATCGCACGTGACGCACAGAGCCGCCGCGTCGGCCTTGCACGTGACGGCCGCGGGTGCCTGCTCACACACCTCACACATCCACACACGTGCATGCTTGTTGACGCAGTGAATCCTCGCGTCGCAGTTTAGACAAAGAAAAGCCGAGTCTACGCGGCAGAACACAGCCGAGGCAGCAGCTTTACACGTGTCACAAGGCTTCGCCGCCACGCCCCAGCCGCCAGAAACACCCTTGTGATGGTGGTTGTGTAGTTCAATTCCCATGTCACAAATTACCAAGCGAAAAACAAAAACAGTTTCAAGAAAAAAAATTGTATCAGTTTTCGTTTTGGTGTAGACGTGTAACGTGGAGAAATGGGAGAGGGGTTTTTGATATGTTCGGTGTAGGGGATTTTTTTGGGGAGCTATGAGAGATGGAAATCTAGGTAATGACGAATGGTGAGGGGACACGTGGAGCGACAGAGGCCAAGTAAAAGGTTTAATTTTTATATTTAAGTTTTTTTTTGTTTTTGGGGATTTTTAATAATGTTTAGGGGAAGTAGTTATCAACTTGTCATATGTCTGTGCCGACGTGGGACCTTAAGCGGAGAGAGGAAAGATGAAATGACAGCAAGTTTTACGAAGTTTTTCGTTACACCTACATGAAGACATAAGGGGGTCGGGCACACCAAAATTATTTGATTTTAATTTTCCTTGATTAAGTTTTATAATTTTAATACATATGCTTAGAGGTGGAACAAATAGGCCGAATTAGGCGGGTCAATCCTAACCTGGTCCGCATTAGAGAGGGTTCAACCCGGATCGCCTACAGGTAGAACAAATAGGTCGAGTTAGGCGGGTCAACCCTAACCTGACCCGCATTAGAGAGGGTTCAACCCGGACCACCTTATAGACGGGTCGGGTTGAACTCAACCCGCATGTAACCCCTGGACGGACCGGGTTACTATATGGCAACCTGACGGGTTGCTATTTTGTTTGCATTAGCCAACCCGGCGGGTTGGCCCAAAAAAAATTAATTAATTATTTTTTTCAAGTTTCCCCCATTTTTTTAATTCTTTTAATTAAACTATTATGATTGAACTGTTACAAATAATTTTATACAATAATATTAAACTATACTTCTAAATCATAAATATTAAAATATATAAAACTTCGTAATATTTGACATATTGTTATTATTATTTTTTATGGTACGTAAAATATAAAAAAAATAAATACTAAAGTCTTATTCTTAAATTTTCATGTCTTGTACAAAATATAATTAATTCTTCTGCTAAAATTTCATTAATTGAATAAATAAATCTAATTTTTCTTATACTACAATTTTATTGTATTAAAATTGAATTAATATTTGAAATGTTAAAAAAAAAAAATTAATTTAATTGAATTATTGATATTTGAAAACAATTACATTTATTCATTTATAAATTTTAATTATTTATTTGAAAAGTTAAATAAATAAAACAAAAAAAATAAAAAAATAGGGCTAACTTGGCCCGGCTCGTAGCCTAACTCGACGGGTTAGGGTTGAAGGGCCGGGCTGGACCAGCCATTTTCTCAAAAGTGGCAAGCCTAACCCGACCTGCCTTTGTTGGCGGGCGGGTTAGGACCAACCCGCCTAATTAAGTAACCCGCCGCAAGCCAGGTCGGGTCGGGTTACCTTTCCACCTCTACTGATATGCTTATTATTATAATCTCATTCGGTGTGTTATAATTAAAATTCATATTCTTAAGAAGTATAATATAGGCTTCGTTTGGTTGTCAATTGAGAATACTACTTTTAGTATTCCTAAAAAAGTTAAACAGTAAAATACCCAAAAACTCATAATATTATTCAATATTATTCAACTTTTTTTAAACCCCTTAAATTTGTTAATTTAATTAAATACCCCTAAATATTTTTTTAAAAATTATAAAAACACCCCAATAATCCACATTTACTAGATTCCGGCCACCACTGTCGGAAAATGGTCGAAATCTGGTAGGATGGCGTACTACATGCTGAATCTGGCCGGTAGTGCGCCGATCTAGCCTTTTCCGGCCAGATCCACGGTGGATCTGGCCGAAAAAGGCCAGATCTAAGGTCAAAGATCTGGCCGTTGGCGGCCAGATCTTTGGCCGTAATCAGTCGGTAACGATGGCCAACAAACGATCGTCGTTGACCATCAACGACAACCATTTGTCGGCCATCGTTGACGAGCAAATACGGTCAGAAAAGGTCATATCGGCGCCTGTATCATCCGGCAAGATCCGGCCGGTCATCTCGCCGATGCACGCGACTCGGACCACCCTCCGGCCGGTGGTGGCCGGAGGCTGTCCATGTTTGAGGGTGGGAGGGTTGGAGGTATTTTTGTTAACTTTTAATGTTTTATTATAGGAGGTATTTTGTAAAAAAACAAACATAGAGGGTATTTTATTAATTTGTAAATCCTACATCGTAATACCCGCCCAATTCAACTTTTTTTTAACTTTTTTCAAAAAAAAGATTTCCAAAAACACAAAATTGTGAACCAAACGGAGCCATAATTTTCTGTATGGTTTCTAGTGATATAGCGTCGATAATTTGTTTTTTTTTTTTTTTAATTGAATAATTTTCCATTTATTAAAATTGATATGAAAAATCCTAAGTTACAAGACTGGTGGAAATTCCACCAATAAAAGGTTAATTTCATGGAAGGGCAGTTTGCTATTTTTAGTAGGTTAATATCAGCCATTAGTTTGTACTAGTATTATTATTGTCCTAAAAGTTGTCCAAAAATATCTTCGACAATGTGAAATATTTCATCAATATTAAGGATAACCTTTTATACATATGAATTGCCAAAATAATGTTGTAGAGACAATAAAATCTGCTTATATATATATATATATATATATATATATATATATATATATATATACATTTGAAGTCCCAAAATAAAGTTTTAGTGACAATAAGGCTAACTTGAAGTCTGACATCAAACAATATCTATGTAATTGTATTAAGCCGATTTATGATGACTTAATGACTATATCATGACAATGCATGGTTGACTTGCAACGCCCAATGATTAATCTAAAACAACAAAGGTTCAAAATAAAGACGAATTTGAGTTTAGTTTTTGAACCTTTGATTCCAAGGGCAGAGCATAACAGAGGCTAAGCCGTGTTGTAACCTTGCTCGAATTTTTTGAAAATTTTTCAAAAAATTACAACAAATATACTTTAAAATTTTCCTAACTATGCCTTGGTTTGATTCCCTCAATTAAGTACACATGTTTTTAGAGTGAAAAACACTATAAAATCATACAAATTTATATCTGTGTAAGTAGAAATACTTATATAATATCTACCGTATAATTGAATGGCACATGCATAAAGTTAACACAATATCCAATTATTTAGGACTTGAGATGTTACCTGGTATATTAATATGAATATGAATACGAAGACATTAATACTTATACACACACAAAATCTCTCAAGGATTGACTTTGATTTTGTATTTTATGAAAATCGCAACTATTTCACTAAGGTGTCCACTCGATAAATTGACGAATAAAAAAAATTGAGGGTTTTCAATGAGAGATCTAAAGATTACATCTTTCATATTGTTACGTACCCATTTTGATAATGGGTAAATGTTAATTAAATTGTATTTTTGGAGTTTTCTTATGGATTTATTGAGTTTATCTCAATAATTTAAATAAATTAGATTAGGATATAAATAATTTTTATTTTAGTTGAATAAGTCAGCCACGTTTTTAAGATTCTTTAGTTGGGGTTAAAAGTGTATTTTGGTTTGTTCAAATTGTTGAACTTTCTATTTAGAAGGGAAGTATGGTTGTAAGCTCCCATATATTTCCTAGATTTTTATTGGAATGAAGATGATGATTATTTGCATAAAATATTCTATTTAAACTCTAGAGGTTTTTAGCTCCCTCAATTGAGCAAGAATTGTTTTCTTCTCTATTTAGTATCAAAATAGGTTGAGGAAATAAAACTTCTTCAAGCATGTATGTAACAAGTGGTATCAGAGTCAGGGCATGGACCACTGAATTCAGAAACTTGAGCAATCGGTGAAAGCTTTAGCAGCGGATCAACAAAAGTTTATGAACGAAATCCAAATTTTGTTCAGCAAACTCATTGATAAGATTGATCAATTAATAGGTCACTCTTTTGAGGAGAATAGAGAAGCCAAGTGCCTCATTCAAACCCATGCAATCATTGTTAAAAATTGCCCCATTCAAGCAACTATAGTCCAATCATCTTTCGCTCAAGCTACTGTAGTCCAATCTTCTTCCTCTGAAGTCAACGTCTTCCAATCTTCTTTTGCCCAAGCCACCGCAGTCTAATCTTCCTCTCAACAACTAATTTTTCCAGCAACTCATATTAAGTTGTGGTTGTCTTTTGCCTGAAGTTATCTGTTTTACCAAAACAAAATCCATGAGGACAAGATTGTTTCAAGAGGAAAGGAATGTTACGTACCCATTTTGATAATGGATAAATGTTAATTAAATTGTATTTTAGGAGTTTCCTTATGGATTTATTTGTTAATTAATATTGAGTTTATCTCAATAATTTAAATAAATTAGATTAGGATATAGATAAGTTTTATTTTTAGTTGAATAAGTCAACCACGTATTTAGGATTCTTTAGTTGGGGTTGAACGTGTATTTTGGTTTGTTTAAATTGTTGAAGGTCTTTTGCTATTTAGTAGGAAAGTATGGTTGTAAGCTCCCATATATTTCCTAGATTTCTATTGGAATGAAAATGATGATTATTTGCATAAAATGTTCTATTTGAACTCTGGAGGTTTCTAGCTCTCTCAATTGAGCAAAAATTGTTTTCTTCTCTATTTAATATCACAATAGGTCGAGGAAAGAAAACTTCTTCAAGCACATCTGTAACAAGTGATATCAGAGCTAGGGCATGGACCATCGAATTCAAAAACTTAAGCAATCGGTGAAAGCTTTAGTAGTGGATCAACAAAAGTTTATGAACGAAATCCAAATTTTGTTCAAAAAACTCATTGATAAGATTAATCAATTATTAGGTCACTCTTTTGAGGAGAATAGAGAAGTAAAGTGTCCCATTCAAACCCTTGCAGTCATTGTTAAAAATTGCCCCATTCAAGCAACTATTCAATCTTCTTCATCTCAAGCCAACATCTTCCAATCTTCTTCTGCCTAAGCCACCATAGTCCAATCTTCCTCTCAACAAGCCATTGCAATCCAAACTTATAAAGCCACTACAATATAGGAAAGTATATGGAAATTGTTTGAACTAATTTTTCCAACAACTCATATTAAGTTGTGGTTGTCTTTTGCCCGAAGTTATCTGTTTTACCAAAACAAAATCCTTAAGGACAAGGATTGTTTCAAGAGGAGAGGAATGTTACGTATCCATTTTGATAATGGGTAAATGTTAATTAAATTGTATTTTAGGAGTTTTCTTATAGATTTATTGGTTAATTAACATTGAGTTTATCTCAATGATTTAAATAAATTAGATTAGGATATATATAAGTTTTATTTTAGTTGAATAAGCCAGGCCAGCCACGTATTTAGGATTCTTTAGTTGGGGTTGAACGTGTTTTTCTATTTAATAAGAAAGTATGGTTGTAAACTCCCATATATTTCCTAAACTTCTATTAATGAAGATGATGATTATTTGCATAAAATGTTTTCTTTGAACTTTAGAGGCTTCTAGCTTCCTCAATTGAGCAAGAATTGTTTTCTTCTCTATTTAATATCAAAACAGGTTGAGGAAAAAAAACTTCTTCAAGCACGTCTGTAACACACACACACACACACACACACACACATATATATATATATGTAAGTTTGATAATATATAATCTTGAGTTTAACAAATTATACATGATTATATGTGACTTGCAATGTGTTATATATATATATATATATATATATATATATATATATATATATATATATATATATATATATATATATATAATAATAATAATAATAATAATAATAATAATAATAATAATAATAATAATTCTCTAGTTAGGACATCCTGACATAAATTTATTGAGATCATGCATATACACTATTAGATTTGGATTGTAACATATCATTTTAGTCTTATGTAATGAATCCAATGGTAAATATATATGATCTTGACAAAATTTAGATCAAAACATCTTGACTAGAGAATGACTCCATATATATTATAACTTATAATTAGATTACAATAAGTTGGTGTTCCACATTCTTTGTTTGTATTCATTGTTACTAGTTAGTTCTTCAAATGTTATCTACTAATAGTATAGAAAACCTAAACTTTTATATCCAACATGAAATATAAACCTCATAGATAAACTATCAATGCCATTATAAAAAGAAATTTTTATTTTTCCAATAATAGTGCCCCCAAAGGCTTGAGGAATTGCACATAGAACTTACTCATACGTAAGATATATATACAACTTTTTTTATTACGTCTTTTTTCTTTTTGGGTTTATTTCATTTATCTTTTATAAAATCGCTTATATAAATATATCTACTTTATACTTTTTAATAACAACAGATAAGTTTTATATTAAAAATCTTATATAGGTTGAATGAAATAAAACATTTTTATTTTTCATATATATATATAAAGCTTTTGATGTTTATACATTTATAGACTATAATGATCATATATAGACTATCATCTAATTAACTTTAAATGGCACATAATAAAACACTATTTAACTAACACCTAAAATTAGAGTTGTCAAGTGAACATGACAACCTCAATTGGGTCTTTGAATTTATCTAGACATCGCAAACCAAAACTCTAGAAATTCTAGATTTTTGTATACAAATAATGTATATTAGGACTCTTGAATGTATTGTTCAAGAGGTTTTGAGCTTGATTCGTCTCAATCGTAAATAGAGATGACCACTGGAGGCTTACTTAATTGTTAATTTCAAGGTCCAGGGGTATAGTTGAGGTGTAGCAAGCTAATGTGGACACCCATGTTCATTTAAAAAAAAAAAAAAAAGAAGAATGTACTCATGAGATGAATAATTTGGATAATAAATTTAAAAAAAAAAAAAATTGAAATTTTGAATAAAAAAACTCAGTTGACAGATAATATGCCGGAGTTTTTTCAATAAGCCCTGTGTGTTTGGCCTTTTTTTGTGAGTGTCCGCAGGTTTTGGAAATGCAATTCCAGCCCTTGTGTGTTTGGCTTTTTTTTTTTTTTAGTGAGTACTTGTTGATTTTGAAAATAACATTAATTCAACCTTTAAATTTGTCAACAATTTTATCAATTTAACCTCCAAAAAATATATTAATCTCTTAGCGTTAATGATAGATTTTAGATGTTAAATTAATTAAATTTGGGTGAATAATAAAAACGTAAGTTTCTTACAAATTTAAACACAATAACTTAATGGTATGTAAAAAAAATAGGAGTCAAGAGTACATTTAACCATCGAGTAATACATTTATACCACTCTTTCACACCATTTTCATTACATCATAATGTGATATATATCACAATTACACAAATTCTATTATAATATTAAAAATTAAAAATAATTAAAAATTTATATGGTTGTGGCATATGCCACATCATGATGTAATGAATATGGTATAAAAGAGTGGTGTAAACATAGTGTTACTCTTAACCATCATATGTTTAATAAAAGAAACTAAACATATAGGGGTTAAGGATGCATTTTTGAAACCAATTGATACTCACTAAAGCAAAAGGCTAAACACATAGGTTTAGTATAAGAAAAAAAAACCTAATATATCAAATAATTTATGGATATTTTGAGAATTTTTAATGAATAAATTTTCTTTATTAAAAAGAAATTATATATAACATAAACTAGTGTGACCTGTTAACCCCAATCCGAACCCGAATCCAGATCCAGAGCGAGACAACTGAACAAAGAGGTGGGCACTGGGCAGGAACTGAATTTCACGGAAGTTGGTTTGGGATGCAACGTCATGTGGTGCGTGAGCTTACCTGAAAAATAATAATAAAAAAACTGAGTAGATAATTAAATTAGAAATTTAATAGGACGAGATTGCCCTTGAAACTACAAACGATAGACTTGGGTACACAAATCAAGAGAGTCACTGTCAGCGGGGTGGGCAAACCGTGTTGCGTTAATTGATTTGGTCTCTGATTCTTTTGTTTTTTTTATTCAGGGATATTTTGGGTAGAAGATAATTTTATTTTACTCTTTTACCGATTATTAAAATAATCAAAATTATTAAAAAAAAAGGACGTTACAGGGGTCACTGTTTTTAAGATTGGTGAACTCAGAACTGTCCAATAGGTGTCGAGGGTTAAGTGAGGTACGTGGCAATATTTAAGGTAATTCACATGATGATCCTTTAGGTTTTGAGAAGTTTCTTTCAAGTCTATGAATTTCTCAAAAATTTTGTAATGCTAGAAGCACTCTTCAGTGCCATTTGGACAAGATTCTAGTGTGGGCTTGAACGATGCACGAGGAGGATTTGAGCATCTATGTCTATAGGTTGTGTTTGTTTCCCTATTCAAACCCTATCATATCTTATTATTCTTTCCAAAAAAATAAAAAATACATTTATTTTAATATTTTCAAAATTCAACCCTATTATATTCTATTCAAAACATTAAAAATTATTTTCCTCAACAAAAGTTTTAAAAATTAACAAAAACACCCTCACCTTTCTCAATAAAAGTTTTAAAATTAACAAAAACACTCACACCCATCCACCCAAGCCACTATCACCAACCAACAGCCATTGCCATCAGACGCCGATGCTGGAACGATGCATGACCGATCGAATCTGGCTGGTCATGCGTCGATCTGTCTGTTTCTAACCAGATCTACCATGGATCTGGCCGAAAATGGCCAAACGACAGCCAAGATATGACCATCATCAATAGCTAGATCTGACTATAGATCTTACGGTTTTCGACCAGACCCATGGTGGATCTGGCTGGAAAAGGTCAGATTGGTAAGATCCAGTCGGTTATGCGCCATTCCGATGACTTCCAGCTACTATCTGACGGTGATGGCTGGTTGTCGACAATTATTGGGTGGGTGGGGGTATTTTTGTTAATTTATAAACTTTTATTGTAGGGAGTGTTTAGCTAAATTAACAAATATAAGGGGTTAAAATAATCTAAATGTTTTCATAAAATGTTTTCAAAAAATTTATCAAACACATTTTTAAATTCAAATTCTATTATTGTAAAGACAACCCAACTAAACTCAACTTAACCTTTTTAAAAATACTATTTTAAATATTCAAACAAACATAGTAGTAGATATTTTCATATTATCGAGAAAATATCGAATGCTCAAAAATGTTTTCTAAAGTTTTAACATTTCTATGTATAACTAACAAACAAGACTTTCTATATATTTTATACTAACTACATGATTTAAAGTTGTCAATACACTTGTATTTTGTTCCTTAAATTAAAAAGACTACACAAGTATTGAAACTATGAGTTAATATGCTTTAAGATAACTTAAATGACTAATAATTTCAAAAGATTATAGTTGTTTGCTTGAAAATTTCCTTGAAATATTAGCAAATATTGTTTAGAAGTAGTGGGAGAGCTACGTTTAGGCCTAGGGTCTGTCCCGTCCATGGCCATCCCAGGTCCCACAAATCTTTTTAATTTTATGTTGAAAAGTTATCATTTTTGTCTCTATATAATTAAGTTTTTTCTCTTGGCCACCCTAATTTTCCAAAATTCACACTTTCGCCCCTATAAGTATCATTTATTAATTTTTGTCACCCTGTTATTCATTAAACATTACATTTTGGCCCCAAAAATAATTTTCCTGGCTCCGTTCCTGTTTAGAATTGTTTTGGTTTGACAAATAAAAGGAATAAATTTGAGAAATGAGTGGCAATGGGTTGAGTTATATATGTAAGGGTAATATTGTCATTTGTATTCGAGAAATTATATTATGAGAGGAATAATAGATTATATTATATTTCAACTTGGCTATAGACATTATGCTATTTATTATAAATCCCTTAAAATAACTTAAAAATATATATTTACCCTACTTTATCTGGCACACCCTTTTAAAAAATATAATTATAAACCCTATCCCAAAATACCCTGTTATTTATATTTTTAATTTTTTTATGCTTCTTGTTTTAAATATAATGTTCAGTGATGAAATCTATTCACATGTGTTTCTACTTCCAAGATGTAAGAATAATAATTAAAAAATTTGAATGTATTAAACTAACTTATAAATTTTAGAGAAGTGCAAAAGAAGAAAAATTAATAAAGCAACTTACAATTGCAAAACATAAACTCTTTCAATTGTATAAACTTTGTCTTCATTATTAGAAAATAGAATTAAGCTTTATTGAATTACGGTTTATAATTGCAAGAAGAAATGACATTTTTAGATACTTATAACTCTTTTATATCTTATTTAATAATTTATTTATGGGATAAAATTGTAATTAAAAATTTAATAATAAATTAGGTCTAAAGAGATAAAATATGAGCGGCTAATTGCACCACTCTTTCTATTATTTAAACCCGTTAATACAATGCGAAAAAATAATTAAAAACTTATCCTTTCTATTATTGAGGCAAAGGGTTGTTCAAGGCAAGCACAGCAATACAATGAACAAAAATGAAGAAGGGCTTATCCTTTGTGTCCTTTTAAGCCCCTTTCACATTTATCAATAAAGCACAGTTGGATCTTCAAAAACTCCATGGTTTCATTTGGTTCGCTTTTTAGAATACTATTATTAATATTCTCAAAAAAGTTAAATAGTAAAATGTCATTATTCTTAAAATATTATTCTATATTTTTTAATTTCTTTTAAGCCTCTTAAATTTGTTAATTTAAATAAACACCCCCAAATTTTTTTTTTAGAAAATGCAAAAACACTCCGACCACCCTCCGACAGTGGTGGCCAACTGTCCGTATTTAATGGATGGATTGGAAGGTGTTTTTGTTAACTTTTAATATTTTATTATAGGGGTGTTTAGTAAATAAACAAACATAGGAGATATTTTTGTTAATTTTCAAATCCTATATCGTAATACCCATCAGATTTAACTTTTTTCAGAAGATTATTTTAAAAACTATCAGAATAATGAACCAAACAGAGCCCATGCTTTTCTCGTTTCTTGATGTTATTTGCCGATTTATGCTACCAACTTTCCACAATCTTTTGTGTCCTTTAAAATCATTAAAAAAAAAAAAAATTTAATATTATTTAAATTTAACTAATATTATGAAAAAAAAAATAATTGGGCTTAAGTTGAGCTTTTAGACCTAGTGGAAGATTCGAACTTGATGGGTATACCGTGAGCTTTTGCCATGGTGGTCAAGGAGATTTATTTCATTTATTGAGTTATTGGGTTCAAACCTTGAGACCACCTATCACAATGATATTGTGACTTACCTAGTCTTTTAAGCTAATAGAGTGTTTAATAGATTCTGAAGATTAGTTGAGGTACGTATAAACAGGTTCGAACACTTCAATTGACAAAAAAAAAAAAATCTTATCATTATACCTATGTCTAACTAGATCAGAAAATGTGTATAATAAAGTTTTTTTTTTTTCAAATAATATTTTTAGATTGAAAAGGACAAAAATGTGTTTGTTAAATATAACAATTTATATATTTATTAATTAACAAATTGAGCTCTTGTACTGATATTGCAATTTCTTTCCCACAATTATTATTATCAAATTTTCTTTTCCAAATTTAAAATGAATTATTTATAAATACAAACAAAAGTATTTAAAGGTGGTGGGGGTCACAGTTTTTATGACGGGTCTCGTGGCGGAAAGTCGAAAAAGACAGCGGGGTGGCGCGAGCGTGATGGCACTTTAAAAGGATAATTTCGTCTTCTTGTTGATATTTATTAATATTTATTTGTACTAAACGTCACAAGGTTACATACTTTCGGCAATTAAAACGACACTTCGTTTGACCTTTTAAATGGGGCAAAGTCGCAAAGAGGAGATAAAGTTACTTTTCCATTTAATCTGAAAAAAAAAAAAAAAGTTATTTTTTTGTCTATATTTTTTTATTACTCTTAGTTATCATAATAATAATAAAGAAAAAAAATTAAAACGAAGTTTAAAATAATATATTATTGAATTATTGAAGTAAGACAAATTTGTGTTAGTTAATTTTATTATTTTGAGTGGTAATTATTATTTTATTTTAATTATGAATTTAATCTAAATTTTATTTGGGTTTATTTAGGTTATTTTTAGTGATATTATGAGTTGTCAATCGTAAAAAAACTATTATTAGGTTAACAGTTTTCTATGATTTATCAATAAATTATTCCAACAACCAACGACTCCCATTTAATTTGTCTCTTAGAACTTAGAAAAATTAATTGGCATATAGTTATTTAATTATTTATGCATATGGTTTGCTTTGGGATAAAATCTAACAAATCAGATAAAAATAAATTGTTTTTCAACCTTCAATAATTATGTTTATGAATAGTGTTATTACCTTATTGTTAACATGTAGCAAATTATTTTATGTTAATATAGTTTTCAACGTTGTAAGTGTGGTGTGGTGAAATATAAATGTTATGGTTCAATATTACAAAATAAATATGTTACTCATGAGTCATGAATAAATATTGTATGATCTCGGCAACACATTATTATTTCCATTAAATTTCAAAAAAAAAAAAAAAAATTTGAATGCTAGAATTTGGGATTTCATGAGGTGTATTTGAACAACAATTTTGCTTCTGATAAGGAATTAATAAATCAGATTAATTAATTTGACAAGAAGAAGTAAAAAAATCTCTAAAAAGTACATATTCTGAGCCTTCATAGGCTGCAAACGGCTCAATATATTGTTGGCCCATCCTAATTTTTCAGAGAACAAGCATGTGTAAATAAAAATATGCATGCTTTGGCTCTAATATAAAGTGTATCAACGAGGTCAATTAAAGAATAGGGTAAGTTAAGCATGAATAAATACTTAAACATGCCAATAAATTAATGGCTCTAATATAAAGTGCTTCATCGACACAATCCCAATATCATTTTAGATTCACAGAGATGTGTCACATTAGCATATCAAGTACATAAAAGTTTATTGTCTATTTATACGTACGTCAATATATTATTTAAGAAATCGTTTGATTTTGTGTCAATTATCTCGTTTCTTTTGATAACAAGAATGATATTTTTACTAAGACTCTAATAGTAAAATGACCCAGATTAAACATCAATATACACCCAAAAAAAAAAAAAAAAAAAGCATTGGGATGAAGTGAAGAGTGACATCTTCATTCCCTTTATCATTAATTATAGTTGTTAATTACATAAGTAAACCACAGCCATGGCGTTTACAGTACGTAGTAATAATATATATTGATTTTACAACAACACGAATTTAATTCAAACTGTTTCACACAAATCTTAGAGAATGAATATAAATTCGTCGCTGTTATTTTTAGCAATATTTTGCTGCAATTAACGAATTGAAAATGGCCAAGTAGATAATTCACAGTGCATTGTTCGTCTCTAAGCTCATAAGCTGAAGATTATCCATATGTCCACCTGACAATAATGAACAAACAGTCGCTGCGATATGCTTCGAACTCAGTCCTGCCTGTTCAATCTGATCCTTCTGTGATCCATGCTCGATGTACCGGTCAGGCAGCATCATCGGCCTCCACTGCACAAACAAAAAAAATACTTATTTTTAATTATTTGTTGTAAATGTATAAATAAATTTGGATTCTTTAACTACCAATCACAGGTTAACGTGGATTACCTTGACCTTTCCGTCCAGCAATCCATTCAAAGCCAAGAAATGGGAAACATGGGAACTGAATCCTCCAATGGAACCTTCTTCAACAGTGATGAGTATCTCATGCTCTTCGGTCAACTCTCTGATCAACTCGCCATCTAGCGGCTTGCAGAATCTGGCGTCGGCGACGGTTGCTGAGATTCCGAGCACTTTCAGGAGGTCTGCAGCAGCCAAGCAGTTTTGTACAATTGTTCCAAAACCCAAAATAGCCACATGACTTCCCTCCCTCAGGATTCTCCCCTTGCCAATCTCCAATGCTACTCCTTTGTTATTCGGAGGAATCACTGAACCAATGCCATTTCCTCTCGGGTACCTGAAGCAAGACGGCCGGTCATCGATGGCGGCTGCCGTGGCCACCATGTGCATCAGCTCAGTCTCATCCGAAGGAGCCATGACCACCATGTTTGGTAAACATGCCATGAAAGTAGTGTCAAAGGCACCCGAATGGGTTGGACCGTCTGCCCCCACTAGGCCCGCCCTGTCCATTGCGAATCTCACCGGCAGCTTTTGAAGGTCTACATCATGAACCACCTGGTCGTCAAATGTATCAAATACAGTCAGATTAAGTCAAAAATTTCTGCAGAAAACACTTTTTGCTAAGCTAAATGTTACTTCCAGAAGCTGATTTACGAAAACAAGCAAATTCAAATTCAAATTATGTATAAGAAAAAGGAAGAAATAGACACCAAATTTTTTGTCACATAGACAATCTTCTCCACGGACACGCATGTGAAAAATATGTTTACTATGAAGGAAAGAAAAAACCCAGAAAAATTGATATATATTACAACCTAATGAACCCATTTTTCCTAACATTTTTAATGTTTATACACAAAATATGATAAGCTTTTGTTAATATCAATCTTGCGATTAAATTAGTTTTGGATATAATCAGCCTAGGATCACTAGTAAATCTATAGATTAAAATCCCCAAAGAACAAATCTGCTACCACATTTATCTGATATGACATTTTTTTTTTTTTATTCGTATCTCTAATGCCACATTACAACACTAAATTTAGATTACCTGATCATAACCTCTTTGCATAAAGGAAGAATAGATAGTACAGAAAGGTTTAAGGCCTTCAGCCGCTAAACCAGCAGCAAAAGTAACAGCATGTTGCTCAGCTATCCCAACATCAAAACATCTCTCATGAAATTGCTTCTGAAATAAATTCAGCCCTGTGCCTCCTCCCATTGCTGCGTGAATCGCTACAATCTTATCATCCTCTCTAGCTTCCGCAATCAAGGACTCCGCAAAGTATTGCGTGTACGAAAGCGTTTTCGATTTCACCTTCATCTGTTTCCCAGACCTCGGATCAAACTTAACAACACCTGAGAAAAAAATAAAACTCTATTAATATATAAGTCAAATTCTTGAGTGTAATTAAGATTGTTATTTGTTGAATATTTTACCGTGCATTTTATCTGCAGCAATCTCAGCTGGAGCATAGCCTTTGCCTTTCTCAGTTATAATATGAATGAGAGTAGGTCCTGTGGCTTGAGGCAAATCCTTAACTTGCTTTAAAATAAACACAAGGTCCTCCACATTATGTCCGTCAACGGGACCAATATAGTTTATTCCTAGTTCTTCAAAGAGGCAAGCTGAACCACCTGAAATCGCTCTAGAGTCGCCATTGATTTGTGCTCCGTTTTTGAGCTTTGACTGCCACAAAGGCCAATAATTTTATTAGTTATTAAATAATTAGTTTTTTTTTTTCCTTTACAAGGAAATATGAAAACGAGTCAGATATACCTTGGTAGCTTGACATGGTTGGACGAAATCTGAACTGGATTGTAGCCTGGTTAAGGCTTTACTGAGAGCCCCAACGGGCGGAGCAGGGCCGTCGACGGTGGCGGTAGGCAAAGAGACTTGGCCGTTATCGTTCAAGATAATAATAAGATTTGTGTTGAGAAAACCTGCATTGTTTAATGCCTCGTATGCCATTCCCGCTGTCATGGCACCATCTCCAATCACTGATATTACATGGTTGTTCTTCCCTAACATGTCTCTGCCGACTGCCATCCCTGAAGAAAAAAGAAAGAAGAGAAATATATAAAGAATTATCATTGTCTCGTGTAATTATTTTATCTAACGTTTTTCTCATTTAATTATCAACTTCCTACTTATTTCTTCTCCTGCATACGTGCTAAAAAGACAAAAAGCACAGAAAAGAAAGTTATTTTTTAATATATATTAAATTAATTTAGAAACATTATAAAGCGATATCTCACATGAAGAATTGAAGATTCAATAAAATTATCAGAAACCTGGTTTCTATCTCCTTTCCAAATTATGTGGACTCCCCTGTTTTTGGACCAAAATTTTTGCTTATTAAGTATTTTCTCAAGTTTGGTATAGTCACAAAATAAAAATAGGAAGTTAATTTCTATTCAGCTTTAATGACCTTTTATATATGGAATGTTTTGACAAAAATCTGTCGAAATTCAAGGAATGTTTTTAATTAATGAGTCCAAATTTGTCTGTACCTAAGCCAGCCGAAATGCTAGTAGAACTGTGGCCAGCTCCAAAGGCGTCATGAATACTTTCATCTCTCTTGGGAAAACCTGCGAGCCCACACGTTTGTCTAATGGTATGCATTTTTGATCTCCTCCCAGTTAAAATCTTATGTGGGTATGCCTGAAAATTTTGAAATTATTTCTAATTCCAATTAGCAAACTTAATTAATCATCTCAATGAACAACAACCACAAGATATAATTTCTTAAACTAATTATTTGGTCACCTGATGCCCAACATCCCAAATGATTTTATCGTCCGGACAGTTGAATACATGGTGCAGCGCCACTGTGAGCTCAGTGACTCCCAGGCTTGAACTCAGATGCCCGCCGGTTTTCGACACTGTATATACTATCTCTTCTCGTAGTTCTGCAGCCAAACTCTCGAGCTCCTGTAGTTTTCAACAACATCAGGCTCGAAATCTGTCAGAAAACTGGCTCTGGTACCATGTTAGAAAAGTAAGTTTGACTTGCAGTTATACCTCGAGGGAAAGATTTTTCATGTGAACAGGAGAGTAAATGTTATCGAGAATAGGAGTGGATGGCTTTTCTCCGGAGAAATTGGGTAACTTTTTAAACTGTCCATTGATCTTTGTTCTCTGAGCGGTCGCCTTCACGGTGGTCTCACTTGTGCTATGGTTGTCGAAAGCAGCTCGTACTCTGTTGAACTGAAAACGAAATTACAGACGAAAGAAAGAGAGAAAGAGAAAGTGAGAACTTGGTTTGTAAAGTAAAAAAACAGAGAATCTGCGATCATAATTTCAAACAATCTCATGATTTCAGAGTTGGAAAAAAATCTGCGTCATTACGGCTATAAATAGCGAAAGTCTGTTTATATAACATTACTATTATTTCGAGAGTTGAAAGAGACAAATAAAAAAAACTAAGAGAGACCTTGTGATCAGAATTGCTGGTTAAACAGAGAAGGTTTGAAGAAGAATGAGCGAGTTGAGAATGGAGGGAAAAGAGGAAACTTGTTTGAAGCAAACTAGTAGCCATTCTTCCTCTTCTTCTTCAATTTCCAAGTGAAATGTATTGAGAACAAGAAGATATTGAGACAGTCTTGGACAATATCTGAAGGTAGAGATGAAGACTGCAAGGCTATTTATAGCAATGTGAAGGAGACAAGTAGAGAATTTCGGAAAGAAAAACATGTTGCATGAGGGCATGGGTCAATTTAAAGGGAATAATAAATTATCAAATTTTAATAACTCAATAATTCAATGTTATTTAATAGATGAAATGAATGTAATAAGAAATTATTTATTATATATGCAGATTCACTTTGGATTTGTTGACACAAATTCAAGATGACATTCATGGAAATGTCCTATATTATGGTAGAGAGTTTGGAAACAAAATAGATAAATTAAAATTTAGGATATGTTTTAAATTTTCCATATATTGTACAGAAATATTATTCCTGGCATAAAATGGATGTTCAAATCTAAAGGGGTGCTCATTTTTTAAGCTGTCATTCTTTATTTTTTCTCTATTTAATTACCGAGTTTACTCAAAAAAAAAAAAAAAAAAGGAAAGAAAAAAAGGTCTATGACAATATGTCCAAAACAATGTCATGATCTATAAATTCATTTTTGAATTTAGTAAGATACGAAATTCATGAATTGGCTTGTCGGATCGATATTGACCAAATTTGTTATAGAAAAGAAAAAAAAAAAAACACCGTGACATAACTCTTTAATTGACACATATTCATGCACATTTATTGAGGTTATATATATAGTGTGATCCTATGCATAATTCGATTAAAAAAAAAAAATTATGTCAAATTATCTTAAATTTGATTGTCAAATGAACTATGATCTATGATCGGTACTTCTAAAATGATATTATATCAATTAGAATGCAAAATTTGAGATGATTAAAGATATATAAAAATACTAAAAAATCATTTTAAGTAACAAAGAAAATGGTTTGGGAAGGATGCTAAAGTGTTCACTATTTATATTTTTGGATTAGTGATTAGGCTTAAATCAAACATGAAAGAGTGACAACATGGCTTATATTGTGTGTAACACTCTTCATTCTTTCACTAAGGCCGATTCTTGCTTTCTATAACCAGGGGCGGACCCAACAATAAAATTTAGGGGGATCAAAGGGTAAAGTAACAATTAACATAAATATAAATAAAAATAAACACAAATATTTGTATTAATAAAATTCTCATTAACTAATATATTTATAATTGTCTTCGATGAGATTTCATCTTTAGAAAATATTGTATAATGACTTCATTATCAATATTATTAAATACATTCTTTTCTATATATACAACTAAACTATCATTCAACCATTAATCACTCATTCTATTTCGCAAACGATTCTTCACAACATTCATTGCTGAAAATGCTCTTTCTACACTAGAAATGACAGCCAGTAAAATCAATGTTAATTTTATCAATATATAAACTAATAGAAACACTCTATCCTTCTTAGTTTTAACCATTACTCTTGCAAGATCTCCAATCCCATTTAATTTCATAAATTTGACATTAGAGCGTACATCCAAAATGTAAATATCACATTGAGAATCAAGCGCTATAAGTTCTAAGTTAAAAAAATCTTCTAGATAAAGTTAAGCAAGGCGCATCCATTTTTGCTTATCAAAAGCAACAAAATTTTCATTTGGACATAAGCATGCCAAATAAATAAGCAATTCAATGTTTACCTCATTAAAATGATTATTCAACTCTTAAAGTTGCATATATAGGACACTAAAATACTTCAATACGGTAATGATGCACGTTTGTGATACCTTTAGTCTTCCGTTGTGATCGCCCTTGAATAAAAAATTTGTCATCCATATTTGGAATATCAATGTCATGTTTGACACAAAAAGAACAAATTTTGCTAAGTAAATTCTCCCATCCACTCTCCCTCATCAATTGTAAAGATTGCTTACACGCTTCAACTAAATTCATAGCATTTACAATATCTTGATCTTTTTTTTGTAGTGCTTGAAAAAGTTCATTTGTAAAGTTAAGTAAATCTTTTATTATAAATAGACTAAACACAAAATTAAATGATTGCATAAATTTTAATATATTATTAGAGAAAAATAGGGATTGGAGAGATGGAGCGGGGCACGTTGAACCAAAGAAAAAGTTGGGATTGGGGAAAAAATAGGGAAAGATATTATTAGAGAAAGTCAAAATTTTTAATTAATTTAATTTACTGTAATTTTGTAATTTAGTTTTTTTATGAGGCAAAATTGAAAAAAAAAAATTTAAAAATAAAACTCAAGTGGGTCACTTGACCCCATGTGGGTCCGCCCTTGTCTATAGCTAGATTTTTTTTTTTGTTAAATTTGAATTTGAACTTTCTCTAGAGTTAATTTTTGCAAGAAAGAACTGATAAAAAGTTTATAGACTTTTTCTTTTTAGTTGCAGAATGGATTTTACGTTTGCATATAAAACTTTTGCGTATATATGTTTTAAAACTTGGACTACGAATTCCAATGCAAGACTTTCTTCCGCCGAGAGATTTTAACCATATTTTTATTAAATTAAATATGTAATTTGGTAGTTTCACTATTCTTAAAATATGTTGGAGTCTCACACCGACTAGACACCCTCAAGTCTACTGGTTTATAAGAGAGAGTAATCCTCTAATTCAATAAGACATTATTGGGTGAGAAGTCAAACCCACCTCAAATTCTATCATGGTATTAGAGTCCATGTTCAGTTGAGCTGAGTGCTTAACCAACGGTTGAGGAGTTAGAGCCGACAACTACCTCCAATAACAGGCATGACCCAACATATGGGTTTGACCGTGAGGAGGATTAATGGAGTCTCACACCGACTAGGCACGCTCAAGCCTACTGGTTTATAAGAGAGAATAATCCTCCCATTCAACAAGGTCATATTAGGTTTAGGTGAGGAGTTAGACTCACCTCAAATTCTGACTTGACCGTGAGGAGGAGTGTTGGAGTCCCACACCGACTAGGCACACTCAAGCTTGCGGGTTTATAAGAGAGGGTAATCATTTCATTCAACAAGACCTTATTAGGTAAGGAGTCAAACCCACCTTAAATTCTATCAAAATAATACTCAACAATAAAATTTTACGAGTGGCATAAATTAACGCATACGGTTCAAGATTTTAGGTGATCTTAAAAAAGGAAAAAGTTGATATCTCAAGTAGAAAATGACGTATATAGAAAGGTAAAATCACAGTGATTGGATGTATAGATGGAGAGATATGGTAATTAGAACATCTAAAAAAGAAGAAGATGATTTCATCCTTTGGTTTGATTAAAAAGATCATATTAAACTTGCTTTTAATGCCTTCGATAGTCAAATATTAATGAAATATTCAAATTTCAGTATCGTATAAAATTGTAACGCGTACAAATTGATGTATTAATTTGAATTTGTTTGCCGACAAGAAAAATGAGAAACACATTTTGGTAATAATTCATAAGAACATGCTTTTCTTAAAGGGCTGCTGCCTGCTGGGAGTGATTTTCCGACTTGTGAATAGTGCTGACTTTAGGTTCTCCTGGCTGCCTGCTGTTGTGATGTTGATAGTCTTTTGTTGCTCGTTAGTAGGGCTCTCGTGCCTTGGGTTTGCAAGCCGTTGTGGTCAAGAGCTGTTTGTCCCTCTTGTCCTGCTTGTGTAGTTCCTCCTTGGGTCTGTCCATGGGGTGTTTTTGGTGAGGGTAGTCAGAAATTTATGTAAAATTAATAGTTGGAACTCAAAACTACTATCTCACCTAGTTTTAGGTGTTCCAAAGACAAAATTGAAGCGAAATTTCTCGAATAAATAATGGGAAAATTTGCATTTTAATTTCTTGCTTATAAGATTGCTAGCCTAAATTTTAAAAAAATTCAGGATGTCAATATAAAAGAATGACTAAATAAATATTCGAACCTATTGATGATAAATTTTAGTTATTTTGGGTGTGTTTATTTTATTATTTTGAGTAGTATTTTTGAAATATTATTGGTAGGTAGAATTGGGTGATTATTACGAGGTAGAATTTAAAATTAACAAAAAAAACCTCATAGGTTTGCTAATTTACTTAACACCCCAATATATAATTTTTTTTGTAAAATGATAAAAACACCCCCACCACACACAGTTGCTAAGTTCCAACCACCACCGTCGGAATATGGCGTTACGGCACACGACCAGCTAGATTTGGTCTGTCATGCTCCGAGATGGCTTTTTCCAACCAGATTCATCGTGGATTGGTAGGAAAATGCCAAATCTACGGCCAGATCTGACCGTGTTTGGTCGTCAACGATGGCTATTTCTTGGCCATCGTTGAAGACTAGCTACGGCCAAAGATCTGGCCTTTTCTGGCCAGGTCCACGGTGGATCTGGCCGGTAAATGATAGATCGGCGTACTACCGGCCAGATCCAGCCGGTAGTGCGCCATTATACCAGATTCCGACCACCTTCCAGCAGTTGTGGCCGAAATCTGGCAAATGTGGGTGGATGGGGGTGTTTTTATCAATTTCTAAACTTTTTTTGGGGGGTGTTTAGTTAAATTAATAAACTTAGGGGGTTTAAAAATAGTTGAATAAAATATAATAGTATTTTCAGAATAGAGAAACAAATGTGTATTTTGGAAATAGTATTAATAGGATAGGGAAAAATAATTCTCTTTTCTTTTGTCCGAGATAGGAACATTATTTAGTAAATATTAATTTTGGCGCGTACGTGCACACACACACATATATATTCTCTAATCATAATTGTTCTGATATGATTATTTTAGGATCATACTTGAATATTGTTAGATTTATTCATTAGGCGGAGATGATATTTTACATGTAACGATCAAATGGTGATTAAGCATAGTAATCACATAATTATATATGTTATGAAAGATTTTTTTGGTTTGGTTTACTAGAAAATATTTATCAACTTGTATCCTCGTGTATGAGGGCGTTAGGCGTTAATTTCAAAACTTGAAGAACTTTTATTTTAAGAGAATTTTATGACCATAATAATAATTGTTGGGTTGATATAGTTGTGTTCTCAAGTTCTAATTTATATGATTGTCCTTTTTCTTTTATTTGACTTCTTGCATTTACATTTTTTTTCTATAATTTTTCTAATAACAACATTTTAATAAGATTTGTGCTTCTAATGGTAAAACTGTGATGCCCTCAGCCTCGTATAGACTTTTGCTTTGGGTGGGGGGAGATCGTTAAATTTACTGTAATGAAAACACATTAACATTGTGTATTTTAGATTGTCATTAATTAAGTTAAATGAAATAAGAACAAAGGAGAAAAACAAAAAAAGCAAAGGAGAACATTAAATTTACATGTGTCTGTCTCACTTTAATTTAGCTAAAAAAATATCTTCTAATTGAGTTTGGTTTTGAATTTGATTTACCAGAAGAAGAACATGCAATTAAATTCATATTCTTTCCTTTTTAATGGTTTTGTTGATTTATGAAATAAATGTCATTGTTTGCATGTGAGTTAGCTGAAATAAGTAATGCTAATTAGTTCAAAAGAATTGATTTTTTAATTTTTTTTAATATTACAAAATACATTTCTTTTGGTTATGAAATTGGAGACTGTATAAAATCAATGTTTTGATATAGTTGTTAGAAAATATAATATTTATTTTATAAATCACTTTTATAAGAGAATACAGAATTAATATTTGCTCTCAATGTGTACATTTATATATATAACCATTTCAATTTTATAAGTATATAATGATGAAGTAGAAAGAAACATGTGAAAACAAAGTATAACGTTATTGAAGTTGAAGATGTGCTCCACAATGCTTTAAAGTGTAAAAATTAATTGATGATTGAATCCGAAATCAATATTATTCTCAACAAAATCGTTTCCAATGAAATTATAGAAGGAAAAAAAAAAAAAAAAAAATTTACAGGTACCCAAAAAAAATAAAAATTATTGCAATAAAACTTAGCTTTTCTTCATTAAAAGAAGAAAAATTACGTCTCCATTAAGTAAAAATATTATTTTCTTTAAGGGAGTATTTAAATATCTTTTAGGGACATAGAAATTTGTCACTTAATATTATTTTATCATTAAAATAATTAAATTAATTTTTGTATGCTCAATAAAAATTCAAAATACATTTAATTCGCATAGAGTGAATATTGAAATTATCTCCCGGCGGCAAAATGATTTAATTAAACTAAAATTTTCTTATACTAGAGCAACCAAAAAGTTTGATTTTGAATTTGACATCACGGCATGTTTGAAATTAAATTCACATTCTTTCCTTTTTAATGGTTTACATATGACTTAGCTTATTTAAGTAATGCCAACTGCATGTTTGAAAAGAATTGTTTTTTTTCCTTTTCAGAAGAATAATATTTTTTTTTGTCTTATATTAGTAAAGAGTTTTCTATTGGTTATGAAATTGGAGACAATATATAAAATAAAATATAATATTGTTGGTTGCAAAGGCTGCAGCATCAATTCATATATAGGTGTTATGAAAATATTTTACATAATTTGTTAGATGTTTAATTATAAAATCAATGTTTTAATATGGTTGTTAGGAAATATAATATTTATTTTGCAAATGGGTACATTTATATTTATATATATATATATATATATAATACTAGCAATGCAAATAATGTCCTACAAACACACCATCACTATGGTTATGCAATGAAAGTATGAATATAATCTACAACATTTTTTTAAATTAAAACAATGGTGTGAAGATGGTAAGAAAATCAATTTATTGGTGGTTGTTTGTTTGTCCATAGATGGAAATCACTTATAAAAAATACTGTAGTCTAAAGAAGAAACTTCAAACACTTTTATAAAGCAATTATGGAGGAGTTTGAGAGTACCTACACTTCTAAAAAATCTAGTGTTTAAAATTGTTTCCTCTCAAAATGTATATAAATAACAATTGTAGTTTTATAAATATATCATGTTGTAAAAACAAAAATATTAACATTATTGAACTTGAAGATGTGCTCCACAATGCTTTGAAGTTTAGAATTCATGGATTATTGAATCCCAAATATATTATTCTCAACAAGATCGTTTCCAATGAGTAGAAAAAAAATGTTACTAGTGCCAAGTTTCAACGATCAAACAAAAACAAAAAATGTTAGTCAAACAATTAGCAGCAGTTAATCAGTTAGCAGAGTTAGCTTAAAAAGTTAGTGGAGTTAGTTACAAGTAGGGCAATTTAGTTAGTTTTGTAATATAGTTGCTGCAATATATAATGATGTAGAACAGTGATTGATGAGATAATAAATAGAAGCATTATTCTTTGCCAAATTCTATGGTCTCCATTTGTTAACATTAGGGGTGATCGGTTTTAGGTATCCTATATTTTTTGAAGGAACCGGAACTGGAACTGACGGTTCCTTGAAATTTGGAACCGGAACTGGAACCGTTCCTAGGTACCTAGAACTGGAACCGTTCCGGTTCTCCGCCTGGCACTTGTTAACAAAAAAAAAAAAAATTACAAATTATAAATTCAAAATTACAAACTCCATTACTTTATAAAGGTAGATTCTCAAAAGTCAAACCAACTTACTTTAAATGTTATGAAATATAAATATAAATGTATTCACATTACTTTTTCTACAAAAGTTTTTATTAACCCCCCTACTCTTTAATTTTATTTTATATTAGTCTCAGTTCTCGATTCCAGTTCCTAACTATAGAAACCAGAACCGCATAGTAACGGTTCAAAAAATTTGGAATCGGAACCTACCTGTTGATGGCCGATTCCGAGTAGGAACCAGAACCAAACCCCTGATACCCGGCGGTTTCGATTGCAATCAGTTGTTTTGAACACCCCTAATTAACATGGTATCAGAGCACCTTCCAAAGCTTTCGCTTTTCGATCAAATCAAGCTTTAAAATTTGTTTCGAACAATTCTGAGTTCAAAGCTTCTCTGAAATTTCGATTTATTACAATTTTTTTCTTCAATCTTTAGCAATGTCTTCTGTCATGGCGAACGCAACTGATTATAATTCCCCATTATACGTTCACCCTTCAGACACGCCAAGATCTGTTTTGGTTTTTGAATAACTTATTGGTAGTGAAAATTATGGGATTTGGTGTCGAGCGATGACAATATCATTGCAAGTAAAGAATAAATTAGGGTTTGTCGATGGAACTTGCGACAGACCTCCACTCAATTCTTCTCTAATTACACAGTGGGAAAGATGCAATTCAATTTATTGTAATAAAACTTGTATGTTCTCCATTAAAAGAAGAAACATTTCTTCATTAAATAAAAATATAGGATAAATAAGGATTTAAGTTTTTTTTTCTTTAAGGGAGTATTTAAATATCTTCTAGGACATAGAAATTTGTCACTAAAAATTATTTTATTATTAAAAATAATTAAATCAATTTCGTATGCTCAATAAAAATTCAAAATAGTTTAATTTGAATAGAGTGAATATTTGAAAATATACAATGATTTTATCGCTGCTGAAGACATATGAATGCTTTTTTATTTTTCTAAAGATATATAAATGTTTTTTAGCAAAAAAACATTTCTGTTTTCATTATAAAAATATTGAAAAAAGTGATGCTATTTAAATCCTACCATTTATTTATTTGACATTTAGATCTCACATCCAAATATATCCCACTAATTTATTTATTTATTTTTACAATAGTACTTCTTAAAAAAAAAAGTTTAGAGCATGGTTAGTAAACTTTTGATAACAAACATTGTTATTGTCGCCAAAAGTTGCCATTAGCGATGAAAGATGAAACCTCACGTTGTTAAATGTTTACATTTAGCAGTAAAATAATTGTCAAATATCACCAAAAAGTAAAAAAATTATGATGTTGTTCCTAGCTATGAGCTAATAACGACAAAGAAATAGCATCATCTTACTGAAAGCACTTTAATTGTCATCTTTGAAATGAAATGTACAATAGAGAGTTTTCTTGAAAAAGAATTTTACTTATTATTCCTCTTTCATCGTTACAACCTATGTACAAGCTTAACTACTATAAGTACAACTTCTGTTGTTAACCAATCTTCACTAATCATAGTCATTGTTTTAAAAACCGGACCAGATCGGCTGGTCCAACCGGTTGGACCGGGACCCGGTCAAGTGTCCGGTTCGAGTCACCATCAAACCCGTAATTACACATTAACCCGCTTTAAACCGTTTGAAAACTAGATATAATGAGTGAACCGTCGGTCCAACCGAACCGGCAGAAAAACCGATCGAATGTGAAAAAGCCCTAACTCTACACAATCGCAATCGCAAGCCCGTTCTTTCTGAAATCTGAATTTGATTTTATCTCTGTTTCTCTGATTTCATCTCTATTTCTCAGATTTCTCAGCTTCTTCTCCTAAGCAAATTCCTCTTTGAAATCGCACTCAAATCGCAACCATTCACCAAATCGCAAGTTTGCAACTAAACTCTCTCAAATCGACACTGACGCGTTCCTCCCTCGTTGGAAATTGACGACGACAACTCCATTCCCTGTTGGAAATCGATGACGCGACGGCAGCTCCATTCCTGGACGACGACGATAGCAACCCCATTCCTGGACGATGATGGTTCCGTTCCTCGCTGGAAATCAACGGTGACAACTCCATTCGTCGACGACAGCTCCATTCTTCACAATCTAGGTAATAAACACGCCATTTACAAGTTCATCTTCAATAATGATTTCGTTTTTAATGCTTAAATGTGATTATTTTGTTTGCAATAATTTTTACTGTTAACCGGCAACAACAATTGAACCAGTTACACGCCATTCACATGTTCATCTCTAATACGTATTAGAATTTTGGAGAAACTCTGGTTCAACCATCTAGCAGGAGGAATGCTTGCTTGCTGAATTAAATGTTGATGAACTTTTTCTGCGTATTTGCATTTTGCTGAAGGTAGTTTGTTTCCAAAGAATGTTGGTGCTTAATGAAATAGAATCCCTTATATTTACTTTTTCTGTGGAATTAAATGTTGATGAACTTTTTCTACGTATTTGCATTTTGCTGAAGGTAGTTTGTTTCCAAAGAATGTTGGTGCTCAATGAAATAGAATCTCTTATATTTATTCTGTTATATCACTGGAATGCATGCATTTTTCTGCGTTTATTTTGCCAATATTAAACTAAATTTGATCCCAAAATGTGGAGGCTATTTTTCCTGTATCACCGGAGTCATGATGACAGCTAGTATACATATATATGGAGGCTATTTTTCGGGTGAATTCTGAATTGGGGTTTGTTAGTTTAAGATTTAAACATGGGGTCTAGTTAATAAATTCGACTGAACCAAAAGAAAAGTGATTATAATTTGCTGAAAATGTGTGATCCACCATTATCATTTTAAACAAATGATTGCATAAATAAACATCATGTTTTTGGTTAATGTGTTGACATCATCATGTTGTGTGATGACATCACCGGTCCAACCGGTTAGACCGTGACCTGAGCAGCAGAGCGGGTTGCCCTTCGGTCTGGTTTTTTAAAAAATGATCATAGTTACTAAATTCATTAACTATAGTTACACAGTTGGCTGCAACTAACATTCAACTAACTTGTAACTATACTAACTAAACTATAATAGACTGTAACCAATCTCAACTGAATAGTAACAGTAAACTAACTAAGCTCTAATAATCTTCTAAAAAATAAGTGTATATTTCTTTAAGAAAAAAACAATAATATCCAAAATAAATTTCAAGGTTTAAGATGTAGAAAACAATATGAATAATACTACATTTATAAATTTTTTATACAATTTTTTTCATACAAAGTGATGTGACAAAAGATGATTAGGTGATTTTAAATTAAAAATAAAATTTCACCCAATCATTTTTTTACTACATTAGTTTGTATAAAAAGTTTATAAGTATAATATTATTCAAACAAAATAGAGTTTTTTTTTTTTTTTTTTTTTAAATATATATATTTAGACCAAACTTCCCAAAAAAAATTACTAAAACTTAAATCTTATAATTTTCTATTGCAAGAAATTTAGTTAAAAAATTTCTTGTATTAGATAGCTTAATACAAAATTTTTAAAAAATAATTAAGATGTTTGTATCAAATAAATTATACCTTGTCAAGTCAAATTAATCCAAAGATGGGTCAATTATCACACCGATTGAGATAATAGATTTGCCCGTGTACTTGCATTTTTCTTATGAAAAGTTTTGAGATATTTATCAATTTTGTAATACCCGACCCAGGGATTAACCCAACCAAGGGATTGGGTCTTGGGTCGAACGGTTTAACCGGTCTGACCGGTGGGTCAGATTGGTGACATCAACATGACGTTAGCTTGTTCTTTGTTTACTTGTTGAATCCTCATAACAACATTGTAATGACTGCTTTATACTAGAATATTCATAAAACTATATCAAGTAGAATATATTTAGATTAGCAAAAGTAAATGGACCCAAAATTTTCTTTTATTACATATAAACATTCTTTATACAAAATAAAATATCATTTACAAAATGATATTAAAACGGCGGATAATGTAGCTGTTGCTCCTCGCTTGCCGGCACCCATCCAACTGCGTTCTCACCTAGATCCTGCAACCACAAAGAAAACAACGGGGTGAGCTCAAAATAATGCTCAGTAAGTAAATCCTCTACTCGACTGTCCCCGTAACTCTTTCTCTTAATTCTTTCCTTACTCTTTTCTACCACACAGTTTTCTTTACTTAACTTCTGATATATGTCACGGCCTCATCTTATTGGAGGCACGGCCGGGTGGAGTTCACACAGCACCAACCCACTCTTCGTGATGGTCGGGTGGAGATCACAAAGCACCTACCTGCTCTTAGTAACTACCGGGTGGAGATCACAAAGCACTAACCCATCGTTCATCACTATCGGGTGGAGATCACAAAGCACCAACCCGTTTTTCATATTTTCTCATTCTCCCTACTCTTAGAGTAGTTCATACACATAGTTCTCCACTCTTTCTCAAGCCAATTCTCAATGCACAATTAATCTTCTCCACTAATGCACTCATGAAATGCCAACATGCAATGTTGCAAGATTAAGGTTACTACTCATGATTCTCTTAGACATTTCATCAAACAACTAGTGTGCATACATAAACTCTATTTTATCTATGGTTCTATCCCTCTCTTGAACCATCCAAAATGGGAGGAAACTCCCTCACAAAGTTATAATCCCTGTCACAACATAACACTTCCAAAAAGATTTCTCAATCTCTTTCAATTTCATCTCAACTACATTCTCATCACACATCACACTCCTCATGATTGAAGTGTATTTACCAACCACAAAACAATTATTCATCTCCATCTCAATTCTCAATAACATATTAGCTATCATACACACACAATTTCTACTAATCTCTACAATTTCTACTAAATATCTACTCTTACAAAAGAGCTCTCAAATATCAACTTGAATTGAGATTTACTTACCTTGCAATGGAGAGATCACACTAGCACTTTCCTTTCCTTTAAATGCTTGTCTCTTCTCTACAACTTTACACAATAAAACCATAAGCCTTCAATGTACAAATATATGCAAAACTTCACGTCTAAAGCAAGAATCCTTACCTTAGGATGCCTTAGATTAATGTTTTACCAAGATCCAACTAAAAATCCTCAAAGATCCTTGAAAGATGGAAGGAAGAATTAAGAGGAAATGGTGAAAGAGTATGGTGGTGGAAGAAGAATGAATGAAGGGTTTACTAAGCTTCAACCCTTTTTAGCTCAAAATATGTTCATTCATTCCTATATTGCCCTTGCTCTTTCTTCAAAATGCCATCTTTGTCCTTTCAATCATTACAATCACACCCCCACTCTAACATACTCTCCATAAAATTTTCTTACTTTTTACTCCCCACTTTTCCTGCTAACTAAGGGTAAAAAGGTCATTTTGCCCCTATGGAAGAATTCTCTAGAAACCTTAATACACATTTTATTCGGCTCTTCGCCTCGGGGAAAAATTACAGAACCTACCTCTTTGGTTGTAGAACCTCGTCGCCGCGGCAAAGATTATTCTTCGCCCCAGCAAAGTCTATAACACCAAGATTTCGCCAAGTCTTTACAATTTCAGGGCAACCACTCAACCAAACCCATACATCTATTCAACCAAGGGTCAATCAAACAATATGAACAATATACCAACTGAAATAAGAGCAAAACAATAAACATTAGCTACACACCTCAAGTGGGCCGTTACAAACATGACCCTAAAAACCCTAATTTCAAAGCCTCTATTCGCTACGCCGTTCGCATTCTATCTAGCCATTCGCATTCTGTCCAGCTGCTTAATGTCGTCAATTGCGCCCGATACCGCCGTATCTCCAATTATGATAGGTCTTCCAATGCACTCACTTTTAGTGATTTGTTCACTAAGTTTTTAGCTAAAACAGGGCCTAGTAGTGTTAATAATAAGTGGGATGTTGTGTATTTGCTTAAAATTATATTTGATGATAAAAAAAAGTAGTAAAAAAGTTGTGAATTCGTCGAATTTGGGGTTAGATGGTAATGGCTTATATAATAGTTCAAGGGTTTTGAAAGGGAAGGAGAATTTCTTTTAGGGATTTTGCATTTTTATTGACTCGATTTTGGCTTCGGGTCGTTTGAACCGAAGGTTTGCTACTGTTCTGCCGGTCAAACCGCGGGCTTCTCCAGGTTAATTGACATAGCTGTGTTTAATGATATGTCTAAACCAGCGAAGGCCCCAACTGAACTAGCCAGGTCAGGCTAGGTTTTAAAACATTATGAAGGAATTTGCTAGAACTGAAAGAAAAATCAAGAACAAGTAATTGGGAAAGAATACTGTTATTTCATTAACAAACTGTTGTGAAACATAAGTGGCTATTTATTATTTAGCCATTGTAACTAAAACACAATTACTTTACATTTTTTGTATTTTAACCCATTTAGGTCTTTTAAATTTTACAAACTAATGACACACTTTTACCAACTAATATGAAGTAACACAACCTTTTAACAGATCTTTATACTCTTCTCAACATCTTGCCTTAAGCCAAAGCATCTCCTTTAATGTTTATGTCATTAACACTTTTTTTACACCTCTTTTCTTTTAAGAAAAAAAAAAAAAGCCTTCTTTTTTCCAACTGACCACACAAACACCACCATTTATCATAAAAAGGACAAAATCACTACACCATCAAGAAAGAATTCTATACCTCCAACAAAGTGCACTAAACCATCATTCAAACTACAACTTCAACAAAGTGCATTAGACTATCATTCAAACTACAACTCACTTGGTAGAAAAGCTATCACACTAACATTCATGATATGTCAAACAAAACTTTATTTTCCAGTTGACTACACAAACACCACCATTATCATAAACAGGACAAAACCACTACACCATCAAGAAAAGTACTGTACCAATCAAACAAAACTACTCCATCATTAGGAAAACAGTACTACACCAAGAAAGTGCATTGGACCATCATTTTACTTTATGAACACAATCATTCATCAGACCTTATGATGTGCAAATTTGATAATCGCAAGTGCATGAATCACTAATAGCTAGTGATAAGTATACTCCTAAGGTCGATCTGTCGCGGAATTGTAGTGGTCTAAATTCTTAAGTTATTTTCTTTAACAACTAAACTAAACAATTAATTAAATCCTAACACTCTAACCGAAAGATGGATGAGATTAATCTAAAATAAAATTGTAAATTAATTAAAACTAACGACTGAAATATTTTGAATGTGAATTAAATCAATGAGAGTGATAGTGGGGATTTAGCTAACTTCTCAATCATGTATTGGAATATTTGACAATTAAAACAATTAAACCCTAAATTCAGACTGTTGATTTTTCCACTAAGCCATAGAGAATTCCAATGATCATGTTTATTCTCCGTTTATAATTAACTTATTAACTTCTATGATCAAATTGTTAACTAATTAATCCTTATTTGCATTAGGAAATCACACAACCATCCAAATCAAAACAATGATCATGTATTCAATTTGAACTCCTGTTTAATAGAGTTTAATTAAGGCAAGATGATCACTGAAACCCTAATTCTCAATTTTAATTATAAAAAGTAGTTGTCAGTCAACAAATTATAATTAATATCATGAAGAACAATTAAACAAGAAACAATCTAAAATTTTCATAAAACAAATCACAAGTACCCAATACAATCATGATGGTTAAACTAAACTTCCACAATATTTTTAGTTGTTCATAATCAAACTCAAACCAATGAACTCAATGAATGAAAAACTAATCATATTGCAAAATAAGATGTAACTGAAAATAAATCACCTAGGAATTGAAGTAGATTGATCCTTTTCCTTCTCTCCCTTGTTGAAAACTCACAATCTCTCTCAATAAAGCAACACTCAAAAACATAAATCTCTCAATTTGGGTCA
Source organism: Pistacia integerrima (assembly GCA_026225825.1). Taxonomy (NCBI): domain Eukaryota; kingdom Viridiplantae; phylum Streptophyta; class Magnoliopsida; order Sapindales; family Anacardiaceae; genus Pistacia; species Pistacia integerrima. Next base: position 19,150,402 of record CM047743.1, on the reverse strand, counting down.
AAGAGAATTCTCCTAAAATAAATTACAATGTCATATTTATAGTTTTTCTTTGCTAAGGGTGTTTTGGGAAAGTACAAATTCAAGTCGAAGTTGGAGTTGGAAAATGTAAGAATTTTATTTTCTTCGCGATCCACGCTGTGGTGTGATTTTATGGCACTGTGGTGCGAAATCTTCTCACAAACCTTAAACGCTTTCACGTTGCGGTGCCGAATTCTTCATGCCACGACATTAACTTTCTACCCAAATAACCTTTTCACGTTGCGGCAAAAAAAAACTTTGCCGCGACCCCATCTAGTTGCTTTGCATTTTTCTTCCTTTTTTCAACTCCGATTCTCAACCCATTTTGCGCTATTTCTTCCAAATACATTCCAAAAGCTCATGTACCTTCAAAATAGTAAAAAACACCTCAAAGTAACATATTCTTAAGGTAAAACACACAAATAATAGCAAGAAACATAACAAAATACTAGGGCAAATATTGATTTATCACCGTAGTATTAGTTAAAGAAGAAACCACATTCAACTTATCCCTAAGGAACTAAAATTGATGACAAGGTAAAGCTTTTGTTAGCACATCAACAATCTAAAATTCAGAGGCTACATACGGAACTACTAATCTTTTCTCAGTAGCTAACTCTCTAACGTAATGAACATCAATTTCAATATGTTTAATCCTGGCATGAAAAACAGGATTTGATGATAATGCCCCTACACTCATATTATCACACCATAGCATGATGTATTGTTTATTTTAATATCCAATTCCTGAAACATATGATAAATCCAAGCCAATTCAGTTGTTGCTTGACTTAGGGCTCTATATTCAGCTTCTATTGATGACAATGCCACAACTTTTTGTTTCCTAGAACTCTATTGCACCAGATTTCCTCTAAGAAAAATATTATACCCACTAGTTGATCTCTTATCACTCACATCACTAGCCCAACCAACATTAGCATACCCTTCCAATAGTAGATTCTGACTCTTTTTAAACCTTAATCCGTATTGTATAGTTCCTTTTACGTACCTAAGAACTCTCTTGTAGGCTGTCCAATGAGAAATTGTTGGGGCTTAAAGAAATTGACTTAGCCTATTAATTGCAAAGGCTAAGTCAGGTCTGGAAAGTGTTAGGTATTGTAACCCACCTACTATGCCTTTGTATAGAGCTGGTTAATCAAATGATGTACTGTCTTTTTTGCCAAGTTTAGTTCCTATGGCCATGGGAGTTTGACAAGGCTTACATTCTAACATTCCAGCTTTTGTTAGTAGATCTTGTGCATATTTAGCTTGTGTGAGAAGAAGTTCTGAGGCAGTTCTATGAACTTCAAAGCCAAGGAAGTAGTTTAGGGAACCTAGAGTTTTAAGAGCAAACTTCTTGTTCAAATCACCAACAATTTGAGAAATGAGAGTTGGATTGTTCCCTGTAATGAGGATGTCATCTACATACACCAATAAGTAGATGATTTGACCTTCTTGTTGGAAGAAAAATAAACTAGTATCAGAAACCCAAACTCTTAAATCCCCAATCAACAAGAGCATGTTTTAGTTTATCAAATCAAGCTCTAGGAGCTTGTTTCAACCCATACAAAGCTTTGTGGAGTTTACAAACATCTTTGGGTTGAACTATATCAGAAAATCCTTTAGGTTGCATCATAAACACAATTTCTGACAATCTTCCATATAAGACAACATTATTAATATCAATATATTAGACATCCCATTGATGATGTACAGGTAGAGACAACATAATCCTAATGGTGGTTGGTTTAATAATCGGTGAAAAAGTGTCAAATTAGTCAATACCTGGCGTTTGTTGGAACCTCTTTGCCACTAACCTAGCTTTATATTTCTAAAGAGTCCCATTAACTTTTGAGTTTGGTTTTAAAAACCCATTTGCACCCAACTACATTCATTCCTGAAGTATAGGGAACTAATTCCTATGTCTGATTTCTTAAGAGAGCTTGAAACTCTTCATTCATGGTTGTTTTCCATTCAGGTATTGTTAAAGCTTCAGAAGTGGTTATGGGTTCAGGAAGGATAATAATTATAGAAAGGTAAGCAATACCTGCAGTAGATTGAGGCTAACTCTTGGATCTAGTAATCATAGGATGGCAATTGAGTGTTGTAGAAGGATGTGGACAGGGTAACACTACTTCTAGTTGTATACCAGAATGATGAGAATGATTAGTGGAACTGTTGAGGAAGGAGTATCCCTAGATGTATGCACAGGTTCAACAGATAATGGAGAACAATTAGAGACAGGCTCACCAGCAAATAAAGGTGAAAGTTTTAAATTTACCAAGTGAATTAAAACTTAAGCGAAAATGGTTGCTATATTGATTTTAAGAGCTCTTTAAACTTAAACATAAAACAATAAAAATAAACCAAAGTAAAACACTCAAGATTTTTACATGATTTGGCAAAATGCCTACATCCATGGGACTAAGTCCAAAATGAAGCTAATCCACTAGGTTTACTTTACCGTTCAATTACAAAGTCAAAGATTAAGCCTCAGTTGCCAAAACACCCATGTTTTGCAAAGCTTCAATCTCTACCCTTTGGTTAAACAACGTACAACCATAGTGAGCTTACAATAACACCCAACCAACTCGATCAGCCTTGAGCTTCTCTCAAGGTGTAGAAATGAAGACACTTTAGTGGAAGAAGCTCAACATGCTTCACACATCAACTATAAACAACAAGTAGAGAGCAAGGATGAATTCTAAGTACTTTAAGGGAAGGTTTTTTTAAGTTTTACCTAACAAAAGAATAATTCAGAGAATTTTCAGTGTGCTTTTCAAAGAGATATCAGGCTTAAGAAAAAATGCGTTGGAGGAGAGTTTATATAAGCAAACAACTGGCCAATGCAAAGACAGGTGGGAAGGAATAACTTTACTGAATTCACCTTTATAAAAGTTTGTTTCAATATCAAGATACCACCTATCAAAGAGTATAAAACTTTCTAGCACATTAAATATGAATTTGACAAGTATTATGGACCACACAAATATCTTATAAGAGAATAAAATAGCCCATGCATTCTAGAAGCATAACACGTGTTGCCCAAATAAATATGCCAAAAACATTGTGATCACTTTGACTCAGATGTGCTCACCCAATATAGCAGATAACCAACATAAGAGAAGGTGGTCACTTTAACATGAGGTGGTGGTTATACTGGAAATTAAACAAAATGATTGTGCTAAGACAAGGTGAGGTGTTCATATCAGGATTGAGAGTTACCACTCTAGATTCATAAGTTGACAAATAACTTACAATCTCCCCCTTTGTCAAACTTATGAACAAAGCACAATCTTTTAAAACATGAACCTGTCTCAAAAATCATCAATCATAAAAATGAGACAATTTATAAAATAACAAACAACAATATCTCATCAAAAGGTATAAACAATTAAAACCGAGATATATGCAAGACACAAACCACTTTACTCCCCCTCAAATAGTATACTCCCCCTGAGTAACTAAACCAAAAAAATATTGAAACAATAAACACAATTAAGGGTTAGCAAAGTGTAGAACCGGTCATCACAGCCATAAAATTTAACCTAAATACCGTAGTTAGCGGTAAGTAGGGTCGAATCCATAGAGAGCAAGACTAACAACCTAATGTATATTTGAGTAGCGGAAACGAAATTGGTAATTTTGATTAATTAAACTAAACAAACTGAATGCAAATAATAAAAGCGTGAAATTAAAACTAATGAAGACTTTATAATAAAAATGTTGTCGCTACGGTTTTGGTTCGACACGAGACCAACTCACACAATTCTCCTCCACCCTCTACGATCCCCTAAACCTACAAGGCAAGGTAAATCAATGAAATGACTTTCCGGCACTCTAGGTATAATCTATCCTGTCTCACCCGATCACTCAAGTTCGATTGGTTAAAGACTATCATTAAATGCCGATAAATGCTACAAGACAATACCACTAGTTGGTACACGATTAACAAATACAATTTGTCAACACGTATCTTCCAATCAACCAACTTCACAATAAACGCAACAATAGTAGAAATAAAATTAAATCCAAACACAACTCAATTACAATCGATGCGAAGTAATGAAAAGCAATATTCATCATTTAATTATCTCAAACCAACGTTTATCATTCAACAAGTTTTATGAAAACATTAAATCACAATGGACAACTATATTCATCACAAATTATGCTCAAACCATATTAAAGTATTGAAATCAAACATGAAACGAAAACAAATATAATTCGAAACACAATACTACCAAATGTCCTACAATCGGGCTCATCCAACTAGTCGAGAGCTGATAAGGAGAGCAGTGGAGTCAATCTCGATCTCGCCTACGCCATAATAGACAACCCGGAACTCAGCCGCTCATGGTGGTGTCGATGAAGGCTAAAACTGTGGAAACGAAGCTGATCACGGCGGAGAGGAAGTAACCGACAGTGATATGATGCGAAGAATGGGCGAAAATGACCAACGGAAAGCTCGGAATACGAACAGTCACAGTCGTCGGAAAACGTCCGACAAATGGTGGCGAAAATAAAATTCGAAGGTACCCATGGAAAGCTCTAGTGATGGGGAGTTCAGATTAGGTCCTGGAGAGATGAAGGGTAGCTGGAAATGTGAGAGATCGCGGCTGAAAGGTGAAGAGGTGTGACGGCAGATTCCGATGGTTTCGACGGCAGATGAAGCTTAGAATGGATAGATCCAACTGTGGGGAAGCTAGATCGACCACCAGGGAACCCAACTGTTGACGAAAAATGGTGAAATCATGGCTATAATGCGAAAGGCCGCGGCGGCGGAACGTGTCTCACGGTGGTGATTTGCGATGGTGTCGATGAGATGATGATGATCGGTAGACGAGGAAGATGAAGCGTCGTCGGCTATCACCGGAAAAGAAGATGAACAGTCGCAGGAAAACTAGATGAACAGCGCCCCGGTAATGCGACACTTCGTGTTTTTTTTATACACAAAGTAAAAAATATCACTTTGGTCCCTACATGATTGAAAAGTGACAAAATCAACCCTAATAAATATGACAGTTTACCCCCTAAACAGCATAAATGAGACAAAATCACCCTTAATCCATAAATCACAACCTAATATTAACTCATACCCTTTCCAAAATTATTCCAAACAAGTTAAATTCATAAGAAAAATATTAGGAAGCGATTTTCGTGAATAAATTCATAAATTCTTTAATTATCTCAATATGATTTCATATTAATCACACATAGGGTCTTTTTATCACCAAAATAGAGTCACTTTCATGACTCTAACACAAAGATCACAAGAAAATTTGTTCTTTGCACATGAAAGAACAATATTAAAAATAACAAAATGCACATTCAAAATAACAAAGATACTGCAATTTATAAACTAAACATTAATAATCTTAAAAGTTCAAAATAAAAAAACCAAATAGAAATTTTAAAAAAGTTTAGTTTAGGGATAGGAAGGTGATCACTTCAAAACTCATAGTGACCACTACATCACAGCCAGAGGCAAATGAGTTTTTGAGACAACTTTTCAGCTTTTTACTCCCCCTCTTTGTTCATAATTCTTCATCCTTTGTGCCTGTTTGATCTTCTAACAAAGAGAGTTCTTCCAGTAGTAGATTTTGTGCGTCTTTTTGCTAGGGCAATCACTTGAGGCTGAGTTGGAGGAGTTGTAGTGGTGTTTATAGCCAAAAGAGGGCCAACTGGGGTGGCCACATTGGTTGGCGTGCACCTCTTAGGTGATCGCATCAGTTGACACTTCTTAGGTGGTCACATCAGGTGGTACTTCTTCTTTAGTGAGTTGCACATTCAGATCAAAAGTAGCAACGATGTCAGCATCCTTGATAGAAGTATCAGCAGCAGCAACATCATTCTGAGTGGAAGCTTCAGCTTCATCATCAGTAGTAAAGGGATCAACATCAAAGTCTCATAACGCTTCCAATTCTTCAAAAGGATCAGGCAACGGCTCCTCTTGAATTGTGCTAATGTCTTCAACCTAATTGTGAGCAGTAGAACTAGGGGGAACATTTGTAGCATCTGGATTTTGAGTTTGAGAAATAGGAGGCACCTCATTGACAACTTCATCTTGGACTTGAGGGACATAATAAAAAACAATCTTCTCTAATTCTTTTCCCAAGGTAGCAGCTCTTGTTTCTTTCACTAGATCTAAAGTGTCCACATGAGCAATCAATTGGTATGGAAATCAACCATTTTCTTCTCCATTTTCTGTAAAAAGTCAAAAATCCTAGACTCCCAGGTGTTAATCGTAGCAGAAGCTGCTTGAGAGGATGATGGAACATCTATGGTAGGAGCAATAAAGGAAAAAAATCCTTTGATTATCTTGGAGGAGATCTTCCTCACTTTGAGATGAACTTCATTTGACTGCTTAATAGGACCAGAGGAGTCAACAATTCAATAAATTAGAGATGGAAAAACTAAGGCTAGGGTCTTGCCTTTAGTCTTAGTTGCAGTCTTGATGGATTGGTAAATCAGGGAAGATAAGTCAATATTTTTCCCTTTGACTATACCATAAAGAAACTGAGCATTGTCTTGCCTAATGGATGAGTTGTGCCTAGAGGGTGACCAGTTTGTAAGGGCAATTTTGAACAAAATCTTGTACAGAGGAGTGAACAAGTTTGCAACAGTGTGACCACTCTTGGCCCAGGTGGTCACAACTCCACTAGTGAGTTCACTGGCTAAATTTCCTAAATCTTTATCAGGATAGTTAAATCAATAGCCAATTCAACAAGGGGCAAGTTCAAGTGAGTCCTAATTACATCAAGAGTAAAATCGATCCAAGTTCCCTTAACACGGATTTTGCTGTTTTTTTTTTTTTAAATTCAGTTCATTCAGATCTTTCCTAAAGTTTGAATAAAACTTTTGGACGAATCCTTGACATGGAGCAACAAGGTGAACAATAGTTCTTGTACATTTTCTTTTAGACACAAAACGAGCAATTTTAGGAAAATCAGACAACTAAACATGTGATTCATAGATAATAGGCTTAAAAACATTGCTATCTTTAAACTTAGATTTAACAATGGGAGAACCAAAAGTTTTGCGTTTACCTATGCCCTCAATTTGAGAACTTTTTCTCTTTCTTCTTGCCCTTGGATCACTTCGATTGAGTTAGTTTGCCCTTGGATTTTGCAGGAGAAGCCTTTGTTTTCTTCAATTGGTTGAGGTTGCTCATCAAAGGATGACGAATTCGTAGTTGATGAGCTAAACACAGATTTCATCGCAGTTGGAGAGTTATCACTTGAAGATGCGGAGTGGTCATCATTGGCTCATGAGGTCTGACCAATTCTTGATCTTTTCTTTGACTTGACTGCTCGTCGAATATCAGTAATGAAATCCTCTTGATGAGCCATGAGAAATCAATAGATTAGATTTTTCAAAGAGAGTGGAAGCAATGGAGGTTTTTGAAGAAAATAGATTGATAGCACAAGTAATTCAGTGAAAGAGAAAAAGTTAAAATGGTAACTCTTTATAAGGTAAAATCGTAGAGAATTTTGGGGCTTTTAAATCAAGCCGTCACTTAAAGGCACGGTGAGCACCTTAAGTGCAAGGTGCACACACTAGCATCACCAATGTCAAGGTGATGACCGCACTTAAGGAGTAGGTACACAACATAAGAAGATAAAAATTTTAATCATCAGGTGGTGACACAAATGTCAATGTGAGCATTTAAGAAACAATTTAGAACATCGTAGCAAAAAATGACGACCTAAAAGACTAAAGTGATCACCATAAAACAAGCAAGTTAGCACATGAAAACTTAATATGGGGACTTATAATCAAAGGCAGTGGACAAAAAACACTTTAAACTTTGAAAATAATGGCAACATGGTCATAAGATCAATCCATATTTTCACAAGATTTAAGAAGATAAGTAATATTGATCTGATTAGAAATACAAAAAAAATCATTTCTTAACCTATGAAAGAAATGCATAAGGAGTATCTCATCGATTAAAAAATTCACAACTTAAAGTGATCACTCCTTTAAGTAAAAAATGAGCAACAAAAGCAAACATTCTTAATCATGTGTGTGAAGTGTCCTCAAAGGGTGAGTTTGACTCATTGGTCGATTTAACAAGAAGGCAACTCCCCCTTCCCTCATGCCTTTTTTTCTTTTTGAATAATTCTTTTTCTTTTGAACTTAATATCAACAATTTTGCTTCTTTTTCATATAAAAGAGATTAATGGGCATAACTCTCAAGAGGTAACCAAGTGTAGTTTTCACACTTGCAAGTAGGTAGCTCTCTACATGATAGATTTTTCAAGGACATAGGGGTCTTTACATCCTAGAAAATTACTCAAGTATAACTTTTACACTACACACAAGGTAGCTCTTTCACATGGTGACAAGAAATATGCATTAAGCACTAAAAAAATGAAAGAAAGCCGTTATACTTCTTAGGTGAAAATCAAGGTGGACACATCACTTGCCACACATATTTCAAAGAGAGAATCAAATCTTTTATGACTCAACACAAATCATATAGACTTGTATTTTTTTTTTTAAAACAAGGAAAATATGCTCTCATCACTTATTTAAAGATAAACTCTACTCAAGTTGAGTTAGCTCAACGGCCTTTCTCAAATTCACAAAAGTTTGAAAGTCTAGAGCCTTTTGTAAAAAAAATTAGCAAGTTGAGATTCGGTGTTCACATGAGCCAGGGTGATCACCTTATCTTCAACTAAGACTCTAATGAAATGATGCCTAACATCAATGTACTTAGTTCTAGAGTATTGAATTTGATTCTTTGAAATGTTAACTGCACTTGTATTATCAAAGAAAACAGTAACACGTTCTTGATCAAAACCATAGTCACTCAATATTTGTTTAATTCACAAAAACTGTGTACAACAACTCCTGTAGCAATATATTTTGCCTCGGCTATTAAGAGAGAGATAGAGTTTTGTTTCTTGTTGTACTAAGTTACCACGTTGTTTCCAAGGAAAAAGCATCATCCAGAAGTACTTTTCTTGTTGTCCAAGCTTCCAACCAAGATAGAATTAGTATCGAATGCAAACCATAATCCAAAGTCAGTTGTTCCTGAAACATGTTTCATGATTCTCTTCAAGACAGTAAGATGAAGTTCAATAGGATTAGCTTGAAATCTTGCATAAACACCTACACTGAGGCACAAGTCAGGCTTACTTGCAGTTAAATACAACATGCTACATATCATGCTTCTAAACAATTTGTTATCTACCTTCTTCCCATTCACATCTTTAGACAGTTTTAAGATAGAGCTCATAGGTGTTTTAGCATATTTTGCACTTTCAAGATTGAAACGTTTAAGCATGTTCTTTGCATATGTTGATTGTGATACAAACAAACCACTATCAAATTGCTTAATTTGAAGACCTAAGAACATGTTTAATTCACCTACCATGCTCATTTCAAACTCATCCTTCAACAAGGTTATAAACTCTTACAATTGTGTGTGTAAAGTGGAACCAAAACTTATGTTATCAACATAAATTTGAGCACAAAGAAACTCACCATTAACATGCTTAATGAAAAGAGTTTTATCAACATTACTTTTTCCAAATTTGTAATCAAGTAAGAACAATGCAAGTCTTTCATACCATGCTCTTGGAGCCCGTTTTAGTCCATGCAATGCTTTCTTTAGTTTGAACCCATGATTTAGTTTGTATGGATTTTGAAATCTAGCAGGTTACTCCACATATACTTCTTCCATACGCAAGCCATTAAAAAATGCACTATTCACATCTATTTGGTAGAGCTTCAACTTTAAGCAACAAGCAACTCCCAAAAGAAATTGGATTGATTCCAACCTTGCTACTGGAGCAAAGCTCTCATCAAAATCAATCCCCTCAACTTGTGTGTACCCTTAGGCAACAAGTCTTGCTTTGTTCTGAACAATATTTCCAAATTCGTCAAGCTTGTTCTTAAAGATCCACTTTATTCCTATGATATTGATCTCTTCAAGTTGAGGAACCAAACTCTATACATCATTTCTCTCGAATTGTTCAAGCTCCTCATGCATGGCAGCGATCCAGCACTCATCTTCCAGAGCTTTGTTTTGCGTTTTTCAATTCTGAAAGAGAAACATAGCAGAGGTGATTAATTTCATTAAACCTTTTTCTCCTTGTAACCATTACCTCTTTAGGATTTTTTATAATAGAAGATGGTGGATGAGCTTTCTTGATCCAAGTGGGGGGATATTTAGTCTTGGGAGTTCTTCTTTGAGTGATTTCATCTATTAAATCAACAGCTCAATTCCTTGTCTTTGAGAAGCAGATCCATGTTGAGCTGCAGTGGTGCTCACTTCAGGTTCGGGGATAGTCACTTCATCTTTTGAATTTGTTACAGAAGGAGTCACTGGACACTTCATCATGATTAGTGGTCACCTCAGTAGGAGCAAACGTATCATCATTTTCATCATCCTGTGAAAACTGTGAGTAATCTTTTGGATCGGAAAAAACCACATTAAAAGATTCAATGATACGATCTGTTCTTATGTTAACATTTCTATATGCCCTACTATTAGATGAATACCTGAGAAAGATTCCTTCATTACTCTTAGCATCAAACTGCCTTAGATTGTCTCTATCATTTAAGACACGACACTTGCAACCAAAAACATGAAAATACGAGACATTTGGCTTCTTACCTTTCCACAACTCGTATGGAGTTTGAGATGTACCTTTCCTTAAGAAAATTTTGTTTAAGGTGTGGTATATAATGTTGATTGCCTCGGCTCAAAGTCTTGGAGGCAATTTCTTTGCATTTAACATTACTCTTGCCATCTCTTGAAGAACTTTATTCTTCCTTTCCACAACACCATTTTGTTGTGGTGTCTTGGGGACAGAAAATTCATGTCAAATGCCCTACATATCACAGAAGTTAGAAAAATTAGAATTTTCAAACTCCCTCCCATGATCACTTCTTAACCTCATCACCTTCTTAACACATCAGTTTTACTCTATCGGTAACCTTTTCACAGGACACTTAAAGGCTTCAAATGCATCAGATTTTTCTCTTTAAAAATCAACCCATGAAAATCTAAATCATCAACACAAAACATAGAATATATCTTTCCACCTAAACTTTCAATTTGCATTGGACCCAAGAGATCCATATGAAAAAGTTATAAAACACGTGAGGTAGTCAAATGAGATATAGTTTTGTGAGAGCTCTTAATTTGATTATCTTGTTGACAAGGCCCACAAACTTTACCTTTGGGAAACACAAGCTTCGACAATCCTTTAACAGCATCCTTCTTGGAGAGCTTTACGAGATATTTGAAATTCATATGTCCAAGTTTCATGTGTCAAAGGTCAACACAATCTGATTTGGTGCTTAAACAAGAAACATTGTTAGACAAAATATAACAACTATCATTTTATCTCTTTCTCTCAAGCAAAGAAAAACCATTAGCATTCAAAACTTGACACTTATTTTTTTAGAATTGAACAACACAATCTTTGTCATAGATTTGACTAATGCTAATAAGATTTGCCTTTAGACCTTCAACATAAAATATATCATTCAATATTAGGAAACTGGGAAAAAATAATAGCTACTTTTCCAAGAATCTTACCCTTTTTCCCATCACCATAGGTAACATGACCTTCTTCCACAAGTTCAAGATTAATTAATAAGGCTTTGTTACCTGTCATGTGTCTTGAACATCCACTGTCAAAGTACCATAAGTCATTTTGAAAAGCAAGCAATGAAGTATGGGCAACAAGATAGTTAGCACTAAGCTTAGGTTTCCACATTTTACAACTTTTAAAAAAATTGTTCTAATGTGGTGACCTGAGAGACTGAAGTAGTGACCTTACCGAATTAAAATCATTATTTTCAATGCATCTTTTCAAATACGAAATGAGTTTAAAACAGTTTGGTATGATATGACATTTCTTTTGACAAAAATAACAGATAGGAATGAATCTTTTTACCATCAAGGTCTGATCATAACAACAACAGTTTTCTGAACTGATTCAGTGGCTTTCACAAAGGTGGTCACTTCAAGTTTGGAGGTGCTAGCACCAGGAGAGAATCCCAAACCTGTTTTATCACCAAAGATCTTCCGTTGTCTAAGAACTTCATCAAGCTTGTATGAACCTACATTTAACCTTTCAACAATGCCTTTAGTCTCAGTTAGTTCATTTAAAGCTTTATTCAATAAAATGTCCTTATTGGACATATAAGATAATAAGACTTTTATTTTGTCATTCAAAATGTTCTTATCTTCTAACAAGTGAGATTTTTCAGATTCAAGAGATTTAATTCTCTTGATGCCTTTTAACCAAGTCTCATACATCTTGTCATAAGCCTCTTGTTGTTCTTTGTAGACATCATTAGAGTCATTCGAGGACACACTATCACTGTCTTGGTTAGTCGCAAATGCTAGGAATTGTTCATTCTCATGTGTGTCATCACCCTCACTCTCAGAGTCGTCACTCTCACTCAAGGTGGCAGCCATGGCTTTTCCCTTTTTCTTTAGAGTATTCGCACGCTCAAACTGAATATGGACGTAGCCTTCACACTCAAAACATATGATTTTTTATTTTTCTTTTCATTTTCTCTCAGAAATCTTTTCGAGAATCCTCATCAAAAAAATCTTTTGACAAAGGGTTGTTTTCCCTTTTTGGCCATATTCGGTTTTCTTAGCTTCTTTTTTAGGAATTTTCAAAAGCTTTTTTGTGATTAAAGCAAGTTCATCATCTTCGTTATCACTATTATTACAAATAATCAAAGAGTCAAAAGTTACCTTATGCTTTAACACAAGCCCTTTACCTTATTTCTTTTCCCATCGATTTAGGCTAAGCTCAAAGGTCTGTAGAGATCCAATCAGGTCATCAAGTTGCATTTCATCAAGGTTGTGGCGTTCTTCAATAGAGGTTGCTTTGGACATAAATCTTTGAGGCAAGGAGCACAACACCTTCCTAACAAGTTCAGCATTAGAAAAGATTTTACCTAAAGCAAAACACTCATTAGTGATATCACATAATCTACCATGAAATTAGTAATGATTTCATTATTATGCATAACAAGATTTTCATAATCCATGATTAATCTTCTTAGTCTGGTCTTTTTCACAATATCAGTTCCATGATTTTTAATTTGGAGTCTATCCCATGCATCTTTAGCTGTTTCACAATTTGCAATGTTTTTCATTTGTCCTATACTAATAGCATTAAAAGTTGCATAAAAAGCCTTAGAGTTAAAATTGGACACTTCTAACTCTTCCTTGATCCATTTATCAAGGGACTTCCCTTGACTCTCGCTAGCTTCATTAGTTTTCGGTTCTTGCCAACCAACTATACAAGCATGTCAAGCCCTCTCGTCAATAGATTTTAAAGAGGCATGCATCATAGGCCTCCAAAAGGTATAGTTGGTTCCCTCCAACAAGGGTGGTTTAGTGGTAGACCCTCTTTCACCAACAGAACTCATGATGAACAAACAGTCAGTCTGATCACACCTGGACTTCGGTGGTCACCTACAAAAACGAAAGACAACAGTGATAGTACACACACAAAGGTGGTCACAATAAAAAATCCAACACGGGGTGATCACACAGCCCCAAGATGGTCACACAAGATCTGAAGCTAAAAAAAAGAAAATGCAGAAAAACGTGAAAAATAAACTAGATAAAAAAAGATAAAAAAAGGCAATAAAAACACAATCAACAAGTAAGGATCAACTAAAATAACTTTCTAGAACAAGCTCTAATTCCAATTGAAAAATTTAAATTTACCAAGTGAATTAAAACTTAAGCGGAAATGATTGTTATGTTGATTTTAAGAGTTCTTTAAACATAAACATAACGCAAGAAAAATAAAATAAAGTAAAACACTCAAGATTTTTACATAGTTAAGCAAAATGCCTACATCAATGGGACCAAGTCTAGAATGAAGCTAATCCACTAGGTTTACTTTACAGTTCAATTACAAAGTCAGAGATTAAACCTCAATTGCCAAAACACCCCTGTTTTTGCAATGCTTCAATCTCTACCCTTTTGTTAAACAACGTACAACCATAGTGAGCTTACAATAACACCCAACCAACTCAATCAGCCTTGAGCTTCTCTCAAGGTACAGAAATGAAGACGCACTTTGGTGGAAGAAGCTCAATATGCTTCACACATCAGCTACAAACAACATGTAGAGAGCAAGGACGCATTCTAGGTACTTTGAAGGAAGGTTTTTTAAAGCTTTACCTAAGCATAGAAACCTAAAAAAACAAAAGAATAATTAAGAGAATTTTTAGTGTACTTTTCAAAGAGATATCAGGCTTAAGAAAAAATGCATTAGAGGAGAGTTTATATAGGTAAACATCCGGCCAATGCAAGGATAGCTGGCAAGGAATAACTTTATTGAATTCACCTTTATAAAAGTTTGTTCCAATATCAAAATGCCACCTATCAAAGAGAATAAAACTTTCTAGCACATTGAATATGAATTTGACAAGTGTTATGGACCACACAAATATCTCATAAGAGAATAAAACAGTTCATGCATTCTAGAAGCATAACATGTGTTATCCAAATAAATGTGCCAGATACATTGTGATCACTCTAACTTAGAAGTAATAACCTGATATAGCAAATAACCAACATAAGAGAAGGTGGTCACTTTAACACAAGGTGGTCATACTAGAAATTAAACAAAATGATTGTGCTAAGACAAGGTGAGGTGTTCATAACAAGATTAAGAGTTACCACTCTAGATTTATAAGTTGACAAATAACTTACAAAAGGGGTTGTTTGTAAAGTTTCCTCTGATGAAGCAACCACAATAGAGCTTGATAACTTTCCTAGTAAATTATCAACAACAGATAGAGAAACTGTAACAAGAGCTAAAACTTCAGTCATAGCAAAGATAGAATCAAAACAATGAGCAAAGTTCCGATTAAACCAAACTTCTTTGTTGGAGGTTGATTGTGAACTTGTAGAATCACCATCTTTAAACAAGCAACAATTAAAACCATCTTTAAAAGGAAAAATAATTTCATTGAATTTTGCTTGCTTGACAATGTATATTTTTCGTGAAGAAGAGAGACACTTATACCTTTTATGAGTAGGGTTGTACCCTATAAAAACACACTTTTCAGTGTGGTAGGAGAGTTTGTGTTTTTGGTACGATCTTATGTAGGGATAACAACAGCAACCAAATAAGTTGTACTGCACTTAGCAACATGTCTAAACATAGTCTCTGAGATAGTAGAGAGTAGCCACCTCACCAAAAGTTGATCTATCTTCTTCCAAGAGAAATAGTTAGGGTTCGACTTCTTTACTGATTGACCAGTATCATCATCTTTTTTTTTTCAAGAACATTGAAGGACAAGTCTTTTCCCCAGTCACAAAGCTATCGAGTCCATGTGAGGTCAATACTGCTAAGACTTGCGATCTCCAAAACGTGTAATCCTTTTCTAGTAGCTTTAATTAAATAGAAGGAAGTGTGGGTGGAATGCTTGAAGTTGTGAAATTCATGAATCCAGTGTTCATATATATTGATCTTGAGGTGAAATTGATTGAACCAGGGTTTAGATTTTCCATAGACGTGAGTCTAGGGCTCTGATACCATGATGAAATTTGCTAGAACTGAAAGAAAAATCAAGAACAAGTAATTGGGGAAGAATACAGTTATTTCATTAACAAACTATTGTGAAACAAAAGCGACTATTTATTATTTAGCCAGTAACTAAAACACAGTGTTTTAGTAATTACTTTACATTCTTGCATTTTAACCCATTCAAGTCTTTTACATTTTACAAACTAATGACACACTTTTACCAACTAATATGAAGTAACACAACCTTTTAACAGATCTTCTACTCTTCTCAACAGATAGTTATTATATATGAAATCAATAGAAAGAGTTTCAAGTTTGAATATGCTTCTCATGGAATTCCAATCTCTTGACACTCTTATACTTGCATTACCAATACGAAAAGACAAATTAAGATGAAGAAGTTAGGATTATTGATTGTATATATCACACTTCATATAATTGAGTCTTAGAGAAAAGGGAAATTTAGCACATAGCATGAATCAGGTTGCTCTACTGACTTGCATGAAATTTAATTTTCTTTATATATATATCCTTGTCTTCTCTATAGCTTTGATTAATATCAATGATTCCATTTTAATTTAAAAGTTTCACCATCGAAGTTTAATTTGTAGGCTTTCTTATCAAGTAATAGATTCTTCATGTTCTGTTTTACATGTCAAGAATCCTTCAGGCAAGAACAGTTTGAAATTCAATATATGGTTTAATTCAATGTATATCTCAATAGAATATGAGGCTCTCATTTATCTTCGTATCAAAATCGACAAAGAAATAATATGTGGCTCAATTTGAGCCATTCGTCAAAAACCTACTTAGGGTTTGAAATTAGAGATATAGCCAGCGTGATTTCTTAAGGCTATATAGGTTTTAATTTTTTCAAACTCAAAATTTTAAACCGAAATCCCAAGATCTCTTATACAACTCTAGACAACCTAATGACAAATTAAGTACCAACATTAACAATTTATTTTGCTATTTTACAATCCAGTCTTACAACCCCAATATAGTAGTTCGTAATTATGCAGATGAGATTCATTGTTAGACATGTAGAATCCATTACGAACTGATTAATTGCGAGATGTTAAGTCGAAGTTGTAAAAAAAGTTTGTGAGATTGGATTATAAATATAATATTACCCTTTATTAACACATCGCTTTGATTGTGAGAATACTATTCTCAAGGTACATGCTATATGTGATTACAAAGTAATCAATTTTTGTTTGTCTGCACAATGTGATTACAAAGTAGTCAGTTGACCTGAAAACATGTGAAACATTTTGTCCTATTTCTTTAAATTTTCGGATTCCAAAGTCAAATTTGGAGTCATATTCTATCTCCCATGTTTTTCAGGTGTCTTCAATAATCAACTTAGTACAAGTCATTTTCCTTAAATTAATGTAACAGATGAAAACTTCTAAATAAACTCTACTAAGTTTCAAACCAATAAGTATTTTCTTTCCATTTCAGTTAATATTTTCACTGTTTAACAACATAAATTGAATAGGAATATATGATATAAGAGTATCTAATACGCATTTGATATGTTATGTTACTAGTTTAATGTTAACTAGATAACAATGTCAATAAATAAGATGGTCTCTTCAAATAAGATCTTTTATAGTTTGAAAATAACGTTATTTTTTGTTTCTTAGAAGTTTTTTCTTCAGGATTTTCTCTAAATCTAAAATGACTATCCATCATACAACTTATATATATTTTCTTGAATAAACAGTAATATTATGTGTTTATCATATGGATTAAAAAAATAGTATAAATAAATAAGTATTGGATGTGATACTAGACGTTTTGAAATTGAAGTGTATGATTACACGATTCTATAATTTCGGATTAGACATGACACATGAAAGCAATGTTATTTCTCTATATATTCAAAGGTTTCATTTTCTTATAAGTAAATTATGAACTTAGACATATCTATGATTGTAACATAGTATAAGTTGGCCATTTAATATCATTTTCACTGCAAGTATCACGAGTGCTTTCGTTTTTGCCGCCCATATACTGGACTTGAAGGACTGGGGCTTAATAAAATTGAACTTGTAGGCAACGTTTTCACATTAATACCCATGTAAAGTTAGGATTATTTATTTCTATATCTATTCTCTTCCATTAACTTGGATTCTCCTGTTGACTGCTAATTATTAACGACCAGTAAATAATATCGGAAAATTAAATTAAAATTTTAAGTTATTATAGATTAAACCAGAAAGAAATTAAATTAAATTTGTCTTTATATATAAAAATGAATAAAATTGGACTTGTACGGCATCGATGGAGCAAAATTCTTCATTTGTCGTGGCATTGGAAAATGAAACATGTAAATTTTTTATTCAAATTAAAAGGCAGATTCGTTGATCAATAATTGAAGTTAACAAAAAAGGGTCCTACAATTCAATTATTATCTTCAATAGATCCCAACCTTGAGGCCGAAATTGATTTATTGAACTAGATGTAGGGCCATATTGTTTCTCGAGATTGTTCTTGATTAATCAATATCTCCTTCTCTTTTACCATCAAAATAGGATAAAATCATTAACCTTTAAAATTTGGCATAATTGCTATTGAATTATCGATTGAGATTGAATCTAGTTTATGTCATTTCGAATACGTATTTATTGTATAGATTGTATTGAATTTTAGCTACTCAAAATATATTCATATTAAGCTAAAAATTACTGTCACGATATGTTAGAAAATAATAATAATAATAAATTGGTATTCTTGAATGAACTCTTATTTGTATATATAGATTAATTTGATGAAATTTCAACTATTTGGAGATGTAAGTGACTAGTTTTATAATTTCAGAACAAAATCAGTCAAAGATACATAAATCTAACCAAATAATAATAATAATTGGATGCATGCGCTCTCTTGTGAATATTTGACCTTCATAACATGCATACGCGCTCTCATGAATTAGGTTTAAGTGAATCTATTGCACCCATATAATTGGAAGCAACATGATGCGCTGTCTACTGAATCAGGCTTACGTGGATCTACTGTACCCATATAATTTCATTTGCTTGCTGATTATATATAGCAATCAAATGAAATTATAATGGCCGTCGACACAATCATTTTGAATCTCGACCGTAATTTCAAAGCTTGATTTAGCAGTTGGGTAGCCAACTAGAAGAAACACATAAATTATTTTCTGCATGTTTAACCCTCGCTTATAATTTTCTTTTACTGGTTAAAGGTATTATGTTAGAGATTTGGAGACAAAATTGATGGTCTAAAATTATAATAAATTCTGATAGAAGAATGATATTACATAGCTCTCAATTGTTATGCAGATATTTATTTACAAGCTTGTAATTCCCATTATCTTTAATAAGGAGAACTTTTGTTACCAATTTTTTTACTTGCATGCCACCCGCTAACATTACTGGGTTGGCTGACATCCAAAGGCTCACAATTTTCTTTTAAACAATAAATAAATAATCAATTAATTATATATCACTGGGATCTGCCAAAGTAAACCCCTTATAAATTGTGTGCTCTTTCATTATGAAAAGAAAGGAAGAGAGAGTGCTAATTTGTGAAAGAAAGCAACTTTTAGGGTAGTGGCCCGGTCACACTACTGGTCCAGTATCCAGTTAAAGGCTCTGTTTGAGGATAACATGAGAAAGCACCAGCGATGGTGAAAACTTTCTTTGGGCTGGAGACGTGCCCATCAAGCTTCTCAATCGAATCCATTTCTGAAATTACAAATTTGATATTTCACGTTAAACATTTTAGGTTATGAGCAGAGTTTTAAAACCCGGCCTCCACCAGGCCGGGTTACCAATTTTGCTCATCATAAAAAACCTTAAAAATTAAGGCGATGATCAATGAACAATTAGTAGGTAGGATGTTGGGGGTTTGAAGAAGAAGGGTTGCTAAGTCAAAAGGAGGCGACAGAGGTGATTTACGGTTAGTAAAACAAACGAGAAATCGCAAAAATAAATCAATAGCAACAATCAGTTATTGCCGATTAATGGGGTTAGTTTTCGTGATAATGGGGTGTGTTGTCGATGCCAAAAACATACCTTATTTGGCTTGAGTTGTCGACTTCAACGATGTAATTTGAGGTGTCTTTTAAGGATTTCAAACCTATAGAACTTATGTATAATTTTTAAGTGTTTTTGCTAGATTTCAAACCTTTTTACATAGCAAGTCAAATTGGTTCAACAAGTCAACCTGAGACCCAACTACTTTGCTGGGTTTCACCCCGAGCCAGGATTTAAAACCTTGGTTACAAGACGTTATAGAAAAGGATATCTTTATGATACAACGAGGCCTTTCCAGAAAAAAAAAAATACCACTAGCCATTTTGCCTAAACTACCAGTCCAAAATTATCCACGTACAAAACTGTCAACCCGTATACTTAAAGTATCTTTTCCACCCATTCACTGTTATATTTAACTAATAAACACGCTATTTGGGGATTACACGATTAATTTCCCTAAGTTGTTAGATAGAGGAAGGCACAAGTACGGAAGAAGATATGAGAAAGCTACTATAATGCAGTAAAATAAGTAAGCCAACGGGTTGATAAAAAAATATTGAGGGATAACTAAATGAACTCAGAGAAGAGAAAAATAATGGTGAATAATCAGAAGAAAAGTGCCAAACAAGTCATGTCTTTTGACAAAAATGGTACATGTATATCAATGGTACTGAAAAGAAAGAATACATCAGTAGAGGTGAAATGAGAAGTTGCACTCAAATAAAATTTCTATCACGATTCAAACCTAGAAACACCATTCTTGTTCCTTTTGTTTTTGAGATGTAACTTGATCACATAGAAGCAGCAAAAGCCTCTGTGCCCTTCTGCCATGAGTTAGCCACCTACAGATTTGAGTGTGTTACTCAACCTGCAATTATATAAAAAAAATTCCATTTGTTACTCGACACAATAAAATGACAGGAAATGTAATCCTAAAATACGGCCAAGGGTTGATTACGTTAAACTACCAAACAAAAGTTGCAATTATGCAGACAATGAGACCTACAGTAGTGTATTGTTCAAATTTTAGGTTTAATAGCTGAAGAATTAATGCCCCAGAAATTGGTTCGGGAGCTTCTCGAATATTATGAGTTTTATTCCAACATTAGAGAAGAAATATCCATGTCATTAGATAATTGATTAATGCATGATAGCAAAGTTCCCACACTCTTGCAAGAAGCGCCAATTTCACATGTATTGCTACATAGAAGTGGTAAATATAAAGGAGATCCAAGACGTAATCGAGATTTCAAACCTTTTGAGACCAGATTATATTAATTTAACATTAAAGGTCTTTCAAGGAATTATTGAAGGCGATAAATTCTTAAAAGTGAATTCATCAATACTATCACCAATATGTATCCTGTTGTGTAACATTGAGCCAAATTGTTTATGGAAAGTTGTTCGTAGATACTAGATAGAATAGGTCAAGGTTGGATTGACCTCAACTAGTACAAAGAAAAGGAGTTCGATCTAGTATGATGCATGAAATAGTTGTTTGTTCTATGGAGTGTTGAAAGCAACAAAACCTGGTAACTTCAACCCCAAAAAACTTACATATAAGTTAGGTGTTACTAAGCTTACCAGTCCAAACCCTCAAAAAGACCTTCTCCTTTTGTAGCAGAAGTTTTGAATATAGCCCATTGACGGTTTTTAATCTTGTGCAACTCTAGTGCCTCAGTCACTGCAGCATCATCAAGTGCCCCAGGAAGATCCTATTTGGATGAGAAAAAAATATCAAACAAGAAGAAGGAGAAGACTGCAGAAAATTTATATATAAAAGCAATATGGAGACGTGAAACCATAAATAAACAATCTCAGCTCCATAACCATAATATTTTAACCTTTTTTCTTTTTCTCAGAACACAACGAAGGTGGTAATAAAATGGTCATGATTCTCATTTATGTTCAAAAAACAAAAACTAGATGCCAAGCTGTCTAGAAATCTTTTAAAATAAAATAACTGGGTGTTAATAGAAACCTGCTTGTTTGCAAAAATGAGAACAACTGCACCTCTTAACTCCTCTTCCTGCCAAAAGAGTCAGAGACTTAAAATAGGGACTATAAAATACTGGATGAAAACTCAAATAGTATGCATCATTAAGGCATTTAAGCAGTCAACAAGGCTAACAGTAAAGACTAATTATTTCATCGATTTTCAATTAGGGTACAAGAAAAAACAGAATGAGGACACAAATAAACAAGGCATGCCAAAACATGTGATACATCTCAATAGCTATTAAACATTCATATACAAAGCATCTTTAAAATCTCCAAAGGATCCATTCACAATAACAGTACCAATAATCATACAAACTTTGCTTGTATATCATATTTCAACAATTTATGATGCATACAACAAATAAGCCTAGGTTGATACTGCACAGAAGGCCAACTGAAGTACCGTTAAAGGTCAGGCTATTGTAAATTGAATTTTGAACTTTGAAATTTTGAGAGTAATTGACAATCATCTGTTGAATCCAACCAAATGCCTTAAAATCTAAAGAACCATAAAATTGGCATACAGAAGGGAGACAAAAAAAAAAAAAAAAAAGAGAACTACTTTTGAACTCTCCTCTCTTGAATATCTGATAGGATTTGATGAATAATTACCTCAATCCTACCATTAACATGTAAAAACAAAAGAACGTCGTATATTTTGGTAGTCTCTTGTTTGATATGGGTAGACAGTTTCTATAGACATAATTAGAAAGCTCTGCAATTCACAGAGTGTAGAGTTCTTTTGATCTTCAGAAGGATATCTGAGGTTTTTGAGAGCTCCTTGTTCACTCTTTGTATATCTTATTTTAGTTATCTTTTTGTTTCCTATTAAGAAGAATAAGTCAACATAAACCAAAGACAAGTGTACCTCCAATATTGCATGAAACTCATCTTTAGCTATCGCCAGCCTATCGGTGTCACTTGAATCAATAACATAAATTATTGCTTGTGTGTTTGGAAAGTAGCATCTCCAATATGGCCTGTGCCATAAGACAAAATAAGCAGGTGAATGAGTTTGTGCAATTGATGGGAAAATGAATTATTTACCAATCAACTCAAGAAATAGTAATTAAGTCATGCAGAAAAATGAGGAAGAAAGTTCATTTCAAGTCAATCCTTTCCTGTATGAGCCTCTTCACTCAATTCCTCATCTTCAATTCTTTATCTAAGTTCATTTGGGAAAATGAAGAAAGTAGAATGAAATCATCCCTTTTTTTGTCAACTTCTTAAATTACAAAATGACTGACCAGGGGAAAAAATCATCAGTTAAAATATCCGAATCTCAAATCAGAAGTGGGTCTTCCAAAAAGACTGGGAGAAAACTAGAAACCTACAAAATTCAGGACTACTATAAATACAGACGTCTGTGATTTTGCTCTACGTATCAAAAGAATGTGTGGTCATAGTTGTCATACTGGGTCACAAAGAGCCTAAGGGTGGAGGCAATTATATATATATATATATAAAAGAAAGAAGAAACACGTGAAGTTAACAAAAAAGCACCCTTGAGACAAGTTACAAATAAACTTAATAAATTCTCTTGTCAGATACATGTTTTATAGTTGTCGGAATTGCACAAAAGCCTCTAGAATCTATCAGTCCACAAACATGTTACCAGAATTTACTTTGCACAACACAAGATCACACAATTTAGCAGTCCTCTAACCATATAAATTGCATAAAAAAGTAAAACCCATCAAAACCAAAATGTTACCTGATACTTGTCTGCCCACCTACATCAAGAAAAAAAACACAATAAGGAATTGAGCTGACATTTAGCTTTTCAATCAAAAATCTAACATGATACAAACAACAACTTGACATTCTAGCAATTATTATAGCTTAGAAGAAAAGAGCAACTGCACACAAAAGAAAATCACCGCCCAATGTTTTTGGTTTTTAAAAGAAAGTCATATTTATTTATTAATATTATGAAACAAAAAGTCCTGTTAAAGAAATCAGTCATATGGCCGGTTGCATATACATATCAAAGGAACAGAATGACATACCCAGATCCCAGACTTGGAATTTGATGTTATTATACTGCACTGTTTCCACATTAAACCCAATTGCTGCATAAATCAAAAAAAGACAACGGAAAGACAGTAAATTACAAAAGACTATATCAAACTATAGATACTCCACTTAATTGCTTATAAACGTAAATATATAAACTGCAACATCAAATTCATAACTTTCCACTACTCAATCCATTATGAAACACCAAACTTCAACATCAGTGAATATTAACACTAAATTAAAAAAAAAAAAAATCAACATTATTAAAAATAGTGAAGAAAAGAGCTACTGACTTGGAATAGTTGAAACAACTTCACCCATTTGAAGCCGATCTGCACCACCAAACCAAAACAAAAACATTAAAGTCATTCAAAAACAACGACCCATTTCACAGAATCACAAAACAACTGGGCAAGCTTTAAAATCCCAAAACAACATACAAAGAATCGTAGTTTTGCCAGCATTGTCAAGGCCAAGAACTAGAATCCTAGCCTCTTTATTGCCAAAAAGCGAAGAGAACATCCGCGTAAACAAAATACCCATCTCTCGATCTCGTATCCTCAGTGCATGAACAACAACAGATCAGAGATTAATTCGATTCTCACAATTGAATTATGGATCAGATCTGCAAAGCAAAACCCTAACCCTGTATAAGAACACAACACAAATGTGGATTACGAAAGAGAACAAATAAGAATTTAGTTTCAATATCATGCAGTTAATATGAAACTCTCTGTTCAAGTAGCGTGTGTAACGTGCCTGGAGTCAAAGAGGAGAGGGTCTGCTTGCAGGAGTTGGTGAAGGTCGGGGGTTAAATAGATGATTTTGATAAGTTGGGGGACTTGAGAAGAAATTTTGAAAGTCCGTTTTTCTTCGTTGTTGAAGACAAACTGGAATGGAATCGGGATGAAAAGGTGAAGGAAGAATCATAGAAGCGAAGGGAAAGGGAGCTGTGATTGTCTACGGTTCGGGATTTGTGTTCGTACTTTTATTGGTTTTGCTTCATTGACTTCATCGAATTAGTAGGACCCAAATAGGACGGGGCCATTGGGCACGTGGCAATCTCACCGTTGGATTTAAACTGTTTTCCGTTTTGGGTTTATTTCTGAACGAAAAGATGGGCCTTTGGCCCAACATAATAAGGGTTTTTATATTTTCTTTTATCAATTAAATTTAAAGAAGATTGTACAATAAGAAAAGAAATTAAAATATAAAGTAATTTTTATTAATCTGAAACAGGGACGACAGAAAAATCCAACAAGGTTGGCTACCTGAAAATGGATCCAGGAATAAGACTGACAGGTGGCGGTGAAAACCTACAAAAGAGTCACTCTCTTACTTATTCTTTTTACTCAATTTTGTAAATATAAAACATAGTACAGGTATCGTAAAGCATAATCAAGAATACTTTATATCACTTTTAACAAAGATGAAATAATAGAAGTAAGTAGAGGGAGTGAGTAAGGCTAACATTTTTCTTACAAAAACCTAACTTTGTCTTAGATGAAAATATATAAACATTAAATTATTTTATTTTAAAAAAAATTATGAGGCAAGGACAGGTTTTGCATTCCCCTCCCCGGCCACACTTAAAAAAATCCGAGATTGGGGTCAGGAGAGAGGACAATATCTCAACATGCCGAGGCTAAAGAGGAAGGTCCTTGCCAACTCTACTAGCACAAAATAAATAGACAAAGTGCTCAATAGATAATAGATTATACAATGATATTGCTTCCTTGAATTCCTTCAACTAACAAATAAATATTAACACAATCTTCTTGCCATTATGAATGTAGGACATTAATTTATAGAACTTTTTAATCTTATTAAAAAGAGAGAAAAATTTACACTGTAATTAGCTACCACAAATCCAGAATTCCTTGATAAATTTTCTTATCATAGTCGCTTAAGTTTCAACTATCAAACATTCTCTTCTCTGTCGCCTCGCTGAAACAATATGAAGGTGCTTGAATGAATGACTCGTTTAAAACTGCGCCAACCTCAAATGTAATAACATGTGTAGATATACCTGCAAAATTAATCACATATTTTACAATCTTTCAAAAAAAACAGATATTACAAAACGTAATGTAAATTTGTGGACTTACCGTCGTAGAAATCCCAACGAACAGGCCTCCTGGAAACAACATCTTCGAAGTACCAAATGAAGTCAACTTTCTCCCAAACATTACACAAGAATCCATCAGTGGTTTCAGTCCCTAAATACTTGGCTCCATCGAGAAAATTTCTCCGGGGAATCCCTACTTCAAACTGCATGACTTCACACGTCGCCGGCTCGCCTAAAGTGAAGTAAAAAGTTGTGCCATTGTCCCACTCTACATCATACAGAAGCACCCCCAGTTGCTTCTGAAATATGTTCACATTCGTCCCCCGCGGCCAGTCGTACCAGAGATCGCTTATTTGCAGAAGGCCTTTGCTCAAGTTCATGTAGAGAAGTGCATGGAATTGGTCCGGCCATGGCCGCGGAGTCGGGCTACTGGTTGTGTCAATGGGTTGAAGAAGAAGTAGAATTAGCAAGCTTAGGGTTTTGTTTCTCATTGATCTCATCTTCAAGCCGGTGATATTGTCTGATCTTTTGTGGGTTAAGAAATTTTATCGAAGGGAAGTTGAAGATAATGGGAATGTTTGTAATGAGTGGCTGACAAAAATTTTATAGAGGGATAGGTTTCTCTTTATTGCAGGCAGATTCTCGTCATTGTACACTTTAATTTCATGTCTTTTTCGTAATAAATTTAGGGAATACCAACCATATAATCCAAACATTATCGAATGTTTTCGTCATTTTTTTAAAATAAAAATCGAAGAAAAAAACTGCCACTGAACTGGGTTCTTTCAATTATAGTAGTGCATTGATTCCATAGCATGGCTTTCGGCTTATCTAGTGAGTAGCTACGAAAATGGTTTATTTAAAATTTTATTAGGTTTATAATTATGACCTGATCTATTTTACAAGCGAAATGTTTATCGATTAAATCCCGATTGTTGCTGAAATTTAGACTGGATTTGTACTCTTAAGAACCCTAAAACAAAAAGAATATTTCCTTTCCTCAACCATTTCAGGTTAAGAAGATGTAAAAGTACCTTTCTCTTTATAAGAATAAGAGCATCTTTCTCTCTCTCTCTCTCTCTATTAGAATAGAAACACCGCTGGGTTGTAAGGCGAATAGAAATACGGTGCGCTACAAGGCGTGAAGGTGAAGAGGAAGAGAAGCATCCACTCAGGACACAAGCACTTGAACATAACATTTAAATATTATCACAAAGGCAAAGATAAGAGATATATATAGAACCATATTATATGGTTAAAAAAAGTCTATTAAAAAATCTAAATAAGTTAACAGATGCCCAGAAACCACACTTTATGATATAATTTATCCTGGACCAAAAAAAAAACATTGTCATACCCACAAACATAAGAAGATCCATTTCACCAGAAACGGGGAAAATGGAGTCGGCTGAACCAACTATTTAGATAACTTCTTCATGTGCCTAATGTCTCTCTATCTTATTAGTGAACTCTACATTTCATTGCTGCTTTTATCTTTACATTGCAGATTGAAAAATCATCTCCGCAAGTTCCTGCCACATTGCACACAAATTTCCTTTAGATTCAATCTAAATGGCGTTTGATATTAAGTCAATGAAAATACCATTCTACGCAAACATAGAGGAATGATATTGTATAGAACTACGATTAAGATGCCGGTTTGATAGCAAATCAGGAAATTGAACGAAAATTTTCTTATTTCTGTAATAATACTATCCATTTTCGAATTCTCTTGATAGACTAGTACCATCATATATGAAAAGGAGGCTAGTTTTTTTTATTCCTATTAGCACCAAGTAAAGAGATGAAATTTGCATTCAATCATTCTATTTGATTCTTTATACTCCTATTTTGTCGCTAGACATTAACTCACAGCCGGTTGTCTGTTAATGGATGTTCTGCTACTATTTAAACAAGCAACAATAGAGGTTAGAGGCTATTTAATTACCTGCTTAGCAGAAGGAACCTTGGGTTCTCCCCATTCCATGGCTTTCTTCTCAAGATATTCAAAATCAGCCTTACCAGCCTATTGTAAGATGGAACCACTTCATATTAGCCAAATAAGTAATAGGAAGAAAAGCGAAACAGGTAAGATACTGGGAAACATGTTACCTCAATTTTAGCCCCAACTTCGGTGTCAAAGCTCTGATATCGCTTGCGGACAAGCTCGGCCAAAGAACCATCCTTCCCAATGACAACAAAATCCATTCAGTATCATTGACAGGCCATTGATAACAAAATAAGCACTCCATTTTAGAAAATCAGACAGGATTTTATATTAGTGAATATGACAGTAATGTATCACCTCAATGAGCTTGGCAGCATTTCTAAGTCCACGGGCTAGAGCATCCATTCCAGTAATATGAGCGATGAACAAGTCCTCAACGTCTGTGCTTTCTCTTCGTCTAAAATATATTATAAAGTTGATTATGTCAAAAGGGGCATTAGAAAGGTAAAGAAATTGGAGCAGAAAAGAAAAACATACAACATAGAAATCCATCATGAAAAAGAAATGGGAGAAAAAACACAATTAAGATGCAATATAGATATCCATCATGAACATTTTATGCACGGCAAGCACATAAGAAAAGGATCAATAAGGGAAAAAAGAGACTCACAATTTTGCATCAAAGTTGAATCCTCCTGGGGCTAGCCCCCCCTGTGATAAACAAAAGTGAAATTAACCAAATAAATCCAGGCTAAAATTAGTATCTCGGAAATTTCACATTGAATTGAAAAGTTGCATGTATTACATACATTTCTGATTACACTGAGCATAACCATAGTTGACTCTGCAACATCGGTCAAGAATTGATCTGTATCCCAACCTGTGGTGATATCAACAGCTCTTAAAAATAAAGTCACAGGCTATCTCAAGTTCAGTATGTAAAGTTTTTATCCAAAATTAAGTAAAGAACTCAAAAAAGCCGAAAACTTGTTAATATTCCAGTACCAACTTGAGGATCGCCAGTGTTTGCATCAATATTTCCAAGTAGACCATTGAGTCTTGCAGTTTCAAGCTCATGATGACAGCTGCAAAGTACACAAGTATATACAGTAAGCTGAGGAACTTCATGCAAGTTCAATCTTTTGATTGAAAGCACTTAGGAAAAACAAACAAGTAAACATTTGAGAAACAAAAGTTATTACATACCTGTGACCAGACAGGGTGGCATGGTTACATTCAATGTTTAGTTTAAACTCATCTACAAGAAGAAAAGAGCGACAATATATTAGATGTTCACTGTTATGCAATATAAACACCATACATAATTGGACAAGTCTTCTAAATATTAATAGTACTTAAGTATTTTGAAAAAATTCAAAAAATCAGGGACGTAAAGATTGAAACAAAGTATGCATTAAAATTTTCCCCCAGATTGAAGAAACCTAGTCCTACGGGTTATAGCCTAAATTGGACCAACTATAGCTCATGAGTAAAATCAAGTTGGTGACAATTTCGGTGCTTGAGTCATATGCGTTCATTTTTTGGTGAGAAGAAAATACATTTTAATCCCAAAAACAATCTCAAGCAGATTAGCAATGTCCAAATAGGAAAGATGCCCATCATGCAACAAATGTAGTAAATAAATTTTAATTTGCAGAGCAAAGAACATACACAGGCAACAATACTAACATATATATCAATATCCATGTACACCATC
Organism: Pistacia integerrima; assembly: GCA_026225825.1. Classification (NCBI taxonomy): domain Eukaryota; kingdom Viridiplantae; phylum Streptophyta; class Magnoliopsida; order Sapindales; family Anacardiaceae; genus Pistacia; species Pistacia integerrima. Next base: position 19,121,079 of record CM047743.1, on the reverse strand, counting down.
TGAAAATGAGAGCTTGCTCCTTACCACAACCTCAATGATAAGGATAAATTTAAGATTTCACATTTTTCTAAGTTAGCCAAAAAACTAAAACTAAAATACTTGACGAAGCTAGAGTGAAAACTACAAACAGCTCAACTAATAAGTAGCAAGCTTTGAACTTTGCAACTTGGTTGATAAAAATATACGATTTTACTTCATAAATAAAACTTAAGAATGTTTAGTAAAACTTGCCTCTGAAACAGGGTCATGCATTGTGATAAAATAATATTAAAAAAGTGAACAGCGATATTACCTATGAGACCATACTTCCTTAAGAAGTTAGCTGTTGTTGCAGCATCCCAGTCGTACCTGACAAATTATCACCATATGTCAAAATATATCTGGATCATTTGCCTCGTTACCCATATATTAAATAAAAGAATAAAGCATACTGGTGTTTTGTAGGTTCTTGAGGCTTGGGCTCAATCAACAGAGTCCCTGAAAGTCAAAAGAAAAAGCAGATCCCTGTTAGAATTTTGGCATGGTGAAAAATAAATAAAAAGAAACAAAAAATTCAAATGAAAAACAAAGAAGGAAAAAATGACTGTCATTAAGTTTTCGGGCAAAATGCAAAATTTGAAAATGAAAAAGACCACAACAATTACTTCATATTCTATGCAGCAATAAAACAAAAGAAACATAATATTCTGCCCCTATAACTGTTGGAATTCTCCTTTGCATCCTACAGTCATACAGAAAATCTATTAAGATGGAGAGAAGAAAAACATACCATTGAACCCAATCTTCTTCTTGTAGGTAGCAGCAGCTTCTAGAAATCTTGCCTGCAAGCAGACAACAAATAGTCTCAGTTAAATCATAAAATCTAAAACCAAAACAGAACGCTAGGACAGTAAAACCTTGTTACTAATATATAATTTACTGAGAAAACATAAATACCAAACAAAATAATTTAAATGCAAAGCATAACAAAGTAAGGACATGTTAGATAAACATACCAAATGATCCAAGCTCTCTTCCCATATCTGTGTTCAAGAGAGTTTGATAACCCTCACGGCCACCCCAAAACACATAGTTTTCTCCCCCTAAATAATGTGTGACCTGTGGAATTTGTCAATTGGAGAGCTAAGTAACTATAGAAAAACATATATACAAATAAGAAAGATATCCAATTTTTCCTAGTATCCACAACCACCCACCTCCATGGCCTTCTTGACTTGAGCTGCAGAATACGCATAGACACCTAATTCAGAGCTGTAAAACAAGTTCCCGAACATTTATAGAGTTAAGAAATAGGCTGACACATTCAGTGAAGACAAAACAAACAGTGCAAATAGTTAGGGATCCTCTATATACACAGTACCTAGTAGCAGCACCATGCATAAAGCGAGGATGCACAAATAACTGAGCTGTACCCCACAATGGATGAATCTTGGTCCCCTGCAGAATCAAATAATTAAACCTTAAAGGAGATAAAGGACTTCATAAGGCTAGTAGTTATGCCACACAAGTATATACTGGTTTCTGATTTTGGTCTCCAAGAACAAAACAATTGCAGAAGAGATGTCACACAAATCTAGATCCAACACAATAACAAGGTCAAATCATAGGTTCCATCTCCTGTATCCTAGAAAGAGTTCCAGAGGTTTTTGTTATTGCCTTGCCATCGAATGGGAGTTTTCTTTACAACATCAAGATATTCTAGTGGACAAGTTGATAAAAATTATGTTTAACTCACACAACGTGGCAACCAAAGAATAACCAAGAAAACTGGTCACAGACCTGAAAATATTCCTTCCACGACCACTGTGTTCTAGCTTCATTAGTTCAGGGGACAAGGATGTGAAGGTGGATGGCTTTTAAGTCCATGTAAATAACACTTACGTACAAAAACTAAAAGAATAATTTAATAGTATGAGGCCCCAAAACCACTATGTCCAATAGCTAAAGAGAAGAAATTGGATATTTGTATTTGACTTGAGCTTTTAATTTCTTTTTTTCCCTTTCTTTTGTTCCTTTCCGAAACACTGAGGCCCACAACCTAAGACAGCAGATGGAGAGCAAAAGTTGCATCTCTACTCTACTCGAGCATATGATAAAGTAATAACGAGACCTTAAGTAAACTTACTAACATGACTTCATGAACTTACCTGAAGCTCTTTCGCAAGGGCCACCACTTCATCCAAGTTTTTATTACTTTCCTGTTACATATTTAACACCCCATAAACATGATATACAATAGACAAGAGTTTAGCTACAATCAGGAAAATACAAAACAACAAAGAATAATAGTAACTGAGACAATGAACATAATACTCTTAAAAGAAAATAAATTACCAACCTCAAGGGTTTTTCCTTCAGGAGCTATATCCCTGTCGTGGAAACACCACAAATCAACTCCAAGTTTCTCTATGAACTCAAAGTTTGCTCTCACTGTACCGAAAGATATAACATAACAAGTACATTTTAAATTATAAACAATAATGCAGTATAAACATGAAGTAAATATTATAAGCATATCAGCCAATCTTACTTCTTCTTTTGGCCATAGCCAATGAATTGGTACCATCTTCCCACGGCCAAAATTTTGTAGGTGCGCCAAATGGATCACCACCTGTTCCACGGAATGTGTGCCAAAATGCAACACTGAATCTCATCCAATCCTATTCCCTTTAATATTTGTCAGCATAATCCCAATTTAGTAACCAAAGTTGAAAAGTGTCAAGACAAGAAACCAACCTTCATTTTCTTCCCAAGAATCTTTTCTTCCGGATTATACCACTTGAATGCAAGTGGATTCTTTGTAGTTGGACCCTATAAAAAATATGGAACAAATGAATAATTGCAAACACAGACACTTGAGAACCATAATGACACAACTGAACCAATAATTCTCTTTACCTCATACTTAATCTTTGGAATGCCAGGGAAGAATTCCCCTTTCCAATCATCTGATTCATCACATTTGCTACCAAGATTATCGGCTGGGCATGTTGATGGGGCAGCATTCTACCAAACCCAACACAATCCAAGTCAAAACTAAAAACAAAATACATATTAACCACGTATACACCAACTCAAACAAAGAGTAAAATAGTAGAACTCAAGATAAAAGTTTGATTCTTTACCACCAGAAACAACACCACATTCAAACAAAGCAGCAGCAACAGAACACTCTTGGTCTCCATCATTAGTTCACTTCATGCAACTTAGCACTGCAAAGATGAACATAAATCATAAAACAGCAATTCAACTTATCATATCAAAAATATAAAAAAATACCCATCATCAAACCTTGCAAACGAATCATGGGTTGTAAACAAAAATAAAAAAACAAATCATCAAATCAAACAAAACAAAAAATTACACTAATAAACAAAACAACCAATAAAATTATCCAAAAAAATTACTAATCCAGGCTAAAAGAGCACTTCTTCATCAAAAAGGAAGAGACTTACAGATTAAAACAGCTTTATTGAGATTGATGATAGAAGAAAAATGGCCGTGGAAAGTGAAGTATTTATACTGCATACGTAATCAAGTTTTATATAAAATTGTTTTAGTTTTAAAGAAGAGATATTAATCACACGTGTACACTATTTTGGTTTATCCAAAATGTATATTTCTGATTTTACCCTCCTTTAGTCCTTGTCTCCAGTAAGTAGTTTTGTTTTGGAAGAAAAAAAATATCATTGAATTTCCTTATTTCTAGGTAAATATGTTTTAACTAATTTCAACCCAAAAAAAAAAATTTACTTTTTGAGTTAACAATTAGATTAAAACACGAGGTAAAATCTACCAAATTAATAATTTTATTCAAAAATTCATTAGAGCTAGTGTTTATACTTCAATTTATTCGCGATTATTTCTGATGTACAAATAAAAAAGTTAATGCCATCACATTTACTAATGATTGACACATACAAATATAAAAGTAAATATCATCATATTCATCAAAAATATATAAATTTAATATAAAATTTTCTTCTATGAAAGTTAACATTGATATAGTTATATGACATTTTCCAAAATTCACAAAACTTAGTGCTTTACATGTCAGGGACTAATTTGTCATTTCAATAATCTGGATCCTATAATCTTCTTAAAATCAAATTTCATATCATAATATTAAATCCCTTAATCTTAGAAGATAATCCAAGGAGCATTGCTAATGTTACCCGCTTGTGACATACTTACCTCACAGTAACTAATCAGATATTGAGAAGCAAATGGGCCAAGGTCTATGTTTGATTCATTGAAACTGTGTAATTTGATTGGCTGGTGATGGCTTTGATTGAGTTGTGACGGTGATGGTATCAAGATTGAGAATATTAGCCTATTAGGTTAAAAATGTGAAGCTGAGGTGGCAATCTCGTGATTTGGATTATGTTGTGAGTCAGCGGTGACCAAAAAACAGAAACTGGCTACGTCACCTCATTAATTTATTTTAGAGCTGATCAAAGACCAATCCCAAACGGGCCCAACCTTAGGCCCGTTTGGGACTGATCCCAAATGAGACCAATCGCTCATGGGCCTGGGACTAGTTCCAGGCCTATGAGCAATATTAGGACCCGAACCCCAGGCCCATGAGTAATATTAGGATCTGGATCGATCCCTAGGACTGGTCCTATAGGCTTGAAAAAATTATTTTCCTCCTCTGATCTTTTTTTTATATTATAGGGGCGAAATGAAATTTTATAAGTGTAGTGTTGTCATCATGATGACATTTTCATTCTCAAGCCCTACCGTGTATAAGAAAGTCTGATATAAAGACCTATAAGTAATTAACTCTAGAAAACCAAAAACGACAGAGATAATCATTACATGATAAAATATCTCTTATATAATCAATGTCAAACACTAATTATATTATTATATGAGAAATCCTGAGACGATAATTCCCTATTAGTAAAAAAAAGGTACTTAGATTGGCTCGTTTTGGAAGGAAGATATTCAGATTGACTTGAATCTCTTCTAAGGCAACCGAAGATCATACAACTTCCTAGTTCTATTAATTTAAATCTTATCTCAACTCTATCATGTAAATGGGTGTTATATAAATCTTATCATAACCTGTCTCTATGGGAGAAGATACAAAAAAATTAGTTCAATGTAATCATAAATACATTAATAAAATTTTTCTTTCATTATTATTCTTAATTATTTCTTGTTGGTTATTTATAATCACGCACCATCAATTTTGATTTTATTGAAGTCAATTGGATTACATTAATTGTTTGAGATTTCGTAACAATACTAATTTTCTTCACCAACAATTAATTTTAAAAAATCAAACCCATTAAATAAATTGAATTGAATTTTAATAACACCCAAAAGAAAAAAAAGAACAAAGAGATAAATGCCTTGTTGATCACTTGATCATGCGTGAAGGTGTGCGTGTGCATACAAGCTGTTCAACAGATAATTTTTTTTATAAATTTTGTAAAATTTCATTTTAAACCCTATAATTTATGTTTATTTCCAAAATTTATATGAGGTTTTACATAATTGTACAAAAGACTAAAAGGAAAAAAGTGCAAAAAAATTTGGGCTCGGGCCTGGGACTGAGGAGGGCCCAATGGAGGGACCGAGCCCTCCTCCTTTAGGTCTGATCCCGTTTTAAGACTAGGCCTCCTAAGACTGGGTTTTTGGACCCAGTCCCAAATACCCATCCTCTAATTTATTTATTAAACTATTGATAATAATAATAATTAGGCGAATGACATTGTCCCACCCTTCATAAATTGCCCGCGATTTGGCCGTTCAAGGCTTAGGCCATTGGTATTAGGCCAATCGCAGCCTAGTCTTCCGTAGCTTGGCTGCAATTTAGGCAAATCAAGGCCTGACTATAGTAATTGGCCACGATTCAAGCTAATCGGACCTGAAACATCGTCTGTTGGCACGATTCAATCGTTCGACGCTTGTGTCATCGACAATCATCATATCACCCCTTGCAAAGTTTATGTGGTTGGAATTTAGTTTGAGAATCTAAACGCCAATAATTTAGTATCATAAATTTATACTGTATTCAATAAATTTTTTTTTTTTTTTTTGTATTGCATCTTAAAGTTTTGATTAATAATTTCTTAGTATGATCTTTGAAAAATATAAGGAAAAAACTATATAAAATAATAAAAACCTAAAAATAATCTTGCAATAATGATGATTTAATCAAACAAGAGAACTTTAAATTTTAAAAAATATAAAGAATTTATGTTTTAATTATAATAATTCGGTTAATCTCTATTATTGACAACCATCAAATTGGTGCATTCAATAACATCATTGGGAATAATGGTGTAGATTTCTTCGGCATAGAAGTTTGAATTTGATCAATAACGGATAATAAAATATAACAATAGTTTAATCGATAATGAAAACTTTACTAGAAAACATATCGATAATCAGTAAAACAAATAAAGTTTGTAAAAAGAAGTTGTCTTTTGATTGTACTAGAAGTTGATGTAAATATAATTTTAAAGTGAATGGTTTGCCAAAATATTTATTGTTACCGCATTAATTTATATATGTAGCATTTTCTTATACTCCCTCCATTTCCAAATAAATATTGTTTTAAACTTATTACCTTTTTCCAAAATAAATGTCATTTGACCAACAAGTTGAGCAACCCTCTATCTTTCTCATTCTATGGCCCCTTGTCTCCTCTCATTTGCTTTTTCTCTGGTCCTTGGTCTCCTCTGTCTCTCTCTTTCTCTAGCCCTCGTCTCCTTTGTCTCTCTCTTTCTCGGCCCTGTCTCCTCTCTCTGTCTGTCTCTCTCTCTAGCCCCTTGTCTCCTCTTTCTCTTTCTCTTTCTTTGGCCCCTTCATCTTCTTTCTCTCTTTCTCTTTCAAACGCCATTTAACTCTTCACATTTCTCTCTAATGTTGGAAGAACATTCAAATTGATTTCTCCAAGCACATATCTTCTATTACGACATTGGTCAATTATGGTGAGTAGTGAAAAATCAGAGATGGAAGAGTAATAAACTTTAACACTTTTACATAGGGGGGAAAACCAAAAATTTTCCCACCACACTTTGAGAGGGAAGAGTAAATAAGAGATGGAGTAGGAGAGAGAAAATTTGTTTATATTAAAAAAATTAGTATATTAAAAAAGTGTGCAATTTACCTAAATGACATATATTTTGAAACTGAGGAAGTAGTATTTTTAGGAAATTAATTTCATTTACAATTGAGATGGGATGTTTACTTACAACACAGTTGGCTTATTTGGCACAATTATTGATGAAATTTCGGGAAGCCCAAGCCCACTTTGAGAAGAAGCAAAACTTATTTGGGTACCATAAGATGTCCATTAGACCAAGAAAAAAGCATGGGCCTATTATTTTGAATTAGTTTATATGCATTTGTAATGGGAACTTTTATAATAATTCTTTCTTTAAAAAAAAAAAATTGAAAAGAAATTGAAAAAGACGTGTTTGGTTAAAATAATTTCAAAAACACATTTCGGGTATAACTTCAAAACTTAGTATGAAATCAAAAATTAAATTATTACTTTTTGGATATTATGTTAAACTCGTATTTATATATCCAAACCCATCTCGGATTATTAATTATCTAGAATCTTAAAAATTATTTTTGAATCACAAATTCAAATAGACTCTTACCATTTGAAGTATGAACTTAGTTGTGAAAAACTACAAACTCTCATCAAATATGAGTAATTAATAAAATTATATGTATTCTAAATTACTTAGATATAGAAAGTTTTCAATTTAAGCATGAAAGCTTCTCGTCCGCTCTCTTTTCCTTTTCTAGTAATAAATTCACATGGAAAATTAAAAATAAAAGTAAAGTTGAATGACTATCTGGTGGCTCTTTTTCCTTTTTTTTTTTTTTTTTTTGAGGATGTCCGGACTAGCTTGCGCACACCTTAACTAATCTACAGAGCCTGTCAATTAGGAAAGAGCCTTAGTGGTTATCCCTATTAGTGCCTTGGAGGACTCGAACTCAAGAACTCATAGAATCTCCTTTTGTTCTTTTACCATCAGGCCACCCAAATGGTAGTTTATTTAGTGGCTCTTGTTCCTTCTCAAATGTAAGGTCTATAACTAAAGTTCCATTTAAATTAGTTCATGATTTTCATGAAAATGAAAAGAAAAAAAAGTATTAGGTTAGATTAATAATTTATGAATAGTCATTTTCGGATTAGTTGAATTAAATACAAATTGTTCAAGTTGGCCTGGTGACACGGATACTAGAGAAAAGAAAAGGAGAGAAAAGACTCAATTTATTTTTGTGTTTACTTGTGCTTTTCGATAAAGGCGAATGACTGGCACCTACCCAAGGTTTGTTGTAAAGATAATTTGGTACCCTAAATAGTTTGGAAATGACAAATAGGTACCTTCCGTCATTCTCTGTTAGTGATTTCCGTCTGCTAAAGTGGGTACACTTTTTGAAAAGACTAGAATGCCTTTGAAAGTTTGCCACATCAATTAAAGAAATTTTTTTTCTTCTCCATCGTTCTAATTTTCTATTTAAATTTAACTCGCCAGACTTCCCAAGTTTGCATTTAAAAAAATAACCCTGAAAAAATTTTGCAATTTTTTTTTTTAAGTTAGAAAAACTAATGTGGCACACTTAGGATTTATTAAACATGTAAAACGGGTTAAACTAAAAAGATTTAAACATATGTGGGTAATATTATAATTAACAAAAATTTGTTTAAATTTTGAAAATTAAAAATGACCCCTCCCTTCAAAATCGCTTAATCAAGCAATATACCCAAAAAAGGATCAACGAAACACCTTCGATTTCTCTGCAATTTTTTGCAATAAAAGTTCCCTATTTCCGGCCAATATTCGATCCTAAAGATTCGTTACACAAAATCATGGTTGATATTCACAAAGAGGAGGAAAACCCAACCCCATTCCAAATCCTAGACTCCGGCGATGACGATTATTCAAAGGCTGTCGAAGAAAAGACGATGTGGTGAATCATCCGATGAGTCAAGGTGGTCTAGAGGCAGAGGAGACAACAATGTCACAAGAATAGAGAGAAGAATTGAAAAATGGTTCTGAAGAGGAGGACACTAACGAGAATTCAAGCGAGGAGGAGGACACTAGTGAAGAAAGGGTACGTTTTTTATTGGTGGTTTTAAATTTGATGAATAATTTGATTGGTTTGTGCGAATTTGGGGGATATGTAGTTGGTTTTATTGGTAAGGTGGTTGTGGACGTTTTGTCGAGAGCGAAGGCGGGCATCGGGGCGGGGTTTTAGTGGCTTTATTTGGGTTCTGAGAGGACTGGGGTGGGGGAAAGGGGAAAGGCAAGGGTGGAGGTCAAGCAAGGTTGTTTGTTTCAGGGATGTTCGGATTAGGGCCGAGGATGGCATGGCGTATGGCCCTCTAACCCCCTTATTCTCCAGCCTGCTTGCCATCCTTCATCCATCTCCAAATATGGAACCTCCGCCTACAACAACCTCTCAGAAGGTGGCCTCGCATTGGCTTCCCTCATCTCGAGCCAAAAACACCCACTCCCCGATGCCCTCGAAGCCCATATCCCCCAAATTGGTAGCTTATTGGTTGATTTGGTTTCTTTTTTTGCTGATATTTAGTTTATATCGATTGTGTAGATTTTCTGAAGCGTAAATTATAAAGACTATGAGTTGGAGTTTGTAAGCGATAAGATCGAACTTCCCCAAAAGAGGGTGATAGTTAGGTCGAGTTGGCAAAGTTTTTATGAGAATAATGGAGATTTTAGAGGAACAAAATAAGGGTATGGACCAATACAAAGAGAATTGTTTCGGCCACTTTGCGAAAATCGGAGAAAATTGGAAAGAAAGGCGTTTTGGGGGCAGGGAGTGCATTATATGTTGCTACACTCAATTAAAAGCCAAAAAAAAAAAAAAAAATGTGGTTTGTGGTGGATGGGAAGTCACTACGTTTTGGGGATGATGGAATATGCCTTGATGACAGACTTAAGATGTGGGTCATTTCCAAATATGAAAGAGCAAAAGAGAATAACGAAAAGTAAGGCAGCTGATAACTTAACTAAAAACGTTTTGGGGGGGAAGACGTCTATTACGGGACGCGATTTAGAGGAAAGGTTAAGGAGCAAGTGGATTTACCTCTTCCGAGAAGTTCAAGATGTGCCTGGTATTGTTCGTGCATTCGATCCTAGTGGCTTCTGACTTCAACAAAAGCTGTTAATATGGATTGGGTGAAGTTTGCAAGCAACATGGACTTCTTTAATGTTTATCCGTGGGGACGGGTATTATTTCAGCTAACCATCGACTCCTTGCGTGGAAAAGACATGGCGATAAAGTATCGCTAAGCTATCAAGAATGATAGACCGAGCATGTACAATTTATTTGGCTTTCCATGGGTAATACAGGTAAATATTAATAGATTTTTGTTATGTTTTTTGTATTATATGTGTTTTAATTATGATATGGACCCTTTTTTTACAATGTAGGCTTGGATGTATGAGGTCGTCCCTGTCTTGGCTAGGAAGGGGGAAGGGAGGGGAGGGGAAGGGGGGTAAGAAGGGGGACTTTGGATGAGCAATCGTAATTTCCTAAGATGTTGCGGTGGCACATCGAGAAGTGTACCCATTGGGACTACGACAAAATGCAACGAAAATTCAAGCCGCTCGGGTAAGATTAAAGGATTAATCTTTTGAATATGCACTTGCTTTTAAATGTGGCTTAAATTTGATTGATTTTTTTTCTTATTGCAGGGAGTCATCTGTCCTTTCCTTACCCCTACTAGGGATGAAGTAGGAGAGGGGTATGTTACATCATTTAGAGCACTGAACGATGCAGCAGATAAAGGGATAGACCGTCTAATGCAGGACCTAGAAAGGGTCACGCATGTGAGTGCAGCTCCAGTCAGCGGAAGGGAAGAGGAGGAGGAGGATGAAGAGGTTTGTACATCTCCACCCAATTGGTAAACCGGTACAACAAGTACCATTTTACCAAGGCATCGGGGTCTGGAGAATGAGGTGGTTGACCTTATAAATGGTCTGTTTGAGAGTTTTACAACAACTGTTTATGAGAGGTTTGAGAAGATAGAAGAGTAGATGAAAAGGCTGGAGGGGAAAGTTGATAGGGTGGCGGAGAAAGTTGGTAGAGTGGAGGAGGAAGTTGGTAGGGCATTGAAAGTGGCTAAAGTGCAACTTGAGCATAAAAGAGAGAGCCGAAAGAGTAAGCATGTAAAATCTCCTTTACACGATTGTAACGTATGGAAAGAAGAGGAAGACAAAGAAAAAAAATGAGGAAGTCCGTGAAAGTGGAGAAGCAAAAATGGAGGAGGGTAAGGAGGAAGGAAGGAGGAAGGAGGAAGGCGGAGGAAATGGGGAAATGAAAATGGAGGAGGGTGAGGTGGGATGCGAAGGAACTAGGGATGTAAAAATGGAGGAGGGTGAGGAGGAAGTGGGCAAGTGAAAACGGAGGAGTTAAATGTCGATTTGTATAGGCCAATATATGAGGAAAAGAAACAACTCTTCTATGCCTGTTCCAATGATTCTGGAAGTGATGGGCATGTGAAGTGCAAGACCGGGGAGTGGTTTGAAAAGATGTTGACAATGGGCAGGTGGCTAACGACTCGGTCGAAGACTTTGGATGAGCGATCACAATTTCCTAGGATGTTGCAATGGCACATTGAGAAGTGTACCAATTGGGATTACGACAAAATATAAATGGAAAATTCAAGCGGCTCGGGTAAGATTAAAGGATTAATCTTTTGAATATGCACTTGCTTTTAAATGTGGCTTAGATTTGATTGATTTTTTTTTTTATTGCAGGGAGTCATCTGTCCTTTCCTCACCTCTGCTAGGGGTAAAATAGGAGAGGTGGGTATGTTACATCATTTAGAGCACTGAACGATATAGCAGATAAAGGGATAGACCGCCTAATGCGGGACCTAGAAGGGGTCACACATGTGAGTGCAACTCTAGTCAACGGGAGGGAGGAAGAGGAGGAGGATGAAGAGTTTTGTACACCTCTACCCAATTGGCAAACCAGTACAACAAATACTGCTTTGCCGAGGCGTCGAGGTCGGGAGAATGAGGTGGTTGACCTTATAAACAATCTGTTTGAGAGTTTTACAACAACCGTTTATGAGAGGTTTGAGAAGATGGAAGAGCGAATGAAAAGGCTGGAAAGGGGAAAAGTTGATAGGGTGGCGGAGAAAGTTGCAAGAGTGGAGGAGGCAGTAACTGGTAGGGCATTGAAAATGGCTAAAGTGCAACTTGAGCATAAAAGAGAGAGCCGAAAGAGTAAGCACGTAAAATCTCCTTACACAGCTGTAACGTATGGAAAGAAGAGGAAGACAAAGAAAAAAAATGAGGAAGTCCGTGAAAGTGGAGAAGCAAAAATGGAGGAGGGTAAGGAATAAGGCGAAGGAAGTGGGAGAAGTGAAAATGGAGGACGGTGAGGTGGGATGCGAAGGAACTAGGGATGTGAAAATGGAAGAGGGTAAAGGAGGAAGTGGGCAAGTGAAAACAGAGGAGTTCAAAGGTCGATTTGTATAGGCCAATATATGAGGAAAAGAAAAAACTCTTCTATGCCTATTATAATGATTCAAGAAATGATGGGCGTGTGAAGTGCAAGACATGGGATTATCCCCGAGAGTGGTTTGAAAAGATGTTGACAATGGGTAGGTGGCTCGACGACTCGGTGAATTATTTTCCCTTATTTTTACTTATGTTTTCCATGAGGTATTGTATGTTTATCATGTTACTTTTATTTGATACAACACATTGATGAGGTATTGATACTTATGAGGCTACGACAAAGTAGTAATGGTGATATTTTGTATCTGCACTATGCCATTACCGATATGGCCTTTGGCCAAAGGCTAGTAACTACATATGACACTTTAATAAAAAAAGGCCAATGGTGGAGGTGCAACAAGGGGAGGCAAGCAAAAAAGATTGGCCACAAATGACTTCGTCGGTGTCCTTGATGATTTCAGTTTGATGAGAGAATGATGCAGTATGTATAGTGGGAAAGGCCCAAATATGGCAACAGTTGGACAAATGTTAAAAGAGTATACTACATCATTGAACATCAAGGATATGTACTAGAGGAGAGCTTGCTGCAAATCCTTGGATTGTAATCCGAGTATTTGTTGAGAGAGGCAATTGGAGACGGAGTTGTAGCCATTGTGTATATTGTTTCCCACGGTTGTTGTGTGATAGCGGGATGTTTCAACACTTGGGTGATGAACTATTGACGGAAAGTGGCCACTCAAGTGCCTTTTCGTCTCGATAAATGACTTGAGGTAAATTTTATATAAAACTTACATAATACAATTATTCTATAAGTTGATTCTAATGTTAATGTCTTCCTTTTATTATAGTGCTGATTGTGGGGCATATGCATTAAAATTTATTGAGTTCAACATGACCAACACCCCAATGGACAGGTTGAATGACGAAACAATGAGCAACTTTCATGATTATTGGTTATTGAGTGCTTCCATGGGCATATGGATCCTTTTTGACTGACCAAAACCCAATCCAAATCATTGTTGATGCTGTCATAAGATTAGGTATGGAAGTTGGACTTAGAGTTTGTAGTTTATGTGAAATGCATTTCTTATTGGGTTGTCTTGAATAATTGGATTGTCTTGAATTGGATCAACTGGTGTTGTTAGGCGTCAAGTTGTTGATGCTTGGGTTGTGATGTTATGTATGCTTTATGGCCAAGGCCAAGGTTGGATAATGTTGGAAAGGGGTATTGTAGAAGAAGATGAAGAGGTTGTTGATGCTGAAGGTGTGCTGGATAACTATGGAGGATAAGGAAGTGGCTGAAGAGAATGATGAAGAGGGAGGATGGAGACTGCCGATGCTGCTTTTATTTTGGGTGTATATAAGACACTTATTTGTTGTATATAATGTAATTGACATATTTCATATTTGTACAAAAACAATTAAGTATTTTTTTTCCTCTTTTGAGTTTGAGTTTATTTAGTGTTCTTGTTAAATGACATTAAAATGTTGATGCATTTAGGTTGTTAAATTCAGGAGAAAAGATGAAATTAGTATGTGTTGGTGATTTTAGTTTATCAAAATTCAGGAGAAAAGCTGAAAAAATAAGTGTTGCCCATGATCGCTTAAACGATCAAAGGGTTTTCTATACAGGATCGCTTAAGCGAGACCATAAATCGCTTAAGCAAGCATGCATCTGGGATAATCTTGATTCTACTTTGGACTTAATCACTTAAGCGATCACAAATTGTTTAATCGATCAAGGCTAAAAGTGAAGAATCACTTAAGTGATTTTGATTTTGCCTTGGACTTGATTGCTTAAGCGACCAAGTGTAAAGGTGAAGAATCGCTTAAGCGATCATGCATCGCTTAAGCAACCAAGGGTAAAAGTAAAGAATTGCTTAAGTGGTCTTGATTCTGGTTTATACGTGATCGCTAAAACGACTAAGACTAAATATACTGGATCACTTAAGTGATCCTAGTATATTCGGATGATCTTTATTATGCCTTTCACAAGATAACTTAAGCGACGAAGGCTTATAAAACACTGGATCACTTAAGCGATCCCTTTTTTTTTGGAATAGGTTGTCAACCCCATATTAAGTGACGTTAATGTGAACTTCGGACATTCACAACATCACATGATTATTAACGTTAATGTTAAGCGACATCAATTATTAACACATCTTAAGGCCAATTAAGAATGAATATTTGCAACCTAATTCCATCAACACATATTAAGGTTACACCCGTATGATATATGGATGAATGTCCATAGCGTACTAGTGTGACACGTTAGTAGAAACATACCTTATTTCACAAATATGGAATGATGTATTTGAGAATGATTATTGTACTCTTTTTATTGACCAAAATGCAGTCAAATCTTGTACGATGTGGGGGGAATAGATTGAAATAAGCTTGAATTTTGACTATACAATTAGTTCAGTGGACCATTATCTGTCTTGTGTCAACTGATTTGATTATTTATATCACTTAATCGATTTTTTTTAAAATTATATTTTAATTAAACTAATTTTTTTACGTGTAGATAAACATGGAAAAGAAAGATTTAAGTATAGAATGATTCTAAATAATACAAATTTTTATTGTTTTTAAAGTACCAAAGTAAATTAGCCTTAATTGCTTAAGCGATCTTGTATATTTAGCCTCGGTCGCTTAAGAGATGTATGTTATCGCTTAAGTGATCTTGTCAAAGGCAGTATAAAGATCATCCGAATATACTGGATCACTTAAGTGATTTCCAAGTATCGCTTAAGCAATCCAGTATATTTAACTATAGTCACTTAAGCGATTCACAGTCGCTTAAGCGATCATGTACAAGCTAAAATCAAGATCATTTAAGCGACTCTTCACTTTTACCCTTGGTTGCTTAAGCGATGCATGATAGCTTAAGCGATCAAGTCCAAGGCAGAATGAAGTCACCCTAGGTGGACGATTGCTTAAGCGATTTAAGGTCTCACTTAAGCAATTCTTTATTTTTACACTTGGTCACTTAAGCAATCAAGTCCAAGGCATAATCTAGATCACTTAAGTGATTCTTCACTTTTAGCCTTGGTCGATTAAGCGATTCAGGATCGCTTAAGCGATCAAGTCCAAGGTAGAATCAAGATTATCCTAGATGCACGATTGCTTAAGTAGTTTATGTATCGTTTAAGCGATTCTTCACTTTTAGCCTGGGTTGTTTGAGCAATTCAGGATCGCTTAACCGATCAAGTGCAAGGCAGAATCAGGATCATTCTAGATGCACGATCGCTTAAGCGATTTATATATTGCTTAAGCGATTCTTCACTTTTAGCCTTGGTTGCTTAAGCGATTTATGATCACTTAGGCGATCGTTTAAGCGATCAAGTTTAAGGCAGAATCAAGATCATCCTGATGTACGATCGCTTAAGTGATTTATGTAACGCTTAAGCAATTCTTCACGTTTAACCTTGCTCCCTTAAGCGATTTGGGATCGCTTAAGCGATCAAGTCTAAGGTAGAATCAAAGTCATCTCAGATGCATGATTGCTTAAGCGATTTAGGGTCTCGCTTAGGTGACCAAGGCTAAAGCGACCTAGGCTAAACATCAAGAATCGCTTAAGCAATCAAGTCCAAGGCAGAATCAGGAGCATCTTAGATGCACAATCACTTAAGCGATCTTGTATAGAAAACCTTTGATCGCTTAAGTGATATATATAGTTGCTTAAGCAATCATGGACAACACTTATTTTTTCCAGCTTTTCTCCTGAATTTTGACAAACTAAAATCACCAACACATATTAATTCCATCTTTTCTCCTGAATTTGACAACCTAATTGCATCAACATTTTAATGTCATTTAACAAGAGCACTAAATAAACTCAAACTCAAACAGGGAAAGAAATACTTAATTGCTTTTGTACAAATCTGAAATGTGTCAATTACATTAAATTACAACATTATATACAACAAATAAGTGTCATATATACACCCAAAATAAAAGCAGCATCGGTAGTCTCCATCCTCCCTCTTCAT
This sequence comes from Pistacia integerrima, assembly GCA_026225825.1. NCBI lineage: Eukaryota > Viridiplantae > Streptophyta > Magnoliopsida > Sapindales > Anacardiaceae > Pistacia > Pistacia integerrima. Next base: position 19,104,608 of record CM047743.1, on the reverse strand, counting down.
CATTCTCTTCAGCCACTTCCTTATCCTTCACAGTTATCCAGCACACCTTCAGCATCAGCAGCCTCTTCATCTTCTTCTACAATACCCCTTCCAACATTATCCAGCCTTGGCCTTGGCCACAAAGCATACATAACACCACAACCCAAGTATCAACAGCTTGACGCCTAACAACACTACCTGATTCAATTCAAGACAACCCAATAAGAAATGCATTTCACATAAACTACAAAACTCTAAGTACAACTTCCATATGTGATCTTATCTGCAAATCTTACGGCAGGTTGATTGCCTTCTTACATCTGATCGATTTGAACCTAATTTTCTAGATCTGCATATGATCGATTTTGGCAACTGCTTCTCTTGTGGCTAGGTTGCTTGCAAATAGAGCACTTATTCATCCTCCAGGGGAACCTCACATGCTAATGGAATATGTTTAACTCTTTTTCTCTCTTTTTCTGTGTTCTTGAATGGTGGATGGAATGATAATGTCAACCAATTTTGGCGGCACCACCCACTACTCTTCTGGAGGAACTGGATATATCATTTCCGAATAAGCCAATATATAGTAGTTTGCCATATAGAGAATGGAGTAAAGTTCCATGTAAATTCTTGAACCAAAATGCGGCTTACGTTTGCTTTGCTGCTAGTGCATGAGGACAAGGTAAACGTTGAATGTCAAACACTTTACAGCTAAAAGTTTTACTAAAAAGGTTAACTAGGGCATCCAGACCATAGCCGCACATGGTGAACTCTTGAGCATTGAAAGGATAGGAAAACAGTACATTTGACAGTTCCATACGTTCTTGCAATAATTTTTTAGCTAACAGAACAAGAGTTATGGTAAAATTATCTAACTTCGTACGACGCTCATAAAACCACTATGACAATGTCCTCTAGATTGTATCAAAAAGCGAAAAAATTGGAAACTCTCTTTCTATTAACAACTTCAAATTTATGGATTCGGTTATATTCGTGGTTATGACATCGAACCTTCTTCCATGAAAGTAAACTCTACTCCATCGCTCAAAACCAACATCATGCTCAAGATACTTAGCAATTCTATCATCCTTGATTCTGATTTGCCGAAAGTGCTCCTCAAACTCATCAACTTGATATGCTTTTGCTACCATGTATTATGTCTGAAGGAGGTCAGCACACTTAAAATTTTGTTTTATGTTCTCGCCAAGGTGCCTCATACAGAATCCGTGATGTGCTTACGGGTAAATAGTGGTAATCCTCTTATTTATAGAGATGTGCCTATCAGAGATTATGCATAACTCGTCACTGTCAAGCACTATCGTAAATAATTACCGGAAAAACCAAGTTCCACGACTTGTCGTTCTCAAAGTCAACAACACACCATCCAACGAGATATGTGTGATTCTCGCTGTCTTGTGCAGTGGCCACCAACAATGTACCTCCATACTTTTCTCAAAGAAAAAACAACTATAAACAGCCAACACCTTTCTCATATTTACAAAACCCCTTATAGCAGCACCGTAAGCAACAAAAAAATATTTAAACCTCATATTCTTGTCCTTCTTCAAAGTCGTCTTGCTACCTTGGTTTGTCAACTCAAGCATATAACGGTACGCTTCTAATATTGTGTACCCATACTCTGGCGTGCCTCTCACAAAATCTTGTGCATGTTGTCTTTCTTTCCAACATTTCCAATAACTAACGTCGTATCCCAACGTTGTGCGCACAAGTCTCTGAATGTCCTTTAGGAGATGGACATTTCCCTTCAACAAACTGACTTTTGACAAATTATCCAATAACATTAGTGGAGGCTTGTCGATGCTCATCAGAAATATGTTCCAACCTACATGCGTGCTCACGGGTATATGTGCTAACAATAAATTTTTCAGACTCCCCAACCTTCTATAATAAACCCATCACTTGTACTTTCGGTCACGACATGCAACCGTCACTACCGATAAATTAGACTTTTTGGTGATAAACTCAAAATTACCTTTTACGATAATAGGTTTTAGCTTCCTCACCACTTCCTCCTTGTTGTCAAATAAATAACGTATGCACAAGTCTGATCCATCAGTAAAAATGTGACCTAATTCACTACTACCCGCAATTGTTACCTCTGAACCTGTATAAATGGCCATAGTGTTCTCTTCCTCACAAACTACACCTTATGCATAATTTGTATTTATAGGAATCTCTACATTTGCGAGAACATGTACAGGGTCCTCCTCATCCACATTTTCATTGTGCCCCACACAACCAATCTCTTCTACAGTGTCTTCCTCACCACCTAAATCACCGCCTACTCTTGATTTTTCAACAAAGAAATCAATGCCCTCGTAGTTAAAATTAAAACTAGCACTCTCCCCACCCAACTTATATCACTATGTGAGCAACTCAACCCACCTCTTAATGATTTCATCAAACTATACTCATAGCAATTGCTTTAACTTGTTTGCTCTTCCCAATCCACTTGTCTCATGTCTAATAATAGTCAAGTAACTATAATGTAAGAAAACAAACTTATTAACCGATATATTAAGGGTTGATAGATTTTAAAAAACATATCTAGAGTCGCTTAAGTGATGTGGTGTATCGCTTAAGCGATTTGGTATATCACCTACTGGATCGCTTAAGCGATTTGGCATAAATAAGCATGATCGCTTAAGCGATCTTATGCCACATACCTAATCGCTTAAGCGATCTGCTACCATATACTAAACTTATAATAGACCACTTAAGCGATCTTCTACCATAAACCCAAGCCTATCTTCATAAACCATCGCTTGCGATCTTCGCTACATAAACACTATAGACTTGTGATCTACATAAACTGAAGCCATCTTACGCCATAAACTGATCGCTAAGCGATCTGCCATCTGCTACATTAAACCAGACATACCAGATTGCTTAAACGAATACACAAGGTAGCTCAGGCGATCTATCAAATCTAGAACACATTTTTAGTCATTTCTACCAGCAATTGGTGCTACCATCCCCAGCTACCCACAATGCAAGAAAATATTCAACAAATTTCACTCATTTGAACTAGCATTACATCAAACACAACCCAACAACCTAAACAACTAAATCAAAATCATAACCCAAACCCAATCCATCATTAAATCTTTGCAAATCAAAATTTAAAATGCAAAGAGGAGATACACATACCTGGACGAAATGCCTAGGAGGAGGAGGAGGGGGATCTTTGGCAGAGAAGATGTTAATGGCAGAGGAAGAAGAAAGTATTAATGGCGGAGGAAGAAGAAGATGTAGAGGAAGGAGGAAGAAGAAGATGTAGACGTAGCTTAGAAGAAATAGCAACCAGGGAAGGTATGTTAATGGCAGGGGAAGAAGAAAAAGGTGTTTGGGTTTGTTTGCAAGAATTTCAGCTTTTTGGGGACATATTATAATTTTTAAAAGATTACACAATACTTCATTAATCCTAATTAACCACACTAATCATGTTTAATTAACCTTAATCAATAACAAGGTTATTTACTTGACACTTTAAAACTACATGGCATTTTAATTAAATTTGAACTTGATTTTGTCTTTTAATAAAATGCCCGTTCTTCTCCATCGCTCTTTTTTTGCTTCTCCATCGCTCTCTGTTTGATGAATAGATTGACAAAATCGCTTTTTTTCCCCTTCTTCTTCGGCGTTCTGAAATCTTCATTAATTGATAAAATTTCATTTCAAAATCCATTAAACGCCGACAAACCAAACCCATAACCACCAAAACCATATAGAGTCCGACATGCCGCCATGTCGAACTTCATTGGCTTGACATCATCACGCCTTGCCTAGACGCCAAATCGTCGGCTTCGTGGTCCCCTGATCTTGTTTTCTCTCTAATACTTGGTGACGTTTCGCTCCCCCCTTTCCCAATCCCTTGCCTCCCTTTCCTCTTCCTGAAATTTTTGTTTTTTCTTCTATTTTCTTTTTTTCTTACTCTCTGTTTGGATGTTTGTTGCGTTTGGTGAAAGATAAATAGTATGGGATAGAGAAGCAGTGTGGCTTCGCCAAAAAAAGTGAGTCTCTCTATACAGATCCCTAGTCCTCTTTCAATTGAATTTATATTGACTTTGATTCTAATAGTTCATGGTGTCGATGATTGTGAATGCGTGTTGAGCAGCAAAATTTTAATGGGGTTTTGTTGTTATAGTTTGAGCTGTTATAAGCTAACTATAATTTTCAGTTTCACATAAGTTTTTCTAGTTTCTAAAGTGAGATATTCATCATCTCTACTATTTTGGGACTTTGATTGGCTTTTTATGCGTTTGTGGATAGTTTTCGAAACTATTAAGTAGATCTTATGATATAAACAGAAATTAAATGAGTTTTCTTATCAAGTTGTCAATGTTCTTAGTCATTTTAGTTGCCGCTATACTTGGACAATTATATTTTCCATCATAACTACTTAAATGTGAGAAAGACTAACAAGAAACAATGAAGAAGAGCAGGATAAAGGATCCGGTTTTAGAAGAAGCTTTAGCATCTTGGTAAATTTATCGAATGATTAATTTAAAGTTTGGTATAAAAAGTAGTAGAGTCAATTCATATACTTATATGCAGTAGCTATCATGTAATTTAAGGCTAAATAGCTAAATCAAGCAGCTATGCAACTTTAATTTAATGCTAAATTTTAGAAAAAGGAAAGTTAAAAGTTGTGTGCTTGTTCGGATACAATTTCCTCATCAAGTTATTACTGTGATTAGTGATTATGGACCTAATTGTTGTTGTGTGTGTACAGGTTTATTTGATTTTGAAGCGGATGTTGCAGCAGTAAAACATTCGTCTTGCATTTATGTTATTTCTTCTGGATCATATTTGGTGGAATAGGCTTGTTTGAAGCAGGGGTTGCGTTGTGATAGAAGTATCTTCAAATGTTGACAATTTGAAACAGAGCAGATTATGGTTGCTATAGATCAGTGGAATTGCAATGGATAGAAATAACTCTCCTCCAACTCCACCCAGATGGAGAAATGTGGCATACAGAAGAACACAACCTAGTTTTGCTGACAACCACACGGATGATTCTTTTCTTGAACATATGGTTATGAATGTCAATGTAGTTAAATGGGACATGATAAAGGTGATGCAAGACTCGGTTTCCATCTCACAATATCTATGTATTGTTGCTGTCGTTATGGGTTGGTTTGGATCTACACACTTGGAGATCGAGAATTTGTATGATACTTTCTATATGTTAAATGACAATATTCATATTAATGAGAGTTTCATTGTTGTACACTTTTATGTTGGTTTTCTAAGTGAATTACTCAGCATAATATAATTGATCAATTTTGAAGCCTACTAAAGGAATAAGTTAATTCAGTAGGCATATCTATGAATGCTTGTTAAACATGCACTATAGTTACAAGTTCTATTGTTTCAGCTCTATTAGAACGACCATACACTTTGGAAGGTCGAAGCCATTAGCACATCAATTTCATGTTCATAGCTATCCATGAACATGTAATTAAAAGAGCATTGAGATGGTGTAAATTTAATCTTGATGCACAGTCATATGTGCATAGGGAATTCATATGTCCCAAAGGACAAGCAAGTTAAAAACTGAAATTGTATACAAAAAGTTCAACTTTTGACAATATTAGTTGACATAATGATGAACCAATTGAAAGCTAACAAAAAAAGGGAATTTAATTTATTAGACCAAATTTTGAAAGATTCAAAGCAAAAGTATTCAATTTAGGCTCGGAAGAGGGAGATTAAAATAAGTTACAAATGACATAAAATATTAATTTGATTATAATAAAATTAGTTTATAGTGAAGAAATACAAAAAAAGCATAAGCAATTAACAAGATGCTTCTGTTAGCGTCTCAAAAAAGTTGCGTAAATATTCAAAAGCAATGGTATATGTGGAGTTTACATCTTCCAAAATTTCACTGCTCTTGAATTATGGCCCGTTGCTCTTCGAAAATCTTGAACAACATATTAAGAGAACACCATCTGGAGGTGATCCTCACAAATTGTGGCCAAAACCTTGCCAAGAAAAAGCACAATGATTGATAATTTATAACAACATAAAAGTATAAATTGATAAAATACAGACAATAAAGTTTTTTTATTTTTTTTATTTTTGATGAGCCATAGATCACTTGACATATGCACTTGATTGGAAGCTGGGCTTTACGGATTACTGCCAGATCCCACAATCTTATTTTCAACCTCTTGACTGAAAACCAAAGATCATACCATCCAATTTACTACTTGAGTTTATCTCCTTTCTAGATAAAAATATAGTATGTATCTATTTTGAGCACTATTGATAACGCAACATTATTGGCTCCAACTCAACACCTCAAAACCTCTTTAAATGTTTCAATACTATATGACAGAAACATTGACAATTCTTGAGCCTTGTCTACAATACTGGCAAACCACTGAAAATTCTCCTAAATCATTGGAAAGGAAAGATGAATATTGAAGAGAGACTTAAATACAGTGTAACTGTAGACTTGTCCAAAAATTCAAAAAGAGGCCAATTCCTTCTCTCCCTAACCAAAAATATGAATAATTAACCTGTAGACCTGTCCAAAAACAAATGAAATTTATAAAGAAGAAATACATGACTTCCAAATCCTGAGAACCAAACACAAACCAACTTAGTATTGCACTAAAATATGAAAACCCAAGAACAACAAGAAATCTTTCATAGTTACTTTCACTCGGGAAATACTTTTTGCAAAACCCTACACACATACACACCATCTACGACAACCAAGAACAACAACAAGTCTTTCATAGTTAACAAGCACACATAGGATCAATGTGCCGAGTGTCATCAACCATTGATTTGTGTTTTGAGTTTTAGAACTCTCTGTGCATTAAATTAAGTACTTAACATTAAAGTTTCAAAATAAGGGAACTGTAACACACTAGACTTTCAAAATTGGATTATTTGTGAATTTAAAAATGAGATCTAATGCAAGTTGGTGAGTATAAAAACCCATATTAGTATTGCTGAGTGAAAAGCTACTAGATCCATCAAATTGTACATGATTTGCAATACTGTTGAAAATATTAAGAAGTAACCAATTCCACTATAGTCGTGTCTTCAAGCAATACAAAATGGACATGATTGTGGGAAAATACCATTTGTATATATATTCAAAGTACACAAAATAATGCTCAGGATTCATTGTCCCCCATTGTAGAGGAAGGCTAGTTAATTTATTTTAACTAAATATCAAAAAGAATCCCTCACCTCAGGTACCGGAACAGTGCCAAAATAAGCAGTGCGCGTTGGATAGACACAGTCGTACAATATTCATTTGTCCTCCACCTAAGCTACTTCCCGGCGGTTCTCTCCCTCACACGTCATCTATTGTCTCCGTTTATATGTCATTGCCATTTAGTGAAGCTCACTCTATCATGGTGGCTGGTTTTAACTCGTCCTCCCCTATTGTTGGTTTTTGTTTTGCTGGTTTCGTTTAGGTCGTCGTCAATGGTTGTCGTTCAGTTGCTCAAGCTCCTTCACAAACAAAGAACAAAGCCGCAACTTTTTGTTTAGTACTCTTTTTTTTATTCAATGTCAACTATTGTAGACACATGTCAAGCACTCAATGAATCTTCCAATAAAAGCTTCGCTCCACACCCCGAGAAAGATAATTAAAATTTAAAACTTTATGGCTCTACATAAAATTACTATGTTACCCTTTGACAGATGGAAATCACTGATAGAGAATGACGAAAGGTACCCGTTTGTCGTTTCCAAACTATTTAGGCACCACATTGTCTTTACGGTAAACTTTGGGTGGGTGTATGTCGTTCGACCTTTCGATAATGAATTAGGTCTCAATCTATAAGGCCAAACCTAAAGTATAACTAGTAAACAATTAATTAAGAAATTAATTTAGATAATTCACACAATTAAATGAGATATCCCAGAAAAGTTACATCAATATTTTAAATGCAAAAAGGTTTATCAAAAATCTAAAAGACACAGCCAGTGCTGTTGGGTAGATTGTTGGACGATCTATCCAATGACACAAACAAGAAAGCCACTGATAACAGTTATTCCTCGAAAAATGCTAGAGACTATTTTGTGAAATACTCTTTGACGTCTTTTTCAGAGGAGCTTTCAGCAACACCGTTGGCATAATTGGGTAAATCGTCGAACGATCTAGTTTATTTAGTTTAGTTAAAATATGACTTGTTATACCTTTTTATAAGGTTAGTATTAAGATTCTTAGTTTAAGTAGAATTAAGAAGGATTCTTAGTTCAAGTAGAATCAAGGTTTGGCTCCTATATAACGAAGCGTGCTTGTGAGTTTTTTATTGTGAGAGAGAATAGTATAAGTTTTCGTCTTTAGCTAGCTTGAGTTAATATCATGTTTATGTTATTTTAATAATATATTTTTTACATTCCTAAATAAAACTCAAAATACAAATGGCAATTCATGAAAAAAAATTTGAGTGGGTCACCAACCCCAATTGCCACTAAATAAGTCCATCCCTAAATTCATTAACATTTTACTGAAAATTATTTATCAAGTTAATTAACTTTTTGTGTTTATTTATTCATTCATTTTGTGTTACTTCAATTCGTATACAAGAGTTTGAATAAAGAGTTAGTACACCTAATTCTATTCTTATTCTAATATATAAAGAACATTGCTTGAAAAGAAAATAAATCAAAATCCCAAAGAAGTCCGATAAGAAAAGAAACCTAGTCTTGACATTTTTTTTCTATCCCAATTCCCAAAGTAGGAGGGACATGTTGTCCTCTTTCTTCATTAATTTTTCTTTGTAAATTCTGTGGCCCGCTGAGAGAGATAAGACAATCTCTTAATCAATCAATAAATTAGTTGAAATGAGATTAGATTAGATTTGATAAGTGTAATTAATTGATTGAAGCTTCCATCTAAGATTAGACTTCAATAAATAATACATAATTATAATTAAATTATATATACACGAACGTGTTAATTACTCGTGAAATTAAAAAATTTCCATGCACGTATAACTAACCTTGAAATTAAATATGAAAAATTGGTTGGAATATCCTCAAAAAGATCCAAAATTGCTCAAAGAATTTAACATTAACGTGCATGCACATGCACATCACTCCATAAACTTATAATATTATATAGCACAAAGTTATTTTATGAAACGTGAAATATAATCAAATAGTGTTGTGAAGTTAGGTGTTCAATTCACATTCAGAGAATCCTGTCACTACTCTCATGCGCGTCAGAGTAATTCTACCATCAACTGAAACGCACAGAAACGTAGTAGCAACCCTTGTTGTTATGCGTTCAAATTGCATCACTCTAGTTGATGAGTCGTATTCAATAAGTTGTAACTTGTAATACATATCCCACAACGCCGAAAAATACATTGTAATAGTAATCATTTTCCCAACGCCAATTGTATGTAAATTAATTAGGTTATATCTGGACTGAGCTTAGTTGATGAATAATAATTAATGAGATTGTATCAAATTTTGCTAACACAACACAAGTAATAGACATGTAAATTAACATATGCTTCATACAAAATCATTCATTCACTTAGATTATCTTTTTGTTTAATTATTTTATGTCACGTCAATTTATATTTATTAAAGACTTATGTGTAACAATACTTTCCGTTCTGGCTTCTTGGCTCTTGCCTGGACAATAATTATTTTCTTTGACTGTTTCTCTCATCTTAATTAATTTATAGTTGAAAGGTACTTTGAAACACGTGTTGTTGACAGTATGGATGTTTTGTCCATATATTTTCTATAGTCTATCGTCCATACCCAACAATTAAAGCTCTTTCTTCTCTGTCCCTCACTCTCCATGATTGAATCAATTATTTATAAATCAATATCGGATAAAATGCCAACTTGGAATAATATTGTTCATGTGTTTAAGGCTCACTATTTGGTGGCTCATACATCTCCTCAATTCCTGGCCATTGGGCATAGTTTTGAGCCAAATAATTAATAATTTTTATTCTCTTTCAACATATAACGTTTTATGAAAATTCTAAAATTCTTTGTGTAAAATTGAAATCTGAAGTTGAATTATTGTAAGCAATATTTATTTTACACACATACACGATCGTCAAACTCTGCATGTAAAATTTTATCTTTTCGATGGCCGGCATGAAAAGCAAAGAAAAAAAACGGAAAACAAAATCTCGCATGTAAGAATAAACTCATGCATACGTTAATAGACTTATGTTAGGGAGAATTAAGATCCAAACTAAAAAGAAAAATAGGATGTCCCGATAAGAGAATGACTATAACATCTTCTAACACGCATAGAGACAGAGCTACATTTAAGTCTAAGGGTGGGGCTGAGGTCGACACTCTGACCCCATAACTATAACTTCGTAATAGCTCTTTGGCCATTTTCATTCCTTAAACATTACATTTTGACCTAGATCAAGATAAGTTTCTTGAAACTCAGTATTGTCCATAATGTATACAAATACTACTGTGACAACTGATCACAAATGTGGATAAGGGATGAAAATGATCAATAATAAATGATAGAACCAGGAAACTACTCACTAAAGAGAATTGGAATTTGTATTTGGCAACTTTGGTTGTGCTTGGTGTCGTCAAGCAAAAGCAAATTGATGTTACTGTTGAGAGATACGTATTTGGAGAAATTAAAATTGCCAGGGAGGCCAGTTAAGTTCTGTCCAGGCTCAGCCTCTTCCACAAAGAGACAATTTGGTGATTTGGTCCACTCACCCATTTGTGCGTTGTTTCTTCAATTTTATGATAAGAATGAGATCAATTAATTGCATTAACTTGGATGACTTACTCAACTCTCATTCTTTCTCAATTTCATATACATGGTCTAAATAATTCATTTCGGACTAACTAGGATTCTCTTCTTATCCGGTAAACTGATCGATCAACTCATTGTTCTAACGTAAGAATGTATGGTATTTAATAATTCAAAGCAAAGATGGTTTTGAATGATAGAAAACTGAATAGAATCTTAATTATATCTGTTAATTAGTTTAGACGCATCATAACTTATTTTGAAAGATTAGGAAGGTTTAAATAGGAAAGAATCATAATTCTTTAAAATCATGTAGCAAATTAGTTTATCGGAATTAGGGTTATTAATATAAACTCCCTTGAGGAGGAGGGGGCGGCGGCTGTCAATTAGTATTGGAGCAGTTCATTGTTCTAACTAGGATTCTCTTCTTATCCGGTAAGCTGATCAATCAGTTCATTGTTCTAATGTAAGGATGTACGGTATTTAATAATTCAAAGCAAAGATGGTTTTGAATGATAGAAAACTGAATAGAATCTTAAATTATATCAGTTAATTAGTTTAGACGCATCATAACTTTTTTTGAAGGATTAGGAAGGTTTAAATACAAAGGAATCATAATTCTTTAAAATCATGCAGCAAATTAGTTTATCGGAATTAGGGTTATTAATATAAACTCCCAGGGAAGTGCGTCGATTAGTATTGGGCGGCCACGACAACTAATGTGATAAGCTCGCGTGATATAAACTCCCGAGGGGGTCTGCGATTAGTATTGAGTAAAGATGACACTTGCTGTCTTTTCGCATACAACCCTAATGTGAGAACTCGCGATTGGCCAGTTTGCACCCTATTTGTCCAAATGCAAACTGACCAATCGCGAACAACCACCTTAAGGTTGTATAAAAAAGTTGTAAGTGTAGTTTTATTGTTAGTATTGATAACGTTTATGGTAATTTGAAAGTATTATATACCCCTTTATAAGATTTTTTTTTTTTTTTTTTTGTTAATAGTTTTACTATGTTTTTTAACCTTCTTAAGGAAAAATAGTGAGTAATGGATGAAATTAAGCAATTATTCAAGAGATTTATGATAATAATCTTTTGATCTTATAATATTCTTATAAATAAGAGTTTAATACAATAATAATTTTTAATCTTCTCAAGAAATCATATTAAAACAATTAATAATAGTATTTGAATATTTTTCAAGTCATGATCTCAAATAGAAACCAAAAATTTGGTTGAGTGAATTGCATAGTAATGTTGTTTTCTTGTCATTTACCCTTTGACAAGATCTTACCTAAATTAATTGATTATTTCTGTCTTAATTTGGAAGGCCAATTTAATATTTTCATAGATATAGAATAAAAGTATACTTTTTCCACCCAATACTTATAATATTTCAATTGACTAAATTGGTAACTAAACAATAAAATCATGCTAAAGAATATTAATAATTTATATGGAAACGTCTTGAAGTGCATGCATGTTTGTTTTCATTAATAAAATTAATTTTACTCAATGAAACGTCATGGATTGCGTCGTTTTGTCGTCAATTACTGTATATTTCTGTTTTTTTTCGTCTTTCTTATGCATTTGGAAATTAAATTAATAAAAATATCAAATTTAGTACAATTAAGAGTTTAATTTGGTATAATCTTTTAAATGCATTTAGAAATTAAAAATAATAAATCATTTTTATTAATTTAATTTAATTTGATCGTACAATTTAATAAAAGTAAGACTACGAAATTGAGTTATATTTTCATAAAATAATAATAAAAAAAACTAATTTCGTTTGCTGGTGCGAGGTACTAAGTTTAAACGTCTTAGTGAATTTTAAATAATTATAATATACACCTAAACTGGATTTTTTTTATATTTATATTTTTTTAAAGTATATTTTTAGAAGGTATTTTTTGTTAGTTTCAATGGTTTTTTTTTAAGTAATTTTAAGGAGTATTTAATTATTTTTTATAATCGTTGGAACGCTCGAAAATTAACAATCACCCAGGTAGATGAAATTAACTCTAATATTCTTAGTAAATTAAAATCTATAATACACATTTATTACTAAAAAAAAAATATAACTATATTATTAACTTATAGTATACTCATGGAATATCCTTCATTTTATTCATGGATTTACTCATTTATGATTGACTTGGATGTAAAAACTTTTGGTGGGCATTTTATTATATTAATGTGTCTATAAATTTACAAGATTTGAATGATCTTATTACATTATTTTTTTATTGTTTATGTGGGTATCAAAACTTTTTATTTAATAAATTGAACGCATAATCAACCTTTTAGGGTTAACAAAACTACGACTTTGGTTTAGAATAACAACAGGAAGCATAGTAATGGCATTTGACGAATTCTGAAAAACTATGGTCTTGGATGACAATAGTAATAACTATTTAAGTTGTGAATTCAATACAATCCGATAAAATATCGACAAATAATTGTCACTTTCATCTAAACTTTTAAATCCTCGTGAATATCATTATCATAAATGATCGTTACCATAATGGAGCATTATAATCACATTGAGAAAATTGGCACTTTCATTTAAACAAATAAATTAGAATAATCAAAGAATTATTGTTACCATATATGTAGCAAAATAGCGACCAATCAAGAGATGGAAAATAGAACAATGATGAAATTTAATATAATTTATTAGTGGTCCAATATCCTGGGAGATATGACATTTGAACTACCAGTCCAGGAAAGTGATTTTTTTTAATTTTTTTTTTGAATTATTGCTATTTCTAATTATCTAATTAATTATTTATTTTGACATGAACTTCCAATTTGAGTTGTCAAATTAAATATTTTAATTTTAATTATAGAAGTTATAGGTTTTAATTTTATAAAATTGAAACAAATGTAAGATATAATCTCAATTAATAAATATTAGTAACAAATAATTAAAAGAGAAGATGAGTTTGTTTGTTGACTGAGTCAACAGCCGACAAACCGTACAAACAAATATAATCGGACATTCGGACCATTAAAGATCAAGATATAGTTCAAATCAAATTTGGTTTCATGTTTAAGAAGATAAAATGATTGAAGGAAATTAAGTTTTATGCAGGGAAGGTTGTTTCTACCCAATAATTAAATAGAAAAAAATAAAATTGTGTTGAATATTCAATTACATTCCCTTTAGCTAAAAGAGTAACTTTCAGCAATTGTCGACAATTTTTTCAAGAAATTATTTCAAGGCATTGCAGAGCCGCAAAATGAGTATAATTAATTAATTAATTAACCATGAGAAACTTTAAATTAAAACCCATCTAACTTTTTTTTTAAAAGAAGTTAGATGGGTTTTAATTAAAGTTGGTGCAATTTAGATTTTTGCAATCTGCCAATCAAATACTAATTAAGTTGGTAATCCTTCAATTCATGACATTGACAATTCACAATAATTAAAATTACATTATATATATATATATATATATATATATATATATATATATATATATATATATATATATATATATATATATATAGCTGAAAACCCATCTTAGCGACACGTGACATATTTTAGAAGCTCTAGAATTGTTCTATTTTGACACATTAAATTGATAACTAGGATTTGTGGTTTAATGAACTCAATCAAATTGCTTCTTCTTAACATATTGGGTTTATATTTATTGCTCTATCTTGACATATTAGATTTGTATTAATAATTAATAATGAATAAAATTTGTATTAATAATTAATAATAATACTAATTATATGGGTGCATTGCATTGACATTCCAAAGATCTAATCATAATGACACATTGAATTTGTGATTGTCATGTGGTTGAATTTTATTGGTAATGATGTAGACAATATTAATTATTGTATTGGTATTCTAAAGTTGGATGGGTGGTTTCATGAGATATTAATGCACTGCATTGATATTCCAATAACAATAATATAGGTGAATTGCAATGGCATTCCAAAGCTGTAACTATTTTGACGCGTTGGATGTGCATTAATAACAAGTATACAGATGCATTGGATTGCTATTAATAATTGTGATTTAATGACATCTGTCTAGGATTGCTATTAATAATTATATAGGTACATTGTATTGACGTTGCAAACATTTCTTCGTATTTAATTGTGTTGGCATTCGAAATGTCTAAATAAGGGGTTATGAAATGGGCGTATGTTCAGTTGTATATCACCGCAATATGTTAGTTGGTGTCAACAATAAGTCTGATCTTTTGTTAATTGTTTATAGGTCTTGTTAGTTTGTGTTAATAATACATATGTTCTTTATGATTTTGTTAATAGATGATTTTTTATTTATTTATGTTTTTGTTGTTGTTTACAGGTCAAAGATTCATGAATAGGCATGAAATAAAGGTAGAATGTCCGATTGATATTGTCAAATGAGTTGTTATTTTGATTCATTTTTTTAAACTGTAAGTATATCTTCTAACTATTTTAATAAGAAATCGTAAGTACATCTCCTAACTATTTTAATTGTTATTATTTGATTGAATGATTGTTTTTGTTCGGTCAATTTATTTAAATAATTAATTATCTTAGTCCTGCCGAACGATAAGTGCATTCCTTAACAATTTTAATATGAAGATTAATTAACTTTTATTGATTTCATTTTCAGGTAATAGTTGTTATATGAATGAATAATTGTTCCTTAACAATCTTAACATGAATATCGATTAAATTTTGTTATGTGTGTTTTCAAGGAAATGTTCATGTACTTTACTAAGATCAAATCAAGGATGATTTTCTTATTATCAGCCGAATTGTGAATATGTGTCATATCTATATTAGTAAAAACAACTCATTTGTGTTGAATATGTTTTCTGTAAAAATATTCGTGTATTTTAATTTGTTATATGAATTATTAATTGTTTATGTCCTGCTAATGTGCAAGTATATATATTAAATGAATTAATTTTGGTTGATTCCATTTTTCCAATTAATATGTGTTATTTGAAATATTTCTTATTAGTCCTAATATGATAATTCCTTAAATTTAGGGTTAAGTAAACCATTCATTTTATCATCACACGTATTTCGGTTTCTATTGAACAATCAATAGTAAATTGACCATAACTTGCTCAATAAAAATTCAATTGATGTGAGGATTGAATCTTTAGAAACTAGACATACAGGGCTTTAATTTGATATATTATACACTTAATTTGGATAACTGTAACCCCACTGCCGAACCATTCCTTTTATCATCACACATTTTGGCTTCCCTTGTTTCTTAATTTCCACTGAACAATCGGTAGTAAATTAGCTATAACTTGCTCAATTAAAATCCAATTGATGAGCGGTTTGAATCTTTGAAAATTAGATAGATAGAGATTTAATTTGATATATTATACGCTTAATTTGGATAACTTTAGCCCCACTGCGAACTATTCCTTTTATCATCACACACATTTTAGTTTCCACTAAAGAGTCAGTAGTAATTTGACCATAACTTGCTCAATAAAATTTCAATTGAGGAGCGGTTTGAATATTTAAAAACTAAACAGACATATCTTTAATTTGGTATATTATACGCTTAATTTGGATAACTATAGCCCCACTATCGAACCATTCCTTTTATCATCACACACATTTCGGTTTCTACTGAACAATCAGTAAATTGACCATAACTTTCTCAATAAAACTAATTGATGAGAGTTTGAATCTTTAGAAACTAGACAAATAGAGCTTTAATTTGGATAACTATAGACTTACTGCCGAACCATTCATTTTATCATCACACATATAAAACAAATTTAATTTTAGTGATAACAAAGAAAAACAAATATTGATATGTAGTTTTAATTGTATTTGTTCTATCTCTTTTTGTTAATTTTTGGATTGATTTTGTTATTTGATTTGTGGGTTTTGTGGGTTTTACAATTATCGTCTTTCTTTAAGATGCTATCATCAAAAACTTTTTTTGCTATAGGTGGTAGTCAATTCTATTTGCAGCAAATAGATTTATGTCACATGACTTTTATCTTCATAGCTTCTTTAATGCTTCAATTTTGTTGCTTTCAGATTATACTGTTGGAGTTATTGTTGCTTTCTATGTGAGTTTTCTTCTCAACATTCTTAATTTTTTTAATTTCTAAAATAATAATAATAAAAATAATTCATTTATTTTCTTTTCTCAACAATCAAAATCAGTTTTTTTGTTTGACTCTACAAGTCTCTTGCTTAAAAGTTCACATTTTTTAACAATGTTTCTCTTTCTCTGATTGATTTATAGACTTATCAATGATATCTAGTGGGTTATCCTGCAATTTTTTTTGCGTTTCTTGACAAAGTTTTAAACTTTGGTTGCAGATATTAAATGGTGATATATTTGAGAAGAACCATGATGATATAGACTTTGAGTTCAATTTGTGGATATTTTAATTATCAATTCAATATAAAATGAGTTTCAATACAGAAAATATATATTTAAAACACAAAAAAACCAATAATAATGTAAAAAATATATAATAAACATACTTGTACAATGCAACTTGAAAAGAAATATAAGTTACAGAAATTGTGGAAGGTCAATATAAATTTTAAGTTTAAATAGTTGATCTTGATAATATTCGGGTGATATTAAATGTCATATACAATTCACTACAAAATACTGATATTGAATATCAAAGACATGTCTGCAAAAATAATATCAATGTATATAATATATAATATTCATGTGATCTTCTCAAGTTAGATGAATGATTTAATGACATCTACCTAAGATATTAATAATTATGTAGGTATAATTATTAATTTTATCTTAATACAACTTTATACCTCATAATTATTAATTTTATCTTAATACAACTTTATATATATATAAAATTTATATTTACTTTAAAATTTGTATAATTTAACAATTATTATCTCTTAATCTAAAAATAAATTTGTTTACTATCTATAACCCCATGACTAGTTTACTATAAACAGAAAGAAGGAACTAAAAATAGGAAAACCTTAAGTGGTCGGTGGGGTTTGATTCATGATCATTTGATATTATATTGCAAATACAACTTCATATATAACTTTTGTATCAAAGTTGACTAGTTGTAACGAAGGAAATCATCAATTTTAATCAACTCCCACAACGTGTTTTTCAACAAGCTTTGTAAGTAATTCTAACAACTATATATATTATTTTTCAATTTAACATAAACAAAAATTCTCCTGCAGTTAATAAACAACTAGTGAGCTACTTGACTAGTGAGCTACTTGAACTTATACTATTAGAAGTTAAATATACATTTAATAAATTACCCTTTAATCTTTTAGAATTTTTGTTATTTAATCATAGGGGAATCTATAAAAATTATAAATATAATATTATTAAAAATAGAATACTTATACCCAATGAAATAAATTAAAACACGGACCAAAGTTAAATTAAAACCACACTAGCACTGTTCTAATTTCACCTAATTTTCACGTGCCCTTCTAGACTGCTACTACAATTACAAAAATATTATGGACTTTAATTAGTAGTGGCATAATGTCATATCAAAGTGGTTGAGATTTGGATTAACAATTATGATTTTAAAAGCTCTTTAATATTAAAAATTTGTTAATTTTTTTTTAATGTCATTAATCCTTACCCAATTCCACATTATACAATAAGTTAAGTATTTCATATACTAAACAATTTATTAATATTTTTTCTAATATGGGAATACAATTCATAAATATAAATAACAGGAGTGAATACTAATTCTGCCAACTTTATATGTAAATTTTAATTAATTCATTAATATTTTTAAAATATTAATAAATTGTTTAGTATGTGAAATACTTAATTATGCATCACCAAACAATATATATAAAATGTCAACTACATATGTGATGATTATTAAATTTTAACTGTTGGTTGATGATAAAAAAAAAAAAAAAACTCATTGATTCTCCAACTTGTTACATTTTTCTTTAAAAATAAGAGAGCAAAAGATTAAGAAAACCCCATGTGGTTGCCAACTTGTTAATAAAAACTTATTAACTAAAAGCATTTCTTAAATGAGATTTAATTGAATTAATTACAGTCCGTAAATTATGGTCAAATGTTTGAACATGTGCGGTTGTTATCCACCAGTAACGTAATATTACTTTTATAAAATACATTATTTTTTTTTTTAGTTTAAATATCTTTGTATTATAAATTAAATCAATAAATCCGAAGAACTGGGATACGCAACAAATCTTAGAGGGCATCGACAAGCTACAGATAACTACGACTTAAAAAAAAATAAAAAATAATCACCATTATCTTATATAAAATGATATTTGAGATAGTGTATAATAGAGGGTTTTATTTTATATCAGGATTTAAATAGTTAGATATATACAACCCATTAATCAAATGAAAAATACCTTTAACCAATACCTATTTAATGTATATTAGTTGTGTATTTAATGTATAAGTAAGTGGTGTACACGTGTGATTTTTTATCTAAATTTTGTGGGTATATTAAGCACAAGGGTTTAGGTAGGAATATACAGCCAACATTTGAAATCACAACTACAGTTCAAACTTTGGGAAGCACAGCTAGGTTAACTAGGAAATATTGGACTTATTTGTCTCTTAAATATCTTGTACATTGTCATTGAGATAAGGCTGAAAGTCAAGAGCTAGAAAGCAACTGTAATTAATTGTTTCACACCTGCCTTCCAATTTTACAAATCTAAAGTCTTATTTCTAAAGTGTGAAATTTATAGCTTGTGCGTAAAATTTGGACTCATTGTTCGCTTTTCAGATGCTTAGTGTGTATGTATGCATGTATGTGTATTCAATGCACACATGTACTATGGGTATACATTATACAATGCACACACGAGCGTGTACACTTACACGTATTAAATCTACTACTCAATGCATGTACAAGCACACGCATATTCAATGCACACATGAGCATACACATATGCACATACTCAATGCACACACGGGCACACGCACATGCAAATACGTATTCAACACATGTAATCATGCATGCGTGCTTATTCAATGTGCACACGTATATATCCAACTCATGTATATCTATGTTTATTCAATGTACACGCACGCAAATACATGTATTT
Source organism: Pistacia integerrima (assembly GCA_026225825.1). NCBI lineage: Eukaryota > Viridiplantae > Streptophyta > Magnoliopsida > Sapindales > Anacardiaceae > Pistacia > Pistacia integerrima. The sequence goes on along the minus strand of CM047743.1, from coordinate 19,084,793 downwards.
GATGCAAGCACGCATGACATACAAGCACACATCCAATGTTCACACATGTATGCATATTCAAATCACGAGAGCATGAAAACACAAGGGATATATGAAATTAATCCTTTTCAAAAATAAAAATACTACTCTTGAACTCTAGAATCCTCCAAAGTCAATAAACGCAGTAAAAAGTAAGTATCTTATATAGTTGCTATGCCTTATAAGTGGAACTAACTCTCAGTGGTAGCTGCGGTAAGAGCAATGGTCATCAACCAAATAATTGCAGCTACCCACATATCAAAGGCCTATGAACTTTCTAAGACACAATAAATAAATTAGTCAACACCAAATGAAATAAAAAAATAATTCATATAAACGCAAGATAGCTTACAAGAAACCATACCTCGGCGTTTGATAAGGTCAGTTCTCCTTTTTGACCCATATAGATCATGTGATCAAATCTTCCCTTGCTCACTCATGTAAAGAAACGTTTCTGTCATGTCATGTGACAATACTCGCACACGACTCAATTTAAAAAAGATAAATTAAAATTAAAATTAAAACTTTAAAAGGAAGTCATGCACTGATACTAAAATAGGTTAATAAAATTTTCTTTAAAAGTATTCTAAATTTTTTTTTTTATTTTTTTTTATTTTCGGGTGAGGTGGCAGCTATTAAAAAGGGCAAAACACCGGCCAAATTTGTGAAATTCGAATGTTTATTTATTAATTACCATTTTTTACCCTTTTTTTTTGGCTATTAATCTTAAATTATACCATTTTTATCATATCTGACATATCCAAATAAATTTTTAATTATTATGAATTTTAATATTATAATAGAATTATTATTAGTAAAATGATTAAGAGAAAAGTGAAAAAAACTGGCGTAAAGGCAGTGTTACTCTTAATCTTATCCATTACGCGGACTTAATTTCATGATAATGTGGCCCAATGAAATGGGAACACATGGCGAGAGCAAACTTCATAAAATATAGAGGGTTGGCCAAGTGAGCAAACGTGGCAGTATGCCATTGGATTCCGTGGAACCCAAAAGAAGCAGCGCATGGTAGTCGCTTAAATGACCGTTTCCAAGACAAGTAGACAGCCCATCCAACCTCCATTCAAAACTAAAACTCCCTCGCGCACCAACAAGCCAAAGAGCCAACTGGTCATCCTTTCTTTCTCTGCAAATAGTAGACGACACAGAAATGAACCTTTTAAGCCTTTTATACACACATGGTTGTAAAATGTAACTCACACAAAATAAATTTATCTTGTCTAAAGACATGAGAACCTTATGTATGGCAGCTGAGCAGAAAAATCACGAGACGTCTTCAACCCAGATTAACCTGATCGGAGCCAATTTTGACAGAGATTTATTACATAAAGGATATAAAGAGCATTTGCAAGGTGTTTAGAAAACCAGAATTGGTTTCCTTATTCGAAGAAGACAAAGAAGAACAACACAACACAACAACAGCAATAATAAGAAGAAGAAGAAGAAGAACCTGAGATTTAGAGTTTGTTAATCTTGCAGAATGGGACATGCTAACTACATAGGGAAGTACCATCTTGGGCGAACAATTGGAGAAGGTACTTTTGCGAAGGTTAAGCTCGGAGTAGACACCACGAACGGACAATATGTTGCAATCAAGATCATTGATAAGCATATGGTCTTGGAAACTGATCTCAAGTGTCAGGCGAATTTCTAAACCTTCTCTTTGTTCATTCTTCTTTTTGATTGTTCTTTTCTGGCTCCTTACAGAGAAATAAATCTGTTATAGAAAAGAGCTGTGCCAAATTGATTACTTCTAACTGTTCCAAATTCAAACTACAGGTACAAAGAGAGATAAGAACAATGAAGCTTTTGCATCATCCCAATATTGTTCGTATACATGAGGTATGTTTTACAGTTTCAGATTAATAAAAATTCTTGATTGTCCCCGGAATTTTTCCTTCTTATGCCTAATTTGAGTTTGATACAGGTAATCGGCACAAAGACAAAGATTTATATAGTAATGGAATATGTATCAGGAGGACAACTCTCAGACAAATTGGTAAGAATCATCAAATTGAATCTTGGATTCAAAAACTCTATTCAAGAGATAGTTTCTAATGACATTTTTTAATCGTCAATGCTCTACATAGTCATATGTGAAGAAGCTGAGTGAACCAGAGGCAAGAAAAATTTTCCAACAGCTGATTGATGCAGTTGACTATTGCCATAACAGAGGAGTTTATCATAGAGATCTAAAGGTCCATATATGATATAACTAACTTTCTCTACCAGTTATTCTCTTCATAAGAGTTGGTATTGACAAACTATAATCTTGCTAAATTTCTACAGCCAGAAAACTTGCTTCTGGATAGTAAAGGAAATCTCAAAGTATCCGATTTCGGACTTAGTGCGTTGCGGAAGGTAAAAATATTATTTTCTAGTTTCCTGATATTCATTTATTATTAAAGTTAATAGGTAATTGTTTCAGTTTCACTAATGTGTGGCTGAAAATCTAATCAATAACAGCCTGGAGACATACTAACGACAGCCTGTGGCTCCCCATGCTATGTAGCACCAGAGGTAAGAAAAGTGCAATACAAACGGAAATAAGAATTTAATCTTTGTTTAATATAAAACCATACCTGAATTCCTTTAATGTCATGACTGATGGTTCATCTTCTGGTGAATAGCTGCTCTCAAACAAGGGCTACGATGGAGCAGCCGCCGATGTTTGGTCATGTGGAGTAATCCTTTTTGAACTACTAGCTGGTTATCTGCCATTTGATGATCGTAACCTAATGGTTCTGTATAGAAAGGTATGCTTTTATACATAGAATTTGACTTTGTGTTTTATCCCAACATTCATCTCCACTGATATCAATTTCTGTATAAAGATAGCCGCAGCAGAATTCAAATTTCCTAATTGGTTTACAGAGAGTCAGAAGAATCTAATCTCAAGGATACTAAATCCAATTCCAAAGACGGTATAATACCAAAACATTCTAATTCTATTTGAACTTTTTAACTAGAGTAATCCCATAATAATTTCTTCCTTAACTACTACAGCGAATAACAATGCTAGAGATCACTGAGGATTCATGGTTTCAAACAGATTATGAACCTTCCTGCGTATATCAATCCAATGATAAAATCCATTTGGATGACGTTAATGCTGCTTTTGATTCAATTGAGGTAAGCCTTCTATATGGTAGTAAGACACAGTTTCGTAATTTTATCTAGATGTCTGAAATTATCAAGCCAAGGGTAATTTTATCTAAATGTCTGAAATTCTTTGAGCAGGAGAAAGGTGCAGAGTCAAAGATTCGCAAATCTCCCAGTTTTATAAATGCTTTTCAATTGATAGCAATGTCACATGACCTAGATTTATCCGGTCTCTTTGAAGGACAGGCATGTTCATAATTCAGAACCTAGAATTTATCTTTCTACAATCTTCATTGGTTCTCTTGTATAATGTTAAATGAAACCTTTTGGCTCAGGATGACATGAAGACGACAACAAGGCTTGGCTCCAAGCTTCCAGTCACTGAAACCTTAAAAAAAATAGAGGCTGCAGCAATGGACGTTAGTCTGTCAATTGAAAGGCAAAGGATGAACAAATTCAAGGTAAAATCTGTTTCTTACTGACGATGGATTTTTCTATTCCTGTGCGACTACTGACTTTTTGCTCAACCATTTCAGATAAAAATGCATCCGAAACTGAACCAGAAGATGACTAGATGTTCCAGATCATATTATGACCTCTCAGCAGAGGTAAATAATTTTAATAGCTCTTACTGTAAGATAAGTAGCACAGAGCTTTACTACCATATTTGTCAAATGTCAGGTTATTGAGGTTGCTCCAACTAATTGTGTCATAGAAATATCAAAATCAGCAGGGGAGCTAAGAGTGTACAAAGAGGTATGGTGACTTCTCTAAGAGCTGATCATGTCTGTGAAGAATTTATGAATTTCTACTGACCTAAAAATATTAATGATCAGTTCTGCAAAAGCTTATCAAGTCTGCTAACAGAGAAATCTGATGTATCACCTCAAGTGCAAGATTCCAAGGAAGTCTGAGTCACCAGCAGAAGTACCCAGAACATAGAATGGTAAATCTGAAACCAAATTTTCAAGGGAAAATATAGCATAGAATTAACTGCACCTCATAAACTGTTTTCCAATATGCAGCTCTGAAGACAAAAAGGATATAGAAAATAAAGACAACCGAGGTTATTCATCGTCTTGAATTATCAGCCATAATCCGTCTAACTTCCTTCACCTGAAGTGCCGATGGTTGCTCAAAGAAAATGAAACACAAATCTTTATGGAAACCTTTATTTTCAAGTGCAGAAATAAGTTTATAGTATGAAGGGTGGTACTACCAATGCATAAGTATCCAAACAAAGTCAAAACCATTTCACAATAACTATTAGCTCACTTGAGATGTATTTCTTGTCATTCTTTTTCATCTTCCTTTTCCAAGATGTAAATTAGAGGTTGAAGTTTTTAATCAATTTTTTTTCACTGAAAAATAAATGATATCTAAAGAGATTCCAAAAGTGTCTCACTTTATCCTGTTTCAGCATATTTTGTTTTGCGGTTTCAGCACATTTTCCTTTTTGTGTATAGTATTTATCCGTTATGAAGTAAAGAATATTTCCTCGAGCAATTGCAATCAAGTATCAAGAGAGATAGAATCTATTTGTTTTCTCTAATGCTGAATTGAGTCTCGAATCACATTCCAAATAAACAATCCCTCCATAGGTGTTGCAAACACAAACTTGGCACCTCAAATCCAGCCTGTTTGAAGCCACCCAAGTAATTAAAGCATTGAAATAGCAATATTCTCCTATTAATTAATTCACTTGTTGGTCCATGCATTTCCCTACTTTCCCTTCCTGACACAGTCCACCTTTTTAAAAACCTCATCTACAGGTCAACATATTTGTATATCAGATCTTAGAAATACGACTCAATCTTGAAGAAACAGGGAATTAATATATGGAAATGAAGCATATGAACACATAGTCTGCACAAACAATGAGTCAAGTGTAATGAGAAGCTATTCAAACTCATTGCAGATAAAGTAATTAACCATATTTAATTACGGTGATAGAAAATTGAACCATTCACCAGATATTCTCAAAGCTAGATATAAAGTGTACAGATATTAATAATCTACTGCTACTCTATACTTATTTAAGGCAAAGAACAAAATAAATCATTTCGATTATTATATAAATATTTTTAAATAGATCATAAGCTGCGTAAAATTTGGTTAACGGTATAACCATTGGTCAATCATTTCATATAATAGGGATTTGGAAGGTCCGCATATCCATCGGTCAATAATATAAAATGGATTTATGAAATTCACCCCACTGCTCCAAAGATTTTTCTAGCACCAACAAAAATCATCTTACCTATCTCATTGGAAATTTAGAACAGTTTGTGCCTTACAATAAAGATAGGTTATATATCTTCCAAATTTTTTTTTTTCTTTTTTATTTCCAAATTTTTATGTTTTTTATGTGTGCCCTTAGACAAACCGGTATGACCATTTGCTGAACAAGTTACGAAGTAAGAATCAGGCTCCCATCTAGTCAATGATGCACCAAACAAGAAACGGATTTACTGCTTAAAATGAGCTGAAGGGTGGTCATAGATTATGAGTACCATTACCTTCTTTTTTGCCAAAAAAAATAAAAAATCAGATTTATAAAAGCACAGGGAGAAAAGGATATACATATAGCAGGACCAAACATAGCTAGCAGAAAGAGGCAATAGTTCATCTCATCTTTACAACCAAAAACATCATACACAAATCAGAGAAGTTGAGGAAAAAAGCCAGTCAAAATCCCAATGTTTGTATCTGTAATTAGGCTTACTAAAAGGCAAAGGAGGCGAGAGAGAGAGGAAATCAATGAACTTAAGAATGCCTTACCTTATACGAACTTTGGGGTCTCCTAAATTGCCATCTTCACCTGAAATTTAGAAAGTCAAACCTTAAATCTCAAGGGAGATTTTGATTAGACATGAATTCCTAAATCTTAAGCAGCAATACAGTTGACAAGTGAATGTAGACAAATCCTCACCAATTACTAAGTTCTGGATATGACAATATTCATCTGTCTACATGGTTAGAAATCAATGGATATCTGAACCATATGCTGTGCAGGATGGTCTATTTTGATTCATCAAGCATTCATTAGAATAGTTTCCAGATTCAACAAACCACCAATAGAGTTGTCTAAATTTAGCAACATATAAGTTATCGAATTTCATTAAATATAAGCCCTAATAACAATATATGGAAAAATCATGTTCCATTTTATAAATTAGATTAATGTACATAAGATATGAAAAAAACACTAAAATAAAGAAAGCAGAGGTACTCTGCAGAATCAATACGCCCCTACAATAACACAAAAATATACACAGCAGCATCTTTATGCTTGACAATGACATTATACACTGAATGAAGTAACCGAACCACATTGGGACCATGAAGATATATTTATCACAAGACGCCAAACTTGCAAAGGACTACAAAAGGAAGTTATCTATCATATGGAAGACCACATCGGCACCGTCCGAATTCAACCAATAGCTCTTCACCTGATTGCACATGCAAATTACAAAAATGAGAAACTCACGACAACATCAAACATTAAGTCAGTGACCATTAATTTGCAAACTCTAACTTTGTAAAGACCATAAAGTGAACCATCACAACAAAAAACTATTATTTATCCTCAGAATGACAGAGAGCAGAAATTAGTGGTAGTATTTGTTATAAAAGATTGCTGAAAGAAAACGGATATCACCTCTAAACTATGTAGCAAGTTACATCTACATGAAAGTGGATGGCTCATTCCTGGGAAATCTTTACATATGTTCCACTAAATTCCCAATCAGACCATGAAAGTTGAAATTTTCACCTTCAAGGGGGTTAAGCTACTACCCAACCCACAACTTTATGTTGATACAAAATATCCAATAGAATAGTATTTAAACTTTAACATCATCCTCCTAAGAGTAAGGTAAATGGATTGAACACAACTACAAGCATAACATGAAGCACAACACCACTGCAATTTATTACATTTAATAAATAAATGGGAAGATTAATAAGACTGCCTGGTCAAGCTTGATGCCATTTTAAGTTACCACTCAACGTACAAGGCTACAACTTACAACAAATACAACTTATTAGAATTTAATTAATACAATGGAGGGATTTTAACACAAGAATACTCGGTCAAGCTCTAATGCCTTGTTAATTTATCAACAGCATTTTAGCTCTGATAAATGATTTGTAAATAGAGAAAAATATTATGATTTAATTGTTATATTAGCAAAGGTAGACTGTTGCATTAATCTTAAACAAGAGTCTAAAATGTGATAAAAGAATTCATCAGATTCAGAAAAAAGTATATAAGCAGTAGAAAAATGCATGGAGAGAGTAGAAAAGCCAACTGGACGCAGAACTTGCCTGAATGGTGGTATGAGCAACATACCGTTGCCTGCTTTTATGAAAGCTAACATCCACACGTTCCCAAGGTACTTGAGTGAGGCCTCTAATCATCTCCTCTACAGTTGAAATAAGAATGCTTATAGTAACCAAATTAAGATGAAACACTTAAATTGTTAAGAAGAATACAAGAAAAAAGGTTGAAAGGCAAATAAAGATCAAACACAATGATTGTAGAATAAATGCAGGACACAAGCACGGAACAAGCATAACAACAAAACATGACATAAATCTAATTGCAAAATCAACCAACTAATGTGAACATAAGCAGCAACCAGTAAAATAAATAAATATACAAGTAAAATACGAGAATTAATTGTATCCAAAAATAAAATTCGTTTAGTACTATTCCCATAAAAGACATATTCCTTTCTCTAACTATGCAACAAAAATGCAATTCCTTATCCTTGTAAATTTTACACCACAGGAAATATCATGTAAGATTGACAAAAATATCAGCCAGTCAAAGAGCAATTTTTTATTGCAACATTTCTTCACATAAAACAACAATGTTCATCATATAGACACTAGCAAGATCAGTGAAATATGAATATATTTGAAAAATGAGTGACAATAGTCATGTGCAGAAAGATCAAACATTATAATCAGAAACTTGAGTGAAATAGAAACTACTCATGAATCTTTTCTAAGTTTCTGGCTTATAAGATTCCACTTGCTATTTCATCTGTATAAGTGTGTGTGCAGGTGTGTATCATGTCATCTTCCAACATTTAGACCTCATCACTTTCACATGTTTAGTACTGCTGTATCATTTACAATGGCTTCAATCCTAGACCTGATAGTGCACCAGGGTTATTGGATATCGATGATATTTCAGATCTCTCTAACTTGAAGTAAAAATATAGTTTCTATGTATCGCAACCATCAAAATAACCCCTTCTAATTAAAGCTCAGTAGTTCAATTGATTTCCTTTTCATTTAAAACTGAAATTCAATTGGACCTAAATACTAATTGGATAAAGTAATGGATATGGTTTTCTATAATTTAAAACAAAATCTTAATTGGAGAAAGTGATGGATATGATTTTCTATAATTTAAAACAAAATCTTTTATTTCAGGTGAAAAGTACCATAAGAATTTTTATAATTTCTTCTGTCAAAATGAAAACATTAGACACCCAAAACAAGAAGCCAAAGCGTTTCTTATAAAAACATATTAACATACTAAAAGAAATCAGTCCAAGTGGAACAGTCACACAAAGGAAGATCAAACATTATAATTGGAAACTGCTGGGTGAAATAGAACCGACTGATTACCCATGAGGAATTAATTAAATGGTCAAAGAGCTCTTACAAGGTCTAGGGTCCAAATCCCCTCATGGGTACCTACATGGCCAAAGGCCATTGTTTCACACTTCCCAAAGATTGTGGGTTCTGGCGGGGGCTGCAGTTTTGAACTCAAGTTCGCAAAGTGAGTTCGGAGAAAAAATAAAAAAAAATTGGCCATTGTTTCCCAATTCTCAAAGATTGTCGGGTTTGGTGGGCATTTGAGTTTTGAATAAGTTCGTGAAAAAAGTTTGGGTAAAAAAAAAACTACTCATTAAGAATGTCACTCACCATTTCCCGTGCATGTGTGTGTCTGGCATGCATGTACGTACCATGTAAAATTTCCGTAATTTATACACCATTGCTTCACATGATTGATACTACTTTCATCACTTAAGATGGCTTCAACCCTAGACCAGATGTGTCCCCACAGTTTCTTTTTTTTTTTAATTTTTTTTGGGTAAGTTGTCCCCACAGTTTTTGGTTTATTGAGAATTGGTATTTCAGCTCTCTTTTCAACAAGAAAGAACATAAGAATTCTCTGTGTAGCAGCCATCAAAACAAACCTCTTCAAAATGGAAGTTCACTTAATCAATTGTTTTTCCTTTTCTTGTAATTGTTAAATTTCATTTTGAACAAAACAAAAGACTAATTACAGAAAGAAATGTATGCGTTTTTAAGTATCAAAATATATATATATTCTCAAAGTGAAACCTTTAGATGCTCAAAAGAAGCACTTGGAAATACACAATCTTTGACATTTTGCTTTTTCCTAATGATTCACCAAAGGAACGCCTAAAGAAGTTCAACATACCTTCCAAGTCAATCGGTTTCTCTCCAACAACAGACAATGCTTTATTGTTATTGTTATCCACAGTTGCTTGTTCAATGTGAACAATATGAGGATATTTTTCATCAGTCATGAGAAGATTGGACTGAAAATGAAGAGGAGGAAAGAAAAAGGGGATGGATTTAGTTAGAGTAATGTCTCACTGAACATATATGTACTTTTTTTTTTCCTATTAGGAACCAAGCAGACATTTAATGCGTAAATGCAAATAAGAAAAACAAACCTCACCTTTGGAAGTTCATGTTGACGCCGGATTGATGATGTTCGCCACCCAACCATATCTTCAAGATTAGTGAAGGCAAACATGATTTTACATAAAAGACCAAGAAAAGAACTTATCTAATTTATCTATTCAACAAGGATACGATCATAATTTGCATTTGCATAGGCCACACGGCGCTTAAATGCACGTAAAGCTGATCTACACATTATAAAGGGTTTATATGAATAATACAAAGTTATCTAATATTACTGATTCAAAAATTGAAAAAAAAAAAAAAAAAGTATTACAGATAAATAAACACTCACATGAATTTTAAATCATCCGAGTCGTTAACCATTTGAAGGAGAAGGGGAGGTTTTTCATTATCCCTATCATTGAGGAAGAGATGCTTCCCAGTCCTCCCAGCAACTAAATGTGCTGTTTGAGATGCTCTTCTCTCAAGAAATGGTAGGCCACAGAGAAGTGGCAGCTGTGGCAATAAGGAAACATCAAAAATCTTCTTCGTATCATAACAGATAGAAGAAATACATAGAACAAAAAAGAAAAAAGCAAGAACTAAAACATAGCATTAGAATAACCAAAAAGTGAAAACTGCTCAAGATGCAGTATAACTTGTTAACAATACGTGTTTCACTATTCATCATATCACTATCCAGAGAATTGATGCTTATTCTTTCTTCCTTTTAATAAGACAAAGATCAATCATATTGACTGTAAAAATTTACACAAGGATGAACAAGTTGTCAGCCAGCAAAATAGAAAACTACTCACAGCATGCTAGTCCAGCAATAAACCTTTAACAAATTCTGTACACTCCAAAAGAGTCCTGATTCTAAAAATATCAGAAAAAGATCCCAAAAAAAAGACAAAAACTCATCTAAAAATCAAAGACAACTGCTTCCCAGTTCAGAAGTCAGCAGAGCCCGATGCAGTGAAAAATGAACTAGGTCTAATAAAAGAACGGTCATTTTCCCGAATCAATTATGAAGGATTTTCCTATTACAAGAAGTGTCAAATATTCTTTTCCTTTATCATTTTAAACATCTTTTACAGTCAAAAGTCAAACACATTATGATCAAAATTCAAACCCTTAATGAAAACATACAACATAAGCATTCTATCATGGATAGCATGTGAGAGAATGCACAGTCTACCTGCTTGTTTCCCCTTGAACCAAGATGTGGTGTTGCAAATGTTATGAAGTTCATGGGCTCCAATCCAGCAATTCTAGCTTCGCAAGGCTGCTCAAGCAATTGCATGGAATATTTTTTCTGCTCTTCACTTGGGGAATCGCCAGAAATACCAGTGGGGTCTAATCTTGGAGAATTCTCATATAGCCTCCTACCTGTGGGGTCTAATCTTGGAGAATTCTCATATAGCCTCCCAATTGCATATCTGGCAATGAGACCCCCTAAAGAATGAGCCACAAAGGAGATCTTTTGTACCTGAGGCCTATGGCTAACTACACGCCTTACCTGCATTAGATATTGATGAAGAACTAAAATTCTCATGAAATGTAACATGAAGAGTATCTCTATTTACTAACTAGTGAGAAAAAACTTTTCCAAGAAATTGTAGTGCATAGGTGTTCAAAAATTTATGCATCCCTCAAAAGATGAAAGATCAAACTGTTATTACCGAATACCTCGTCAGCCAGCCTTTCACCCATTAAATCAACGCCATCGAATGTCAATTTTGAAGAATTGCATTCACTGCCTGCTCAGAGTATACTTAATCAGAAATAAGTATGTTACTAATCAATACAAATACACACACACACACACAAAAAAAAAAAAGGTCCACAGATTGCTGGGCATGAAATACATCCAACATCATATGAAGAATGTCTACTGACAATTTTTTCGCACAATCCAACAGTAATGAAACATTTAGCATATCAGTATTGGGGTAAAATGAATTCTTAACTTTGTTGACCAATGACCAGATGAGCACAATTAGACTCATGTTGCTAATAAGAAAAATATATATAGCTTGACCAAATTATCGAGTGAAAGCAAGCTTTTATAGTGTATCACTTACGCTGCAGATTCCACATAAATCCATATAAACCGCATTTCTTACATTAATTGCATGCTAGATTCATTCCGAACCGCCCAAAAAATACTATCCTATAGTCTAAAAATAGTGTGCCAATTTCCCTAAAAATGCGGACCAACTCGTTCTAACATATATATACATAATCTTAATGTAATTTTCAACTCCTACAGTCTTCTTAATATGTATTCTTACTGAACATAAGAGACAAAAGTCACTCACGGTGCACAATCACTTTATCCGGAATCTTATTCACAAACTGCTCAGAAGCATATCTCCAATCCGCCGCACTACAACATAAACAAAAAATATATATTCAAATATATTAGTAATTAATTTAAATCAAATTTAAAAAATAATAGTCAAGATTTTTAAGTTAAATACTTAAAATCACAAAAAAGATCAAAAAACAAAAGAATAAATAATTGAATTAGTGGAACCTGCCAACAAGTCCATTAACCATGACAATAAGATGCTCGGGCGGCGGCTTGGCGGCGGCACTGAAGACATCTTCACCGCCGCTGTCAGCCTCCACTTTAAGAACTTTACTCCGGCGATCCTTGACGCAGCCGCCGCCCATCCTCCGAAGCCACTCCATGTTACAGTTACTCCGACTCCGATCCACCGAAAGCGACGACGGAGAGGAGGAGGTAGCAGTCAGTCTAGGTTTCGAAAGATGATCGAACGGACGGCTGAGATTGAGATTCGAGAGGAGGATCGACGCGGTTTGGTGGAGCGGGCAAGTGGAGGCGATCATGCGGAGGAACCGGGAAATGATTTGCGAAAAAGTGAAAGTGAAAAGTGGAAGGGAGGAGAATTATTAATAGTTTTTGGTTTTGGAGCGAATTGGCCGTTAACAGGAGATTCTGTAAAAGGAACACTGACAGAGGCGCCAAGAGAGCAGCTATTCAGTTAAGTTACAACGAAACTCGCTTCTGTTAGTTTCTGTGTTCACTTGTGACCATTTCTTTACATATTTGTTGTGTTTAAAACCCTTTAAGCATGATAAAATAACAAAAATTTATAAAATTCTTTTACTCTTAATGAACTTTTAGTGAATCTTTAAATTTTTTATTGTTAAAGAATTTTTAAATTTCCCTTTTACCATTTATTTTAACACCTAAAACTTATGGTAAGAGAACTTTTGTTATTTTTAAAATTTTAAGGAGAATTTGTTTATTTCATTATACCTCAGGAGCATTAATATCATTAATCATATTTTGTTTGGTTATTTTTATTTTGGGTTTAATGACTTTTTTAAATTCAAAATATTACTCGAACAAAGGCAAAAAAAAAAAAAAAAAAGGTATTAAATAAAACTTTACTTTTAATGCATAAATTCAATATAGGAATTTAAATTACCCCTGGGCTTTAGGCCTGGGTTTGGTTGACCCGAGCTTTCTTAGGGTGTGATAAAATTGTTGAGTTGAATTGGGTTATTATTACGAGAATCGAATTTGAATAAAATGTGTTTGGTAGAGTATTTTGACTTTGTTATTAGAGTTTAATAAATTGTTGAATATTTGTTTAGTATATTTTTTTATAAAGGATTTATTGATACAATATTTTGGAGCATTTTGTTAAAATAATTTATTATTATAACCTAAAAACTTATCAATTTACATTTTAATAATATTAAACATTGATTGGTAAATTCATAACCACTAAATTAAAAACAAACTTCTCATATGTATTTCAAGTGCTAATCTCACTGATTAAAAACACCACACACACACACACACACACACACACACACACACACATATATATATATATATATATATTCATGCATTTTGGACATGGAAATAGAGAGAAAATGATGATCAAGATGATGGATGCAAGGTAGAACACAAACATAACACATAAGCCCAAAAAATTTCTAGGATGGAATATTACCTACTCCTTTGGCATTCAACACTTGAATCTTCTTTCTTGGAATCTTAGTTCTTCAAGTGAAGTTAAAGAACCTCAAAATGTGATCCACACAAGTCAAGGAAGAGAGAACTGTGAGAGTGAGAGAGTGATTTTGCTTTAATTGATTCAATTCAATTAAAATAGCATAAAACTTAATTTATATACCATGGGCACAAAGTGTAATTTTAAATTGTTTGATAAATTGTTTTGGGAAGGCCTCAAACAATTTAAAATTAACTTGAGAATAAACATTTATGTCAAGTCCTTGGTTTTATGTTTAATTCATAATTAGACCAAATTTTAATTCCATTAAATATTCTAACCCTTTAGAATAAAACCAACGCACTTTTGCCCTCATTATTGAATCCGATTCAATAATAATATTTAATAAATCCTTATTACCCTTGGTTAGTGCTAGCTATCCATGGATAATTATTTCTCACCAATACATTAATTCAGATGCAACTGTTTACGTCCAAACATCATTAATCTGATTAATGATATGTATTACTCTCTCTCCTTGAGCTTGGTTTTATATGTGACCATTTTGGTTCACTGTGATCTAGCCATGGGCCCAATATCAGATTTTGATATGCTTCGTTATAATTCTTTATAATCGAAACTCCCATTGATTATGGTAGACATCTAGCAATGTTCCATAACCCCTAAACCACCATGAAATGTAAACTCTAATGAACCTATTCTGATCGTACGTACAGTGTAGTCAAATCCCTCCGTTATCTAATCCAGATTAAGAAGGTTCATGGTATGTCAAAACCTTTAACTTAATCTTTAATCGAATTGTCAATCGATACAATGGAACTTGTCAACATGAAACTACTTTTCATCTGACATTCATTATACTCTGGCCAGAGATTTCCCTTTTCCAATGTTTATTGACATTCATTTGGGAACTTGAGATTGGACTATTTTGAGTTAACGGATCCCATCTTGACCATCACTTGTCCTCGCACATGAATAACATATGACCAAATCGGCTTATTACATAAGACATGACTAGTCTCGTGCTTACACACCATATGACCCATACGCATCCTATGTTGAATCCCACCGTGATGTCTTAGGTCTAAGGATCAATGATACACTAGCACGATCCTATGATGCATCATTGACCATATCCATGTGATTCATCGTAATCGGTCGTATTCAATAAACAGTTCACTAATCGTTTGTAATAGCCACTTTCTACTCAAATACTCATAAAACATGTACATAATAAAATACATATAAAGTAGTATAAAAAGTTGGGCCCAAATTTTTCTTTATTAAATATATACATTCTTTATACAAAAAGTTGTATCATGTACAAAACATCAAAACAAGGTGGACAGTGTAGCCATATCTCTTTGCTTGCCGACGTCCTTCCGACTGTATCATCACCTAGGTCCTACAAAACATAGAAAACAGTGGGGTGAGCACAACTAATGCTCAGTAAGTAAATCCTCTACTCATCTATCCCCGTAACTCTCTCTCTCTAATTCTTTCCTTACAATACTCATTTACTCTCTATTTATACTTCCCTCTCTACTTTCTCTTTCTCATAACTCTTTTCTACTAACTCTCTTCAGTAGTCACGGCCTCATCTTACTGGAGGCACGGTTGGGACTCGCTCCCACTCTACGTGACTTCTACTCATACTAGCCGATCGGACTCGGTTATGCATGGATTCGGAACCCTTGGCCATGTGAGTGTATATTCTCTCTCTCTCGGGTACTCTCGGGTATAGCCCTCATCCGCATGCACTCTTACGGGCTACACCACTTCTCTCTCTCTCATACTCATGCTGCTCTCTCAATGCGGCGTACATGCGGGAAACTCTACCCCTTACTCACGAGTTCCCCATCGCACAACCTACTCTATTCTCTTTTTTCTTCGTTCTCTAGTGCTCATTCTCTCTTTCTCTTTACTCTTAAGGTAGCTTATACTCAAATTCTCTACTATGTCTCAAGCTACTTCTTAAGTGCATAAGAAAAATGCGTATGGACAGCTCATGCTCACTAATGCACTTATGAAATGCCAAATGCAATATTGCATCAAAACAGTCATTCTGCATAGGTCGCACTAAAAAGGGCATAACTTGCGTTATACACATCGGATTGCTACAGTTTTGGTCTCGTTTTAAAGCTTAAAAACAGGGCTACAACTTTGATGTTTTGGTCTCAGCCCAGTTCAATCCGTAAGATGCCCAAAATTCACTTAGAAAGTCATGGCTGTGAGAGGACAGATTTCACTTAGGCATTTCCTCAAACAACTCATGTGCATACCAAAGCTCTACTTATCTATAACTCTACTCTTCTCTTTAATCATCCAAAATGGGAGGAAAACTCCCTCATACACTCTAATTTCCTGTCAAGGCAAAAACACTCCCATAGGGTTTGCTCAAAACTCCCTCCAACTTCAATCAAACTCAACTCATCATCATGCAATCACAACACTTCTCATAACTCAATTAAATTCTTATCAACATAGATAAATACTCATAACATCTCAATTTCTCAGCAAGCATAATACATACATATGCATACACAATCTCAACTCAAATAAATTCTTAAATCTCAATTTAGTTTGGATTTACTTACCTTTAATGAAGAGATCTCACTAATACTTTTCCTTTTCCTTAGTACCTTGTCCCTTCTCTACAACTTTAAACCATAAAACCATAAGACTTCAAGATACAAATACAAGCAAAGCTATATCTAAAGCAAGAATCCTTACCTTAGGATACTTTAGATGAAATCCTTACTAAAAAATTACCCAAAAGCTCCTTAGAAATCTTGGAAGATTGGATGGAGAATTGAGAGAAGTTAGAGAATGGATATGGCGGTGGAAATGGGTGAAATGAAGGTTTTCTCTACACTTAATCCTTTTAGCTCATATTATAACCATCATTTCCCATTTTGCCCTTGCTCTTCCTTGGAAATTCCATCCATATCTTTTGATTCTTTGCAAATACACCCTTATTACCAACACATTCTCTACTTAATTTCCTTACATTTTACTCCCACTATTCCTACTAATTAGGGGTAGAATGGTCATTATGCCCCAAAGGAAGAATTCTCTAGAAAACTCAAGAAACTTTTTGTTAGGCTCTTCGCCGCAACAAAAAACATTCCGTCGCCCCGACGAAACACCGCAGAACCTACCCGTGGGTGCAGCACCTCATCGCCGCGGCGAAGATTCTCCTTTGCCCCGGCGAAGATTGGATTTCCAAAATTCACCAAATCTCAACCAAAACTAAGACAAACACTTAACCAATACAACATACCAACTCAATTGAAACTGAATCAATGAACTTTTAAGTAATACAGCAAATCTTAAGTACGTACCTCAAGCGGAGTGTTACACCGTTTATCCATGCTAATGCCTTAGTGACATACCTTTTATAATCACCCACACTAATACCATCACATGATATTCAATGGAGACATTCAGTATGCCTACTATGCAATGTTATTGCCCAATTAACGTTACTTGCGTAGGGAATTCTTTGATGATTTGATCTTCTGAAGATCCGTGTCATCCGGACATTTCACATGCAATATTAAATATAATATAATATAAATGAAGCAGAAAATCAACATGTGAAATGAGAACACTTTCTTTTATTCATAATACATTTACAAGATATAATGTCCTGAAACCGACAACACGATTGGTTCCTAGGGCATACACTAACATATATATATACTCCATTAAAAACTACTATATGGTCGTATGTTTTGCCCACATTTCAGTCGTTATGTTATCCCGCAGAGTCGCCATGTCGTCTATAATGCGTTGCTACTGTTGACTTGATCCCTCTCCATTTTCGCCATCTTCTGCCCCGTTTTGGACATCAAAATATACTTGCTCATTTCCCATATTTGCAGTATACTGTTGGAAGATAGGGTCATCCATATTGTACCTTCTGATAAAATTATGAAGTACACAACATGTCATAATAATCTTAGCTTGTTTCTCCAATAAGTAATTGTTCATTCCATTGAGAATACATAACCTTTTTTTTATAACACCAAAGGTTCTCTCGACAACATTTCGGAGTAATGCATGTCTATAATTAAACAATTCTTGTGGCCCCCTTTGGTTACAACAGTGATCGTGAAGATGGTAAGGCACTCGCCTATGAGGGGCAATGAACCCCTCTCTATTTGGATAACCTGCATCAACCAAATAGTATTTTCCTGTACTAAAATCACACATGTTATATGAATTCCAAGGCCTAAAAAATGGAGCTAGTATGCTATAATACGTAAAGAAGGTACCTACACCTGTTGGAGGATGTGGGAATCTAGAATTAGGATTATCAAGAATTGAATTTAAAACTTTTGAATCATGCGCAAATCCTTCCCACCTAATGACAACAAAAGTGAACATCATCCTAAAGTCGCATATAGCCATTACATTCTACGACAACGTTCCTTTGCGATCCTGGTACCTATCGGCCAACTCCTGTGGAACCCAAGCATGGACATGTGTGCCATCAATGGCTCCAATATAGTCCTATTATCAAAATTGAATTTTAGTAATATGAATTGACTATTAACATTAATAACACAATAAAATTAACTACCCACTAATATAAATAATAATGAAGAAGTACCTTAAAGAAATGGTAATATTATCGGTTGGTCAATATTTCTAGTGAAACATCACTAAAGTCAGATGGCTTGATAAACTCTGTCTTCAACTCACATATTGCCTCGCAAACTTCACCAACATATCTAGAGATCGTCTCACCTGAAGGTTGGAAATCCTCCATCATCGTACTGTTTGTCTCATTTTTACCTACAGTTGTCAAAAATATCATGACTTGTTTTTCAATACTCATCCTCCTAGTTGCTCGCACTTTCCCTTGTTATGCCAAAATGTAACATAAGTTTGTAAAACGGTCTTTGTCCATGTGGCAGTTCTTAAAGATTCTGTCTCCATGACCATCTAGTACTTCCAACATGTTTTCATGACCAGTTAATATAGATGTATGTCGTAACTGACACCCGTCTATTTCCAACGCGGTAACAGCGCACAATGCAACTGTTACATCTGCCAGTATTCCGTCTTCATCATCTGCAATATTTCGTTTTCTTTCTGTACGCCTAGATGACACCATTTAAACCTGTACATTTGGAAAACATCAATAACCATTTCACAGTTGTTGCAGTATTTAGCAAAATATAACATCCAATGTTTAATTCTAATTACAATCCCGAACTCATATGAAACATGTTATCTCACATTAAAACAATAGCACAATGAATAAGTTCATACAATAGCAAACATTAGGGTACATTTTTCAAATCAAAGTGTTGAAAAAAAGTTTGGGTTAGCCGTAAAAGTAGTAAGTGTCGACTGGCACATACAAAACTGTAGGGAAACACTTAGGACATACAGGCTCATCTACAAATTGCGAAAGTTATTATAAATCCAATTAGCCTTTTCCTCGGATGGCAGGTGTACGAATATCTCCTGCCACCTTAGATTTTTGATATAAATACTTGACAACCGGCATGTACAACTCTGAGGGTACTTGTATAAATGTCAAGATGTCAATACAATAGCCCATGGAATACGGATCAGATGGAGCACTGCTATTCTCTTTGTCCCCCTCATCTCGACTACGATTGCTAGCCCTAGATCCCATACTCCTCTCCACAAGCACGTCTATCAATCTACCAATGACATCCACAAGTGCGTGTCCTAGGTCGCTTCTCTTTCTCATATTTCTTGGTCTTCTATGACCATATGTATTTGACTGTTTTTCCCTTGTCGTTCAATTTGGATCATGTTCGAAGTTACTCATCAATGTCAACCAGTCCCTAATTAGAAGAAGTGAAGTTCTTCACAGGTTGAGACGTAGATGTGTATGCATATCTCCTCGTGGCAGTTTGCTTCTCAAATATGACTTCATAAAGCTCATTGTGAGGAAGTCCCTTGTGGAAGAATTGCTGCGTCTGTGGGTTTTACTAGTAATGAAAAACAAACGCAAATTAATATCTGTTAGTCCTAAAAAAATTCGTAAAAGTACGGTATCGTAGATTAATATGAATTTAAAATTTTTAAATTTACCTTGATATATTCTTGCCAAACCTCTAAGGGAAATGTTGGGGTTTAGGACTCATGATCCCAACCGAAGCCCATGTGTTGAAGCAATTTCCACCATGCTTGATATACTTTTCGCAAGCGAAAGTACTTAGAGGGTAAATGTGTGATGTTGAGTCTCTTTCTCTTCCTAGCCAATGATGATAAGTCACCCAACATATTCTGGTAATCTACCGATTTAATTGAAGTACGGTGGAAAGTTTTCGCACGCTTAGACAATAGAACCAAAAATTTGTGGGTCATCTCAGTGGACCAGTTGACATTATCACTTATCTAATGATAGTACGGTGAGAACGACAACTAAGATTGGGACATCGTAATAATCAGCAAACACATCACCAACAAACATATGCACATTTAAACTGTATAAACTAAACACAGATAAATTGTTACCTTGTTCGATCCAACACTACTTGAAGCTGTCAATAACGGGGAAGCTACAGGCAGTGTTGACTAACAGGGTGTATGACGGACTCCAAGTCTGGAAAAACGTCAAAACTTCATCTTCTGCTGAAAGTAGTAATCAATCCTACGAAAGTGGGCCAAATTATATTGACATTTGTTCATATCATCGTAATTTGTTCTTATGACCAAATTACGATGTTGAATCTGCAAAACAAAATATATAAGTTAGATAAATCCCAAAAAAAATATTTGGAATAATGAAACAAACACAAATCTTTTATTTTTCTTTATTTTTTTTTTCCAAAATTTTTTTACTCTTAAAATTTCTCCATCTCTCTGCCACACAACACTCACCACTCACTTTTCTTTTTCTTTTTTCTTTTTTCCCAAAATTTTTTTACTCCTAAAATTTCTCCTCTCACCACTGACTTTTCTTTTTTCCTAACACTTGGCTTCCCCCTTCCCCAATCCTCTTCTGGTTCTCAGTTGCAGCAACCCTCGAAACCCATAACCATCTCCATTCGCCACTTTTCCCCTCCCCAACCCAAAGCTACAGCCACACCCCCTTTAAGAACCCACAACACCCACTCCGATTGTTTGGAATCAGCCGCTTCAAGAAGAGCCACCCATGTACCATCACACCTCATCTCAGATATGTGGCACTCGCCTATGATGTGTGTATTATTGAAGTGATGTGCCAGGCAGTTGGGTGGGGTGGGTTTTTTATTTTGTTTTTTCAACTTTTTTATTTTTGTGTATGTTATTTTAGTTTTCTATTTTATTTGATGATTTTTATTCTATAAAAACACAAAATTAAAAAAGTAGAAGACACCATTACACCAACAAAACCATCAAATTCACACCTTTTTCTGTAACAACACAAACTAGGTTGGTGGTGAAAGAGATCTGGTGATGATGGAATGAAGGGGTAATACAGGTCTTTAGAGCTGCAAATATGGTAGAGGGGGTGTCGTTTACCAGAGGTACGTGAAGAGATTGAGAATCGGAGTATTAGGTGCTCACTTCACGGATCCTAATAACACACTCTACTAAGAAAACTTTATTACAATCACTCACTCACTCACACACAAACACAATACATAAACAACAAAACCACAGAAATAAACACAATACATAAACTAACTCACCTGAGGCGTATGTGAAAGAAACAGGGAGTTGTGCGCTGAAATATTTCAGATTGGCTTAGTAGCGGATCCAGAAATTTCTATTAGGGTTGGCCAAAATAAAAACTAATTGCACATTAATATATTTGTCCATTAATATTTTTGTTATGGTGGGCCAAAATCTAGAAATTGTACATATTAATATTTTAAAAAAAAAATCATGGCCCACCCAAAACTAAGCTGGATCCACCCCTGGATCTTCTTGATTTGAGCTTCGCAAGAGGTTGAACGGCCGTGGAGGTTGAAGTAGGTGGAAGAGAGAGTTGTAGCGATGGTTGGAAGAAGACAGACTGGTGAAAGAAGAAGAAGAGAGAAGGAAAAGAGAAAAAAACTTGTAGATGGCAGGGCCCCACAAACAGAACGGTAAAAAAATTGTAGATTTCAAAATCAAATTTTTGAGATAGATTTCCTTGAGTAATAAAACAAACACAGATTTTGAAAATTGGATTCGAAATAGGATCATAAATAGTAAGCCAAACACACCCTTATCTTCTTATATTATTTTTTGAAATTGTAGTTTATAGATTGGTCTGAAAGTAATTTTTAGGGGGTTACTGAAACTTTTACATTAGAAAAGGTACTTATATGTAATTTATGGGAGCTTTCTGAAACTAGACTGTCGTAATTTTTTAGGGGTTTTGATGATTTTAACAGGGGCCTATATGTAATGCTACAAAACTATAGATAAAATATACCCGGGCCGGCCTAGGCCAAGGTAACCCCTTGCCAAATTTTTCAGGCTCAAGCCCGAGAGTCATATATGCCTGGGCTGAGTTCTTTTTACATCCTTAATTCAATGATTGTTGTAATCAAACTTTACGAATAGAACACTCGGTGAAATATTTGAATTTTTCTTGTCAATTTTAAATTTATTACAATTTAGTTTAAAACTCTAAAATTGTTACTATCTTTTCCTAACATTCATAAACAAGAAAGAAAAAAAAGTTTTGATATTTGTAAAATGATTATTCTATTTTTCTCTATGAGATCGATTAGTATTAACTCATAAGTTATTTCATAAAGTATTAAAAGTATTTTTATAGAGTTTATCGTAAATTGTAGTTAACAGACATTCTTTCCTCAACATTTTTCATTTTACAAAAAAAGAAGAAAAAAAAAAACTTTATCAAAATGGTGAAATTGTTTGCATGAAATTCCAAATTGGTCCTCTAAATGCCCATTTTAATTAGTAAATACACATTATTAAAATTTTAGAAGTGATTCTATTTGTCAACTTATAATAAAATTTCCGTAACCTTTAGCCACGTAGGTGGCTTCTAATTTTAAAATCTTAACTAGTTGAACCCGTCAAACTTCATAAATTTTGGAGAGCGAGAAACAATGACCTTTGATTGTATAGTTGGCAAGAGAGTCTTTTAAGCATTGAACTAATAAGTACAAAAGACTTTATCGTATGTGGTTACGAAGGAATTCAAACCGTATACCTTGTGGAGGCAAACAATATACTTTACCATTTGACCAACCCTTTATACATGCTTAGAAAACGGAAGCTGAAAATAGTGTTCGGAAGTTGCAAGTGGGGGCTGGTGACCCCACTCTCATGAATTACTTAGTAATTAGTATTTTGGGTTATATAGACTCTAATTCAGTAATTGTCTTACTTTTTATTAATTTATATTATTTAACTCTCCTACCTTACTTCGTTTAAATAAATAAAAGTCTTAATTTTTAGCATTTATTTGTTTTATCAAAAAATTTATTTTTTCTATATTGAACTTGTTCCCTCTGTCATAAAATCCCAGCTTCATCCCTCTCTAATTCATTAGAGTGATTTTATCATCTTTGAAAGCTCACTATGAAAGTAATTCATTATCAAATTCTTAGCAGCAATCAAGTTTTTTTTTCTGAAAACAGAAAATGGAGAAATAGATAACATTGTACCGAAACAATGTTATTTTTCTCAATTTCATAAAGAGTGAATCTATTGCACCCCATTGATGGACTAAAGAATCCTTACTTTTTAATAAATTCTATAGTGACAAATTTATCCTTATTAAATATTATTAAAGTTAATTTTAATTGCCTATTCTTTAAAAATATTTGTTGACACCCTACTATTATCTCATAAACCCTAATTTTTTTATACTATCAAATCATTCTTAAACAAAAAGATAATTTAACGAAGGAAGAAGATTTGTAACAGATATCTTATGTTATAAACAATACAAAATTGTAAGTATTGAATTGCTTCACATACAAATTTATTGTTATTTTTTTTTCAAGTATTGGTAGCTATTTCTAGAGAAATTATATTAAATGACTTTGTTTTGGGACTGAAATTGAAAAGTAGCACATTTAACTTTTTCTCTCACAAAATAGCATTTTTCCATTTTCCACTAAATTTACGGACAAAAATACCCCTGCATAAAAATAAGCCCTAACCTCTTCTACTCTGTCTTCAACTCCATAGAACTAAAGCTTAACCCTTCCCTCCTTCATCTTAATTTGAAAAGAAAACATCGATTTTGTGCTGAAATTAAGTGGATTTAACGTGTTTATTATTGTTTTTGGCAAAACAAACTATCCACATTCAATTGTTTTCAGATTTAAGGTGTGTAATATGATTGTTCTCCTAATTTTTTTAAATAAAATTATTATAAAATGTAGTTGTGTTGCTTATTTTTAATTGAGTGTAAGGATTATGTGTTTAAAGTATAAAGAGTTTTTAGGGTTTAGTTTGACTTATTGATTGAGTTTTGTTTCAAAATATAGGGTTTTTGATGGAGTTTTTGGTCTAGATTGAGATATTGGCTTGATCGTTATATTATTGTATGAATTTAGGTGGATTGAATAGGAATCGGACTATGAAAATGGCAAATGGAGACTTGCATTTTTTTTGCTGAAGCCCATGGATTTGGCCGAATTCGACCAAAAATTGCAGGTCATTTGGTGAAGAAGAAATCGAGATTTGGCTGAATCAGGGGGTTTCGGTTGGATTCGACCAGGGTAGTTTTTGTCAAAAATGGCAAATCCAACCAATGACATGGTTTCGACCTTATTTAGCCACTTTCGTATCAAAGAACAAAGGTGGCCAAATCCAATCGAATCTTACCGACACATGGGTTTCCGCCAAAACTCGTCTTCAACCTCAAACCAATTTTATGTCTGAATCCTTCAAAGTCGGGTCGAAACTCATACCCAGGTTACGTCTAATCCACCCATTTTCAACATATCTACTTAAATATAAGCTTAATCAACTATAACAACAACAAATCATTTCTATAATAACTTATTTAACATGTTTATTAGACATATATGCAATATATTCAAAATTTTGTATTTCAAACAACTTTCAAATACCAAAACTTACCTCTTCTCTCTTGTGAATTGATTAATAAGCTAATATATCAAGAAATCCGTTAAAAAAGTGTTCCTAAAGATCACAAAATCAAGTCTTTAGTTGGGTTTTTAGAGTGGAAGCATGAGTTTGAATTAATGGATAGTGATTTATCCCAATTTTCATTCCCTAAATTTATGCTAAATGGAAATGTGCTATTTCTTAAAACACTTTCCAAAAAGTACTAGTTTCAACTCTCCCTCTCCTATTTGTGCCATTTAATATCATTTCTTCTATTTTTATCTATATATATATTTTGTGTTGTTTAAATGTATTATATTCTTGAGTTTATTTATAAGGATTTTTTTTAGCTTTAATTTTTTTTAACTTTTAATTTAATTATCTAAAATATTAGTTTAGGAATAACGATGGTGGAGGGTATATAGCATAAGCGAAATAAATGAAATGTTAACTCTTTTAAAATATACAAAAAAAAAAAAAAAAAAAATAGAATGAAGGGTATTTATGAAATTTATGAGGTGGCATAAGAAAAAAATATAATTTCATAAATGGCTCACATACTAAAGCCTAGAACTTTCATAGAGAAACTAGGCTTGGGCCGCTTGGCTGCTTTTTTCCATGGGCCTACAAAATATTTCTACTTTCTGAGGCCTGCAATACATGCAAGCACTTGGATTTTAATCCAAAGAATCTGATCCTTCTCAAACGAAATAAAACACTGGGCTCTGTGAGCCCAATGAGGTAGCAAAAAATTAAAATAATAATAATAATAATTGAACAAAGAGCCCTGCTTATGTTTAATCAAATATCAAATTCCCTTTGATTTTAGAAATAGAGCTGTAAGAATTTATCATATGATGGGTTAATGAATATTTACTTAATTGTCGATTTACTGTTTATTTTAATACAAAATAGTTATCGGCAAAAAATTTTTTATTACTACTATTATGAGAGTTTATGCAATTTACTATGAATTAGCTAATTTTCATCCTTCTCATCAAAGTTTGCTTCATTATACGAATTCCACATCAAAGTTTGCTTCATTATACGAATTTCACATCATTTTTGCTAATGATGAGTTAAAATCTTTTTTTAAATCAGTTTACGTGTACCTCAATTAGTCTCCAGGACACCTGAATGCTATACTCAAAAGCCTTCTTTTTAAAATTATACGAATCTCACATCATTTTTGCTAATGATAAGTTAATCTTTTTTTTTTTTTTTTTTGGTCAGCTTGTGGGTACCTTGACTAATCCCCAATGACCTTAAAATTAATGACAAGGTAAACCCTCCAGTGACCACCCTTATTAGCATCGAAGAGGAATCGAACTCAAGACTTCTTGAGTAATACACTTAAGAGTTTTTTATCGCCTCACCCAATCACTTGAGGGTGGTTATGATGAATTAATCTTTAGTTAATCTTCATAGATTTGGTATCTTTTGGTTCCCTATCACAAACTCTCATCAGTACTTACAATGTGAAACTCAATGTTGCTTTGCTACCAGCCTACCACACAATTTTCACGTTTAATTAACAAGTTGAAACCAAATTATATGATGTGTGGCCCAACTAAGATTCCAAAAGTTATCTCCTTCATTTTTTTTTAATTCAAATAGAAAAAAGTTGGTACAATGATTGATTAAACACTCTGTGAACTGAAAATTATAGAACCCAAGATCCATTTCGGTAGCCACATGTCAAATAAATATTGATGCCAGTTTAATTTTCTTCATATATTCTCTGGAATGATCCATGCCGGCCACCATTGGTCTTAGATACCAACAACACAGTGACAGGATTCACGGGCGCAACAAAAAGTCGCCAAACCAGCTCACGAGACTCCTTTCTTTGATTTTGCCATGCGGAAATCGCCATCCCCACCAACATCATAATTTATCTTATTTTTGTTCACATTGGAGCTTGTAATTTTCTTTTTCCCTTTCCAATGAAAAATTCTTTAATTAGTTTTTGAAGCTTGTAATCTCCGCTTTGTCTATATACAATTAGATCCATTGAACGTTGTAGTTGTACAATCCAGTATTGGAAGTAGGGAGAGTATAAGACCTTACTTTGTCGGGACATATGTGCATATATACGACTTCGGTTTTTGTTTTCTTTCCATTGCAGATCTGCAAATCAGATAGCATGTTATTAGGGTATATGTGATGTTTTAAGTTGATGTAAGCTCATATAAAAATCTTATTTTTACAATTGCTTTGAGGTTTGTCTTTCTAATCATCTTGTTACGTTCTACAGAATTTTACAGGAAGAAATATATTTTTTGTATAATAGAGACATATATCATGTGATTAGTTTATTAAAGTCTTAAATTTCTATATACGAGTGATGTGATGTGAAGACACTAAAATGTCCCGTGATACACCAATTATAACTCTTTCAATAATGGAGATTGATTTCTTCTTCGGATGAAGCCAAAACATGAACTTCTTCTTGGTACTATATAAACACTTTAACTGTCTCTTGTACTTCAGCAATTCTCCACCAAGAACTTAAAAAAAAAAAAATGAAACTCCAACTGCTTCTTCTCTTCATTCTGTGTTTCATTCTCTCAGTTCAGTCATCTCCGACACCACAAACTCCCCATGCAAAACCACCCGACAACGCCACCATCTACAAAATCTCCAAGCAACTCTGCTGGGGCTGCATCGGCGAGGCTCTCCAGTTCCTGTTCGCCCACAATTTAGTCAGAGCCGCCAAGGGGGAGCTCCCTCTGATGTGGGATTTCGAGCTCGAGAAGTACGCGAGGTGGTGGGCGGGCCAAAGAAAAACCGATTGCAAGCTGCAACACTCGTTCCCGGAAGACGATTTCAAGCTAGGCGAGAACATCTATTGGGGCAGCGGCGCAACGTGGACGCCCAGCGACGCCGTTTCTGCATGGGCTGCGGAAGAGAAATATTACACGTACGCCACCAACAGCTGCGAGGGGGGGCAAATGTGCGGGCATTATACGCAAATTGTGTGGAGTAACACGAGAAGAATTGGGTGTGCTCGTGTTGTTTGCGACGATGGGGATGTGTTTATGACTTGTAATTATGATCCGCCGGGGAATTATATTGGTGAGAGGCCGTATTGATTGTGGGTTAAGGAAGATTAATTTGATTATTGTGAAATTCTTAATTAGTGTCAAATTGAGTGTGGGTTAAGGTACACTAAAAATATAGTGTGGCTGTGGATTTAACTGTAGTCACAGTTAATTAATGTATGAATATGATTGTTTTTGGTGTGGTTAGAGTCATATTACTCTTATGTTTTGTTAGCCAACTATATATGAAGAAGATAAGGAAGTTTAGATAAATCTTTAATTTGCGTGTATTCTTGATTATATATATATGTCTATTGTAAAGTTTTGACTAAAGTAAATAAATTGTGTTTTATGATGCTTTATTACCCCCACCCCCGGGGCGCGAAGGAAATACAGATTTACCGAAGAAGAGGAGCTAAAAAAAATCTATTAGAAAGACATTTGAAACATAGTCCGATCACTTACCTAATAACAGAAGACAGTTCTAAATATAGCCTAGCTTCCTACTAGTAACTCTAATTACTATCAATCATAAGTGATATTCTAAAGGCAGGAAAACGAAGTCTAGTTATCAAACATTCAAATAGGAACTAAGACCTATATTTAGTGATAAAAAGATACCAGGAAAAAGATAATATGATAACAAAAAGATTATCTCATAGATAGATGCGAGGGGGAAGAAAAGAAGATAGAAGTCATGAAGCTAAGAATAATGACACCTACCTATGACAAGCCTGACTAAATGAAAGATAGATCTAACAGGCAAAAGGAAAACTACTATCCGAACTAGACTTACTAGGGCTTTGATATTCCATTAGGAATTCAGTATTTAATTTAATAGAGAATTCGGTATTTAATTTAACGGATTAAGTTTAGGAGTAATGCTGCATATACATTTACCATCTATTGATAATCCAGATGGTTAGAGTAAATTGGGGATAGT
The DNA here is from genome assembly GCA_026225825.1 of Pistacia integerrima. Taxonomy (NCBI): domain Eukaryota; kingdom Viridiplantae; phylum Streptophyta; class Magnoliopsida; order Sapindales; family Anacardiaceae; genus Pistacia; species Pistacia integerrima. Next base: position 19,055,940 of record CM047743.1, on the reverse strand, counting down.
ATGGATAGACACATGGTCTCAAATTTGAATCACCATCTAAGCATCTGCAACTTATGTGGGGGATCGTAGCGGTAGGTTGCTGCATTAGTCTCTCACAATGATTAGTCGAGGTGCGTGTAAACTGATTCAAACATTTTGGTTACAAAATAATAATAATAAATTAATAATGCTGCATATATAAACTATTTCCCACAAACGAATGTGACAACCCTATATATTTGACATGTAATCTTCTTTATTTGTTTAATTTATTTTTAATTTAAAATCACCAAATTATCTTAAAACACATAAATTTGTATGAGAGTTTGTATAAAAAGTTTATATATTATCCTAAATGTAAAATGAATTAGTCACTGATCGGAGTAATGACAAAAGAGGGTAGATTGTTATTTCTGATATTCTTGAGGAAAATTTTTATTAAAGTCAACCTTAGCGGAAATTCCATTAAACTCTATCAATATTTTTTGTTAAGAATTTTTACTTAATTCATCTTCAAATTAATAAAAGAAAAAAGAAATCAAATGTAAACAATACTAATTCTTTTAAAAAAAATTCATAAAAAATAATTATAATATGTTGCAAGTTCATAAGAAAATATCTTATTTTCTACAAATTAAATCAAGTATTTACAAATCAAATTTTGATAGGGGATATTAAATTATTTTTAGAATTATGAATAATTTAGAGGTAAAAAGGGTGTTGAGGTTATACTTTTGGTGGACATACACCCCCAGCCAAAGTTTATTTCCAGGTTTCAGATTGCAAATGGGCATGAAACTGAAGCCTTACATTCAACAAATAATTTTGCAACTCTTGATTTTCCCTTCATTGCTGGAACCCATATAATATACTTGTCTGGAAAATGGCCCCATTTTATCTCTTTATCTCATTTTATCTTCTCCTCCCTTCTTTCCAGGTGTTTAATCTATCTCCATGATATGTAAAAGGAGCTGCCCTTGGGAACTGAGTTGATGATCAATCCATAACAAGAATTGTTTTACAAAAAAAAAAAAAAAAAACAAAAACTATCCTCCCATAAATATAATGAAAAAAAAAATATTAAATTTATAAACATAGGAAAGAAAATGATAGCATTTTAAGGATTATGAGGAGAAAGATTCTGTTTTATGTGAACGAAAACTGTTATTTATAATAAAAAACGAAAAACTTTATTTATTTTATTATTTATTGCTCTTTGCGAGATCAGAATATTAACATAACAAAATCATACTTGAAAATAAGCAAATAAAGAAGTCGATCTCACAAAGCCATAAGCCATTTACATGACACAAACTATTCACCATTCTCTATTTTCAGAGAACAAAAAACAAGAATAAATAAAAAAACACTTCCAAAATTTTCTGAAACATCTTCATCTTCATCTTCATCTCCATCGCCATCGTCATCGTCATCGGCATCGTCCTCATAATAATTTAATAAGGCCTTTCTCCAATAAAATTACCAGGAGGATCATAGTTGCAAGTAATGAAAACGCCTTGATTATCCTCACACACCACTCTGGCACACCCAATTCTCCTCGTCCTACTCCAAATAATCTGCGTATAATGCCCACATTCACTTCCCCCCAAGCACGAATTCGACCAATAATCATACGAACTCTTCTCCGACAGCCATGCAGCCACCGCCTGCGCCGGCGTCCAATCCTTCCCGCTCCCCCAGAAAATATTCTCCCCGTACTGTCCATTCGAATGCTGCAACGCGCAATCGTACCTCCGCTGATTCGCATACCACTTTGCGTAGTTTTCCAGCTTATAATCCCACTGCAACGGGCGCATCCTCATGGCCGCGCGCGCGGCGTTGTGAGGAGCCAAAAATTGGTTCACCATGCTCTTGTAGCCGCCGCTGTTTCGCGGCGTGAGACTGCTATAAGCTGAATAGGATTGGGAACTTGAGGTGATCAAAAGGAACACAAAAATAGAGACTGAGATTGAGTTTGTGAATGAAGCCATTGTTGGGGAAGTAGGGCTTGCTGTGGAACAAGGTGGCATGAGTGTGATTTATATATTCAAGTGAATTGATAAAGGGAAGGGAGTTGGTGAAGTTGAGTTAGAGAGATGAATAAAGGTTTGAAAGAATGGGGTGGCACCCATGTTCGATAATGATTGCCACATTTGTTTATGTGGGGAACAAATTAAATTAAAGGCTAAGACTTTAGAGCTACAACTTTTGCTACTTTCTTATATTTCATAATGGAGATAGCCTATTCTTTTTTATTTTTGATGAATCCACCGCTACCACAATCTAGGGAGAAACCGGTGGATGTATATGTATTGTTATTTTTATATTTAGAAATTTAAAAAAAAATAAAAATTGGACAGTATCACAGGAATAAAAAGACAAAACTATATCATAAACATGTATATAATTATTAAATTAAATTCTTATGTGAATGAATTCAATTTGATTCATCTTGTATGATATATGGGAAAGCTGGTGAATATGAATTATTCTTCTTTGTTTAATTTTTATTTTTCGAATTCATAAATTTAAACCAAAGTGGTTTTAATGTAAACACTTCTTATAAGGATCTTACTGGTTAAGTTAGAACTTACAAGTTACAATCACCACTGTTGACCTGATAGTAAAAGAGTAATAAATGATCTAACATGGTCTCCCAAATTTGAGTCTCTTTGATGGTAAAAGAGCAAAAGAGAGATCTAAAATGGTCTCTTGAGTTTAAGTTCTCACCACCCCTAATAGAGGTGACCACTAGAACTCTTATCCGACCGGTAGTTCTAAGGTTCCGAGTAATTAGTTAAGGTGCCTGCAAGTTGGCCCAGACACCCTCGGTCACAAAAAAAAAAAAAAAAAAGTTAATACTTACAATAACATATACGAATTATTTTTTCTATGAATTTTATGATTTTGTAGGATATGAATTTTTTTTTTTTTAATTTAAATATTGAAACCATACTAGCTAGATTAATTTTAAGATTTCCTTTTACATACTTACTGCTTACATATGTTTTGGAAGAAAATAAGCATGAAATTTATTTTGGGTGGAAGCTATAAAATTTGGTGTGGAGATAGAAAATATGTTATTTCAATATTCTTTTCAATAATTAATTAATTAAGATTATAGAACAAAATTAAATAATTTGGACTTGTTCATAGCTTTGGACTTGAATACTAAAACGAAATCTAACTAAACTGAGATGAAATCTGAGTGCACCACGTTGCAGAAGACATGTTATTTAAATTAAAAAAAATAAAAAAATACTACACCAACAATCTCTTCTCACAATTATAATGTGACAGTTTGTAATTGGTCAATACAGAATAGGTCATGCATAAGTCTCGCATGGGTCTCACTAATTAATTACAAATTAACCAATTGCGAGCTGTCACGCCAGGGTTGTGAGAAAAAGTTGTTAGTGTATTATTACTTAAAAAAAAAAAAAAATGTAGAATATTATAATAAATTAATACTTTGGTACAGCTAGCATATTAAAACAGCTCTAATTCTGTTAGTACTATGCCTAATTAATTAATTAATTTAATCATTCTTCAAATGAATTAAAAAAATCTTTAATTAGTATTAACTAATCATCTGTCATTCTTCAAGTTTCCACGGAATGTAGCAGTATCTATATCTTGATTAATTTTATTGTCAAATTAAATACAAGTCAAAGTGAATAAAACGTTGCAATTTTTTGTGGGTTTTTTTTGTTTTGTTTTGTTAATTTGATTAATTACTTGTACCATTTATAAAAGAGAATAGAGAGAAGTTACCACATTTTGATTAATTAGATCCTATTTAAAATGTGGTTCAGAATGTTTTTTTGTAGAATACTTTTACTTTTAAATATAAATATTATTTATAAAAGAATTTAAAAAAAAAAAATTCTGAAAAAGTTTTAAAAAGTGTTCTTTGCAAGTCAAAAAGTGGTTTTTCAGAAGCATTTTAAACATTTTTGTTAATAAAATTTTATATTGTCTAAATAAATTAATAATTTAAGGCTGAAAAACTCTTTTAAATTCTTCTAACTAAATAAATAATTTTTTTTTCATAAAAAAAAAAAAAAACTCAATTTTATAAAACCTAATACAAGAAACTTAAATTTCATAAGCTCTTTGAAGAAGTCTTGGTAAACAGAATGATTTTTTTTTTTTTTTTTGAATATTTCATTGGAAATGAATCATAAGATGAAATAATTAAAGTGGGAATTGAAATAGAAGGCGTGCACTTAAATTTTATTAATTGTGCTTAAAATTTTGTAGCATGATGGCTGAAAAATTTGTAGGCCGGCTAATAAATTGTCATTATTTTAGTCAAAGCCACATTAAGATAATAAGATTAATTAATTCCCCGTGGGTTGTTAGAAATGATAGTGTACAAATTTTGTTTTACAAGTCAAATTGAGAATTGAAAAGGCCTTTAATTGATTAATACTACCGAAATCTCGGATTCTCAATTAATTTTCACTGGCTAAATCAGTGGAGATCCTCAAATCTTAATCAACGGAGCCGCGTTTAGAAATTATGGTTTCTTTTTAAATCTTAAGTTCAAAGACAACATGGCTACAATTACAACATTAGTGGCTATATTTTATATATATAGTCAATCATTTGGGAACATTTTGACAATTTTATCGTATGATTTTATATATATATAGTAAATGCTTCCTAACTTCACAAAAAATGTTAAAATCAAAATTGTTGTGCAGGAAATTTGGAATGGATAAATCCATTTTGGCATGTAAATATCTCGCGATATGGATTTTATGATTAAGATTAAAGATCACACAACTATTCGTTTTATCCGATTTTAGTTCATCTCCAACTCAACTATGTAATTAACACTATATAAATCCAGTTATAATATGTTTTTAAGAGATAGAGAAAATATGTTACAGAAAACCAATTACAAACTTCTTGTAAATCAAATTATTGTGTCGGCTTATTTAATAATATAACAGTGGATGTAGGCATTGCATTATAAGCGATCGAACAACTTAAAAAAGTTTTTTTGTTCTTTGTGTTTTAAGTTAATCCCTTCACATTCATCATTCTATTGCTAATCTACCAACATCATGCACACATCTTATGTGGTTCTAATGCTGTTAATCATATCTGGTTGGTGCAAATTTTTGCATCAACAAAAATCATAATTAGTCATTAGCTTTTGTTTTGTATTTTAAAAACTTTAAAACGTTTGCATATGAGAATTTTTATATTAATTAATGTATAGTACAGACATTCTGAAGTTTTTATGATGCGATCCAAAGCCTAGTGATAGATAAGGTTCACAAAATGAAAAAAAAATTAAAGTTAGTAACTAGTCGCTAGCTTTTGATCCACATGCTTAAAAATAATCTTAATGTTTTAAAAGAGATTTTAAAATGACAAAAATAATCATAACACCAGTTCGGTTTATGTCATTATTCTTGATGAAAAGAGTGGAGTTATTGGTACTCGATCAATGGACTAAAGAAACCCATTTCTTAAAACACCCCATTTTAAAGTTTTAAAATTAAAATTTTCTCTTATGATACCCTATAAATTCCATAAATACTATTCGTTCCATTTTTTTAAATAATTTAAAAGAGTTAATATTTCATTATACACTCCTCCTAAAATAAAATATCATCATAAAATAAAATTTTAGATAACTAAATTGAAAGTTCTATTAAAATTAAAGCAAAAAATATCTTTACAAATAATTTCAAGAACATAATACTAGGGGTGTTCGGTTTCGGGTACCCTACACTTTTTGAAGGAATCAAAACCGAAACCAGAACCGACGGTTCTTTGAAATTTGGAACCGAACCAGAATCGACGGTTCCAGAGGTTCCTAGGTACCCAGAACCAGAACCTGTAACAAAGGTTCCGGTTCCGGTTATGGGTACCCTGTAAAATTCATGACTCTCCAAAAGTTTTTAAAATGATAAAAAAACCCTGAAAAACTTACAAACACGCCCCCACCTGGCACTTGTTAACAAAAATAAAATTACAAACTCCATTACTTTGTAAAGGTAGATTCTCAAAAGTCAAACCAACTTACTTTAAATGTTATGAAATATAAATATAAATGTATTCACATTACTTTTTTTACAAAAGTTTTTATTAACCCCCCTAATCTTTAATTTTATTTTATATTAGTCTCGGTTCCTGGTTCCTGATTCCGGTTCCTAGTTAGGGACCGGAACCGGAATCGGAACCTACCCATTGACGATTGGCTTTGGGTAGGAACCGAAACCAAACCTAGGATACCCGATGGTTCCGATTCCAACCGGTTCTTTTGAACACCTCTATATAATACAGTTAAACAAGACAAAAAGTATATAGACTAAAATAGCTACCAATACTTTGAAAAAAAAAAAAAACCATTAATTTATATGTGAAGAAATTAAAAAACTTATTATTTTATATTATTTCTAACCTGATATATCTAATTACAAATCTTCTTCTTTCATTAAACTATCTTTTTGTCCAAAGAATAATTTGAATAGCATTAAAAAAAAAATACGGTTTATAAGATAATAGTAGATGTCAAAAGTATTTGTAAAAAACAAAAAATTAAAGTTAAATTTAATAATTTAATATAGGGATAAAATTGTCATTACGAAGTATATTAAAAAGTGGGTTTCTTTATTTCATTAGTAGATTGCCAATAGATCCACTCAAATGAAAAAAGTACTGAACTTGTTCTCTTAACATATTTAATATCCCATATTTATTTAATGCTAAACTATGTTAGATCACACAGTATTAGATAATTTAACATTTTAATAGATTGATTAGGATAAGGAAATATGATTTTATTAGGATTAGTTTTGAATTAGTTATTATCCTTTGGATTAGTCCGATTAGATATTATTATTTATAGGTTACATTTATCTCTTTTAATAATTATTATCTCCTACTTTTAAGTTTTATGACTCTTATTTAAAGGAGTAAAGCAACAAAATTAGGAGACAGTTAAAATAATCTTGAAAATGCTATTTTGTCCTTGATAGCACTAGATTTAATGAGTAATACCACACATACATCATTTTCATATAACATTTCTTATACAACATTATATGGCAAGATATGATTGGCTAATTTAAAGTTAAAATTAAACTTTCACCCAATCACATCTTGCCACATAATGTTGTATGAGAAATGTTGTATGTGAATGATATATGTGTAGTATTATTCAGATTTAATAGTCTAGCACTTATAAAATAGGAAAATGTTTTAAGGATAGCACTAACAAAAAAAGAAAACGTTTTCGAGTTATTTTTGTCTTTGACAAAGGCCCATATGATTTAATTTATGATAATTTTTGTTTTCTAAACAAAAGATATAATTACTTCAAAAAACTTTTTTTAAGGGTAAAGTTGAAATCTAACCTTTTTTTTAAAATTAATTTAATAGATAAGACCCTTCATCCAATTTCTTTTCATTTTTACCCTATTCACTCTAATAGTTAGAAAGAACTACTCTGATGCAGTCCAGTCATCTCTAGCGATAGAGTCCAATGGAATAAAAATTATTTTAATTTCTTATTTTAAGAAAATAAAAATTATTTTAATTTCTTATTTTAAGAAAATAAAAATTATTTTAATTTCTTATTTTAAGAAAATTAAAATAACTCATATATATATATATATATTATCTGAAAATTTAATATTTTATTTCCAATTTTACAACATGTAAATAATTAAACTTGATATAAATCTCATAAAATAAAAGAAATTCAAAAAATAAATTAAAAATTGAACCAAATTGTGTTATTCGCTGTCTATGCGGAGCGCCTGAGCCTTACCGACCTGGGCGACATTTTTGCGGGTTTTGTTAAGATGTTGCAGTACAGATAACCGGCCCGGCCCACCATTTTGTGGGCTCTATATAGTTTGCTGAAGAAACCGAACTGTTTAATTTTAAGACTTGAGTGAAATTATTGGCACCTCATAATTTCCATAAGAAAAATGTTATCTGTACTTACAAAAACCCATACGAAGAGGGTTATAAAGTAACATCATTTAGAAGAAAAAAGCAAAGAAAAATAAAAAAAGAGAAAGAAAGAGAGAGAAATCATGAAAATCAAGGGTGAAGATTATCTTTGTATATCCCCTTTGTATGTGTCTTTGTAAAACTAGCATTGCTCATTCCATAAATACCTTTCATTATATATATATATATATATATATATATATATATATATATATATATATATATATATTAAAAGATTTAATATTTCGTTCTCTTTACTTATGCTAAATACTCTCACGTTGTTACTCCTAAAATAAATTTTTAAATAATTAAAGTGAAAGTTCAACAGAAATTAAAGCTGAGTTATTATTATTATTATTATTATTTTTACAAATAATCCCAAGAACATAATACAGTTAACAAGACAAAAAATATATAGACTAAAATAGCTACTAATACTTTGAAGAAAAAAATAAAAATAAAAATATATTTGATCCGTGAAGCAATTAAAAACTTATAATTTAATATTGTTTGCAATTTGATATATCCTATTGCAAATCTTCTTCCTTCGTTAAACTATCCTTTTGTATATAAGATAATAATGGGACGTCAAAAGTATATTTAAAGAATAAGAAATTTATTAATCATTCACTTCTAAATCTTAAAAACAAATTTGCTTCTCACTTAAAGAAATTGTGTTAGACCTAAACCAAAATTATAAATTAAAATCCTGTGGCTATCCAATTGCTTAAGCTTCAATTATGAAACACCTCTTTAGAGCATAGAACCCCAGCCTCTCATAAATGAAAACGACTCCATTAACGTTTTGGGGGAGGACAAAAATCATGTGTTAAATTAATTGACTACTTCTTTAGCAGTTGCTATGAATTTAATGTACCAAACCCCGCAAGAATTCATACGACAAATAAATGATGCTGCATCCTCCACGTTAAGTTGATTTAGACTCACATTTCTCGTACAAGCTTTAATTAATTCATTATGGGTTCATTTCAGTTTCACCTTTCAGGTTTGGCTCCAAATCGGTTTCCTTCAACGAGTTCTAGAAACTAATGTTTTAAAATCCAAGCTAGGGTGAAACTCGGCAAAGTTTCCACGTCCCAGGCTGACCTGTTTCACTGGTTTGACCGGCCAGTCAAACTGGGTGACAAAATTTTTAAAATTTAGCAAATACACCCCTAAAAATTAATTAAGTCCCTATAAGTTTAAAATTTAGCAAACATACCCCAAATACAAATCAACAGTCGATTGGTTGGCGGCAACAACACCTCAAATGCAATCCTAAACATCCCTTGAGCCCATTCCTCAGAAAATCTACCCAAGATACAGATCTTACCAACACCAATGTTGACATTTCAAACCAGATTTCACCGACGCCGATGTTGACAGCCCTCCAGATCACCCCAAAAATACTCCCCTTTGCCTCCCGACCAAAACCCACATCATCCCACCCCCGTTAGCCTCGCCAATCGTCGCCAAAACCTGACTGTTGCTCTTGTTTTTTTTTTTTTCGATTTCTGGTCAATTCACTCACTAGAAATCAATTCCGTCGCCACCATTGTACTCACCCAACATCCCGGCCTTGATCATCATCCTAATTTTTTGGATTTTTGGTGAATAGTGAAAAGGCTAATTTGGCCCAGTGAAAGCCTCAGGTCTCGGTTGAACCGGTTCAATTGGTCAGGTCGGGCCGGGTTTTAAAATAATGCTAGAAACCAATAGCATCACCTCGACTCAATGACGTAGCCATGATTTTTAGTTAGTGGGGTTAAAACATCAATTATAAATCGAACTCCAAATCTTATAACTTAGGCTTTTCTAACAATTTCTACTAACTGTTAGGGCCAAAAATCGACCTCGGCCCAAATAGGGAAACAGGATCACTGGTGAAGAATGACCAGGCCCAATCTTGCAGAGGCCCAATTCGGATTAGCCCTATTTGATACGAAGTATAGCCGGCCCGAACTACATAGGTGCGAGCCTCTTAAGCCCTGTCCAATTTCTAGGCCTATGGGTGAGTCCAGAGCCCATAGCCCCTTCAACATTTTCCCATTCTTGATCAATCCCCTATTCAAGGTCGTCTTCCTCTTTCCTGGCGACTTTCCCACTGGGGGTCATTCTCCTAAATGGAATTAACTTCCTATCTAGACACTGATAAAGACAGCTGATTACGGCCCTGATTCTTCTAGGGTTGGCATCAAAGTCACACTAGGACTCCTACTCCCACCAGGATTGGAAGACCAGACGACCACTATATAAGCAGAGGCCAGCCCTCTCACAAAGGACATCGACATTACACCTTCACACCCAAGACTCTTTACTTGAGAGTTTCGCTTATTCGCCGTAGTCACAGTCCCCGACTAGACTTCCGGTAATCTCTCATTCCCTAACCCTCACTATATTAGCCTTTCAGCCTTGCTGACTTGAGCGTCGGAGTGCCTACGGCAAACACCACCCTGGTGTTTCCCGTTCGCTTCACGCGTGTGTTTCTCTACGCGTGTAGGTACAGCAGATCGCTAGTGGCCTCAACCTCACGGAATCAGACCCCCCTTTTCATACAAGTAGATTTTTACGTCTACAGTTTGGCACCCACCGTGGGGCCTCTAGCAATCATTCGACGTGGTGAACCTTGCTACGTGGAGGAATATTCCATGGCTGACAATCCAGACGACGTTAACTCAGGCCTCGAGGCCAGACTAGAGGCTTTGACCGCTCTCATGCAACAAAACTTGGACAAGGTGGCTGTGCTGGAAGCCGAAAATAAATCCATCAGGGTCGAGAACCAGTCGCTAAAAGAGAAAGTAAGTCGATTCTATGAACTCGAGTTTCTGCCCGACCAAGCACCCCCCAATCGGTTCTTCACCACTATCCCATCCATGCAACCCCTCTCCACACCAGAGCATCAACCCTCAGATTCTGGTAAAGGGCCGCGTCAGTTTAACGCACTGGTGCTCGACTACTCCGTTCTGACTAACGGAGATAAAGATACAACAGTGCGCGGTCCAGTCGACCCATCCCAGCCTCATGATCAAAACGATCCAACAATAGAGAACCCGAAGGATCAACCCATCCCCACCATACCACTTCACCTCCAGTCAACCCAAACACAAACCCCTCCCCTCCCCGCCCTGGCGCCACCCTCGTGGGGTGAACGGCCAAACCAAACCAACTCCAGCTCTTGAGCCCGTCCATCCCGAAAGACCGAACGATTACGAGACAACTCCCCTGACCGTTCATGTAGGGAAGAACAACATAACAATGACAATGGGAGTCATCCAACCAGAAGGGATGAACGAAGACACATGCTACTAAGGAGCGCACGACGGATCGATCGATCTACCCCAGAGGATGACCCCACGAGACGTACCAGACCCGGTAAGACGGGATGACCCGATAGTATCCCCTTCCCCTCTGAAACAGTTACTGGCCAAGAGCCTGACCGACGTTGAGGTAGTAATGAGGCGTATCCTAGGAATGCCAATCCCAACCAAGAAGAGCAGGCCGAATTGTTACGCCGATTCACCCTTTGCGGATGAGATCGCCCTGGCTGACATGCCCCAGAAATTCACTATCCCCAACATGAAACCATATGACGGTACCACTGACCCTGACGACCACATAGCCTTATACAAGCAGCGGATGTTCACTGTTTCCATACCCCGACCGCTTAGAAAAGCCTGCATGTGCAAGAGTTTCGGTTCTAGTTTGTCCGGCCCGGCGCTCCAATGGTACACGAACCTCCCGAACGGATCCATCGATTCATTCGCCTCACCATCGACACCTTTGTGGAATAGTTCGCCAGCAGCAAGAAGCTAGAGAAGTTGTCGGCCGACTTGTACCGAGTATACCAACGAAGGGGGGAACCATTAAGAGAGTATGTTAGCAGATTCAACAAAGAGAAGATCTCTATTCCCTCTTGTAACCCCGAGACTGCTGTGGACGCTTTCAGAAAAGGCCTCCTCCAAGATGGAGAGCTATACAAAGAGCTTACAAAGCTGGACTGCACCACCATGGAAGACGCTCTGGCCCGAGCCGTTATCCAGATAAGGTGGGAGGAAGATGAGATGAACCGAGCCGCCCATTCTAGATACGAACCAAGGCGGAACGACAGGAAGCCAGAGCCTAGACCGATAGAACACCGCTACCAACCCCCCGCACGCAATATGGGCAGAGCCAGGAGACCATATGATCTCCAATCCTTGAGAAATGATAGCAGGCATTCCGGATCAAACCAGTTCAAAATACCAGAGTACAGTCTCAACGTCGAACCAACCCAGGTCGTAGCGATAATGAAAGGAATGAGATCCCCAGTCAAGTGGCCCGGTAAGCTCAATCCCGAGGCAAGGAGAGACACAACCAAGTGGTGCGAATTCCACAACGATCACGGGCACAACACCGCAGACTGCATCGCCTTGCGGCTCGAGGTTGCCGCACTTCTGAAGAGGGGACATCTCCATGATCTACTCATTGACAAGGGGAAGAACACCATTAGCCAGAAAAGCTCCAAACAGTCGCCCCCTCCGCGAGAACCCACACCGAAGGGTTTCTGCTCGCTAATCTCCGGAGGATCAGAAATCAGTAGGGTAAGTTACTCGTCAGCAAAACGGCATGCTAGAACTAACCATCATGAAGTCCAGTCCATCCACCCGGTCTCGAGGTCATACTCCCATCGTGGTAATTCGGCCGAGGATGACGAACCTGGTCACCCTAGCCTCCTCACCACGACGCTTTAGTCCTTTCCCTGCAAATAGCCAACATCCTAGTGAAAAGAGTGTTCGTAGATGGGGGTTCGTCAGTAAATATCCTATTCCTCAAAGCAATCAAAGCAATGAGGCTGGAAGAAGCAAATATCAACAGGCCGCCCGACATTATAACCGCAGCGTGAGGATCCGCACTTTCAAGATAGGCGACTGGGTCCTTCGTAAAGTCTTCCAAAACACCAAGGAGATTAACTTTGGCAAACTCGGCCCCACCTGGGAAGGCCCCTACAAGATAATCAAAGAAGCAGGGAAAGGCGCCTACAAACTCTAGACCCCTGAGGGCAAAGACATCAACAACAGTTGGAATGCCGTTCACCTCAAACGTTACTACTCGTAGGTGAACCCTGTCCTTGTTGGGAGTCTTTATTTTTCATTTCTTTTCATTGTTAATAAAAAGGATGAGTGGGCCTATGCACCTCCTCTTAGACAGTCGGCCTCATGGCCAGATATTTAATGAAGTATTATTCAGTAATTCTCATCTTCAAATCGACCACCGGTCGACAAATTACTTGCACCTTCAAATCGGCCATGCCCGATATACATACGGACACCTTCAAATAGAAAGGATGAGTGGGCCTATCCACCTCCTCTTAGACAGTCGGCCTCATGGCCAGATATTTAATGAAGTATTATTCAAGAATTCATTTTCAAATCGACCACCGGTCGACAAATTACTTGCACCTTCAAATCGGCCATGCCCGATATACATACGGACACCTTCAAATAGACCATGCCTGATATACGTACGGACACCTTCAAATCGGCCATGCCCGATATACGTACAGACACCTTCAAATCGGCCCTGCCCTATATACGCACAGACACCTTCAAATCGCCCATGCCCGATATACGCACGGACACCTTCAAATCGGCCTTGCCCGATATACGTACGGACCACTTCAAATCGGCCCTGCCCGATAAAACGGATGGATACCCTGAAGTCGACCCGGTCGATGAATTACTCACTCGACTCGATCCCGCTCGACTCTCGAGAACACATTAAGATCGGCCCTGCCCGATCCAAAACTTGGCACCTTGGGACCGGCCCCATCCAACCCAAAAACTGAACGGAAGAGGCACCGCCATTCATTCAGGGGACTACACACTCGGTCAACCCGACCGAATGATTCCTATACCGTTGTTTGGGTCCGCACCAACCCAACCCAACATAAGGCCTACATGCCTTATGTTGGCCATGCTGAGGTAACATGCACAAAAATAAGGGAGAGAAACAAAAGTACAGTTCATTCATCCAAGGAGACAACATGAGAAACCAGAACACTCAAAAGTAATATATATGGCGTCAAACGCCCCAGCTCAGAATACAAAAAACGGCACAGACGCTAGACAAAAGGGCATCGCAGGCCCCAAAACACAAAAGGAAAAAGGGGGGAGCACTAAGCATCCTCGTCACGAGTCTCATCCTCCACCAAATCAGTCGCCACGCAAGCACCACTAGTGCTCGGCCCTGCAGCCAGGTCGCTCACGTCCCCAACACCCGGCTGACTAAGCTCAGGCGCCTGCTCGTCGTCCTGTCCCACCGGATGACTAGTTTCCTCTTCCAACTCTTGCATGAGCAGAATATCTTCATCCGGATCCCAATGAGAGGTCTGCCCTTCCTTAAACTCAAGCATGAGCTCGCCTCGGGCCTTAATGATGGCGTCATCAGCAATGGAAATGCACTGCTCCCTGAGGGACTGAACCTCCGCGGTCCTCTCGGCTAACTCGCGCCGTAGCCTCTCGACCTCGGCCTCACTATCCCTGAGGCGCTGCTGACTCTCCTGTTCGGCCTTCCGGGATCCTGCCTCCTTCGGCCGCAAACCAGCGTTGGCCTTGGATACATCCTGTATCCGCTTCTCCTGCGCCACGACAGACTTCCTTAGATGGAGACTGCTAGTGAGTACCTGCACAACAAAACTGAGCAATGAGAACAAAGTCAAACAAGAAAAATGAACAAGTACTGCCATACCTGAACGGCGCGAGATACACCCCAATCAGCGACAGCAACCGCACCCATCTGGTTCAAGCGCGCCTCGTCCACTGGAAAAAAGAAGGAGTCGGCCCGCTTACTCATAGATGCCGCGTCAGAGTAAGTCGACGCAGTAGCGAGAATCGTGATGGTAATAGTCCCGGCCTCATCCACAACGGCAGCCTGGGACGACCCGACTCCCGTCGAAGGCTGCTGACTCGGTGGCTGATGACTGGATGGCGTCGCCAATATATCCTCAACCCTCGCATCCGCCCTTACCAACGACTCCCTCTTCCGCTTCTCTCGATGCCTGGCGATGGATTCGCTCGCGCTCGGGACAGTCAACTTCTTCATCAGCGACTCTGCAAGTGCAAACTCTCTAACGGTTAGTGGGTTCAGCCCGGACTAACCAAAAATGATATGGTTGCAGTATCGACTAAGGAGCACATCCCAAGTCTGCTTCAACGAGGGGAAGGGAGTACCTCTCTGAATAGCCTTTACCCCGGCCCAAAGAATATCAAGCTCGATTAGACTCGCCAAAGACCACTCGCCAATCCCTCTGCTCCAACGGGATGGCTAACACCCTCTGGGTAGCTATGTCCAAGCCGTCCCCGCTCTGCCCAGCGCGATTGAAATCGAGCTCTACAAACAAAAAACATAATCAAGATTTAGTAATCAAAAGTACGAAAGAAACGACGAAGTTCTCACCAGTGGCTCGCCAGCCGATCGGGATCTCGCCCATGCCCCCTGCCTCCGAAAACGGCTCGACCTTCAAGAAAAAGTAGCGGTCTTTCCAGTTTTTATCACTAGACCGCAGGTCGGTCACTAGATGAGACCGGTCGTGCCTCAAGTTTAGCAGATATCGGCCTTTCTCCTTATCGTTCTCCTTCAGGAAGTACGAATACAGCAGCTCGTGCAACCCGAACACAATTTGATGCCGAACACACAGATCCTCTAAGGCCATCAACAGTCTCGACTCTCCAGGCATTCGGCATAAGTTGGGAAAGGGGCGATAATGAAGTGATTCAGTACCTCCCAGACGAGGCGAGGCACAGGCAACCTCAGCCCATCATGAAACCATTTCTCGTACAATACGCACTCCAACCTTCAGGGCCTTTCCCAATCAACCCTCCGCACGCATCAGTGGGGTCCAAACTTTGACAACGTGGATAGGGGATATGATACAGTGTACGGATACGCCACACGTCACTATCCCTTAGCACGGGCGGATAATCCCGGTCAGAATCCTACTGCCCTACTGGCTCGGCTCTTCCTCAAAGCTACTACCGGATGAAGAGGGACTGCCAGCCCCTCCGAGTCTTCCCCACTCCTACCATACCGACCCGAGCCACTCGGCCTAGCTCCACTCGACCCTAGAGCAGCGACACTAATTGCGGTCGGCATGCCTACTGGAACGCTCCCTTCAGGCATCATCACCATAGTCGGGGCATGCTCATACTCGTCCCCAATGTCCACCACCTCTTGACTCGAACCTGCTGACGCATCGTCTGACATCGGATCACTCGCCCGTCCCAACCAACCGACTCGTTCCTTAGGGGATTCGAACTGAAACACTAAGTGTCAACTAACTACCGGTCGCCCTTCAACACCACACGATGCCCCTCAAAACCGGCCTCCTCAACCTCGGTCGACCCGTTCTACCGAGGTGGAATCCTAGATAGCCAGTCGTCCCACCTAACCGACCGACCAAAAGAAAAAGCTCGCTACTAGTCGACCTGCCCGACGAACGAGAGCCCCTGCCTTGGGTCGACCCCTCCAACCTAACGACCCTAAGCCAAAATCGGTAGAACACCAACTCGTTCGCCCCAGACGACCGACCCACCTCCAATTTCAATCCTAGTCGCCTACTCACCCCGATCACTAATCCCTCAGCCTAAACTCACTCGCCCTGAATGACCGATCGCCTAATCCACTACACGCCTCCTCGCCACTCGGTCAGACGTACCGACCGACCCAAACAACGCCAAAGTCGACTTCGTCTTCTAGACCCAATCCAAAAAACCCAGAAAATATTCACCTACAACTGGATTCTCCCCGGATATCCACCGAAAAATTCAAACCTACGCCTATTCACCAAAATCCTAACACCAAAATGCTTGGAAACCCAATTTAAACCCACTCAAAAATTCAAAACATCTTTATCCTGCTTCCCAGAAATTTCAACAAAAAGAAATCTACCTACAGAACAGCAAAACGGCCTAAAAAGGAAAAATTACCTTGGATGATTGCAGAGAAAACCACCTTCGCTCAAGAAATTGGGACAAAAACGAAGAAAAAGGGGAGAGAAATTTTTCAAATAAAAACCAAAACCAACGCGAATGGAAGATGAACAGTCTGTTCTCCAATTTTGTAAAGAAAGTGTAAACACGTGGCAGGCTGTGATTGGTCAGGTGTCAGGAGTCTCTTCGTTTTCCCGCTCTCGAAACGACGGACAGATCACCACCATACACGTGGCAGCGATCCGAATCACCTGGGAAATCGTTGTTTCGTACGGAAGCTGTATCTCGATCGCCCGTTCCTTTCGACCGACTCTATTTGTACCGCCTGGAATGAATCCGACACGCGTCCATCTACACGCTCCAACAAATTCACTTGGCCACTCGATCTACCTGACCGACTCTTCGGTTCGGGGGCCCTCCTAAGCATCCCATGCTCAGCCAGCCCGGAAGGCCTGGTCAACCAATGCACGAGTTGAGAATGGTCCGGGTCGAACCATCTTCGGAACAAAATTTGAGAATCTCGCCCAATCATCCGTCCGTGGAGAATGAGTGAACGGCATGTACCCGAGACGCCTCACCCGCTTAGTCGTCCCATTATCCCGATCCAATGAAGCTTTTTAGTAATTCTTGAACCTGTCCGACCCAACATGACGAATGAGTGCCTCTTAACAGTCCCCTGCTAGTCGTGCGGATGTACCGACTGATCGCATCTGGCTCCCTACTCTTCAGCTCGTCGAACCGATCAGGCACCTCACAAGGATAGAAAACTTTGGGTCGGGAGGGGATACCGAGCGAGGTTCAACTAAGGATCACCTGCAATTGTCAGAGCGATCACTTCAATGGTCGTTCGTCCATGAGGGAAGACTGAGCTTGCCTTCTGCGTAACCTACTTTGACTTGAGTTACTCTCAACTCAAAGAGTGGAGGACAAACTGTTAGGGCCAAAAATCAACCTCGGCCCAAATAGGGAAACAGGATCACTGGTGAAGAATGACCAGGCCCAATCTTGCAGAGGCCCAATTCGGATTAGCCTTATTTGATACGAAGTATAGCTGGCCCGAACTACATGGGTGCAAGCCTCTTAAGCCCTGTCCAATTTCTAGGCCTATGGGTGAGTCCAGAGCCCACTGCCCCTTCAACATTTTCCCATTCTTGATCAATCCCCTATTCAAGGTCGTCTTCCTCTTTCCTGGCGACTTTCCCACTTGGGGGTCATTCTCCTAAATGGAATTAACTTCCTAGCTAGACACTGATAAAGACAGCTGATTACGGCCCTGATTCTTCTAGGGTTGGCATCAAAGTCACACTAGGACTCCTGCTCCCACCAGGATTGGAAGACCAGACGACCACCATATAAGCAGAGGCCAGCCCTCTCACAAAGGACATCGACATTACACCTTCACACCCAAGACTCTTTACTTGAGAGTTTCGCTTATTCGCCGTAGTCACAGTCCCGACTAGACTTCCGGTAATCTCTCATTCCCTAACCCTCACTATATTAGCCTTTCACCTTTGCCGACTTGAGGCTGCCGGAGGTCTTCACGGCAAACACCACCCTGGTGTTTCCCGTTCGCTTCACGCGTGTGTTTCTCTACGCGTGTAGGTACAGCAGATCGCTAGTGGCCTCAACCTCACGGAATCAGACCCCCCTTTCCGTACAGGTAGATTTTTACGTCTACACTAACCCAATAAAATTCAACTCATAAATCCATGAAAACTCATCAAATCCAACTCTAAATATCAAACAATTAATTGATATATCAAAATTAAATCAAATCCCCAAGTCTCTACAACTTAGGATTTCATCAATTCTTTAAACCATTCAAAACTAACTCAATAGCTAACCAAAATTTATCAAACCCAACTTAAAACAACAACTAACTAACTTATACCTCAACATAAACAAGATTAAATCAAAACCTACATCAAAATCTAGGAATTTAATCTTCTAATTTCAAACTCATTTATTAAACTCAACAAAAACTCATAGTTCATGATCTTTCATCAATTAAGAAAGCTAAAAGAAAAGAATTTTAAGTGGAAAAAAAAAGAGAGCATTATTTTACCTTGTAATCCAAAGGAGTGTTAATTAATAATTCATTTTTGTGAGAGAAAATGTGAGGAAATGAAGAAGAGAGAAAAGTTAAAAAAGTGTTAATTAATAATTCATTTTTGTAAAGTACTCAAAATTGTAAATTGCATAAAACATAAATATTTTTTATTTTTATTTTTAAATTGAGTGGATTCAATTGAATATGCATGTTTGTATGTGGCTACATGCCTGCCTATAGTTTATGTTTATATTAGTTACAAAATTGATGAATGATGTAATAGTAAAAGAATAAGAACTTTTATACTTAGTTTATAAACGTAGCATCGCTCTTCCTTATTATATTCTAAAACCATTTACAAATTCCTATTCCCTACTGTTATGCCTAAAAAAATCAGTGTTGATGTAAGCCTACATTAGCTAGCTTTAATCAGAGTTCAAGAAGGCTTTACACCATCCAAGAGTTGCCACGTCGCCCCAAGACAGAGAGAATACGACTGTCATCAACTTGGCAGATTCAGGTTTTGTTTATGAGTGAATGGGAGCTGCACACTTGTCCAAGCCCCAGGTAACTTGAGGATATATCATAAGTTATCAACTACTAAGAGGCAAGGAAGGACTTGCACGACACCTACCCACTTGCAAATTTATAATCATTACCTTGATTTCCTCTACTATAAATAGAGGACTCCCCCTCTCATTTTCGGGATTCTAATACAAAAATCCCTATTTCTGATTGTAATCTATATTCTTAGAGCAAAGATAACCTACGAGAAAGAGACTGACTTAATATTCTGTCTAAATAATCAGTCATTGTACCTCTGCTCGTTGTTCGCTATATACGACCTCTTGTAATCTCTCATATATAAGATAACACTGGATGTAAGATTCGCTTTAAGCATCCGAACCACTTTAAAATTCATCTTTCATTTATTATTCAATCTTTGCATCATATCATCTACAATCATTCATGTGTAACTTCTAAGAGAAGCTTAGCACTTTGCACATGCTAGTTGTTGGTGTCAAAATCAAGTATCAACACCTACCGTCTCTTTGATCATTTGAATATTAGAAGTCAAGAAAATCCTTGAACATCAAACTAATTCAAGGGTTATTAATTAACGAGCAAACGACATGTTCCCACCCAAGGTAATGCGAATAAATCTCGAATTTCCACCTTAAACTAACAGAAACTTATGTAATATAACAGTCAAAGGCTAAATGAGTCATTTCAAACCTCAGATCCAAATTGAAAATGGGCCGCCACTAGAACCACCTGATATAACTGTCACCACTGCCACAAACCACCATAAATTACAAACACTTCCAACCCAAATCAATCATCATCATAGAAAAAACGAAGGAGAGAAGAAAAAATGGGGCAGAAAGAAAAGTACTCAACATCAATCACGATGGCTTGTAAAATAAAAAGACATCATGTCATTTTCTCTTTTCCTTCAACCTCATATGGATGCAAGAGTAAGACTCCTTGCTGATGAAAACAATTTTTTGGGTGGTTTCTCTTCATCGTTCGTCTCTTCCGCACTGCCGATTCAAACTATTTCTTAATTTTGCCATTGGAGATGTTCATCATATGCAGCGTTTAGAATCTGATCTTATTGAGCTATTATCGTCTAACAACTCAACGGCCACTTCTCCTATTTTGAACTTGGGTTTCTCACTTGATCCAGCAGATATTGATCCAAACTTCCTATTTGGCAGCTCAGGGTTCTCCTTTGAGCACTAATTCAATGTAAAAGGATAAGAACAAAGAAATAACTGGAATTTGGTGAGCATCTTACTTAAGTTTTTGGCATGCCTGCCTTTCTTAGCTTGTATCAGAATGAGAGAAATTGCTTGTTGAACCAGCCAAATCGCCAATCAGAACCACAATTGATTCTAGCGGCCAAAACCCTATCGTCACCACCCCTAGCCTCGCCTGTCACCCCCTTAACAAAACCCCAACATCCCGACGCCTGGTCATTCGCTGAACGCCATCCATCACCTTTTGGTTGTTTTGTTAGACAATCACAATTGAGAGCCAATTGGAGTTTCTTTTGGAGTTGTTTTGGAAGGATTTTGATTGTCTTTGGAGTCTTTGTTGTTGTAGATTGATTGTACCAATTTCCTTGCCGCTAGCCACTAATCCGCCTACCTTTGAAAAAAGTCCACCAACTGTTCGATATTTTGCCCCAACCAGCAAATCTTGACCTAGACCGTGATTCTAAACCTCCACAACCTCATGGCTAGGCGATATCAGCCGAGATCGGCTCCTGACTTGGAGTTCTCTGTTGGGATCTCCTGGCCTGCGGTGGTAGAGGTGAAGGCAGGGAGGCGGTGGAGAGAAATGTGAGATGTGGGGTTATTTCTTAATTGTCCTAATTTGGGGTTAATTTTTTTTATTAATTTATTTATTAAAGGCAGTTTAGTAATAGCATCTTGTACATGTGAGTCAGACCTACAACTTTTTAACGTGTTATTTTAAGGGTGGGAAACTAAAATTTATGAAACGAGGGGTGAGAACTTGTCATTTCGCTTTACCTTGGGTGGGAACTTGTCATTTGCTCTTAATTAATTTAGCCAAAAATTGGGGGTTTATATAATTGACCAACTCTCCTAACCCTTACACTCAAATAACCACCAAATGACAACCTTCTAATTTTACCGATTTTTATACAATATTTTTCATACAATATTATGTGGTAAAATATAATTGGTTGATTTTAAATTAAAATTAAACTTTTACCCAATCATCTTTTCTCGTATAATGTTGTATGAGAAATGTTATATAAAAATATTGTAGGTGGCAAAATATAATTGGTTGTTTTAAATTAAAATTAAACTTT
This sequence comes from Pistacia integerrima, assembly GCA_026225825.1. Lineage (NCBI taxonomy): Eukaryota > Viridiplantae > Streptophyta > Magnoliopsida > Sapindales > Anacardiaceae > Pistacia > Pistacia integerrima. Next base: position 19,034,117 of record CM047743.1, on the reverse strand, counting down.
CACCCAATCATCTTTTGCCTTATAATGTTGTATGAGAAATGTTATATGAAAATGTTATATATGTAGTATTATCCATATATAAAGCCTAACATTTGTTCGCTTTTCTCCTTTTCAATTTTTGTTGCCGTTGGAGCTGTTTTAGGTTTTAAATTTTGAACTTCCCACACAGTCCTTTCAAAATGTCTCATGTCAATTGCGACAACAATATGATCTCAGCCAGACTAATTTGAACGAGAAAAGCTATATACATTAACCAAATTATACTAACCTAAGTACTCACTGAGACAATTAAAATTTTGAAATTTTTTTTTTAAATTTTTGGGGGAATTAATGTGGTAATAAGAGAGGTTTGTTACCTCAGCTAATACTTAGATTAGTTTTGATTGGGTTAGTGCTGATAGCATTATTCAATTTGAAATCCCCTCGATATTCTCTCAGTAAACTCTCTATTCAGTGCACCGAATCCCGTACTGCAAGAGCATGGAGACTAATTTTTAACCGCAAACAGATAAGCAACGCTAAACATGTCCACGTAGCTTCGCTTCTTCATCATAATTGACACCAATAATATTACCAGGTCAATTCATTATTTAATTTAATTTCCATTATTGGTTTCTCACATCAACCTTCCCCTCCTTTTAAATACTCCAATCTTCCTCAGAATAACATTCTTTGAATTTTCAAAGCAATTTAATTATCTTGTGAAACTATTTATAAACATTCACTCTGTTTTCACAGTAACTTAGCCGAGAAAATACACAAAATGCCGGAAACCAAAACCAGCCGAAAACACATTGCGGTTTTAGCGTTTCCTTTTGGAACTCATGCTGCTCCTCTTCTTAGTTTCGTCAGGAGGATATCCGAGGCTGCTTCGGACGTGAAGTTTTCTTTCTTCAACACAGCTCAATCCAATGCCTTGTTGTTTTCGAACGGTGGAGAATTTGAGAGGGTGAAATTTCATGATGTTGAGTCCGGGTTACCGGACGGATACGTGTTTAGTAAGAGTCATCCTAATGAGCCTGTGGAGTACTTTTTGAAGGCAACACCAGGCAATTTTGAGAGAGCTATGGAGATTGTAGTTGCAGAAACGGGAGTGGAGTTTTCCTGCTTGATCTCTGATGCTTTCATTTGGTTCGCCGCTGAGATGGCCGAGAAAAGGCGAGTCCCATGGATCCCCTTATGGACCTCCGCAAGTCGCTCCCTTCTCGTCCATCTCGATACAGACAATTTGAGGGAACGCCTCGGAATCAATGGTATACAGATAGCATGATAGTTTGTTTTATTGTTTTTATTGTCTAACTATTGATTAAAGATTAATTATGTGTGATTTTACATTGCAGGACCTGGAGAACAAACCCTGGTATTTTTTCCAGGATTTTCTTCAATAAGAGCAATGGATCTTCCGGAAGGAACAATCTCAGGACCTTTAGATGAGGGCGTCCCAGTTCTTCTTCACAAAGTGGGACAAATCCTGCCGAAAGCAGCAGCTGTGGCTTCAAATTCCTTTGAGGAAATAGACCTTCCTGATGTGAACACATTGATGAAGTCAAGACTACCCAATTTTCTCAACATTGGCCCCTTCACATTAACCTCACCACCGCCCCCGGATTCCGATAAAAACGGCTGCCTGGAATGGCTGGAAAAGCGCGAAAAATTATCGGTTGCCTACATAAGTTTCGGCAGTATGATTCAGCTCCCGCCTCCCGAGCTTACAGCTTTAGCTGAAGCGCTAGAGGCAAGTAAGACTCCATTTCTTTGGTCATTTAGAGGAAATCCTAAGGAACAATTGCCCCCAGGATTTTTACAAAGGACCAGCGCCTATGGCAAGGTGGTTCCATGGGCTCCCCAGTTAAAAATCCTGGAGCATTCTTCAGTTGGGGTGTTTGTGACACACGGTGGGTGGAACTCTATACTGGAGAGCATTATCGGCGGCGTGCCGATGATTTGCCGGCCGTTTTTCGGGGATCAGAAGCTGAACGAACGAACTCTGGAGACAGTTTGGGGGATTGGTTTGGGAGTTGAGGGGAGAAAATTCACAAAAGGTGGAGCAATTAAAGCCTTGGAAGTAATATTGTGTAGTGAACAAGGGAAGATTATGAGAGAGAAAATTGCTGTACTGAAACAACTTGCATTTCAAGCTGTGGAATCTGAAGGGAGCTCCACTGCAAATTTCAAAACTGTTATGGAGGTTATCACCAAGACTTAGTTTGATTTGTGATTGTTGTAATTTCTTGAATCATTTATGATTCAAGGTTATAAGTAATCCAACCTTTAATTATAATTTAAAGGTGATTGTTTGTTTAATTTTTAATCCGATTTGTTTAATCGCTATCCAAAATTTTGACTGCCTTTTGCAGCCGAACGCTGTACTTATCGATCAAGATTGACATGTAATTGCATAGATTGGTAGCTAAATAATTAATAACTAAGATTACGTCATTCCCTCAAAATTACTCAATCAATTATTTTCCTAATTGACTATAATTATATTATTTTGCTTCCTTACAGAATAGTTGAACTCTTATATATATAGGTGATGTATTAATAATTCAATACAATGCAATTGAATTTATCTAAAGATATCTCTCTAATATATTCTGATATTTTAATTGTCTCTCTTATCCTCTTAAAAACATCTCTTAGCCATACCCTAGCTTTCTTCGAATTGCCTCTCTTGTACTCTCAAATCTCCTCTCTCTCTCTCTCAATTGTGACCGACACTTTTCCCAGAAGAGCTCTGATGATGTGGCTGGCAGTGTCAGTAAGCCAGCGATGGTTCTGTCTCATTGATTTCTAATGGTTTCGAAAAATAAGTTAGTAAGTGTTTGGGTTACCCAAACCCAACCCACGCACATTGCAAATTTAATGGGTTTCCCCAAACTCAACCAAAGTCCTAATAGCGTGGGCTGAACGCAACCCAAATCAATTAAAATCCGTCGGCCCCAATGGGTTGTGCTGCCATCCCTAGCAAAAGCATAAATTCTTTTACCAGGCAAAACTCAGAAAAGAAATCGAAGTGTGATATAACTTTATTGACTGTTGTGATATTTCAATATACATTGTTGATGCTGGTTTTAGGCACCAACGAATTTCCACATGCGTAACATTGATTGGCTATTTAGTACACGTGAAAATGGAATATAGAAAGAGAAATAAATGCAAAAGGAGTTTTTAAGTGGTTCGGATGCTAAGGTAGCAAGTCCTATGTCCACTGATTTGTATTGATGTTAGTGGGTCGGAGTCATCTCGTTACGGGTGACTTACATAAGTTAAAAAAAGTAAAAAATGATTACGGGAGTGAGATTTCTTTTTTGTATGAAAAATGGCCGAATCCCCTTAATGAAGGGGTCTTCCTCATTTTATATCAGACTGAAGTGTATAATCATCACTAAATCCATGGTTTGGTGTGATTGTCAGGATGTAATCCGGCTTTACGTCCCATTTTCCTTTTCCCAAGCTGACATCGCATGACTTGTTGCGTAAAAGGGGTTTTTGGGACGCTGTAGTGGGCTCCATATCACTTGGCGGGTGTCCTGACGCTAGCAGTGCCGCTTTCTCGACGGGAGCAGTCACCCTTCACGTGACTTTCCCACGCCGCCCTTCTTGGGGCATTTTCGGGCATAACAGTTGCCCCCTCGGGGGTTTTTTAGTTTTTAAGGTTCTGAGGGCTGGACCTTGGAAACTAAGTTACGTCGGAGTTTTTGGTCGCTCCGACTCGACGGGATGAGCTCGGCCACAGAACTCTTTGGCGAACACGATCTCGCAGATTCCCTACCAGGCGCACGACAATCTCCACCTTAGCGACTGGATCGAGGGGCGCTCCTCTGCATGCATTCAATGAACTCGGTTTCATGTTTCTGCATGCGGTCATCGCGCGTTAAAGCTTGTCGTGCACATTAAATGCCTCTGCATTGGAAATGGCACCATTTGACTTGGCATTAGTGGCGCAGTCAGCAATCACGAAACGACGATCCATTATCACGCATTTAATGCGGACGTGGAGGCGCATTTAATGCGGGGTAGAGAGTGGGTTGTCGCTTCGGCCCAAGGTGGTGGTAACCTGCTGACGCAACAACCCATATATAAAAACTTTGCATTTTTTGATGAGGTCACCGAGGGTTTCTTTCGCTTCAAGTGACAAATCTTTACACACCGAAGCAACTTTCTTCCGATCGGGCGCTTTTGGGTAATCGAAACGCAGTTTCGGCCTCGCCTTGCATCTCGGAGTAAGGTTTTTCCTTTCCTTTATTTTTTATTTGGTACTGGTTTGATTGGATAATGGCGTTCGTGTCTCTCTTGGCTTTCCACCGGTGAGGACGCGACGCCTGATTGTTGGATTCGGAGCCGTGGATGGCGGCTCGAGTCACTTGTAGATTTTAAGATGTCCCATACCATTACTCGGGGACGAATACAAAGGTCCCTAATGGACCTGTGTTCGCTGATGTTGCAGATCCGGAATGGAACCGCTAACATCCGTACTCAAGAATGGAGCTGACTGCCTCGCCGGGGTTCCCTTGAGGGACGCACCCTCGATGTTTACTGGCTTTCTTTCCGAGGAGTATAATAGAATAAAGGCGCTGCACGATATTCGCACGGAGGTGTTCCTCGACCACACTAGGACCGTCACGGCGCCGCCCGGCCGATGGCCTTGCCGCGATCTCTCGAGGAGATTCAAGGGTGGATGGGAGGATTCCCTTCCATCCTTTCATCAGGTCTCTGGATCATTTCGGGATCGCACCTGCATGCAATTGGACGTTAAAGCTCTGTAGCGTCATGCGTGCATATCGCTGATGTACATCGCGTGCCCGCAGCAGAGCGGCGGCTTCCGGGAGAGCCAACGGCGGCGGAGCTCGGTGTCGCCTACTACCTTAAGAAGAGTGTGGGATAAGGACTGTGCATCACGTCTCGGCGCACCTACCATTGCCGCGGGGATGTAGGCATCCTGTCCCAGGGAATGCGGGAGCCTACGAGACAAAGTTCTTCTTTTTCTTTTACAACGGCGTTGCCGTTTCAAAATCCAAGTAGGTTTTTCTCTAGGTTGAGTTCATTATCTGCGCTTTGATCCATAATAACGCACCGGCTTTGTTTTGCGCTTAATAGAACGATCCGAAAGCGCAGTACTCGGCCCGACCGGTAAGGATAGGCTCGTATCCTTCGGAGGTCTGGGACGAGGATAGTCGCGGCGAGGAAGCTTGTGACAACCGCGAACTTGCGGAAGTACGGCTTTTTCAAATGACCGTGAGTCGAGAACCTCCGTAAGGTAAGTTACACCGGTTTCCTTCTGTCGTAGAATGATTTCGTTTACTAACGAACTTGAATGCGAAACTATGCCTCCAAAGGAGTCCGAGCGATCCCGCCGGCGCCATTTGTCTTTCCTCGATCGAGGAGCTGTAGGGCGGTCACTGACGCTGCCTACTCGCACACCTGCTGCGATAGGTCAGCATCCCATCTGGCCCCGTTATCCCGTCGTACAGGAGTAACCGGGGTTGGGATTCTTAACAGGCCACTCAGCCGATCGTCTCCTAGCGGTTGGAAGGCTCGACCCTGCAGGTCAAAGTAAGAGAAAGCAAATTCATGACGAGCTCGGAGGACTCGAATCGGCAGGGAGAGCCTCGAGGTCGCGCCTGGGGTGGGGTCCCTGGAGGTCGGGCAAGGTGCCTGTCCTGGACCTGAGGCAGTAGCTGTCAAGGCGGCCGAATTTCGTGACTGCTTGTGCACTTCGTTGGGGAGTCTCGCGAGTACTGTGAGCCCATCGCTTTATGGCTCCGCTCATTGCATTGAGCATACTGGAGTCGTGATGACGAATTTGCAAACACGGGTGACGCACTGGCATACGCTGCTTTCAAAGATCGAGCAAGGTAGACTAGCCGTGACTTGAAATTTCAATTCCGATTTATTTCTAACTGCGCTCGTCAGTGGATTCCGCTAGTAGATGAGGATGTCCATGGAGAATAAGCACGCGGGGGACCGGGGACCCGGGAAAGGGGACGAGCGACTGGAAGAGGAGGTCGCGCTAAAGCAGTGAGCTTGGAGTCTGTCAAGCCCGAAAGCAACACAGGCGGCTTCGCGCGGTGATGTGCATCTCGCACTCCAAAGGTGGATGCCGCCTTTATGACAGGATTTCCAAAAAGAACTCGGAATCGACTGATGTAGGAGGAGATTAAAGAGCTTCAAAGGCACAACCGCCCTGGCTACCAAGGAGGCTCGGTCAACGAAAGGACCAGGGAAATGCGGGCGACCTTCGACAGGGCTCGGCCGAGTGAAGAAGGCAAAGGGGCCTCCGAACAAGAAAGGCTAGCTCTTGAGGCCGAGTCGTTCGGGAGAGTTGGGAGAGTCGCTTCACGATCGCGGAAATGCAGTAGAATCGCTCGAGGAGATGGAGGAGAAGGCCGCGGGAGCGTCGATCGATCCATCTACACCACCTGTGTGCAAGAAAATCGCTTTGGACTTCTCCAACCTCCCGGAGCTCGGGCGGGCGACCTTGCGGCTCATGGCCGAGGAGGATTTCTAGCGCGCGCTGTGAGGGACCCGACTGAGGCAGGTGGGTAGCTCGGCTCGAAGGATCTTCCCGACCAGCCTTAGCGTTAGCAGAGTGCTGCTTCCCATTGTACTCGAGTCTTAGACTTTTTGTACATGACATTTTCTTTACAATTGAAGTTTGTTTTTTTATAAATATGCACTATTTACAATTGCGATTTACATAAGCGATTACATATAAATTCTTACATGCATGTAATAACATTCGATTCAAGCTTTTAAGCGAACGTGAGTAATACTTGAAAAAGAAATTAACAAAATCGAGAGCGAGTTCTGGGATTATTGATAGTGATGGACGGTGGAGGCTCTGCTGCTTCCAAGCTCGGGGTACCTTGGGAGGGCCGTTCAATCTTTTGAGATGGTAGGTCCCCTCTGGTCTGATCGACTTTGTCGATCCGGCATGGCACCTTCCCAGTTAGGCCCTCTAGTACCCCTGCACTTGGCTCTCGGTCCCGAGGAGAACTTCTTCCTTTAGCACCTGTGGGTCTCCGACTGGAAGTCTCTTCATGGACCTTTCGAGTCGTAAGTAACCTTTTTTGCTCGTTCTCCGGTAGGTGCAGCTATCCTTAGCGAAGCCTTGCGCGACGCTCTTCAATTCCAGATCCAAACTTGCGCTCGCCGCTGCTTCGTTGTCGCCTGCATTGTGGTCCCTCCGAAGAGAGGTCCCGGTCCCACTGCTGCATGGGATCACGCTCTCGCAGCCATGGGGATGGGGTACATAAAATGGGGTTTCCGGGGTGGCCTGGATTGCCTTCCGGAGCCGTGCAGTACGCCCATAAAATTTTCTTCTGGGAGGTCTGCGCCCCTAATTTCCTTGTTCGGCTCTTTCCCCGAGCTTGGCCTTGGCCTTCGTAGTGTGCTTGATGGTCTTATTGACTCCGCTTCAACTTGGCCTTCACTTGCGGTGTCGCGACGAGGCAAATTTTTTATGGATGCCCTGATCGTCGGAAGCTGCTTGAACTCCTCATTATCGAATTGCTTTCCATTATCTCGAGATGAGGGTGTGAGGAATTCCGTACGGCACACTATGTTCTTGAAGGACGAAGTCTCTTAACTTCTGGTCGTGATTGCGGCTAGTGGCTCGGCCTTCCGACCCATTTTGTAAAATAGTCTACGCGATCACGGTGTACTTGACCCCTCCCTTTCTTTCTACGGCATGGGGCCGATAAGGTCGATCCCCCACATGGAAAATGGCCGGGGGCTTGACATAGTAACCTACTGAGATGGCGTCAGTGGAATGTTCGCACTGTTCGCTTTGGCATTTGTCGCACTTCGACAAAGGTCTGCGCAGTATCTTCGGATTTGGGGTTCCGGTGGCAATATCTGACGAACAATCTTGTTTGCGAGAGATCGAGCTGTGTGTTTACCACATATCCCTTCATGAATTTCCCTCAGATGATAGTCGCTTCTTCATCCGGTTACACATCTTATGGAGGAGTAGGGGCACCTCGAATCCTCTCGTATACACTGATCCCCTCATGAGTGTGAAACGAGTATCCTTACTCGCAGGGATCCTTGCCTCGACCTTGTCGCTAGGCAAGGTCCCATCCTTGAGGTACTGTACAATGGGAGTCATCTAGGAATGCAGGTGAGCCATATTCACGGCTCGCTTGCGGTAGGTGATAGCCTTCCTTAGCATACTATGAACAGAATAGGGATGTTTGCGTAGGGAGCCTCGTAATCTAATGATGAGGCTATCTTTGCCAAGGCGTCCACTATAGAGTTGCTCTCCCCGGGGATCTGAGCGATTTCAAAGTGCCTAAACGACCCCAGAGAGACCTTAGCTTCTTTCAAGTAGCGGACCATGTTCCCTTCCTTGGCTTGGTATTCCCCTAGAATCTGGTTGACGACCAGCATGGAGTCGCTGTAAATACTGATCGCGGTTGCACCCATTTCTTTGGCGAGTCGCAACCCGGCGAGCAGAGCTTCGTATTCGGACTCATTGTTGGTCGCCTTAAACCCGAATCTGGAGAATACCATGGAATTCAACCCTCCCCTCAGGGGCTCACTCGGAAGTAAGCACCCTCCCGCACGTGTCTTTTCTTTTCGCTTTGATGACCGTCGGACGTAGAGGTTCTGCTCGATAGGTCCCGAATAGTTTCTGGCCCGACTTGCTATTGAACTGTTGCTCGCTTGGGAGATAGGAGAATTCCGAGATGAAGTCTCAGATATCCGCCCTTTGATCGGTCGACTGGGCGTATACTTTGTGGTCGAATCGGTCTAACTCCATGGCCCTTTATTTGAGTTTGCATTTACCCTCGGCCTCTGGTTTTTGGAGGACCTGCCTGAGGGGTAATTTGTCATTACATTGATCGTATGGGCATGGAAGTAAGGTCGTAGCTTTCTGGACGCGACCCAGGGGCAAAGCTAGTCGGCTCCCATTTCCGGATACCGCATCTCGGTCATCCGATAGGCAGACGTTACTTGCATAATATCTTGGCCATCGAGCTTTTTCCTCTTCTGTTAAAGCCAGCCCTACCGACTCGACCATGAACTGAGACACTTGGATGGGTAGATGATCGGGATTTCTGTGGAAGAGGTTTAGAGAGGAGAGGTGGCTTCCCAAGATGCTCCTTTATACTCTGGAATGCCTGCTCGCATTCGGAAGTCCACTCGAACTTCTTATTGGCCTTCAGAACATTGAAGAATGGTAAAGGAATGTCGTTAGCCTCGATATGAAGCGACGAGTGCCGTTATTCGCCCGTTCAGACTCATGACCTGTTTTTTTACTAGTCGGGCTCTCCATATCGGAAAGCAGAGCTTGAATCTTTTCAGGGTTCACTTCTATGCCCCTGTTGATTGACCATATACCCCTCCCCAGAATTTTCCCGACGATACCCCGAATGAACATTTGAGAGGGTTCAGCTTCATTCTGTAGAGCCGGAGTATGTCAAACATCTCAGCGAGATGCGTAATATGTTCTGAGGTGACTTGGGATTTGACCAGCATGTCGCCTACATAGACCTCCATTGTCCTCCCGATCCTGGACGGTCGGAGAACATTCGGACTTGACCAACCTCGATAGGTCGCACCCGCATTCTTGAGGTCGAAGGGCATTACTTTGTAACGTATAGCCCCCGATCCGTAATGAAGGTCGTATGCTCCTCATCTGGCTTATACATCGGGATTTGATTGTATCCCAGTATGCATCCATGAAGCTTAACGGCTCGTGTCCCGAGGTGGCATCAATGAAAGTGGTCGATTCTTGGCAAGGGAAACCGTCTTTCGGGCAAGCTTTGTTCTGTGTCCGTCTATGCAGGGTTCGCCACTTGCCATTTGGCTTCTTTGACCAGGATCGGGCCATTGGCGACCCTGGTGCTGGGCAGAGAGTCGCTGAATCGTATCCATTTCGGAGAATTGGCTTCTCCACTTCCCCGACTTTAACGCGGCGTATCAGCTCTCCATCGCCTTCTTACTCTTTTGGCTTAACGGCTTACTTGGCATTGGCCATTGACGTTCGTGGGGAATGGCAAATAACGTCCGGGCTGATCCCGACCATATCCGCATGCGACGAGGCGAACACATCAATGTTCTCCTTCAAGAAGTTTACCTTTCAGCGGTAGAGGGATTGAGACAGCTCCCGATCTTTAGCATTCGGCTCGGCTCTTTTGGATCAACCGAAACTTCGGACAGATCCTCAACCGAGCCGCTCGGGGGATTTCCTGAACCCGTGGGTCTATATTATCTTCCGTCGGACCAGGCTGTGGCTCGATCCGGCTGATCGCCATAGCTCGATGGGCGCGCACCGCGAAATGCCCTTCCCTTGCCCCTTGCCTCGGCCATTTGGACCGCTTTACGTAGCATTCGCGAGATGCGCTTTGCAACCCGCTTACCTCCTCGATCCCCGACGGAGTGGGGAACTTCATCTTAAGATGATAAATGGAAGTAATCGCCTTGAAGGTTCTCAAGGTAAAGGTCCGCCCTAGGATTCCTTCCTAACAAGGCCGACTGGGTGCCCACGACCAAGAATTCGAGCAACCTCCCTAGTCACCTCTCATGTAGTCGCTGAGCGTGACTGGGAGTTCTGAATTGCTTCCGTTCTGCATCAGGTGATCCCTCGTGAAAATCCAGAGCAGAGGCATCGAGGCTGGGCTTCAGTCGGCCTCGACCTCAGGGTTCATTCTATCGAGCTTGGACTTGAATGTAATGTTCAGCGGTAGGCCCGTTGTCCACAAGCATTCTGCAGATTATGACACCCTATCGTAGGGCGTGATCACCGCAGGCGTCTTCGTGTGGGTGGTAGCGCAGCTGCCTCCTTCTCGCGAAGGTGATTGGTTCTTCCTTCCTCCCCGGCTTTTGAGGTGCTAGATCATGACTGCATGACCTGATCGGGTCATGATGTGTTCCCGAGCATACTGCGCGCCCTCAGCAGCTGCTTCCCTGGCCGATGCGTGGACCTCCGAAAATCAGGTTCTACAATCGGGATTGCATCTCCGCTCGCGATCACGGCGCTTGTTCTTTCGCTCCCTTGGTTTTCTTTTGGGGAGTCATCAATGTACTCCTTGAAGTGCCCCTTCTTGATAAGCTCTTCGATAGCTCGCTTTGTGAGCTCAGGCGATTCATCGCTGTGATGCCCGCTTATCCCGATGGTAAGGCGGTATTTCTTGTCAAGCCCTCGGCCGCAGTGAGGAGTTTTCATGGGTTCTGGCTCACCGAGCAGGTTGGCTTCCTCGGATTTGTCGAGGATCGCGGATATGGACACATTCAGCGGAGTGTACTGAGTCCCCGCCGTGGTCGTGGACGGGGGACAGGGGAGCATAGGATTTTTTCGCTCGTAGCGGGGTTTCTTCCTTTTCACCGATCGTCATTGTCTCCTTTGCGATCGGCTCGCTCGTGTCTCCCGACCCGACGTCTTGCTAGAGGTGCCGTGATCGCGACGGCAAAGTGCCGCCAATGAATTCTCTATTCGAAGATATTTTTCAGCCAGGTTGTAGAATCTGGTGAGGGAAATATTGTCCTCGGCGCAGCTCCTTCCCACAGTCGGCCCTCATGGGCGAACTCGGGCTATTATAAGAGTTCGAATGGACTCTTAGGGGCATGGGCCACCTTGTTGAGTTCCCTTGTGGAAGCGATCAACGTAAGACTGCGGATTCGTCTCTTTCTTGCCTTATGTTGCTGAGGTAGCTCAAAGGCATTGAAAATTTCCGGTTGGCTTGGAAATGCCGTAAGAATGTCGTGCTCATCTGAGGCCACGAACGGATCGATCCCGCTGGGAGCGACCTTAACCACCGTTTGGCGTGAGAAGTCAGCGTCACAGCCAAACAACGACACTTCGCAAGGTCCGAAACCTGGTGGAGCTCCATCAGGTCGTTGAACTCATATAAATGATCCTGCGGATCATAGTTTCCATCAAACGGCCGCATATCCGGCATTCTGAACCCTGGTGGAAGTGGGGCAGCTAGCACTTCCGGAGAAAATGGGGATGTAGGCGACCTGCGCCTGTTCGTTTTGCTGCTCCCTTAACCTGTCCAGAGCTCGCTGCAGCTCCTCAATTTGCGGTAATGGAGCCAATTGGGGGTTGTTTTCACCGTGCGAGCCCTGCCTTCTCGGTTGCGGTTCAAGAAAGTCCGGAGATCGGATTCTTCCTCGCCTCGGCCGGCATTTCCGGTCGCGCTTGACACACGCTGACTGGAGGCGTGTAAAGACGATGGGTTGTGAGAGGCACTTTCACGACCCTCGCGGTGGTACGATCCGTCCCGCGAGGTGTGAGGGCCTCCCGCATAACGATCGGGATCGCTCTGCTGGTGCTGATCGGGACCACCATGCCCAGCATCTTTGCTTGGGTTTGGCTGCATCGTGGCATGGGACAGCTCGGGGTCCACTCTTTCGCCAAGTCTCAGCTTTGCGATACCACCTTGGGGCACCTTTGGTATTCGCCGGCCCTTGGGAGCCCGTAGGCTTATTTTTTATCACTTGTTTACCCTTGCGCTTACGCGCTGTAGTGCTCGCGGCACGGGCTATCGCCCTTTGCCGCGCTTTCGCGCGACCTGCAGGCGTTTTTGGCGGTTGTACCGCTCCGGCTGTCGTAGATGACATGCCTTGGTCCAGACGGTCCAACCTTTGGTTGACCGTCTGGAGAGTATTGTCGAACCTCTCCAGGTAGCTTCGATGGCAGGGTCCAATTGCGGGGCTGCTGGGGTATTCCCAGCAGCATTTTGCGAAATTAGAGGTATGTTGGAAGGGGTGTCCCTCTGGGCCAGGGGGACTCCTTTAGCATGCTGGTTCCCCTGCTCCGGTTCAGATTGGCGGGCCATTGTAGCTGTAAGACCAGTAGGTCAAAGATTCTCCTGATGAAGGGTAGACACTAAATCAGCCCTCCTTCTAGCGCCAAACTGTTGATGCTGGTTTTAGGCACCAACGAATTTCCACATGCGTAACGTTGATTGGCTATTTAGTACACGTGAAAATGGAATATAGAAAGAGAAATAAATGCAAAAGGAGTTTTTAAGTGGTTCGGATGCTAAGGTAGCAAGTCCTACGTCCACTGATTTGTATTGATGTTAGTGTGGGTCGTCGCGGTTCGGTGGGCGACTTACATAAGTTGAAAAAAGTAAAAAAATGATTACGGGAGTGAGAGATTTCTTTTTTGTATGAAAAATGGCCGAATCCCCTTAATGAAGGGGTCTTCCTCATTTTATATCAGACTGAAGCGTATAATCATCACTAAATCTATGGTTTGGTGTGATTGTCAGGATGTAATCCGGCTTTACGTCCCATTTTCCTTTTCCCAAGCTGACATCGCATGACTTGTTGCAGAAAAAGGGATGCGTGTGGGCTCCATATCACTTGGCAGTCGGCGTGCTGCGCTTTCCTCGACGGGAGCAGGTCACCCTTCACGTGACTTTCCCGCGTCAGCCCTTCATTTTCCTGGGCATAACATACATCATTTTATCTCGCGTTACTAAATGGTTTATTAACATCATCTAATATCAACTTACAACCTTCTAGTTATATGTTTTTCTAAAAATTGAAAACTGCTAAATTTTGGGTTTTAGTATGTTCTAAAATGGTGACGTGAAAGAAGAACTATTGGGCCTTGAAAACTAATAAAACAGGTTCTGGGCCTTGAGTAATAAGAGCCCTAAGGAGTTGTACATAAGTTTGAAAACCAATTGAGTCCTCAGACCTCAAGCAAGGAGCATTAATACATACATTTTTAACCCAAAAACTTAAAACATTTCTGAAAATGTAGAGTGGACTATTCTGATTCACTAAATAACTAAACATTCAATGTAATATTTAAATTAACATATACTATTTTTTTTTTAAATATGTAATTAGTTAATAATGTAAAAGAAAATCACAAATATATTTGTAGATGGTAAAATCTACAGTTGATTCGGAAATGATGAATCTTATGAGAAGCAAGCCACTGACAATCAGATAGACATACATAAAGAGAAAGCACGAACGTGAAGGCTCGGGTGACGCTGGTGTGGTGCCTGTCGTAGGTACTCCGATGCTCAAGTCAGCACAATAGGAAATGGTTTATCGTAATGTGGCTAAGGCAAGACTAAAACAAAGTTGTCAGAGCACAGCTTTGCAGTGACTGAGGATGGTAAAGTTAGTCGGAACTAAGCTTTATAGGGAAAGATGATAATTCTTTAGAGCGAGAATTTAGGTGCAAGAGCTATGAGTGACTTCTGAATGAATAATGAAAGGCTTGAACCCCTATTTATATAGTGAACCATGGAGGTTGGAGTCCTAATAGAACTCTAAGTCCTACTTGTTATGGGAGTTCGAATTAGGAAGGAACTCTTGTTTTTTGCATTTATCGATTCAAGAGTACTAATTCATGTAAGATATTTGATCTTGAATGAATTAGGGAGATGATAGAATTATGATTCCTATTTTGGGACGAAAGTGGGCTAATGGGTTGAAACCCAATTTAGCTTAATCTTATAGAAAGGTTCAACTCATTGAGCAACCCAAAGAGTAAGTTGGATCAGTTTGTAGGGTGACATTGCTCGTAGAGAGGCCTAACTCGTAAAGTAGCCTAGCTTGTGGAGAGGGCTGACTCGTGGTGTGGTCCAACTTGTAGAATTGGTCGACCCATAGAATGTTTATTCTCACAAATCGGGCCATCCTATAGGATGGTCAATCCATGAGATAGATTTAAGTGTTTACTCAACAGAATTGGACTAAGCACTAGATCGTAATATGCTTATTTCGTTGTTGGGTTTGATAAGACCCAGTACGATTTTTAGCCCATACAATATAAGTAAAATAATTTTAGTAAAGAAATTTGGATTTATATATGGATCTATATAATCTTTATCAGTATGAGAATACACCATAGTATAGTATTATATATTCTACAGTACAGTACGGTCTAACACACAATCAAATTCAACTTCAAGAAATTAATCCAATCTAGTATGACCTATTAAACCCATTTTTTTTTTTTTCTAAAACGTCAAAAAAAGTTGGAGATGAAAAATAAAATAAAATACTGTTAGGGTGGGGTTATTTGCACCCGAATTTTAGCTCTTCCTACAAAGGATAGGGGATGAAAATAGCCAATATATATATATATATATATATATATATAGAGAGAGAGAGAGAGAGAGAGAGAGAGAGAATAATAGAAAAAAGAATAATAGAAAAAAGAATAATATTATACTTATAAAAACTTTATACAAAGTCATCTCATTCCTTCATATATCATTCACTATCATTTAACATGCTTTTATTAAATTAATTTTTTATATTAATTCTTCCCATCATAATCCACTTTGTAGTAAAGACTATACTTAATATTATACTAAAAAGAAGTGATAAGAAGATAAAATCAGAAGAAAGAAGATATTTTTCATCCTATTTTGATTTTATCATATATAACGTGATACATGTTTACTAATAATTTTCGTTGTTTGAAATGGGAAAAACAAAGAATCATATATATATATACACACTAAAACATAATAAAAAAAGCTTTCCATCATATTTGTTCTTTCCTTTGTTACAATATGAAGACATTTTCAAATTTGAGAATACAAAATTGAACTCCTTATACCAAGGTATTTCAGTAATTATTTCACAACTCAATGTCTTAATACATAGTTTAATTTTTTCTATATAATTAATATGATTGATAATTATAAACTTTCATATGTATGTTATGTGTAAACATTGGTTTATGATACTGTAGTTATAATTCTACTGTGTCTTAAAATACATATCACGTTGTAGAAATTAATTATTTGTACAATTAATCCAACTAGCTTAAAGAACCATAAATTGAAACCCACATCAATAAATAAATTAAGATGCAAAAGTTCACAAAATTTTACCTTTGCATGGTTCCTTTCGACCAAGAATTCAGATTGGACTCCAGAGACGAACTGCATGCATGCTCTCTCTTTGTTCAAATTTGTTCTTGTGAAAAGCGAATATTTATGAAGGAAATTATACAGAGAGACCAAACTCACCATACCCGGCAAGAACACGGAGATTGATTTGTAATAAGCGATGCTCAACATCCCACGTAGGTTTATCTTTAATTCAGATAAAGAACTATCAGGTCAATTAATTGAATTTAACTGATATGGTTGAACTTTTTCAAATCATGTTTACAATTTTCAGTGGATTGAAGACCCTACCATATTTTAACTCGCACCCAATTGATTTACAATCTCTCCAGCCTCGGCATCGAAAACAAGAGGAAAAGAAAATCACAGTGGATATGATTAATTTTATTTTACGGTGGTCCTCTTTTTGTTCTCCACTGTAGAACATAAATGAGTGGTGGAAGTGGTGGCCTCACCAGTGAAAGTTGCAACATCTGTGGTTGATGGATGTCAGATAATATTATTAATCTCTTAGCTCTTTCAATCATTTATTTTTAAGTTATATTTCACATCGTCAAGTTAGCAGATTTGAACCCGTATTGTGTTACCTTGTAGCGTTTGAAACCGTATCCATTTGTGTTACTCCGTAGGGCCACAAAAGGTTTTGTACTTGACAAATGTGAATCAAGAGTACCCGTGCCAGAATGTTTTGCACTTAACAAAAGTGAATCAGGAGTCAAATCAATCTATATTTGTTTGTTCTGTAAGTGTGTGTTTTTTATAATGAAGCTGTAGCTCATTAAATAGTTAAATCAAATAAAGCATAATAAATTAAAAATTTAATTAAAAAATATATATTGAAAACATCTGTCGACGTTTTTTTGGTTCTGCAAAGATTATGAGTAGCCAATTGAATAATTTAAAATTTCAAGCACAAGTGCATGGAAACAATTTGCCTATTTGCTCTAACTTATTTTTGAAAGAATTTAAAAAATTATAAATTTCGAGAACAACAAACCGGGCGAAGACATCCATCCATGTCCCTGGCCCAAACAAAATTAAAGCTAAATCTCCATTTTCTTGGCACTTTATCCCTAACGCGATAGAGACGGATGCCATCTATATTAGATTGTGATATGGCCCAAGGCATTCATTGCATGAGGGCTGGCCATGAACCATGCACCAATGCATTGATTGCGTTGGGCTGGCCATTGCCATTTTCAGAAAAAGATGATCAAGACATTTTATATTTTGATAACACAACGTCGAATTTTTTACTATCATTTTGGAATTCATCTTTAAAAACATAAAAAGGAAAATATTTCAATCATAGAATAAGTCAATATCTTTTATATCTGGCCCAAATTCTTTCTTCGTAAGTAAACTTTATCATCTGCCTTCAACTACCTTTCCTACCCACTAATCAATAAATATAAATCACTGTCCATATTGAATGACTCCGCCGAACTCGCCTCATTCAAATTTATATAAACGCCCCACCTGATATGCAAGCAGCTATCAGAAAATTCCAACCATGTCTGAAGCAAAAAGAAGCCAGAAACACATAGCTGTACTGACATTTCCGTTCACATCTCATGTCCCTCCTCTTCTTTCCCTCATTCGAAAGCTATCAGCGGCCGCTCCCGACGTGAAGTTCTCTTTCTTCAGCACCGCTCAAGTTAATGCCTCGTATTTTTCGAATGATGATGAGTTTGACAAGATAAAACCCTTCAATGTCGACTCAGGTTTACCGGAAGGTTACGTCCGTAAAGGTGACGGGCTTCCAAAAGAAGAAGTGGGGTTCTTTCTAAAGGCAACTCCTGGGAATTTTCAGAAGGCTATTCAAACAGCTGTGGCCGAGACGGGATTGGAGATTTCCTGCTTAATCACTGAAGCTTTTCTTTGGTTCGCCGCCGGGATGGCCAAAGAAATGCAGATCCCCTGGATACCGTTTTGGATATCCGGGCCTCAATCTCTACTTGTCCATTTTGAAACAGATAATCTAAGGCAAAAGTTGGGAATCAATGGTACACCTCATATTGTATTTTCGATTATGTTATAATAAAATGCATGCATAATTGTTTAAAGTCGGGTGTGTTTGTTTCTATTTTGGGTTATTTGTTTCGTATTATGAAAATTCAATGATATTCTATTTAACTATTTTTAAACTCATTAGGTTTATTAATTTAACTAAAAGCTCACAATAATTTTTTTTTAAAAATTAACAAAAACATCCTCACTCACCCACATTTATCAGATTCTGACTACTACCACAGAAATATGGCCGGAAGTTGACATAATAGGGCACTAACGATTGGATCTGGTCAGTAGTACGCTGATCTAGTCTTTTATGGCCAAATCGACCGTAGGTTTGGTCGAAAAATGTCAAATTTACAATCAAAAATATTAACCCATGAGTATTTTTATTAATTTTTAAATCCTACTTCGTAATAACCACTCAACTTAATTTATTCAAAATTGCTACCTAGAATAATAACACAAATACACCCAAATAATAATAATGGAAAAAAACTTATCACCTCACACTAGAAAAAATTGTTTGCACTGACACCAAAGTTGACGTCACAACTCAGTGCTGGTGCAGGAGCAATTTCCTCGACATCAAGCTTCTTGGCATTGGTGATGGTTGGTGGCGTCGGGGCATCAATTTTCCGATCAGGATGCCCCGACAATTTACCAACACATTATTTTGCTTTAAAGTAGAGTGACGTAAATGCAGGAATTGTCTATGCTAGTGTCGGCCTAGCGTCGACGTAGCCTATGTTTGCACTGGTGTCATTTGATTGACGTGGTGAGATGGTCTATAAGTAAATAAGCATTTACATTTTTAATTTTGAAGACCACTTCTTATGATAATGATTATTGATGAACAATAACAGGTACATGATTTTATATCATTGAATAGTATCACCATATAACAGTGAGGTGATGAGACTTTTATATATATAAGTATTTCTCTTAAATGATGATCATTGCTTAACGTTAACCCCTTAAAAAATTCTTTATTCAGCTGATTAATTATTTACTGATTGTTTACTTTCCATATGATTACAGGACCTGAAGACCGAACTCTTGAAATACTTCCAGGGTTTTCCAAAATACGAGCCAAAGACATTCCGGATGGCATAATCTATGGTGCAATCGATTCACCCTTCGCGATAATGATGCAAAAAATGGCACAAATGCTGCCACATGCAACTGCTGTGGCCACAAACTCATTCGAAGAATTTGACCCTATTGTCGTTAACGCACTCAAGTCGAGACTGCCGAACTTTCTCAACGTTGGCCCCTTCATCTTAACATCTTCACCACCTCAAAATTCTGATCCACACGGTTGCCTGGAATGGCTGAACGGCCATGAAAAATCCTCAGTTGCTTATATCGGCTTCGGTAATGCCGCGACGCCGCCACCACATGAAATAAAAGCATTGGCTGAAGCACTAGAGGCGAGCAGGACTCCTTTTCTTTGGTCACTTAGAGGCAAACCCGAAGAACAATTGCCAGAAGGCTTTTTAGAAAGGACTAAAGACTATGGAAAAATAGTGCCATGGGCTCCCCAGATACAAGTTCTGGCACATTCTTCACTTGGTGTTCATGTGACTCATTGCGGATGGAACTCTGTGGTGGAGAGTGTTAATGGCGTCGTGCCGATGATCTGCAGGACTTTTTTCGCCGATCAAGGGCTACACTTGAGGATGGTTGAGGCAGAATGGGGAATTGGGTTGGAGGTTGAGGGTGGGAAATTCACAAAAGATGGAACAATGAAAGCTCTGAGAGCAATCTTGTGTACTGAACAAGGGAAGATAATGAGAGAAAAAATTGGTGTGCTCAAACAACTTGGGGTTAAGGCAGTGGGATCTGAAGGTAGCTCTACTGCAAATTTCAAAGCTCTTGTTGAGATTATCACGTCCAAGAATTAATTAGTATTAGAAATGTTTTAACTTCAATGTAGTAGCAAAATAAGATCATTAGATCAATTGTACTGTTCTTATTTAAGTTGTTGGTACGAGTACCACTATTTTAAAATCCGGACCAGAGGGCAAGTTGCTCTCCTACCCGGGTCAACCGGTATAATCAGACCACCGGTTGGATCGGTGATGTCATCATATTAAAAAACTTTTTTTTTTTTTTTTTTTTAAGATTTCTGTTTTTTAATAAAACAATAACAACTTAATTATTGCTAAAATGATTCAAAGTTCAAATTCAATAATAATCCTAACATAATTTAAGTATTTAACGATAATTCAAAGTCTAAATTCAAACATGTTATTATATTTATTAAATATTAAATGATAAAATACATAATAATTAATAATAAAATATTTGATATAAGTATTTTTTCTTTGATCTGTCTCCATGTTAATTGAGGTTCGTACACTAATCCAAACAGTAAAGTAAGAATATGGATGTGCAATTAGGAGGCTCTGGTACTTGAACACATAAAATATATGCCGTCCAATGAAATCATACACGTAACTCTGTAACTTTTGATGCAATGCCAGATACAACACTGCCAATATCAATGATTTAAACAATGAAAATAATCAAGCTGGCAAGTGCAAGTCACGGATTTTTATTTTTAATTTCTCTTTTTCATCATACAAGAATACGATTGTTTAACAGAAACAATGAAGCTGTGGTCCATGACTGGAGACAAAACATGCCCCAGTTTAATCTCATCTCCATTCACTAGAATAGAAACAACAATATTTCTTAATATGGGTATTAAAACAAATCTCAAAATATTTATACAAAACCACCCAACAAAGAACTAATTCACCAAAATTAAGGAACATAAAAAAAACAGGCTCAAATGCATATACATTATTCTGCTGTAATTGCAACTATCAGTGGACCTCTAAAAACTAACCCACAAATGCATATACATTATTATGATAAATGCATTAATAAAACAAGTCTAACGCCCATAAGATATTGGCTGCTTAAGAGTCAAACAAGAGAGTTTGCTCTTCTTGTTTGTGAGCATGAACCAACAAAGACCGAAAAGATTCAACGCACAACTGCACAAGTCTACTTTACTTTAATATATTATGATAAATGCATTAATAAAACAAGTGGAAAAATGAAATGGAGCTGTTGTGAATTGTGTGTTTTTTACCTGGATTGTTGACGAGAGGAGGAATGGAGCTGTCGTCGTTTGGTCATCATCGTCGTCCAGGAATGGAGCTGTCGTCGTCGATTTCCGACGAGGGAGGAAGGCATCGTCTCGATTTCAGAGAGTTGAGTTGCGATTGATTTCAGCAAGGAATGGTTGCCATTTCATTGAGATTGAGTTTTGATTTGTGTGGGATTTCAGATTTTCAGCATGGTGGTAATTTTTTTTTTTTTTTTTCAGAAGATTTTGCGTAGAGAATGGAGAAGGTGAGAAGTTAAGGATTTTTTTTCCCCTTTTCAATGTTGGACCGGTTTTTCAAGCGGTCCGGTTGGACCGACAGTTTACACTGTTCGCACGGTTTATTGACAGTTCATAGCGAGTTATTGAGTAATGCCGGGTTTTGCATTGACTCGAACCAGACACGTGACCAGGTCTCGGTCCAACCGATTGGACTGGTCGGTCCGGTTTTTAAAACCATGATGAGTACTATAATTATTTTCTAAACCCCGCATGAATCGTAAACAAATGAATAATTAACTAACATTTGTTTAGATTTATATTAACTTATGAATCTTTTCTCTCAGATCCATTTAATTTCCATTGAATTATTGTCATTGGTGATTATTAAATACAAATAACTCTAGACTATGTATATAAAAAAATAATATTATTTTTATAAACTTTTCCCTAAAAACTGATGTCACAAAAAATAAGTTGATGAATTTGTAGATTAGCCAACTTCATAAAGATTAACATAGATAAATGATGTGATAATAAATAAGTTATATTGCATTAGTTTGTAAATATAACACCACTCGCATGAGAAAATCTAAACTACGCTGATACTACGAACTCAACATTTTTTGAGTTAGTCCACAAATTGTTAGGGTGTGTTTGGTTGGGGGTTATGTGAGATTACTAAGGTAATGTCATTTTATATTACTTGATTACTATGTTTGGTTATCAAGTAATGTAAAATTCTAGTAATCTTTCAAAACCAATAGTAATTACTATTGGTAATATAAGAGGCAATCTGATTACCTCCATTTTATTAGGTATTTGGACAATAATACCCTTGTTTTGAAAAAAATTACAAAAAAGATTCAAGGACTATTTTATCCTTATATACAAAATTTTTAAGAAAAAATACCCATGAACTTGAAAAATATTATGTAAGACTGGTGGCCAGATTTGGCCACCTCCATCGAACACCAGACGACGGCATTAGAATAGTGCACAGTCGATTGGATCTGGCCAACCGTGCACTAGTATGGCTGTTTTCGGCCACATCTATGGCTAGAAACAGCCAGATCATCATAGATCTAGCTGAAAATGGCCAGATCCATTTTGGACATTTCCGCCTAGATTTACGGCTTCTGGCTGTTAACAATGGCCAGATATCTAGCCGTTGTTAATGGCCAGACGGCCATATTATGGCCGTCAACGGCTAAAACTTTGGCCATTAATGACGACCAGTTCTAGCCATAGATCTTGCTATTTTTGACCTGATCCATTGGCTGGAAGGTACCATATCGGCATACAGCCGACTATATCTGATCAGTCGTGCGCCATTATGGCCACTGTCGCCGCCATGCCGATTGTGGCGGCGGTAGCAGATGGTTTAAGGTGGGTGGGGGTGATTTGGTTAGAAATTAAACTTTTATGTGGTTGAGATATTTTAGCAATATCTCAAACGTAGGGGGTTAAAAAAAATTATTCAAAAAATAATAGTATATTAATAATTAAAAAGGAGGGCAATTTAGTCAATTATATAACATACGCACCAATTTATTCTTTCCAACCAAACATATTAAAATAACATACCCACTAATTTATTTCAATCAACCAAATACATTTTCTTAAACATTCCCAGTAATCTTAATGTAATTTATCTGTCAATTAATATAATACTCCCAGTTATACAACATTTCATGAACTAAACACACCTTTAATAAATTAATATCTTAGACTCTTGAGTCGGTACCACATATTAATAATAAATTGACATTCTGAGTTGGTACCATACCACAAACTTTCTCAGTCAATAGATTAATTCGCATTTGACAAACAATTCTCTCAAATATGTTTTATCTATGCAATTATAAATGCTTCTAAGATTTCACAAACCATATTCACATTTCACAAACAATTAATTCTCTCAATTAACCTCTTCTATAGAATTATAGAAAACTTCAAAGGTTTCCTCGCCCACCCACCAACCATTGTCCTTGAACATAGAATTCAACTTTACCGTTATCAATTTGCATATTATTCTATAACTAATTTTCTATTTTAATCCAATTATTTAAGAAATTTGTTCATTTGATAGTATTAAAGGTTACTACTTTAATTACTCCCAGTCTCCCACACTTTTTTAAGTCTCTTTTAACGTTTTGATCTTAACCTTTGATTTTTTTTTTCTTTTGTTGTGAAAATCTTATTAACCTGGTTTAGTAGTCATTGAACACACACTTTTAATATTTCATAAAACTTATCACAAAGCTTTTGAGATAGTTTTAGCTTATTTTCTTGATTAAAGATAGTTTTACCAATCCTAAAATTGGCAAATGAAAGGATTAATTAGGCTATAATTTAACATTAAATAATATTCTTCACACCCATTATTCTAAAATATCGCTAAAATTTTGTGCTTTAGTATCACACTGAGTCACTGACACGGCAACGGGGCTATGGATTTTATAAGAATTGTTGTATGTTTCAATGATACAGTTTGTGCATGACGTTGGCCTTACAGGCTTTCACTGTAACATTGTGATGCACATAATTATTGGGCCTTTAATCTGATGAAGCAGGTCCTCGGCCTGGAAGAATAAAAGCCTTGAAGCCCAATCGAGTCCTTAGACCTCACTCAAGAATAATTGCAGCCTAAGTACCTAACAAGTGAGTAAAAACATACATTTTTAATGAGAGAAAATCACTCGCTCACTATGGTTTTCGAAAGTACAGATTTTCCACTGATTATGGCTTTCAGAAACTTTAGGTTTTTCAATCAACTTACTCGTAAAAGTTGTTAAAAATAATTAATCATCACCTAAAACCCCAACACCGTCTGCTAAGTTAGCAAAGTTATGAATTCTATTATTTCCTTCCTCCGTTCATGTTTTCCTTTCTCCCCTCCTTTTTTCTTTTATCCACCTCCTTTTCCCCCACCATTTTTTGTCTCCCTCACTTTCTCCTCCCACCATATTTTTTCTCTGGTGTATCACAATGCCAACGCAACTCCTTAGTCCCTAGCGATTAGGTGATTACACCTCTTAAAAAAAAAAAAAAACTTTGCCAGTTCGTGTTAGATCACTCATTCATGTTCCTAGCCATATGACAATTTGTAATTGATGGAGTTGCTTGGGATACATTGAAGTTTCTCCTCTTTAAAAAAAAAAAAAAAAATCCTTGCTGAGAGGCTAACTCATGTTGGGTGTTGTTCTTAGAAAGTTTTTATATGTCGGAATTATGAGCAAAGGAGACTCAAGGAGATAATTTATTGAATTCAATTATTATTGAATTGAGTATAATTGAATCAACATTGCCTATTTATACACAAATAAGTCATTAAATAAGGAAACATAATATTGTAATAATACCTAAAATCTCCTAAAATAAGGAAAAATAATATTGTTTCACAATTAAGGAAACATATTATTTGCATTCCATTTTGCACTTCAACAGTTCAACACTCCTCCTCAAGCTTGTGGTCATAAACCATAAGTTTGTGTAAAAGATGCAAATGTTGGTGATTATGTCAGAGTTTGAGCTTTGATTGTTTGCCATTGGAAAATCTAACCGGGTATCTATTTGAATTGTAGGGATAAAAAGAGAAGCTAACTGAGCGGAAGCTGATTCAACTTGGAAGCTCTAATACCATATCAATATTATGAGCAAAGGAGACTCAATGAGATAATTTAGTAAATTCAATTATGATTGAATTGATTATAATTGAATCAACATTGCATATTATACAAAAATAAGCTATTTAATAATGAAACATAATATTGTAATAATACCTAAAATCTCCTAGAATAAGGAACAATAATATTGTTTCACAATTAAGGAAACATATTATTTGCATTCCATTTTGCACTTCAACATTATATTCAAATTTGAAAGACTCAAAGACATAAAAGAAAGTGATAGCATTTGAAAACATGAAGATAATAGCTAAATAAAGGTTGAATATAGTGAAATAAATAGGATCAAATTAAATTTCAGATGAACTAGAAACTGGGCAAAGGGGTGTAATTGTAAAGAAAAAAACTATTTAAGTCCAATTAAGTCTAGAGACCTTTAGCAAGTACTAGTTGCAATTAGGGTTGAAATCGAGTCGAGTCGGGTATTTGACTACTCGAACTCGACTCGGATGCTACATGTTATGTTCTTAAAAATTAAATATATTTTAATTAAATTATCCTTTTTTTTTAATAAGTTTTAGTTGAATTAGTCAATATGTCAAATAAGGATGTTAGTAAGGTCTGTTAGTTGACTAATTGTTGGCTGTTAGTTTAGTTACTATTATGTACTTAAACTACCGTGAGCTTGTAACTTGTAGCTGCTCCACATAAACTTGTATAAATGTAAAAACAATAGTTCATTTCTCATTAATAAGAAAGAAGATTACATTTGAGTTTGTTCTAGATTTTTCTTTCAATTTCTCTTAGTTCTATCTACTATAGCTCAAAGCTTCACATGGTATCAGAGCCCTACGACCAATGTCAAAATGGGTGAAATTCCTTGATTTTCTTCTATCTTTAATGAATCTGGAAGAAGGTCAAGCTCTAAAAGTCTAGTTGGATCAATTAGCTTCTTAAACTCTAATTTGATGTCTTTATCAAATTTACCCATTATTTCGCCCAAATTAACGAGAGATAATCACTGATTTTGTAAATCACAAATCTTGTTCGTAGTTGGTTCACATGATCTTGAAGAGCACTAACTGGATTGAATCCTTGTCTTGCTCAATTTGTTCGAATACAATAAGAAGAATCAAGCTTAGAATCAACTACAAAACCTAATCTAGAGTATTTACTTTGGAAGAAAACTGATAAGCTTCTAGTAAGTTGGCTACTTGCCTCAATTTTAGAATCGATGTTTGTTGAAATCTCAAATTGTCAATATATATGCTGCTAATATTTAGCTCACTTTGAAAAAGGAGTTTGTTACTGAGTCTTGAGCAAAACCTCTACGTGTTAAGAGTTTGTTATAGAATACAAAAACGAACAATTTAAGTATTCATGTATATTTTGTCAAAATGAAAAGTTTTGCTGAAAGTCTATCAGCAACTGGAGTAGTTGTCATTGATGAGGAATTGTTGAACTACATCCTAGATGGACTCGAGTCTGAATTTGATGCTGCTGTTGTGAACATAACCACTCGATTGGAATCCAAACTTGAACCTGTTTCAGTGTAGGAAGCTCAAATTATACTATAAAGGTTTGAATTAAGGCTAGAAAGAGCTAATGTAATAATGCACTCTGTTGTTAATGCTGAATTTCATGGGATTAACGCAAATATTACAAATCTTTCAATTGACATTACTACTAAGAAGTCTCAATTTGAACCCTCACAATGTAGTATGGGTTAATCTCAGTTTAATGCTATGCAAGTACATGTTCCTCAATCTCAGAATGTTACTCCTCAACACTTTGTCACTGGTTATAATCAAAATCAGCCAATGAACACTACTCCTCAAAGTCTGTTCTACTCTCAACCCTTTTCTAGAGGTTTTATAGGTGGCAAAGAAAGACGTAGAGGAGGACGTAGAGGCAAATTTATTTGCCAAATGTGTGGGAAAATTGGTCACATGGCACCAAACTGTTATCATCGATTTGATGTCAATTGTGCATCAAAAAACTTTTTGGCCAAGAATTACTATCCATCATCAGATTCTTTTCAAGGTCCTCAATATGCTTCTGGTCTTTCTGGTTTTCCATAGTACTCTCAAGGATTTCATTCAAGTCCATAGATGAATTCACAAGCTAAATTTACTCCTTCACATTGTTCTTATTCTGGACAACAAATGGCAATACAAGCTGTTAGTTTTCAGTCTTAGATGAATTCAAGTTCTGGATCATCTAACATCAATATAAGTTGTCATCGTGCTTCCTCAACCTCTTCAAATGTGCATAATCAAGTGTTTCTGGCCCAATCACAACAACATAACCATTCCCTTGCAATAATCAACTATATTGCTACACTTAAAACCGTTCAAGATGCAGCTTGGTACATGGATTCTGGGGCTACAGATCATGTAACCTCAGATTTCTCTAAACTCACAATCAGTTCTCCGTATACGGGCAGTGAGTAGCTCTAGGTTGGAAATGGTGAGTTACTATCCTTATCCTTTATTGGTTCAGTTACTTTACCATGTTAGTCTAGGTCTTTAATTCTTCATAATGTCCAATTTGTACCTCACATCACTAAAAACCTGTTAAGTACATCTAAGTTTACTAAAGAAAATGATGTCACTATTGAATTTTTTATTGATCATTGTGTGATAAAGGACAAGCATTCCCAAACCATTCTTCTTCAAGGCCTACTTAAAGTTGGCTTGTATCAACTACAAAATCTAGTTGTTACCACTTTGGTTCCTACAAGAGTCTTGGCCAATTCATTTCATCCTCATATTATCTAGTCCTGTGTCAATAAAAGTCCCATTTTATCCTATGTTGATTCATCAAATACTAGCTATAATTTGTCACATGTTAGTACTGCATTTCAATTTCCTGATATTATTTCTTCTTGTAATGATGCTACTACATCTAATCAAATGAGTAAAATTCATTCTTACCCTATAACAAAAACTGATGCTATGCTATGGCACAAAAGATTGGGTCAACCAAATGTAATTGTACTCACAAAATTTTTGAAAGATTTGAATATAACTCATTCTATTAAGTTTGATATTTCCTTCTATCAAGCTTGTCAATTTGGCAAGTTAACACAATCTGTGTTTCCTAGGTCACAATCTATAGCTTCTAATACTCTTCATTTAGTTTACTTTGATCTTTGGGGACCATCATCTGTCCCTTCATGTGAAGGCTTCAAGTATTATGTTCAATTTCTTGATGACCATAGTAGATTTACATGGCTGTTTCCTTTGAAAACTAAATCTGAAACACAAGTTGTTTTCAAGTAATTTCATAAACTTGTAGAAAGACAATTCAGTACCACTTTGAAACTAGTGCTTTATCTTAAAGAACATGTATAGTCTTTAGGCATCCTTGTCCACACACTCATCAATAAAATGGGAGAGTTGAGAGGAAACATAGACAATTAGTTAAACAAGGTCTAACCTTAATTGCTCAAGCCCATATGCCTCTAAAGTATTGATGGTTTACCCTTTCACATTGCTGCCTACTTAACCAATAGATTGCCTTCACCGGTTCTGTCTAATCAATCCCCGTTTCAAGTTCTGTTTCATAAAGCTCCAAATTACTCTATCATTAAAGTATTTGGTTGTGTAGTGTATCCCTTCTTAATTGAGACCATATAGTCCTCACAAGTTTAATTTTCATACTATTAAGTGTACATTTGTTGGCTATAGTTTGCATCATAAAGGGCATCAATGTCTGGATCCTACTGGTAGAATATATGTTTGTCAAAGGGCTAAGTTTGATGAGTCTAACTTCCCATTTTCTCAAACATTATCAACTCTTACAATTTCTCAATCTCAGTCTAAGTCACCTATTGAACCCACCCTTAACAATTTCCAACAATTTACAAAGTGTCTAGCAAATATCTTGCCCTGTTTCTACCAACTCAGAAAGTGAGTCTCATTTTTTCACAAACCACCTCTTATCCCTCACAAAATTCCTCTTCTAAATGTCAGTCTTCATCTTGTTTCTCAACATCTGATCAGATGACTTCACAGACTTCACAACCACCTTTTTATTCTTCACAAACATTTTCTTGTGGCTCACCACATATCTTCGCTAAGAGTCCGTCTTCATCTACACATGATCAGTTAAACTCAATAGTGATATCTTCACCTAGACCTAATATTGTTGATCTCACTCCCTTGTCACCTAACCAATCCTATGATATTGTAACTCTAGTTGTTGACCTACCTTTTGATACAACTCAACCTCAGCCCTTCAACACACATCCAATGATTACCTAGGCTAAAGCCAAGGCTCAAAACTCCATTCTAGTCACCCCATCACTACTAAACCAGTAACCACATCAGAAGCACTTACTCATCCATCTTGGAAGGCTACTATGCAAGTTGAGTTTGATGCTTTACTCTCTAACCAGACTTGAGAATTGGTTCCTGCCACTTCAGATATGCATAGAGTAGGAAGTAAATTGTTTAAAGTAAAACACAACTCATATGGTTTAATTTGGAGGTTTAAGGCTAGGTTGGTTGCAAAAGTTTTCTAGCAAACCCCTGGCATAGACTACACAAAAATCTTTGGTCCTGTAGTAAAATCTCCTACCATTAGAGTTATCTTAAGCTTAGCAGTCCACTATGATTGGGATATCCAACAAGTGGATATGGATAATACTTTTTTAAAAGGTGAATTAACTGAAACAATTCATATGGTTCAACCTGAATGTTTTGTTAGTGCTCAATATCCCCACCATGTTTGCAAGTTAAATAAAGCCCTCTATGGTCTCAAACAGGTATACCTAGTGCCTGGTTTGACAAATTAAAAAAGGCTTTCTTGAGTTGGGGTTTTGTGAGCTCAGTTGCAGATTCAAGTTTGTTTGTTTTCAAACAAAAAGACCAAGTTTTGTATG
Organism: Pistacia integerrima; assembly: GCA_026225825.1. Classification (NCBI taxonomy): domain Eukaryota; kingdom Viridiplantae; phylum Streptophyta; class Magnoliopsida; order Sapindales; family Anacardiaceae; genus Pistacia; species Pistacia integerrima. The sequence continues at coordinate 19,004,399 of CM047743.1, read as the reverse complement.
TTTTGGTGTATGTTAATGATATCCTCCTCACAGGGAGTGATAATGATTTGATAAAAGAAACTGTTCAAAAGTTAAATCAACAGTTTGCTCTCAAAACACTAGGCTCTTTAAAGTATTTTTTGGATTTGAGGTCACTGGAGATGCATCAAGACTTCATATGAATCTAGAAAAATATGCTAAAGATCTATTGATCAAGACTGGAATGATGGACTCTAAATCTTGCCCTACACCAATGTCTGTTGGGACAAAGTTAACCTTTGAAGATATTGAAGTTCATGACAATCCAGCTTTGTACAGAAGCACAATTGGTGCTCTTCAATATTTGACTCTATCCAAGCTTGACATAACTTTTTCTGTAAATAAGCCGAGTCAGTTTTTGAGACACCTACTCAATTACATTAGCAAGCTTGTAAGAGGCTTCTTAGGTATGTCAAAGGGACTTCTAATTATGAGATACAGTTTAGCAAAATTAGTAGGTTCAACTTAGAATGTTACACAGATGCTGATTATGCCAGAAGTCTTCAGGATAAGAGATCAGCTAGAGGTTGTTGTTTGTTCCTTGGTCCAAATCTTCTTTAATTGAGTTCTAGAAAGCAAAAAGTAGTTTCTCTCTTATCCATTGAAGCAGAATACAAAGCTCTTGCTCAGGGCTCTACTAAGGTAGCTTGGCTCAAAAGCTTATTCTTTGAAATTGGGCTGAATTTGTTTGAAATACCAGTCATCCGGTGTGATAATTAGAGTGTTAGGTCCCTTGTATCAAACCTTGTTTTTCATTCTAGAACTAAGCATATTGTGTTGGATGCTTATTATGTAAGAGAACAAGTAGCCACCAACAAGTTGAAGGTTCAATATGTTCCTATTGAATACCAAGAGGCTGACATTTTTACCAAAGCATTGTCAGCATCCAGGTTTGAATGCTTGAGAGGTAAACTTATGGTGTAAGCTCCTGGTAGTGTTAAGGTCTGAAAACTTGAATGGTGAGAGATCTAAAAACTTGAATGATGAAATGTGCTAATTGAAAAGTAGTATTGAAGCTCTTAGTAGTGTTGAGGTTTGAAAAACTTGAATGCTAAAATGTGCTAATTGAAAAGAAGTATTGAATCAGATTTTTTTTTTTTTTTTTTTTTTCAACTCTTGATCTTTGAAGCTTCAACATTGAAGTTCATTTTAACTCTTGATCACTTTAGCTCCTGATCTCTGAAACTTCAACATCTGATTATTGAAGTATTGAATTAGTTCTTTTCAATGCATTGTCTAATGTTGTTGAATTTCATTATCCTGATACTGTTGAGGTGCATTTTCTAATGTTGATGAAGTTCATCATCTAATGCTTCTGAAGTGCATTTTCTAATGTTGTTGAAGTTCTTCATCTAATGTTGCTAAGTTTTTTTTTATTTTTTTCTTCTATTACTGTTTGTGTAAAGTAGACAAAAGCTATGGAGGTCCATCTGAAGGGATGATGTTAGTATGGCAGTTAGAAGTTATATGGAGGTCCATCCTGAGGGAGGATGTTAGTAAGGTCTGTTAATTGATTAATTGTTCAATGTTAGTTTAGTTACTATTCTGTTAAACTACCATGAGATTGTAGTTACTCCACTTAAACTTGTATAAATGTAAAATAGTAGTTCATTTCTCATTTATAAGAAAGAAGATTAAATTTGAGTTTGTTCTAGATATTTCTTTCAATTTCTCTTAGTTCTACTTCTATCTACTGTAGCTCAAAGCTTCATAAAAGATAATATTTGATTGAGGCGGAGTGATTATTGGAGTGATTATTTCCTGTTTTCCAGGCATTAGTTCCTATTATTCTTATATTTTGTTAATTGTAATCTCTTATATAAAGGAGATAAAGTAACAAAAAAGGGTGTGTTTTTATAGTCAAAAGGTAGTGCGTTGAGGTCTTGGTTTCCTCCATTAAACTAGCAATTAATTTATTTTTTTCCCAGCTAGCTCTATTCTACAACATAGGTACTTTTAAGAAGAAAAACCAATTAGTACCAAAGTGGTATCAGAGCATAAGCATGGACCAAAGAGTGGAACACTTGGAGTAGACAATGTAATCTCTTTCAGGAGGCTAGCAAAGTATTATCAACCAAGTGCATGATTTATTTTCTCAACTTAACAACGTATTGACTAGATTGCAGGCCACCAAATTAAAGAAAGTGGGGACAATTCTTTAGCATTAGCAAAATCCAGTGGGTAGTGACAAGAAGGAAATATTGCTCATGCAAATCAAGGTTTAACATCATTGTACACTCCGAAACTTGTAAAATCGGATTTTTCTCATTTTAATGGGAGCAAAGACCCAACAAGTTGGTTGTGTAGAGCGAAACAATTCTTCCAGTTTCATGATACTCCAGTAACCGAAAGAGTTTCATTGGCTTCATTTCAGTTGGAAGGGGATGCTTAATTATGGTACCAACTCCTAAAGCAAGAGATGATTGTCGTTGGATGGAAGGAATTTAAAGATGCGCTCCACTCGCATTTTGATCCTAATCAATTCCTTGATTTTTTGGGAGAGTTTATTAAGTTGCAACAACAGGGTTTTGTACGAGAATACCAAACGTAATTTGAGAAATTATTTGTGAAAATAGGTCCCTTGCCACAAGGTAGACATGTTAGTTGCTTTATAAGTGGTTTAAAGGATTCCATTAGAGCCGATGTGCTAGCAAATTTACCTTCAACATTGTCCTCAGCCATTGGGTTAGCCAGGCTTTACGAAGCTAAGAACAAAGCCCATGATCTCGTTTCACCCAAAGTTTTGTTTAGAGGTGGAACAAATGGGCTGGGTTAGGTGGGTCAATCCTAACCCGACCCACAATAAAGCGAGTTGAACTCGGACTGCCAACATGGTGGTCCGGGTTGAACCTAACCCTCAGCAACCCCCGGGCGGGCTGGGTTGCAAAATGGCAACCTACCAACCCGATGGGTTGTTGTTTTGTCTCTTCTAAAAGAGACTGCTAACCCGCCGGGTTGGCTGTTGTCAACCCGGCGGGTTGACCTGTGGGCTGGCCGAAAAAAGATAAAAAAACTAAAAAATTTAATTTATTTTTTCAAATTACCCTTTTACTCTTGAAATATAGCCATTGGAGGGGTCTTTTTCATTTTTTTCTTCTATAAATTGGCCATAAACTCTCACATTTTTCTCACAACTCAAATTCCCTCATATTCTCTAATCTCAATCTCTCAATTATGCATTTATTTTCTTAATCTCTTTGTTATCAATTTGCTCGTATTTTAAATTTTATTAGTTTTTGCAATTTTTAATTCATATTTCCAATTTTCCAAATTCCAATTTCCATATTCCAATTCTCTTTCTTTAATTTTTATTTCTTCCACATCAATTTTTTTTTTCAACTACAATGGATAGATATTTCTCTCCTATCAATTACAATGATGAAGGAAACTACTATCTTAGTCCTAGTCCCGCTGATTTTACTAACATAAATGTAGGAGGAGATTCAAATAGTCCCGCTTTCCCATTCTCAGAATCCGATACACCTCAAAATATGCCCCCGATTCCAACAGCTCCTGGTGGTTCTAGAAGTCATCCTCGTAATCGTCGTCTTTGTCCAACTTCATCTCAAGCTGAGGCGGGATCATCAACTGCCGTTGAAAGCGAAGACAAACACACATCAGACGTTTGGGTGCATTTCGACAAGTTTTACGAGATAGAAAATGACGTTCAAGTCAAGAAAGCGAGATGCAAATACTGTGGAAATATTTGTAAAGCTGATTCAGGTAATGGTACTGGTACTTTAAAAAGGCATGCTAATAAACATATTAATCAACATGGAAATAGAGAAAGCAATCAAACTCAAATAACTAATATGAGTACTACTTGGTGTTATAATTCTGATGTATATAGGGAACAGTTAGCTTTATATATTCCTGCAACTGATCAACCTATTAATATGGCTGAAGATAAATATTTTGAAAGATTTGTTTAAAATTTATTTTTTCCAGGATTTAAAAGTTATTCTAAAACTGCAACTAGAAATGATTTAATAAAATTTTTTAGAAAAATGAAATTAGAATTAAAAAATAAAATATATACTTGTTATGTTAGTGTGGCTCTAACTACCGATATTTGGAGTGGTGGAGCTAAACAAGATTATATTTGTGTGACTAGTCATTATTTTGATAATGAATGTAAATTAAATAAATTTTTATTAGGATTTAGATTAATGGATGTTGATCATAGTGGTGAACAAATTTATAATAAAATTGTTGAAGTTTTAGAAGATTATGATATTGTTAGTAAAGTGATAAGTTTAACTTTAGATAATGCAAGTTCTAATAGTAAAGCTATAGATTATTTTCAAAGTAATTATCCTTTATATAACAATTTGAAGTTTTTTCACTAACGTTGTGCATGCCATATTATTAATTTAATTGTGAAAAGTGGTATGAAAATAATTAAAGAAAATATTAATAGAATTAGAGATTGTTTAGCTTGGATTACTAGTAGTAATAAAAGAAATGCTGAATTTCAAGACGCTTGTATAAAATCAAATATGTCTCTTAGAACTTTTACATTAGACATGCCTGTTAGATGGAATAGCACTTATTTAATGCTTGATTCATGTTTACCTTATGCTAATATAATTAGTTATTTTGTAGCAAATAATAGAGATCCTCATTATTTGGTAGAAAATGATTGGCAAATAGCTAAAGTATTTCATTATTTTCTTAAATTTTTTTACCAATCCACTTTACAACTTTCTGGTGTGTATTATCCTACTAGTCCATTGGTAATACATACAATTATAAAAATTTCCAAGTTATTTATAAAAAAACAAAGACAATGTAATTTTAAATGCACCAATAAAGGCAATGGAATTTTTTTTTTTTTTTAAATATTGGAAACCCATTCCTTTTCTTTATTGTTAGGTGTTATATTTGATCATAGAATTAAATTAGCAAGTTTAGAAAATGGTTTTGACAATTTATGTGAAAATTTACAAACCGAAGTATATGCCAATCAAATAGGAGAGGTAAAAAATAGACTTTTTGAAGTATATTTCTAATATGAAAACAGATATGGGAACCCGCAAAGAGTTGAAACATCCAGGGAAGCTGCATCAGAAGAAACAAATGAAGACTTCTATTCTTGGGGTGCTCTGAATAAGCCGAAGAGGACCCGAATCCGAAGCACAGCCTCCTCTTCAGAAGCTCCACCAACAACAACAACTAATGTACTGTCTTCCATGCAGTCGCAGAGTAATGAACTTCAACAACATTTGACAACCCCTGAAATGTTACCAGTAGATCCACAACAGAGAGCCAACATTGATCTCTTAGACTATTGGAGAGCCATAAAATGTTTTTTTCGGGTATTATCAAGACTTGCCTTGGATGTTTTCGCTGTTCATGTCTCAACCGTCTCATCCGAACAAACATTTAGTGCAAGTAGAAGAATTTTAAATGAAAGGAGGACTAAACTTTTACCAAAAATGATTGAAGTCCTCACATGTGTTCGAAATTGGGAACAGTCGTGCCATTAAGGTCAATACGAGGTTGTCGACGATACTTTAATAGAATCATTTCAATTTTGTAATATAGATGATACGGATGAGAGAGGTCCTAGTGAACCCCAAAATTAGTTGGTTTGTAAATTATAACTTGTAAATTAATTGTCAATTATTGTACTCTTTTTTCCTTACCAAGTTTTTATCCCATTGGGTTTTTCTTGGTGAGGTTTTTAACGAGGCAATAATTATTGTAATTTCTTATTTTATTTTTTAATAAATAAGTAAATTTAATTATTCTTATAATACAATTTTAATGTATTAAAATTGAATTAATATTTGGAATGTTAACAAAAAACAAATTTAATTTAATTTAATTATTGATATTTGAAAAGAAATTAACATTTAACTAAAAACAATTATATTTATTCATTTATAAATTGTTAATTATTCATTTGAAAAGTTAATTAAACATTTAAACAATTAAACTTAAACAAAATAAAACAAAACAAAATCAAAAAGAGGGTTAACCCGGCCCAACCCGTGACCTAACCTGGCGGGTTAGGGTTGGCAGTCAGGGTTGGGCGAGCCAATTCCCCAACATTGGCAGGCCTAACCCGGCCTGCCAATGTTGCCGTCTTGACCCGCCACTTTGTGCAACCCGCCGCGGGTCGGGTCGGGCAAGCTGCTTTTCCACCTCTAGTTTTGTCCACAAATTATGAAGCTCAAAGTGGTCTAGCAACAATGCCAATCAAGAGACCAACAGTGGAAGAGATAGATGAAAGAAGGAAGAAAGGATTATGCTTCAAATGTAATGAAAAATTTGGTCTCGAACATTGTTGCAAAAAGAAGTTCATGATTCAAACTTGCTTCAATGACAGTGATGTTGACAAAGAGATGGAAATTGTTGGTGGAAGTCCTGAAATTCAATGGTCCCCTTAGTTGGATTAAACCCTTGAGGCCAAGGGTGTTTTAAAGGGGAAGGGAGTGTTATGTTCTTAAAAAATAAATATATTTTAATTAAATTATTTGTTTTTTTTAATGAGTTTTACTTGAATTAGTCAAATAAGAATAAGTCAAATAAGGATAATATTTGACTAAGGTAGAGTGATTGTTACAATGAATATTTCCTATTTTCCAAGCATTAGTTCCTATTATTTTTATATTTTGTTAATTGTAATCTCTTATATAAAGGAGATGAAGTAATAAAGAAAGGGTGTGCTTTTATAGTCAAAAGGTATTGCGTTGAGGCTTCATTTCCTTCATTAAACCAACAATTTTTTTTTTCCTACTAGCTGTATTCTACAATATAGGTACTTCTAAGAAGAAAAACTAGTTTGTGCCACTACAGTCCTGAGTTCGGGTTCGAACTCAAATTTGGTTTATTAAATGGGTACTCATAACTTGAGTTTGAGCTCGGTTAATTGAGGTCAAGCTTAAGCGAGTTTGAGCTTGGTTAATGGAATCATGTAATAAAAATGGGAAAAAGCGGGTAAGGACGATGGTTGTAGTTGTTTTTCGGTGATTAGAGGGCGAAATGGCTAGAACTTGAGGAGGTTGGGTAAATAGAGGTCGACACTACCATGGTAGCCATGGTAAACTACGAAAAAAATGATGTGAGGAAAATGAGAGAAGAAAGAACAAGGGGAGAAAAAAAGAAAAAGAAATAAAAGAAGAGAATAGAAGGAGGAAATGGATAAAAATGAATGAAGAAGAAGAAGAAGAAGGGCAAGAGAGAGAAGAGATATATATAGCTATGTTTGGATCGGGGGCATATAAGATAATGGAGAAAAATAAATGAAGAAGAAGAAGAAGGGCAAGAGAGAGAATATATATATATATATATATATATATATATATATATATATATATATATATATATATATATATATATATATATATATATATATATATATATATATATATATATAGAGAGAGAGAGAGAGAGAGAGAGAGAGAGAGAGAGAGAGAGAGAGAGAGAGAGAGAGAGAGAGAGATGCGCTTGGATTGGGGGCATATAACATAATAAGGGTAATCTTCGTTTATTTTGCAAGATTCTTGTGTTTGGTTTGCAAGTAATAAAATACTATGGAAATCTTTTATTACAAATAGTGTTTACTGCTAGTAATGTAAGGGGTAATCCAATACTCTCCCCCACTCTTGGGATTAAAACATCATTGGGTAATCTAATTTTTATACCTATTTTGCCCATATTTAAAAATTATTTCGGACACAATTGTCCTCAAATGTCTACCAAATAATAATTACTTAGCCCCCCTACATTTGAGAAATTAGCTAAAACACTCTAGCCACAAAAAAGTTTAAAAGTTAACAAAATACTTCCAGTCACCCAAGACCATTGCGGCCGTTACTCACCATCGTTGGTCGCTGGCATCGGTCACCGTAATCGTGCATGGCTAGAAACGACCAGATTTGGCCGTTTCACTGCCAAAGATCATGGCCATATATCTGGCCATGAAACGGCTATAGATCTAGCCGTTTCACGACCACATCTTTAGCCATGAAATGACAGTAAATCTAGTTGTGAAATGACCATTGATTTGTGATCCATGGCACACGGTTGGCCATATATGGCCAGTTGTGCGCCATTTTGTCGACTATCGGCGATGGGTGGTGGCGGTCGCTGGTTGGCTGCCAGCAATGGCTTGGGGTGGGTGAGGGTGATTTTGCTATAAATTAAAGTTGTATATAATTTGGGTTTTTTAGCAAAATTTCAAATGTAAGGGGTTAAAAGAAATGATTAAAATATATATATATTTAAAAAGGAGGGCAATTTAGTAATTTATATAATATACCTACCAATTTATCCTTTCAACCAAACATATTATTCACCAATTTATTCGAACCAACCAAACACATTTTCTAAACATTCCTAGTAATCTTCAAGGTGATCTATCGTTCCGTTAATATAATATCCCCTATAATAAAATATTATATGATCCAAATACCCCCATAGTACTATTGCAATCGGTCACCACCACTACCACCACCATCAGCCAACGTTGCCAGAATGGCACACGATTGTTGGTCGTGCACTGATGTGGCATTTTCTGGCCATATCGAGGGTCGTGGATCTGGGATTTTTTGGGTTGGGTAGTTGCCGATATTAAGCTTGATCAGGGCTGATTCCAACATCACCGTTGGCCCTAACCACCACCATCTTACTCCTCTCATTTTCCACTTCAAATCCCACCAAACCCCATCACTGGAATTGCCCCCAATCGTCGGCGAAGCCCACTATTTTTCTGCAATTTCCCTTTTTCTCGATGCTTTTTGGTTGCGTTTTCTACCAGAAATCGCCCCTACTTGCATCGATCGACTCCCCTTCACCTCCTCTTCAAAACCCCTTAAAGAACATCTTTGTTGCACTTCCAGATCGACGACTAGCGGTGGTTTAGGCAACTGGCAGTGGCTTGGGTGGGTGGTGGTGTTTTTGTTAAAAATTAAACTTTTATGTGGCTAGGGTGTTTTAGAAAATCTTAAATGTTGGGGGTTAAAAAAGATGATTCAAAAAATAATAATATTATATTAATATTTTAAAAGGAGGACAATTTAATAATCTATACAAATACCTATCAATTTGCTCCAATCTAACCAAACACAGTTAATATAACATTCTCCGTAATATAACATTCCCTAAACCAAACGCACTCTATATATATGCTACACTCACAACCTCTTCTCATAAATTTTCTTACAACCTTGATGTGGCATCTTGTCATTGGTTAACTCGCAAATAGGTAGGCAAGACCCATTTTGTGGGCTGACCAATGATGAGTTGCCACGTCGGGGTTGTGAGAGAACCTCTTCTCACAAACTTTTTCACACAACCCTGATGTGGCATCTCGTCATTGGTTAGCTTGCTTGCTGAATTGAGTCACTTGAATACGAACTTACACAATTTTTAACCAAAAATTTACACAGCTTTAAAAAATATGATGGGAGGAAAGCATATTTAGGGCCAAGGATTTCATTACGGTGTAACGCTAATTAAGCTTGGGGAGAAGGAAAAAAAAATTCAGCCTAAATTTGTTGAACATAAGTAGAGAAAAAAAAAAAAAAACACTGAATATATAAAAAAGGGATAAAAGACGGTGGTTAAAATTAGAGGAAATGAAAGAAACAAGAAAGAAGGGATTTTTGGATTACTAGTCGTATTTAGATTTTATTATAACATAATACTTGTTCACAAATAATTTTCGTTTCCTAAAACAAGTAATAGGAAAAGCAAAGAATCATATGTATGACAAAAAAAAAAAAAAAAAGAATTCCATGCATTTTTATTCTCTACTTTTTTAGACAATCCTCGACAGTATATATATAAGGGAAAATTTATTTATAAAAAAAGAATACTTTTATCCTCTACTTTAGTTATTATAAAAAAAATGACTACAAATGTATTTGCACTATTTTCATTTTTAGATACTAGAAAATAAAATCAAACATCATATTTTGAATTTGGAATTGATTAAAAATAAGAAAAATAAATAAGAAAAATAATCTATAATATTATGGAGTAACTATATCAACCATAACAATAGGTTTGATATATCTAGAAATTTTTTATTATTATATAAGGTGTATGATACTTTCAAAAACCAGCGACTGCATTTCATAATTGAGTAATCACACAAGGATAAATCATTTGTATAATTATATAAGGTGTATGCATGGGTTTGTGAAATTGTCCATATAGGAATAGCATGGTGTGTTATAATAGGTTTTTTCAATAAAATAATGAAATCCATCTAACTATTATTCAATTGCCTTACAACCACCACGTTTCTTTACCCACCACTCGCCGTCAACATTCGAAGGGAAAATTACGTCAACCTACCTAAGACTTGGTTCCAAGATCTAACTATTATTCAATTGCCTTACAACCACCACGTTTCTTCACCCACCACTCGCCGTCAACATTCGAAGGGAAAATTACGTCAACCTACCTAAGATTTGGTTCCAAGATATAGCCTTCCTAGCATCTTAAAAACTAACAATGATATACCCAAAAGTGAAAATATATATATATATATATATATATATATATATATATATTAATGTTAAAATAAATCGTAAAAAGGCAAAATATTCTTTGGAAAAATTATTTTTTAATATATTTTACTTATGAAAAAATCATAATAATTTCAAAACACAAAATCCTAAAATATCCCCATTTTAAAAGAAAAACCCAAAATCACCCTTAAAAAAAAAAAAAAAAAAAATTATGATTGACTATGTTGGGATAGACGCAATTTGGCCTTTGGCTACCTGTAGTGGCCACTCAATTCCACAAAGCCACCAATGATGCCACCAATTTCTTTGGTTTAGATCAAATTTAGTTAAGAATTTGATTTGAGAAAACACTAGGGTTAGGGTTTGTTTAGGAATTAATCTGAGAAAGTTCCGATGATTTGTATTGTCTTTTACTAAATTTAGTCTAATGGCTTTGATTCTATTATATATATATAGTATGAAGACTTGGGTTTGAGTCCTCTATCAATGTGAACAAGTAACTTATTGTTAGTTTTTAGAAAAGGAATTTTTGTAAGAGTTTATTACAATTTTCTCTCTAAGTTATCAGTAAATAATAATTTTCTGTCGTATCATAAATAATAATTTACCCCCTACTGTTAGCATTTCATTAGGATTTAATTGTAAGTTTAATTTAACGGATTAAATGAAAATGGATTAGTAAGATGACATAAATACTAACGAAAACAGTAACTATAAAGGGTAAATTTTTAAGTAAAATACCTAAGAGGAGAATTTATATTTTATGATATCTTAATGGGGAAATTATAATAAAATCTTTTGTAATTGTACTAGTTAATTAGGGTATAATATGTTATTGTTTTGGGTTCAAAAAGTATTTTTGTAATTGTATTAGTTAACGAATGGGTAGACTATTGTCAGTTTCTAAAACATCTGGATGTGAGGGAACTTCCTATACCTTTGGTAGCTTATTTTTAATTTTCCCAAATATGAATTCAACAATAAATACCACTCTCTAGAACGAGACTCCTTAACATATCATATATATATATATATATATATATATATATATATATATATATATATATATATATATATATATATATATATATGATATGCCTTTCCCTGCCTGATATGCACACAGCTCTCAATAAATTATCAATAGTTTGTGTAGCAACTTAGCCACTATCAACCATGGCAGAAGCCAAAAGAAGCCAAAAACACATAGCCGTGTTGACATTTCCTTTTACATCTCATGTCGCCCCTCTTCTTTCCCTCACCCAGAGGCTTTCACAGGCTGCTCCAGAATTGATATTCTCTTTCTTCAGCACGCCTCAGTCCAATGCCTCGCATTTTCCAAAAGATGGAAAGTTTGATAACATAAAACCCTACGATGTTGACACAGGATTACCGGAAGGGTACGTGCACAAGGGCCAGGGCCCTCCGAGAGTGGCAGTGGAGTACTTTCTGAAGGCAACACCTGGGAATTTTCAGAGGGCTATTCAAACGGCGGTGGTGGAGACAGGGATGGAGATTTCCTGCTTGATCTCGGATGCGTTTCTTTGGTTCGCGGCGGAGATGGCAAAAGAAATGCAAGCTCCCTGGATACCGTTCTGGACAGGCGGTCTTCGTCCGCTGCTTGTCCATCTTGAAACAGATAATCTGAGGCAACAGTTGGGAATCAACGGTATGCGTATTTAACTGTAACTGTTTTCAAAAAAGTTATGTCATAGCTTTTCCTTTATCCTTTTTTGCGTTTCCACTTTGTCGGTAAAGTTAACAAATCTTGGATGGAAATTTTCTTTTTCCTTATATTACAGGACCTGGAGACCAAACCCTTGAATTTCTTCCAGGATTTTCTACAATACGTGCAGTGGATCTTCCCGATGGAGTCGTCTCCGGATCAATAGATTCACCCTTCTCAGTTATGCTGCTCAGAGTTGGAAAAATGCTGCCGAATGCAACCGCGGTTGCCATAAACTCCTTTGAGGAACTAGACATTACAGTTGTTGACACCATCAAGTCAAGACTGAAAATTTTTCTGAACGTTGGCCCCTTAATCATAACATCTCCGCCGCCTCCCGATTCTGATAAATACGGCTGTCTGGACTGGTTAAACGGACGTGAAACATCTTCAGTTGCCTACATAAGTTTCGGTAGTGTGGTTACGCCTTCGCTTTCCGACCTAGCAGCATTAGCTGAAGCACTGGAGGAAAATAGGATTCAGTTTCTTTGGTCATTTAGAGGCAATCCGGAGGAACAATTGCCCAAAGGCTTTTTAGAAAGGACTAGCGCTTATGGAAAGATAGTTCCCTGGGCTCCCCAGTTAAAAATCCTGGAACATTCTTCGGTTGGGGTGTTTGTGACGCATGGCGGAGCGAAGTCTATAACGGAGAGTATCATCGGTGGCGTGCCGATGATTTGCAGGGCTTTTTTCGCTGATCAAGGGCTGAACCAGCGAACAATGGAGACAGTATGGGGGATTGGGTTGGGGGTTGAGGGGGGAAATTTCGCGAAAGATAGAATACTGGAAGCCTTGGAAGCAATTTTGTATTCTGAAAAAGGGAAGATCATGAGAGAAAAAGTTGCTGCCCTTAAAAGACTTGCTTTCCAGGCTGTTGAACCTGGAGGTAGGTCCACTACAAATTTCAATTCTCTAATTGAAATCATCACCACAATTTGATTATGAGTAATGCTATACTTACAAAAAAATTTTACAAAAATCTTCATATAAAATGATGTGGCAAAAAATGAATGAAATAGTGAATTTAATGAGTTTGACCATTTGTTTCACTCTTCCATTTATTTTTTGTCACCCCACTTTATATGCAAATATTTGTAAAGTTTCTTTATAAATATAATATTATTGATTTGATTACTATGCTGTTTTTATTGAAATTACGATCTTCTCTTGAGTTTTTCAAAATTTCATTATATCGTTTTGTTAATGATAATGTATGATTATAATTTATTTTCCTTTAAAATTGTTTTCATCAACCATGTATCATATCCTGTATTTTATTCAAGTATCTGGAAAATATATGATCACTTGAATTGAAGCTTAGAACTAGCTAGATCTGGCTACTGCAACACAAGTTATCCAATTAATGCCATGCATGCATTAGCTATTAATGAAACTTGCCACTCAATTAATAAACCAATAATGTAAAGAAATTGATGCGGCCAACGTTGAAGCATTTTTTTTAAAAAAAAAAAATTATAAATAGGTTTTCATTTGTGTCAACACTAGTGTTACCATGAATTAGTGGAGATTATACTAAAATAATTAGTACTAAGTAAATCAATTTAGAGCTTTAAGGAAATTTTCCCCGCTTAAAAATTTACATTGAGTAGGGTAAAAAAAAGTATAATTCAATAGTGACTGTTATTGAAGCTCAATCAAACAGTTAACGAATTAATTGTTAAGAGAATTAATTATTACAAATTAAGAAATGAAGGTTGACTATAGTGTAATAGTTGTAAGGGCAAAAAGTAATTGAATAAATCTTGCATTTAATAAATAAATCAATCCCACTAATTAAACTAAATTCACATGGCCCTCATTTATGCCTATCATCTCCAACCACTTAAATTGCCCCATACGGATTTGGTGTGCTCAAACAACTTGCTCTTAAGGCTGTGGAATCTGAAGGTAGCTCTACTTCAAATTTCAAAGCTCTTGTTGAGATTATCACGTCCAAGAATTAATTAGTATCAGAAATGTTTTAATTTTAATGTAGTAGCAAAATAAGATCAATTGTTCTTATTTAAGTTGTTGGAATATATATATATATATAGATTTGGTGAGACTGTCCATGTAAGTATTGTTTATTGAAGAGAAAAATTTATATGGAAGAATCTCTCCATCTCACTTTGCTCACATGGTGAGACCATCCAATAATGTAATGTCATGTACTCATGTATTATTATATATTTGCAAAATTCTCTTCCATCCACTTATCACCATGCATTAGCATATAACTATCCATTATCATTCATTGATGACAATCACCCTTAGGACCAGAATGTATTTAACTCCATATAAATGTCATCTCATTTAGTTAAAATCATTTTGTCAATTTGGTAGGATGAAATTTCAACTGGAAGGGCCACTGAATAGACTTTCTTCCCCAAAATGTAAAATCTGTCTGGGGCAATTTAAGTTGTTGTCGATGAAAGGCATAAATGAGGGTCCATGTGAATTTAGTTTAAATCAAAATTATTCAATTATTTTCCTTCCCTTACAGCTATTATACTCTCTAATCAACCTTCATTTATACCATTTATTTCATAAGTTGCAACTAACTCATTAACTTTCTGATTGATCTTAAATAAAAGTCAGTATTGAATTCTACGTTCAAGGACAATGGCTGTTGGTGGGTAGGCAAGGAAATCTTAGAAGCATTTATAACTGTAGAGAAGAAATTAATTGAGAGAACTGTCGGTGAAATATGTATTAAAAGTCTGTGTATTAAAGGTGGTATTATTGACATGATACTACGAGTCATTGACAAATACTTATACGTGATAGCCTCAGTACCTCATTTTTTTCACTTGGTGAGACTGTTCAATTAAACAAAGATATCTACTATTTTAATTTTCAAAACCACCATGGTGATTGTCATCAATGAATGATAATGGATAGTTATATGCTAATGTACGGTGATAAGTGGATGAAAGAGAATTTTGCAAATATATAATAATAGAAAATGATAGAATTACCAAAAAGTTTATACCGAATTTGTGCATCGAATGACGTGACAAAATCCTGACCGTTGATTTATTATAACTGATAATAAATCAATGGTCAGGATTTTGTACGTCATTCGATGCACAAATTCGGTACACACCCGTCGGTAACTGTAGCATTACTCATATAATAATACATGACATTAAATAATTAGAGGGTCTCACCATGTCAGCAAAGTGAGGTGGAGAGACTCTTCCATATACATTTTTCTCTTCAATAAAAAATGCTTACTTGGGACAATCTTACCAAGTCAATATATATATAAAATTAATTAATTAATTAATGGTTTTAATAAACATCGATTACATTCAATGTAAATATAGATAAAAGAGAAAAGAATTCAGAGTTAATATAAATTGCTACACATGTTGGTGCTCGTACCAACAACTTGAATAAGAACAATTGATCTTATTTTGCTACTGCATTAAAATTAAACATTTCTAACTCTAATTAATTCTTGGACGTGAAAATCTCAATAAGAGCCTTCAAATTTGAAGTAGAGCTACCTTCAGATTCTACAGCCTTTAGAGTAAGTTGTTTGATCATACCAACTTAAATCCATTAGGGGTAGTTTAAGTGGTTGGGGATGATAGATACTTATATGACCGTGAACCAAATGCACCCTATGGGTGTGTTTGTTTTATTATTTTGAATAGTATTTTTGAAATAATATTGGTAAGTAGAGTTGGGTGATTATTACGAGGTAGAATTTAAAAATTAACAAAAAAATCCTTAGGTTTGCTAATTTAACTAAATACCCCAATATATAAAATAACAAAAATAACCCCACCCACCCACCCACCCACCCTGGTGGCGGCGGTCCAGCCTGCCATCGAATATGACCAGAATTTGGCATTACAGTGCACACCTGGTCGGATCTTGCCAGTCGTTCAACGATCTGCTAAAAAGGAAAAAGGCCGATCCTCATTCTAGGCCATTTCCGGTCGATAGTGCACCATTGTGACAAATTCTGATCGCCACTGATGGTTAGATCGCTGGGTTGAGTAATGCGTCAGTACTATGGACCATAGATGGTGATCGTGTGATATCGGTCGGGGATCAGGTCCATGGTGGATCGCCGAGCCAAGAGATGGTCGTTGTTGACCGTCAATGACAACCATATCTTTTGCTGTAGATCTGACATTTTCTGGCCAGATTCGTGATGGATCTGGTCGCAAAAGGCCGATCGGCCGAACAAGCGGCCGAGATCAGTGGTCATGCACGTAACAGCAGTTTCGCCTAGATTACGCGGTGGTGGGCATAATTTGGCTAATATGGGTGGGTGGGGGTGTTTTTATCATTTCACAAAAATTTTATATATTGGGGTGTTTAGTTAAATTAGCAAACCTAGCGGTTTTTTTTTTTTTTTTTTTCTTAATTTTTAAATTCTACCTTGTAATAATCACCCAACTCTACTTACCAATAATATTTGAAAAATACTACTCAAAAAAATAAAACCAAACACACCCATAAAGTAACATTTAGGGTGCGTTTGGTTCATGGTCGTATCAGTGTCTATAGACAGACTATTTGCAAATGTACGAAATCACACAAGTAATAAAACTCGAGTAAAAGAGTGTCGAATCCCAAGAGAACTACCTACCAAGTACCAAACTAGTCTATTTTGTTGCTATTTGATGAAACATAATTTTAAGAATGAATTTAATGAAAAAGAAAACAAACTAAAAAGCAAATCAAAAGCAGAATTTTATTAATACTTGGGTAAACAGATCAATATGACAAAACCTAGGGCACATATTTCACACTAATTCAATCTTATGCATTGACAATTATTGCTAACCTAATTAAGCTTATTCTAAAGGCCAAACTCCTTGATATTCCATTAACTTTCTCTCGAACAATTAGCGAATTAACCCTTAAGCAACAACCCAAAATATCTCTAAGTTGGATTTATGAGCTAAGAGATCATTAAGTTCTATGGAATTTACCAAAGCCTCATAGATCGCGGTAACTTATCTCTAGCGTTCGCTCAATCTATGGTTTTATTACCTTAGACAAATCAGGTTTCATCTCTTGATCTCAACCCAATTCATGATATCATTCAACTCTCGGATCCTTAAGAATTGAAAGCATTACACACAATAATAAAACTTAGAATTAATGCTCAATAAGAATTAACAACAATAAAGTCAACACATATTCATAAATTGGGCTACATCTTTAGCCCTAGAAAAGGGATTTAGTTCATAATTGCAGTAATAAAAACAACCATTGTATTCAATAACATGAATTCAAGAAAGAAAAATAAAAAAAACTTCTCTAATTGGTGAACGCGAACTGCAAGAATTCCAGTCTCCAAAAATAGTAGCCCGTCCTTTCTCCTTCTCTCTCTCTCCCCGGGCCCCTTCTAAAACTGATTAAAGACTCTTATTTATAGTGCTAGGGTTTGGAGGTTACTTAGGAAAGAATTAAATGCCTTCACCCATTTAGATTCAGACTAGGAGAATGTAATAGCCCAAACAGGCTCGTGACCCATCGCTGTGACGAGCGTTCTTTCTGTCCCATGAGTCCGTGATATTCAGAATTTGGTAAATTCATCAAACTTTGTATCTCTCTGAATAAGCTTTCCAACACCACAAAAATTGTCGAATTCTGATTTCTACAGCTTAAGCTATGATCGAAACATCGAAGCATGCTCATCTTGAAGGATTTCCAGATTTTACGTTGTATCTTCGACGTGTCACAACTTTCTCGTTTCAACTCCAATTCTTGCTCGACATCATTCTTTTTCCTTCAAATATCAGTTTGAACCTGAAAATACTCAAAATACACCCGGGATCCCGTAAAAGGTATTTATGAAATAATTAATTCAAATTCCACAATTTAAACACATTTTTCCATAAATAATCCAATTAAATCACATACAAAATATATACTTTCAAGCTCTTATCACAACCCCCAACTAGCTTTTTGCTAGTCTCTAGCAAACTAAGCGATAAAATAAGTCTCTAAGCTTAAAAATAAAACAACCAATTAAAACCTATATCTAAACTATCTTAAATCACTTTCGTAGATTGACACGATTGCATTTAGCATATGCAACAAACCTTTAAACCCTTAGGCAGCCCTAGTTGGACGAGTTGTAGTCTCGTGAGGGTTTCCAGCGATGATACCCTCAAACATCCACACTAAACTTAACCTAAACTCCAAAAATAAAAATACACATAAAAAGAACAAAAACTAAAAAAATTCTTGGATCAATTCATAAAGGTGTCTCAAAAATAGCGTATACACAAAACAAATAGAAGAATTAAGAATTGCCTAAACTCACAAACAATGCAAACGTCAATTCCATTTTCATTATCAACCCTAAAACATCCATACAACCATAAACCATTAGTCTACAAACCCGGATGGTTTTATGAATAACATTCATGAATAAAATTTTGATCTCAGTATTCGGGTTATGACTTATACGTGAATCATGGAATCAAACTCCATAGGCTCACTTTTCAAACCATTCTCCACTAATGTAGAATTTCACATTACCTTGGATCAATAGGTCTTTGTAAAGGTTGTAACATTAGGCTAGGGTATGAGTTCATGAAGGAACAAAAAGGGAAATTAACAAAAATCAAATTAAGAGACTTAATTTTCATTCATTCTTATTACTGTCATACAAAAACACTTCCCTTTTTCACTTAATAGCTTCCCAACGTTTATCGAGCTCTTTCTTTTCGATAGTAATATAAACCCATTTGCATAATTCCAAATCTTCACAATGCTTTTCAATGCCCACTTTTCTTTTCTTTCTCTTTTTTTTTTTTTTAATTATTTTTTCATATTTTTTTTCTTCATTTTTTTTACAACAATAATAAGAAGAAAGTAGAAAACACACACACAGCCCCACAGATCTTACAAGCACTCCACAACCCCCAACCAATTTCTTCACATAAACCTGGGTTGTGGCAAAACTACACTTCCTCACCAATACTCATACTAAGCTTGAATAATAATTAAGTCTCTTAAGGATAAAATGGGTAGGATTGTATTTTAGGCTCATAATCAGGGTAGGGTAAAAATTAAATTCAAAGAAAGAAAAACAAGGCTGAATTGTGTTTAAAAGGCTCAAAAAGTTAACTAGCGATAACAATAAAAAAAGTCGGCTTGAAAGACTCAATCGGTCCAAAAACAACCTAAATCATTTCCTAAGTGATGTGAACTCTAGGATTTCGCCTTGAGTGGTTCTCAAATGAGTTCTAGAGTTTGTTGAGATCACAAAAATATTCATGGAAAATTCACACATAAAACGTCTCTAAGTAGGTGAACTTAACCACTTCCAATCCACAAATCGCTAGGGTCTCAAACTAAATATCATTAACATTTACAATCATTCGTAATTAAAGGCAAAAATTAATGTCCTCCATTTGTTACATGTTATAGCAATCACATTCCTATTATAGACATATAAATTAATCCAACAATAGAACCAAAATTCAAAACAAAACAGAAAAATAAAAATAAAAATTCACATAAATCCATAAATTCGAAGTCTTTGGGAAGAAACTTCCCTAACCCCTAACCTAAAATCTACACTGTCCCCAATGTACAAATATAAACAAAAAAAGAGAAAAAGAAAAGTTACCCCCTCTTTTGCAATAGTGAAGTACGAATACGCGTGACAATTCGATCACCAACTCGTGTTATTACATTGTTGTCTTTTAATTCTATCAAAACAAAGAAACTTGCAGTGCACCTCATCGGAAACACACATCACGTGTCAAATTTATGAATTTAGAGAAACAACCACAACATCAAAATTATTTACACAAAATAGAAAAAAAAAATTAAACAAACATACTTGAAAATTAGCACCTGCAAAAATAACACACTAATCAATAAAATAAGAATAAAAAGCTTGGGTTGCCTCCCAAAAGCACTTGGTTAAAGTTGTAAGCTTTACTTTTCATTCTCTTCAATCTAGATCATCTAGGAGAATCCAAGCCCTCATATCCTTAATTTCACCATTCACATAGGGCTTTAATTGTTGTTCATCTACCATCTCAAAATCAACCTCCATAGTCCTAGAGTTGACTAAACAATTCTCTAGGGGTGAACTAGGGTAGTTTTCTTTTAATTTTTTATTCACTATGTTATCAAGGACACTAATCTCAAAGCATGTGTCTAAGTCGGATGGACGCTTCTTAACATCAAAGACATTAAACTCTACTTGTTAATCTTCTACCCTTAAGATTAGTTTCCCTTGATGAACATTTATCAATGCTTTACCCATGGCTAGGAAAGGTCATCCTAGGATTAAAGGCATTTCTCGATCTTCCTCCATGTCTACCATTATGAAATTTATTGAGAAAATCAGTTTGTCTACCTTAATCAAGACATCTTCTACCACCCCTAGAATATGTTATTGATCGATTAGCTAATTGGAGAGACATGGTGGTTGGCTTCACTTCTCCTAATCCAAGTTTCTTGTAAATGGAAAACGGCATTAAATTTATACTTGCCCCTAAATCATATAAAACCTTATTAAAACAACAACTACCAATAATACAAGGGATAGTAAAACTCCTTCGATCTCATAGTTTAGGTGGTAGTTTCTTTTGAATCAGCGTGCTGCATTCCTCTGTTAACATAACTTTTTCATGTTCCTCAAATTTTCTATTGTGCGTGAGGATCTCCTTCAAAAACTTTGCATATTTTGGCATCTGTTCTAGCATATCAACAAAAAGAATATTAATATGTAAACTTCAAAACATATCAATAAACTTACCGAATTGCTTGTCAAGCTTCTGATTCTTCAAACAGTGTGGGTACGGAAGGTTTACATGGCTCAAAGAAAGTTTCTCCTCAGATTCACGCTCGTTACATCCACCAGATTCATCGCCGCGGCGATGAGTTGAAAATTCTGACGATTCGGGAGCTGCTTCACGATTGCCATGGCCATAAGTTTCATCACTACAACAATTGTCCTTCATGCCGACAAGCTTCTCCAAATTTTCATGCTTACTATGGCGATAAATTTCCTCACCACGGCGATTGTTCTTCTGCTCTTCCTTCAAATCCTTCTCTTGTTCTTGCTTCTGTTTTTCACCCTCTGAATTCTCCAAAATTCTTCCACTCCTCAAAGTGATTGCATGCGCTTGTTCCTTGGGATTCTTCTCTGTATCACTCGGCAAAACTCCTTGAACTCTTCCCGCTAATATGTTATGAATTTGCCCAATTTGAGTCTCACGGGCAAGGATTTCAGTCTTCTCAAACCTCTTGCTTATCTCTTCAATGAACTTGGTAAGCACATTCTCTAAGTTAGATTTTGGCTTTTGAGTTTGAAAAACAGGAGGTTGTTTTTTCTCATTATTATTGCTCCATAAGAAGTTCGTATGTTTCTGCCATGATGGATTATAAGTATTTGAGTACAGATTTCCTTGCCCTCTTTGGAAGTTATTCACATAATTTACTTGTTCAAGTGAGGCGAATGGACTCCCTTCTTGACAATTTCTTGAGGAGTGATTACCTACACAAAATTCATAAGTTAGAAGAGAATAATCAATTGCATTTATCTTTAAAACAATGCCCAATTGCTTTTGAATGGCTGAAAGTTGAGCAACCAATGCGGTGTAACCGTCAACTTTGTGCACTCCCGTTGATTTCCTTGTTGAAGTTCTCTCTAAACTCCTCATATAGTTATTATTTTCCATCACTTCAATCAAATTGTATGCTTCCTCTGGTGTTTTATTGTTCAAGGCTCCTCCACTTGCAGCATCTATCATGGCTTGAATAATTGGCAACAACCATTGGTAGAACGTTCGCACTTGTGACCAGATTGGTAAACCATGGTGAGGGCACCTTCGTAAGAGATCCTTATACCTTTCCCATGCTTTATATAATGACTCCAAGTCTTGTTGGTAAAAATTGGTAATCTCACTTCTCAGCTTGGCAGATGGAAAATATTTAGTGAGGAATGCTTAAGCTAACTCGTTCCATGTCGTGATGCTCCCAGATGGCAAAGAAATCAACCAAGCCTTAGCTTTATCCCAAAGAGAAAATGGGAAAAGCCGCAGCCTAATTGCATCATCGAATACTCCATTATGCTTGAATGTGTCGCATAACTCCAGAAAGTTGGCGATATGCAGGTTGTGATCATCATTAGGTAACCCAGTGAATTGGACCGACTATTGAATCATTTGAATAATTGCTAGCTTGATCTCAAAATTATTCGCTTGAACTGGTGGTCTCCTAATGCTAGAATAGCACCCATCAACAGTAAGACACTAGGACTAGAGTAGTCCTTCAATGCTCTTCGACCCACTACTGCTCCACCCATTGCATTTCCTCCTATGGTATCCTCATTCTCATTCTCTTGATTTTCCACATTGGGATTTACAATTCCTATGTTAGCCATTGATTTTTCAAAGTTAGCTTTCCTCTTTTCTTTCCTCAATTGTTTAGCTGTTCTCTCGATCTCAAAATCTAGTGGATTAAGATCACCACCACCTTTTGAACGTAAGCTCTCTAAGATCTAGCTAAAAGAAACAAACAAAACAAAAATAAAAATTAATTTATAAGAAAAAATAAAACACATCAAATTAGCAACTAAATATTTTGTATCGATATTGGTAAAACAACATAGTTCCCCGACAACGGCGCCAAAAACTTGACAGGCTATACGCAAGTGTAAGAAATCGCGCAAGTAATAAAGCTCGACCAAACGTGTGTCGAATCCCAAGAGAACTACCTACTAAGTACCAAACTAGTCTATTTTGTTGCTATTTGATGAAACATAATTTTAAGAATGAATTTAATGAAAAAGAAAACAAACTAAAAACTAAACAAAAGCAGAATTTTATTAATACTTTGGTAAACATATCAATATGACTAAACCTAAGGCATAGATTTCACACCAATTTAATCATATGCATTGACAATTATTGCTAACCTAATTAAGCTTATTCTAAAGGCCAAACTCCCTGATATTCCACTAACTTTCTCTCGAACAATTAGCGAATTAACCCTTAAGCAACAACCCAAAATATCTCTGTAATAACTACTTTCTACTAGTATACTTTAGAACATATACAATGAAAAACATACATACTTAGCATATGAAAAATAGTTGGGCCCAAATTTTTCTTTACTTATAAAATATAATTCTTTACATATACCAAAATTACATGTACAAAAACTTTAGCAACGGTGGACAGTGATGCCATTTCTCTCTGCTTTTCGACGTCCATCCGACTGCTTCTCACCTATTTCCTACAAATCATGGAAAAACAACGGGGTGAACACAAAAATGCTCAGTAAGTAAATCCTATTATCTTCTATCCCCGCAACTTCCTCTTTGGTTCTTTCCTTACTTATTTCTTTTTTCTTCATTCTTTCTTAGTTCTTTCTCTTTTCTTTCTCTGTTTCTAATTCTCATGGCTCTTTCTTTCTTTCTAATTCTTACTGTTCTTTCTTTCTAATTCTCACGGCTCTTTCTTTATTTCTAATTCTTGTTGTTCTTTCTTTCTCTCTGTTCTTTCTTTCTAATTCTTTCTTTCCATTCTTTCCAACCATGAGGGAAATTATGGTAATATGCATGAATGAAATGCATATGCAATAACGCATAGAAATGCATTTTCTTTCTTCTTTTCCATTTCTTTTCTTGCTTGCTCAAGCTCCTCTTTTCTTTCTTGTTTTTCTTTTCTTTTATTTTCTTTGCTTGTTCAAGCTTTCTCATTCTTTCTTATTCTTATTCTTTCTTATTCTTTCTTTCTTTTCTTGGCCGATCGGACTCGGTTGATGCATGAATTCAGAACCCTAGCCGTGTGAGTGAGTACAATCCTCATCTACATGCACTCTTGCGGACCGTACAAATTCTTTCTTTCTTCTTAGGCCACTCATTTAAGGTGGAGTGCATGTAGGAATTCTTCTTGGTACAACCCTTATCCACATACACTTTTACGGGTCGTACAAATTCTTCTTCTTTTTATGCCACTCAATTAAGGTGGCGTGTATATGAGAATTTCTTCTTCTTAGCACTCACGGGTTCCCTATCGCAACAACCTATTCTTTTCTCTTCTTTAACAGTTTTTCTTTCTTTAATTCTTTAGTGCTTTTCTTTCTTTTTCTTTATTCTTATGAATTCTTTATTCTTTCTTTAGGTTCTCATACATATGTAAGTATATGCATATGGATGGCTCATGCTTATGTTTCTTCCTTAAGTGCAATTTTGCTATGTTGCACAAAAATAAGTTTCTCTACTTATGCATAAGCTTCTCTTCGGCATTTCATCAAACATCATGCATGCATACTTCAAGTCTACTTTAACTATACTTCTCCTTCTTTCTTACACCATCCATAATGAGAGTAAAACTCCCTTGAATCATCTCAAATCTTAGCCAAGAAAATACACTTCATAAATGCTCTTAAACTCCCTCTAAATTCAACCCAACTTCTATCAACTCAACCAACCCTTCTCATGAAGAAAACTCATTCATGGATCATCATCAAACTCAATAACAAGTTTCATACACAAATCTCAAGCATATGGATTTCATATAATATTCACATAAAACAATCCTTATGCTTTACTTGCTCAAACAAGGGGTTAAGGTTGGATTTGCTTACCTTATGCTTGAAGAATTGCAAAAAAGTTCTCTATCCTTGTTGGACTTGTTCTTCCTCTTAAACCCTAAGTATAGACTTAATAAGAATTCAACATTAACATAACTTAATCTTATGTCTAGAACAAGAATCCTTACCTCTTGATGCTTAGGATCAAATCCTTATAAGAATCCAACTAAAAGCCCTCAATTTCCTTTAGCAAATGGATGAAGAGATGAGAGAAATGGAGAGGGAAGTTGGCGTGAGAGGGAGTAGAGAATGATAGAGTCTTTGTGCTTAAACCCTTAATATCTCATATTATAGGCATACTTTCCCATTTTGCCCTTACACTTTATTGGAAATTTCATCTTTGTCCCTTAATCATTTACACTAATGCCTTTACTTTTATTACATTCTCCATCAATTTTCCTTATTTTTTACTCCCCACATTTTTAACTAATTAGGGGTGGAATGGTCAGTTTGCCCCTAAGGAAGATTTCTCTAGAATTTTCTCACGGTTCTTCGCCTCGGCGAGAAAATCTAGAGAGTTCTTCACCTCAGCGAAGTTCTGACACCAATTTGGGAAAAAGTTCATTACCACAGCAAAGTTTGCAAATGTCGATTTTTCAATCTTTTTCTTGAAATAAGCAAAACTAAGGGTATAAAAGCAACAATAACACATATCCATTTAACTTAGGCCAACATACAACATTTAAAAAACAAATAAACTTGAGTAAACGATGTACCTCAAAGTGGGCGTTACAATCTCTAAGTTGGATTTAGGGAGCTAAGAGATTATTAAGTTCTATGGAATTTACCAGAGCATCATAGATCGCAGTAATCTATCTCTAGCGTTCGCTCAATCTATGGTTTTATTACCTTAGACAAATCAGGTTTCATCTCTCGATCTCAACCTAACCCATGATATCATTCAACTCTCGGATCCTTAAGAATTGAAAGCATTACACACAATAATAAAACTTAGAATTAATGCTCAATAAGAATTAACAAAAATAAAGTCAACACATATTCATAAATTGGGCTACATCTTTAGCCCTAGAAAATGGATTTAGTTCATAATTGCAATAATAAAAACAACCATTGTATTCAATAACATGAGTTCAAGAAAGAAAAATAGAAAAACTTCTCTAATTGGTGAACGAGAACTGCAAGAATTCTAATCTCCAAAAATAGTAGTTGTCCTTTCTCTTTCTCTTCTCCCCCTAAAACTGATTAAAGACTCTTATTTATAGTGGTAGGGTTTGGAGGTTACTTAGGAAAGAATTAAATGCCTTCACCCATTCAGATTCAGACTAGGAGAATGTAATAGCCTAAACAAGCCCTTGACCCATCGCTGCGGCGAGCGTTCTTTCTGTCCTATGAGTCTGTGATATTTAGAATTTGGTAAATTCATCAACTTAAATTTTGTATCTCTCTGAATAAGCTTTCCAACACCATAAAAATCGTCGAATTCTAATTTCTACAGCTCAAATTATGATCGAAACATCGAAGCATGCTCATCTTGAAAGATTTCTAGATTTTACTTTGTATCTTTGACGCGTCACAACTTTCTCGTTTCAACTCCAATTCTTGCACCGTTTGTTCCCACTTGTCATGAATTCCATCGACATCATCTTTTTCCTTCAAATATCGGTTTGAACTTGAAAATACTCAAAATACACCCGTGATCCCGTAAAAAGTATTTGTGAAATAATCAATTCAAATTCCATAATGTAAACACATTTTTCCATAAATAATCAAATTAAATCACTAACAAAATATATACTTTCAAGCTCTTATCATCTATCATCCACAACCAGTTAAACTGCCCCGATGGATTTAAGTTGGTGTGCTCAAACAACATACTCTTAAGGTTGTAGAATCTGAAGGTAGCTCTACTTCAAATTTGAAAGCTCTTGTTGAGATTTTCACGTCCAAGAATTAATTAGAATTAGAAATGGTTTATTTCAATGTAGTAACAAAATAAGATCAATTGTTCTTGTTCAAGTTGTTGGTACGAGCACTAACATGTATAGGAATTTATATTAACTCTGAATTTTTTTCTCTTTTATCTATCTTTACATTGAATGTAATCGATGTTTATTAAAACCATTAATTATATTTATATATACATATTGACTTGGTGAGACTGTCCTATGTAAGCATATTTAATTGCCGAGAAAAAAATTATATGGAACAGTCTCACCAATTTCTTTGGTTTAGATAAAATTCAGATAGAATTTTTTTTAATAATATTTCATATTTATTATAAAAAAAAAAAAAAAAAAAGACTACAAATGTATTTGCGCTATTTTCATTTTAAGATACTATGTTAAAACTATGATAATGAACACATTTTTAATTTTGAGAAAATAAAATAAAACTTTATATTTTGAGTTTAGAATAGATTAAAAATTTAAAAAAAATAAAAAAAAAAAGAATAGTCTATAATATTATGGAGTAACTATATCAACCACATCAATAGGTTTTGATATTTTTTTATTATTCTATAAGGTTTATAATACTTACAAAAACCAGCAACTGCATTTCATAATTGAGTAATCACACATGGATAACTCATTTGTATAATTATATAAGATGTATGCATGGGTTTGTGAAATTGTCCATATTGCGTGGTATGTTATAATAGACTTTTTCAATAAAACAATCAAATCCATCTAACTTTTATTCAGTTGCCTTAAAACCACCACATTCTTTATCCACCATTCGCTATCATCATTTGAAGGGAAAATTACGTCAACCTACCCAAGATTTGGTTTCAAGATGTAGCCTAGATGCTAAAAACTAACAATGATATACCCAAAAGTGTAAAGAAGAAGAAGATCGAAGAAGAAAATTATGTTCAAATAAATTGTAAAAAGGCAAAATATTCTTTTGGAAAATTATTTTTTTTATATATTTTACTTATTGTTAGGAGTTGGTTAACTCACTTTGGTGTATGGTTACCAATTTTTAAAGTACAACGGAATATGTTTACCAAGTAGATTATGAGAATTCAGATTTGAATATTTCATCCACAAGTGCATAAAGTAAAGAATACAACCATATACATGGTTCGGTAAAAATCCACTTTTAACCTACATCCATGCGACATTGTCCAGATCGAAGCTATCCACTAAGTTAAAAACACATTACAAAAACAACATTCAAAGTTGATCTAAGATATAGTAAAAAGAACTCTCTATTCAATTTTACACTTAGCACCACACTCTGAATCCTTAATGTGTTGAAACTCCTTGGACCTTTTTCACACCAAGAACACACTCAAGAACAACTTGTGAACCACCAAGCTTCAAGCATTGACGCCATGCACAAGCATCAGCAAAGGAACCACAAAGGAAGCTAAGCGTAACAAGCACGAAGCATCGACAAAGGAACCACGTTCTAATAGCCATCAAGACAATGAATAATATGATGAGGTTTTGGCACAAAATGAAATGAACCTATGAACCTTTTTAAGAAAAAACATACTCTAAGAAATTTTAGAGTACAAAGAAGAATAAAAGATCAAAAAGGTAAGATTCAAAAAAGCACGAAAGGATGTTATATAGTGTAGGGTTTCTTGCTCAACACATTTATGCCACGTTAGCCAACAAGGGGCTGACCCATGTTTGTCCAAATAAGGGTAAGTATTCATTCTTTTGGTTTGGACCACAAAACAATTCGGAAAAATCATCTTTATTCCCTAGGACCACTTAAGGATAATATGACACATGTAAAAGAACCTAAAAAGGTAGCAATAAGAATAAGTAAATATCTTGGCTACTTTATCAGACATGCAACTCATGTCGGGTCGCAAATATCTAAAGCGGGTGTGTAAGCACAAACTGTTGTGTACAAACACTCGAAATGAAACAGGTAAAGACACAAGTCTGACAACCAGTGTGCACACAAAACTGTTGTGCACACACAACACAAGGAAACAAGCCAAATCATAAGATTGGCAACCAGTGTGCATACACAAATCATAAGTTTGACAAACATGAATATTCTACACTTATGAAAAAATCATAATAATTTCAAAACACAAAATCCTAAAATATCATTTTTTAAAATAAAAACCTAAAATCACCCTTAAAAAAAAAAAAAAAAAAAAAAAAAGATATGATTAACCATGTTGGGATAGATGCAATTTGGCCTTTGGCTACTCAATTCCACAAGGCCACCAATTTCTTTGGTTTAGATAAAATTCAGTTAGGAAATTGATTTGAGAAAAAACTAGGGTTAGGGTTTGTTTAGGAATTGATCTAAGAAAGTTCTGATGATTTGTATTGTCTTTTACTAAATTTAGTCTAATGGTTTTGATTATATTATAGATAGTAAGAAGACTTGAGTTTGAGTCCTCTATCAATGTTAACAAGTAACTTATTATTAGATTTTAGAAAATCTTTGCTGATTCATATTAGGCTACTCATTCATGTTCTTAGCCATACGTCAATTCATAATTGATGGAGTTGCTTGGGATCCATTAAAGTTTCTCCTCTTGAAAACTTACCCTTGCTGACTGGCTAACTAATGTTGGTTGTAGTTCCTAGACGATTATTAGATTGAAATTTGAAAGACCCAAAGACATAAAAGAAAATGAAAGCATATGAAAGCATAAAGATAATAACAAATAAAGGTTGAATACGGTTAAATAAATAGGATCAAATTAAATATCAGATGAACTAGAAATTGGGAAAAGGGGTGCAATTGTAAGAACAAGAAGAAGAAGAAAACTGTTTAAGCCCAATTGAGTCGAGAGACCTCTAGCAAGTATTAGTTGCAACCTAACAAATGAGTAAAAATAAACATTTTTTAACCCAAAAACTTACAAAGTTTAAAAAAAAAAAATGAAGAGTGGAAGAAAAGTGACTTGGAGAGAAGAACAAAAAAAAAAGTATTCAACATTAATTAGTTGAACATAAATAGAGAAATAAAATAAAAAAGACAGAATAATAGAAAAAAGGGGTAGAAGAAAGTGGTTAAAATTAGAAGAAATGAGAGAAACGAGAAAGAAGGGATCATTAGATTACTAGTTGTATATAGATTTTATTATAACATAATACTTGTTCACAAAGAATCTTCATTTAACCCCAAGGGGTTAGTTGATGGTCAAGAAGGTTTACGTCCTTCATTGACTTCTTGGGTTTAAACCACCTTAGGGCCACCTACTACATTTGTGACTTTCCTTGGAACATTGGACTTGTAAGATGTTCAATCTTGTAGGATTTGTGACTTACCTTGGAACATTGGACTTGTAGGGTGTTCAATGAGCCCTAACGATTAGTCGAGGTACACACAAGCTGGCCCAGACACCCTAGTCATAAAAAAAAAAAAAAAAAAAAGAATTTTCATTTTCTAAAACCAGAATTAGGAAAAACAAAGAATCATATGTGTAGACGTAAAAATCTACCTGTACGGAAGGGGGGTCCCATCCCATGAGGTTGAGGCCACTAGCGATCCGCTACACTTGCACACGTAGAGAAACAAGCATGAAACGAACGGAAAACACCGGGGTGGTGTTTGCCGTAGGTACTCCAACGCTCAAGTCAGCAAGGCTGAAAGAGACTAGTATAGTGAGGGCTAAGGAGTAGAGACGTTACCGGAAGTCTAGTCCGAGACTATGACTACGACAGTGATGTGAAGCTCTCAAGTAAGAGCTTCGGGTGTGAAGGTGTAATGCAATCTAATGTCCCTTGTGAGAGGGCTGGCCTTTGCTTATATATGGATCGCTTGGTCTCCCTGGGCCTCCCCGGTGGGAGTAGGAGTCCTGGTGTGACTCTGATACAAACCCTAGAGGAATTAAGGCGGTGGTGAGCTGTCTTACTAGTGTTCGAATAGGAAAGTGATCCTGAATAGGAAAGTAACCTCGAGTAGGAAAGTGACCTGAACAGGAAGGTGACCTCAAATAGGAGCCTGATCTGGAATAGGAAAGTGATTTGGGGGTGCCGTGGGCTCTAGACTTGCTCATAGGTCTAGGAAGTGAACTAGGATTTGGAGGTTTGGACGCGATGGTTTGGGCCTACTGTATCTCGTATCAAATGGGCCTAATCCAGATGGGGCAGCATCGGGATTGGGCCTGGTCTCTTCCTCATTAAGTCCCGTTCTCTTATTTGGGCCAAGGACTATTTTTGGCCCTAACAGTTGGCTAAGCTAAGGATAACTATAACCTTAAAGAGGAATAGAAAGCAAATGCTTAACTCAAGATATATTTAATAATATTCAGGGATGATTACAAAGGACAAAGTAAGACTTTATTTATAACCTTTCAAATGAAATGTTAAAGCATATCTCTCCCATGTGGGACAAAACAAAAGTCAAAATAAAAATAATTAATTTTTTTTTCTTTTTGCTCCCACATCATTCTTTTGGGGTTGGAAGAGACTCGTCATCGAGTTCCACATCTTCATCATGTTCTCCGTAGTAAGGAGATAGATCAGCAACATTGAAAGTAGTAGAAACTTCATTATCTCCAGGAAGCTTGATCTTATAAGTATTATCATTGATACGTTTCAAAATTTGGAATGGTCTGTTAGCTCAAGGAGACAACTTCATACGTAACTTAGGGAAACGTTCCTTCCTTAGATGAATATAACTAAGTCTCCTTCCTTAAATTTAGCTGATCTTTTGTGCTTGTTGGCTTATTGTTCATACTTAGCATTCTGACGAAGAATCTTTTCTCAAACCTCTTCATGAAGCTTCTTTATCTGTTTGGCATGCCTATGTATATAAATCGACGCTCTAATACCAAAAATGTAATATACTATATAGCTAGTAATTCTGTAAGAAATATAAGATAAAATTTACTAGATAACGTTTACAAACATATATACATAATGTAAATCCAAAAATTCTAATTTTTAATTCATAAATATATATATATATATATATATATATATATATATATATATATATATATATATATATATATATATACACATAACATTGATATACTTTAGTAACATAAGGTAATCTTAAACAGTGCCACCAAACTCCACCACTTCTTGACGTCCCACCCGATCGCAAATCATCTAGTACCTGCAAAATAGTAAATTAACGGAGTGATCACTAATTGCTCAACAAGTAAACCAAACTACACTACTATTTTTTCTCCGTTACTCATATTCTGATTTTTCTTTTCTCACTTTATTCTTTGATTATACTCTTCATTCTTTTCTGTTTCTGTTTCTCTTATGCTATAATCTCTTTGTTTTCTTTTATGTTTCTGTTTCTCTTATGCTATAATCTCTTTGTTTTCTTTTCTGATTCTTTTTCTTTTATGCTATAATCTCTTTCTTTTCTTTTCTGATTCTCTTTCTTTTATGCTGTAATCTCTTTCTTTTCATTTCTGATTCTCTTTCTTTTATTTCTTCTTTCTAGTTCGTCGATCGGACTAGTTTGATGCATGGATTTGGAACCCTGGCCATGTGAGTGGGTACAATCCCCATCTACATGCATTACTCACAGACTATACAAGTACTGTATCTCTCTGTTGTGGTGGCATGCATGTGGGTATGCTCTATTGGGTATAGTCCTCATCCATGTACACTACTCACAGACTGTACAAATACTATATCTCTCTGCTGATGCCGCTCGCTCGTGGCGGCGTGTATGTGGGCGTCTCTATCACTCATAGGTTCCCCATCGCAAAAATCTTATATCATATTATAATATAGAAAGAGAATAGAAAGAGATACTATGCACATTTCAACATGACTTTCCAAGCTATGGAAATTCTACACTTGCATTCTTTAAAAAAAAAAAAAAACGTACACTTTCCATATATGAACATAGCCTCCATGGTCATTCTTTACATCAAACATATATGTTCATACAATCATTGA
The DNA here is from genome assembly GCA_026225825.1 of Pistacia integerrima. Taxonomy (NCBI): domain Eukaryota; kingdom Viridiplantae; phylum Streptophyta; class Magnoliopsida; order Sapindales; family Anacardiaceae; genus Pistacia; species Pistacia integerrima. The sequence goes on along the minus strand of CM047743.1, from coordinate 18,971,754 downwards.
ATAATCACAAGACCGCTCATTCAAACATGCTTCACAACCCTTTAAGCATCATTTTCGTACTTGGAATCAATTATAGATTATTGGACTACAAATAAACTAATAAAGTGGAAGCACTCTCGAGATAGTCATTCTGCACATGTCATATTCAAAAAGGAATATCTCCAGTTATACACATCAGATTGCTATGATATTAGTCTCATTTTAAAGCTTAGAGAAAAGCTACAACTTTTATGTTTACAACTCAGCCTAGTTCGAAAGATAAGATACCCAAAAAGCACTTAGAAAGTCACGGGTTTGACAGGGCAACCTTGGTAACATGCCTACTTTAAGGCTTTTCTATACCTATTTACCCCCACTTACTCCCTAACCTCTCCTAACCATTCTACCCTGTGAAAACAGGTTAAAAGATCAATAAAATACATTCAAACTTCAAGTCTTGACTTTCTCTAACCCTTTCCTCATCAGGGTTTAGCCAACTCATGCATGCAATTTCTTTTTGGATTTTCATCAAACACTTCATATGCACATGCAACTACCTTGTTGGCTACACTTCCACAACTCTCTAATTCAACCAAATTGTGAGCCAAAAACTCACTAATTATAGCATCAAACCTGTCCATTTTCACAATTCTCTACACTTCAAAAATTTCAACACCAAATCTTCCACAACTTCACCAAATCTTCACATAACCATACACTGCTTCTCATGGCTAGAATTAATTCATCAATAAACATCAAAAACAGCCCATAATTCTCTTATACCATCACATACAAACATGCAAAAATTCATTCAACACATGTTTTGCTCAAATTAAGTTTCAAAGTAGGTTTCCTTACCTTGAATACGTGAGATCACTTCCCTTTTTCTCCAAATCTCTTTCTCTTGGACCTAAATCATATAAAAACCTTAAGAAATTAAAACTTTAAAGTTTAATCACACTCCTTTTTGCTAGAATTTTACCTTAGGATGCTTGAAGATTGAAAATCTCCAAAAATCTAGACCAAATCCTATGATCTTCCTTTGAAGTTTAGCGAAAAAAATTGAGAGAAAAATGGGGTAGAGTGGCGTGAACAAGGGCTGGATATGGGTTAGGATTTCTTCAAATAAAGCCTTATATCAATTAATATAAGCATGTGTTCCCATTTGGCCCTTACACTTTCTCTAAAATTCTATCTATGTCCCTTAGTCAATTACCATAATGCCCTCATTTTATTGCATTCTCCATGAAATTCTATCTCTTTTCACTCCCCACAAGTTCAACTAATTTTGAGTGAAAAGACTATTTTACCCTTAATACAAGTTTAAAGCATTTTCTTCACATTTTCTCAAAATAACTTTAGCAAAAAAATCAACTAAAGGTATAAGAGCATAAATTAAATTATGTACCTCCATGTGGGCGTTATAGCCTATCAACATCAGCACTGAATTCACTAGGAGTGGGCAATGGTAGAAGATCTAAAGGGCTAAGAGGACATTTCCCATATGTTACTTCAAAGGGACATTATCCTGTGGTTTGGCTTATAGAACTATTGTAAGAGAATTCTGATTGTGCTAAAACAAGATCTCATTGTCGAATATGTTTCCCCACAAAGCTTTACAATAGATTTCCCAAACTTCATTTGACTACTTCAGTTTGACCATCGGTCTGAGGGTGGCTAGCTAAGTTAAACTATAAGTGTGTTCTCATTTTTCTCCATAAATTCCACCAAAAATGACTCATGAACTTGACATCTCGATTCGAGGCGACAGTTTTTGGAATTCCATGAAGACCCATAATCTCTTTGAAGTATAAATCAGCAATGTGAGAAGCATCATCAATTTTGTGACATGACACAAAATGGGCCATTTAGAAAATCTATCGATGACTACCATCACAACGTCTTTTTGCCTTTGTGTTCTTGGCAAACCCACAACAAAATCCATGCTCACATCTTCCCAAGGAGCTTCGGGAACGGGTAAGGGTTTATATGTACTAGTATTTTGATTTCCAAGCTTGGCAATGTGGCAAGTGTGACACTTTCGAACATGGAAGATAAGATCTCATTCCATCTTGGGCCAATAAAATTTTTCCTTCACAAGAGTTAAGGTTTTATCTTCACCAAAGTGTCCAGCTAATCCTCCATTATGAGCTTCCCAAAAGATAGACTAACGTAGAGAACACCAGGAATGCATAGTTAGTTGCCCTTGAAAAGATACCCATCTTGGTGATGAAATTGCTTGTAAGCCTGCAAAGAACTAGACTTCTAGATGTTACCAAAGTCAAAATTTTCTTCATATAATTCTTTCATGACTTCAAAACCAACAATCAACTGTAGGTTGGAAAGTAAAACATGACAATGACTTAAGGCATCGGCTACCTTATTTTGTACACCTAATTTGTGTTTGAGAAGAAATGGAAAGTCTTGAAGAAACTCACTCCAATTTGCATGACGGCGGTTGAGTTTCTGTTGGGAGTTGAGATGCTTGAGGGCTTCATGATCAGAATATAAAATGAATTCTTTTGAGAACAAGTAGTGGCTCCAATGGTTCAAGGCCCAAACAATGGTGTAAAATTCTTTATCATATTTAGAGTACTTCAAATTTGCATCATTAAGTTTCTCACTGAAGAATGCAATTGGTCGCCCTTCTTGAGAAAGTACAGCAACAATACCAAAACTAGAGGCATCACAATCAACTTTAAACACTAGATCGAAATTAGGTAGGGCAAGCACAAGAGCCTTAGTAAGCCTTTCTTTCAATTCTTCAAAGCTCTGTTGTGCCTTGGCATTCCATGTAAAACTATCTCCCTTGAGGCATTCAATGAGTGGGGTGGCAATAAAGCTAAAATTTCTAATAAAATGCCGATAAAAAGAGGCCAACCCATGAAAGCTTCGCACATCATGACGGCTTTTTGGAGTGGGCCAACTAATAACAGGTTCAACTTTGCTCTAGCCCGCTTTAATTTCTTGGTTGGAAACAACATATCCTAGAAGACAACTTTGTTTGTTGGAAACTCACATTTCTTTGAGTTGACAAAGAGTTTTTGCTCCCTAAGCACTTCAAGGATCTGTCATAAATGCTCCAGATGGTCTTTAGAGTTTTGACGATATATTAAGATATCATCGAAATATACCACAACAAATTGTCCAATTAAAGGGCTAAAAACCTGATTCATGAGGCGCATAAAGGTGTTGGGTGCATTGTAGAGGCCAAAAGGCATAATTGTCTATTCGTATAGCCCATCACAAGTTTTGAATGCAGTTTTCCATTTTTCCCCAACCTTCATTTGAATTTGAATATATCCACTGCGTAGTTCTATTTTGGAAAAAAACGGTGGCTCCATGCTACTGATCCAGCAAGTCATCAAGTCGAGGAATGGGGAAACGATACTTGATAGTAATTTTGTTCAAGGCATGACTATCAATGCACATACGCCAATTGTCATCTTTCTTTGAAAGTAGTAAAGCAAGGACTGCACATGGACTGACACTTTCTCTTACTAGGAATTTCTCTAAAAGCTGTTTAACTTGGCATTGTAGCTCCTCATTTTCTTTAAGATTCATGCGATACGCTGGTTTATTTGGAATGATAGAGCTAGAAATGAAATCAATAACATGTTGAATATCTCGCATTGGTGGCAACCCAGGAGGTTTCTCATCCGGCACAACATCAGAGAATTCTTGAAGTAAGTGCTTGACTTTCTCAGGCAAGGCAAGAGATACTTTATTTTCTTCACACAATAGTAACAAACACATCTGGTTTGTTTCCCGACAAGTTTTCTCAAAACTAGATCTCATGATAAATGTTGCAGGCTTCTTTGGTTTCTTCAATTTTTTCCGGTCTCATAGGTGTCAACATTACCCTTACCTCAATATTTTCAATTTTGAGAACATTAAATGAAATTCTTATTTTCAGTTTATAATTCTTTTTTCTTTAGTAAAAACACACAAATAAAAAAATCTATAATATTAAGGGATATTATATCAACCATATCACAAGTAAATGTTTTAATGCTTTGTTTGAATTTTTTTTTTTTTTTCTTTCATTAGTCTATATTTGGTCTGTTTCATTTATCCACCTGCACAATCATTTCGTATGGGCACATTCGCCGTTATTGAAAAGTATCAACTATCCTCTATTAGGAAGTTTTTAAAACTTTTATAAGTTTAGTTATTTATTTTATATTAAAAAGATTTTGATATTTTTACGTATTTGATAATCATAGAGTGTATAATACTTTTAAAAAAAATAACAGATGTGCTTCATAAACTAAGCAATCTCACAATGATAATTGAAACTCTATCTATAATTTATATAATTACTAATTATAAAATTTAACACTTTTGTTGTGGTGGGCACGCATGGTTTTGTGAAATTTGTCGAGTTATAAAGAGACTTTTTCAATAAAACAATATAGGTGCCTTAAACAACCACTATCTTACCCACCATTCGCTATAACTATTTGAAGGGAAAATTATGTCAACCTACTCAAGATTTTGTTTCAAGATCCCAACCATCTTTAAAACTAACAATGATATGCCCGAAAGTGAAAAATATTATGTTAAAATAAACAGTAAAAAGGTAAAATGATATTGAAAATGATCTATTTTAAATTATTTTCTTAAGAAAAAAACCTTAATCATTTTTAAACATAAAATACTAAAATACCCTTCTTTTAAAAGAAAACCCCAAAATCACCCTTCAACCATTAAAAAAAAAAACGGCACACACACACGCACAAATGGATTGACCATGTTGGCCTGGAAGTAATCTGGCCACTTAATTCCACCAAGCCACCAATGATGCCACCAATTTCTTTGGTTCAAAGAAAATTCAATAAGTATTTGATTTCAGAAAAAGTAGGGTTAGTGTTCATTTAGGAATTAATTGATCTAGAGAAGTTATGATGATTTGTATTGTCTTTCAGATTAAATTTACTAAATAGCTTTATTACTTTATAATATAATGTTTTGCAGTCTAATGGTTGTGATGCTATTAGAGATAGTAAGAAGTTAACAAGTAATTTATTGTTGGTTTTTATTAAAGGAAATTTTTGTAAGAGTTTATTAAAATTTTCCCTTAGGTATCATAAATAATAATATATCCCCTATTGTTAGTTTTTGTTAGGGTTTAATTGTTTAATTTAACTGATTAAATGTAAAATGTATTTGTAGGATAATGGAAACACTAACCAAACAGTAAAATAAGTGGTTAATTATTATTTCATATACTTTAGGGGGAATTTAATTTTATGATACCTCAAAGGATAAATTGTAATAAAATCTTTTTGTAATTGTATTAGCTTACGAATGGGTAAGTTATTGTTAGTTTTTAAAACATCTGGAGGTCATTGATATTTTTCTAAACCTTAAGTATGTATAGTAATTTCCCCAGATACGAGTCCTTCAATAAATACCAGTATACCACTCTCTTTATGAAGCCTCGAGACTCCTTACATATTTATATATGCCCTTCCCTGCCTGCAGTACGCACAGCTCTCAGTAAATTGACCTTAGTTTGTGTAATAACTTCTAACTTAGCCACAATCATCCATGCCAGAAGCCAAAAGTAGCCAAAAACACATAGCTGTGTTGACATTTCCTTTCACATCTCATGTCGCCCTTCTTTTTTCCTCAGTCAAAGGCTTTCACAAGCTGCTCCAGACTTGAAATTCTCATTCTTCAGCACGGCTCAGTCTAATGCCTCGCATTTTTCGAAAGATAATGGTGAGTTTAGTAACATAAAACCCTACAATGTTGACGCAGGGTTACCGGAAGGTTACCTGCATAAGGGTAACGACCCTCCAAAAGTGGAAGTGAAGTACTTTCTGAAGGCAACGCCCAGGAATTTCCAGAGGGCTATTCAAACGGTAGTGGCAGAGACAGGGATGGAGATTTGCTGCTTGATCATTAATGCGTTTCTTTGGTTCGCGGCGAAGATGGTGAAAGAAATGCAAGTAACCTGGATAACGTTCTGGAATGGCAGTCTTCGTGCTCTGCTTGTTCATCTTGAAACAGAAGGCAACAGTTGGGAATCAATGGTATGTGTGTTTAGCATAAGGGATCAATATGTTAAGAGGTGACTGGGGGCTGGTGACCCCACTAAAAACTCACATTAAGTTTGCTTAGTTTTTTGTTTTGATCAGAAATTCGAAATCCTAGTTTTTAATTATATATACAGTACTAAAAAATATTTCTTGGATTTGAAATGTTTGTTTTCTTGTGTTTATTATTTAATTAATGATTAATGATTGATTATGTAATTGGATTTCATATTGCAGGACCTGGAGAACAAACCCTTGAAATTTTTCCATGATTTTCTGCAATGCGAGCAATGGATCTTCTGGAGGGTGTAATCTCAGGACCCTTAGATGAGTGCATAACGATTCTACTGCACAAAATGGGACAAATGTTGCCTAAAGCAACCGCTGTGGCCGCAAACTCTTTCGGGGAATTAGACCTTCCTGCTCTGAGCACACTCAAGTCAAGACTGCCCAAGTTTCTCAGCGTTGGCCCCTTCACTTTAACCTCTCCACCATCCCCCGATTCCGATACGAACGGCTGCCTGGAATGGCTAGAACAGCGCAAAAAATCATCGGTTGCCTACATAAGTTTTGGCAGTATGATTCAACCCCACCTGCTGAGCTAACAGCTTTAGCCGAAGCACTAGAGGCAAGTAATACTCCATTTCTTTGGTCATTTAGAGGCAATCCTGAGGAACAATTGGCCCCAGGCTTTTTACAAAGGACCAACGCCTACGGAAATATGGTTACATGGGCTCCCCAGTTAAAAATCCTAGAGCATTCTTCTGTTGGGGTTTTCGTGACACATTGTGGATGGAACTCTGTAATCGAGATTTGTCGATGATTTGTCGGGGACCAGGGGCCAAACCAACGTACTGTGGAGACAATTTTGGGGATTGATTTGGAAGTTGAGGATAGAAAATTCACAAAAGATGGAACAATGAAAGCCCTTAGAGCAATATTGACTACTGAAGAAGGGAAGATAATGAGAGAGAAAGTTGGTGTGCTCAAACAACTTGCTCTTAAGGCTATAGAATCTGAAGGTAGCTCTACTGCAAATTTCAAAGCTCTTGTTGAGATTGTCAAGTCCAAGAATTAGTATTAGAAATGTTTTAATTTTAATGTAGTAGCAAAATATGATCAATTGTTCTTATTTGAGTTGTTGGTACGAGTACTAACATGCATGTGTATGAATTTATATTATATTAAATACAATAATTACATTATATATATATATATATTCTTTTGTATATATTTTTATTAACGAGAAAAAATTGTATGGCATAGTTTCACCACCTCACTTTGTTGAGATGATGAGACCGTCCAATAATGTAATGGTATGCATTGTCACATATTGCAAAATTCTCTTTCATCCACTTATCACCATGATTAGCAAATAACTACCAATTATCATTCATCGATAACAATCACCATGGTGATTTTGAAAATTAAAATAGTAGATGTCTTTGTTTAATCAAACAGTCTCACCACATGAACAAAATGAGGTGATGAGACTCTCAGATATAAGTATTTATCAATGACTTGTAATATCATGCCAATAATACCACATTAATATCATAGACTTTTTAATTCATATTTTACCAACAATTCTCTGAATTAATTTCTTCCCTTCTAAGATTTCCTTGCCTACCCACCAACCATTGTCCTTGAACGTAGAATTCAATAGTGCCTGTTATTTAAGATCAATCAGAAAGTTAATGAGAGGACATTATTGGAGCACGAAACTGACAAACTAATTTTAATTCAATGAGATGACAATTACATGGAGTTAAATACATTCTGTTCCTAAGGGTTGGCCTAAGTAAACTTTAGGTCCAATACCAGTAATATAAAGTAACACTTATATATGTTTGAAGAATTTTATAAAAGTATAAAACATCTTGAATCTTTTCTTCCATAAATACATTAATAATTAGCAGAATTATAAAAACAAAACAGTTGTTAACTAAAAATAATCTTAATTATAAGAAAATAAAAGTTAACAGGTTATAGTTACTTTAGACTCTTACAAAACAAAAATAATAAATAACTGTTAACTGATATGGACGTTATTGTTACTTTCAGATTCTACTATCAGACTCAATCTCAGGACCAAAATATTTTAACTCCAATTATATAATATTTCCCCCAGTAAAAACCACCCATATTTTGGGCTATTTCCAGAACAACCCCTGGGTTTTTGAAAAGTGCACTAGATTGAGAATTTAGGTGTATTATCCAAAAACTACCCTATGTTCTCTAACACTGTTCAAAAACCACCCTCATAGCTAGACCTGGCAAAACGGGTGGGTGGGTCGGGTACGGGCCGGGTAAAACGGTACGGGTAAAACGGGTACGGGTCTTATACGGGTAGATATATACGGGTCCAATATTTTAGACCCGTGCCCTACCCTATACGGGTACGGGTGAACCCGCGGGTGGACCGTTTTTTCTCTCTCCAGCTTTCGGTTTTGACAGTTTAACCCCTAACAGTTTTCAATTATGACAATTACACCCCTAAAATTCCTGCAGATTTAATTTTTTACATTTACGTCGTTTACTCTATAGAAAATCATATAAAAGTATGTTTAAATGCTGTTAAATTTATTTATTAGACTGAAATAATATTTTATATATAAGAATCCAATCGTGAATAATCATAACCTGATTATAATTATATCATGTAGTACTCATTAAACATTTAATTCTTCGACATCAACCTCGTGATTAACAACTCCCCTCCAACACACACCATAACCAAATCCCACAACCACCACTACAATGCAATTGTCTTTGACAGCAGAATAGGGTGTATCGTCAGTAATATTTTCAAAACTGTAAAAGTAGGAGTTTATATTATATAGCAAATATCAGTGATTCATCAGATATTTATCCCAAAAAAACTCCTACGACCCAACCGGAGTGTCGTACATGATAATTCAAAACAAACGACTTCTTGTTTGTATCACCTACTTGAAGCGGCATCTCGTCGTCATGCCCACAGAAACCAAAATCGTCATTGGCTCATAGTTAGATGTCCATGGTCAAACTCACCATCCACCATTACGGACCTTAAAAATCAGAACTTCAATACAAAGCACACATGATTCTTTGAGTTTCAATCGAAAAACAAAAACAAAAACAATTGAAATGAAAAACCAAGAAAACAAAAACAAAAACAAAAAGCGCATAACATGCGAAAACTTACCTTCATTTCTCTCTTCATTCGTTGACACTTTCGTTGATTTCATCAGAATCGACGGCCTATTTCTCCCCAACACACTTCCTCAAAATGCCCCTCAAACGCCACCACCAATGGCCGCCCACTACCTGTCTCCGGATCGTCGGATTGCCATCGGTGATCTCCACGGAGACCTGGAAAAATCAAGGCAAGCTTTCAGATTAGCTGGTTTGGATTCGTGATGACTGTAACTCTGTGAGAGGGAGGCGTCACCGCGTCGCGTGAGAGGCGTGAGAGGCGGGCGTGAGGAGGCGTGAGATATTGAGATGGATTCGAATAAAGGACTTTTAGTTTTAGCTTTTAGGGATTCATCAGTTCAAAAGAATCAAAACAGAATAAGGGTTATACGGGTGCCCTCGGGTGCCCACGGGTTCACCCGTATGACCCGTAATTTATTGGACCGGGTACGGGTACGGGTCAAATAAAAATGGGTTTAGTTTATTGAACCCATACCCTATATTTTTTACCCGGGTACGGACCGACCCGCGGGTCCATACCCGTTTTGCGAGGTCTACTCATAGCTAACAATCTTAAAATTTTTGAGTGTTATGTATTTATTGACTAATTTGCCCTTGTGTGGCACATGTATTAACAAAATGACCATACTAAATATGGTAGTCAAAGTTGAGAAAATCTTATAACGGCTGTTGATACGACCATCCAATCATTGGGTGAGTGTATCTCACCCGCGCGGACATGACACTCCATGATTGGATGGTTGTTCCAACATTCCTTGTAGGGAAGATTTTTTCATCAAAGTTACATTTTTTGTGAGTGTTTAGTATCTCCATATAATATTTGCATCAGATTCGCAAATTAATGGTATCAAACATCATGCCAGAAGCCAAAAACATATTTGTTGGTTGCTGCTGTCTTGACGTTTCCCTTTACGTCTCATGTAGCTTCTCTTCTTTCTTCAGCACTGCTGAAACTAATGTTGAAGCTTTCGAGTCTTCCATGAGAGCCAGTAGAGCATTGAAACGGCAGTGGGACAATGAAAGCTCTGAGGCTGAGAGCTATCTTTTTTACTAAATAAGGGGAGATAATTAATAAGAGAAAAGATTGGTGTGCTCAAACAACTGGCTGTAGAGTCTGAAGGTAGCTCGATGTACTGCAAATTTCAAAGTTCTTGTTCAGATTATCACCAAGATTAATTAATATTAGCTTCATACATTTTCTGGAAGAAAAAAAAATTATACATCGATTAATGGATGCTATTGGTAGATAGATTCTTACTAAAAAGATTTAATACAACTAATTCTTGTCTTTTATTATTATTATAATTATTTTCATAAATTACCTACTTGGCTGAAGCACTAGAGTTCTATGGCCAGTAGGCAAATGCCAAAGAAAAACTGCCAAAAGGCTTTTTAGAAAGCCTACAGACTATGGCAAGATAGTACTATGGGCTGCCCAGTAAAAGATACCCTGCCAAACTCTTCAATTCACATGCGACACAGTGTGGATGAAGTTTTGCCAAACAGGAAGAATAATATCACCTATCAATTTATATATATTATATGTATAGCATAATACTTTTAAGTATAAGGTGGCGAAAATTAAAGACTTTGTTTTGTCGATGTAAGTTCTTCTAACTTGTGCAAGCATCACTAGTATTTGTAACGAGCAATGTTGTATACAAATTATGTAAAAGGATTTCGACTACCATGTCATGAATATTTGAACTAATTGAATGATAAACCCTCCCCGACTAGTTTATACTTTTAAGTGGGATTATAATTTAACATAGTATCAAAGTTTAAAGTTTAAAATTTGAATCCTTACATCTAACTGGATAAAAGAACGATTAAAGAAAATCATATTTTTTAAGTAGGATCACAACTTAAGAGTCAAGACATGGGTACCCTTTTTTAACTCATCGTCATCGCGGAATGTTATAAATATATTGGTAATATTTTACAAATTAAATGTTAGACAACACTTAATTAATAGTACCACAAGTCATTATACACTACTTTCATTCTCACAAGTTCATCCCTTGCTTTTTACAAGTTATTATCGGTGTTTTAGATCCATCAAATAAAAGTTACTATATTCACATTTTTTTATTAAGAATTCGTGTAATTGTTACAATCTTGTAAAATTTAACAATAAACTTATAAAAGCCAGCATATATGCGTTCAAGAAACTAAAACGTGCCCTATATACAAATTATTGTACATAAACCAATTTTGCCACACACAATAAATGAAAAAATAAATTAAACTAAAACATTAAATATAAAAAATTAAGATACATAATAAATGATGTGAAAATAAACTAACAATTGTATATATGTGTATCATTATCCAATTATTACTACACGCACCTCAACTAATTCTTCGAAACCCTAAAACTACCTGTCGTATAAGAGCTTCAATAGCCACCCCTATTAGCAATCAATGATAGATTCGAACTTAAAACCTCTTGAGTAATTTCCCCAAGAGCCTTTATCGAACCACTTGACCACCTAGGTTGTTTATCATTTTCCAATTATTAATGAAAATGTATGTATAAGCAAGCTCTCATTTTCTAGGGTTTTGAGTAGGGGTGAGCAATTCCAAGTACCCTACATCTTTTGGGGAATCCGGAATCGGAACCCCGGAACCGGAACCGCATAATGCAGGTTCTTAAATTCAAGGAATCAAAACCTAAAATGTAGGTTTCGGTTCCTTTCTCGGGTACCCTTTAAAAAATAATGACCCCCCTATTAGTTTAAAAAATGACAAAAGTATCTTAAAAGTTTACGAATACCCCCCTAACAAATTTTGATTACTCATTCATTTGTGTCCGATATGACTCATAAATCCTCTAATCTCTAGGCAATACTTGAATTCAATCAATTCATCACAATTCACATAAAATTTCTCAATCAAAACCAAAACACAAACAATTAATTAAAAAATCATACTATAAATCTATAATTTAATATTATAATTAATTAAATTTCTAATCATTTAATTAAGTATTGTACTAATGTTTATAATGGAATATTATAATTAATTAAGTAATCATATTATAAATCTATAATGTAATGTTATAATTAATTAATTTTTTTATCATTTAATTAAGTAATGTACTAATGTAGTAAATTACTAATGTTTATAATGTAATATTATAAATTTATAATTAATTAAGTAAGCATTTAACAATTTAATGTTATAATTAATTACATGATTATAATATAATGTAATGTTATTATTAATTACTCAATTATTTAATTATAATGTAATATTTTAATTAATTAAATTTCTAATCATTTAATTAAGTAGTGTACTAATATTTATAATAGAATGTTATAATTAATTAAGTAACCATTTAATTAAGTAATCATTTGTTTATAATATAATGTTATAATTAATTAAGTAATCATATAATAAATTTATAATGTAATGCTATAATTAGTTAAATTTCTAATCATTTAATTAGGTATTGTGTTAATGTAGTAAATTACTAATATTTATAATATAATGTTATAATTAATTAAGTAATGATTTAATTATATAATGCTATAATTAATTATATGATCATACTATAATATAATGTTATAAAGAATTAAGTAATCATACTATAAATCTTTAATGTAATATTATAATTAATTAAATTTCTAATCATTTAATTAAGTATTGTACTAATGTTTATAATGGAATGTTATAATTAATTAAGTAATCATTTAGTTAAATAATCATTTGTTTATAATGTAATGTTATAATTAATTAAATAATCATATTATAAATTTATAATGTAATATTCTAATTAATTAAGCAATCATTTGTTTATAATATAATGTTATAATTAATAAAGCAATCATTTGTTTATAATGTAATGTTATAAACTTATAGTTAATTAAGTAATCATTTAACTATAATGTAATGTTATAATTAATTAAGTAATCATTTAACTAGTAATATATTATTGTTTATCAATTTATCATATATAATTAATTAATTAATTACTAATTTACTATAAATATACTTAGAACTTGATAATTGAAATAAATAACTAAATATTATATTATTATTCAATCAAATATATTATTTTATTCAAAAATAATTCTTTTAATAACATTAAAACACTTTTAATAGGTCTTAATTCCAATTATACACTTAATTCATCACAAATTTAATATTAATATATTATAATATATTAAAAAAAATTTATGATGTAGTTTATATGTAATAAGTATAATTGTATATTTATTTAATTAGGTTATTGTAAAAATTTAACTTTTTCCATTTTAAATTTTTTTATATGTAAAATTACATAGACCCCCCATTTTTCACAAATATTTCATTTCAGCCCAGGTTCCAAAACAAGGTACTCGCTGCAGGTTCTTTTTTCCAAGTTCTGGTTCCGGTTCCTCCACATGTAAGAACCGAAACTGGAACTGTATAGTATCGATTCCAAAAAAATGAAACCAAAACCTACCAACACAATATAGGTTCCGGATAGGTTTCAATTTTGGTTCTGGCTCTACCCACAGGTTTCGATTTTACCTGCTACCCGTGCTCACCTCTTTGAGAATGCCCTTGGTCACGTCTGCCTCTCAACTTCAACGGTAATTTTTGATAGAAAAAGAAGCCACCTCGCAAAATCAATTGGTAATATTCATGCACCTTCAAATTAATCAAGGGTTTTAATAACTAAAGTACAGATACATTGTCTTATTTAAAATCAAGTACTAGAGAATCTCTCATGTATGCTAAGTTATGATTTCAAATTTTTATGATTCTCTATTTACAAATAGGACAAAAATAGGAGTTACGAATTCAATAATACTATGCTTACTCACGAACTTACTAATCATCATACTAACCTTTGTAAATATAAGCATAGTACGGGTACCATAAGTATAGTATGAGTACCATATGTAATTTTAACAAAGGTGAGTAAAATGGTTAGTAAATCGTGAGTAAGCATAGCATTGCTCGTTACGAATTGCGATGATGTTGAAGATTATTTCGTCGATTAATTAATTTTTTATATGCATGAATAAAACTACTGAGACAGGCTTATCTAATTAGTCTATATTAGTGAAGCCTTTCTAGCTTAATTGATCGTATCTAAATAATTAATATTGCAAGAAACTGAGGATCACACTAACATTATCATTCACATAATTTACAAAACATGCATGTGATATCATTTCTCCCTCTCTCTCTCTGTCTCCCCCTTTCTCTCATCTTATGACCATGACAAAATAAGATTACACACTGTCATCTAATTTTCTTCAACACATTAAAGATTGTAACCTAATTCAAAATCTTGAAACATCCCCTCAGATTGAAGAACAGGCGTCGAATCCCACGAGTTTGAGGAAGCTGATTTTGAGTCGAACTCATTTGCCCACCATAACAAATTGTCCTTAGAACCATTCATAGTATTCAGATACTCAAATTGTGGAAGCTGATCTTCCTGTGCGGTAAACCCAACCCCTTTGTTATTAAGAAAACTTTCAAGCTCAGCTTGGAATGTTGAAGCCGGCTGCGTCGTCACATTCGATTGATCTATACTAACACCATTCACTTTTGGCACAGGATTTGTGTCCATGAAATTGTTGTTTGTGTTAATCGGAATCGAATCGTTGATCTGAGGATTATAATCTTGAGGATTTTTTAAAGGAGGAGCAGTGGATTGACCAGGAAGAACATTTTGCATAACAGGATTATTAATGTTATGCATTCCGTTCAAAGATTGAAGGCTTTGGATCATTTTTTCCTGGAAAGGGTGAAGTTTCGGCCACAGAGCGGGATTATTGTAGAAAGACAAAGGATTTTGGAGGCTCTGGAGTTGCATATGGAGCTGCAGCCTCTCCAGAGCGGAGCTGCTTAATCCCTGAGAATGACTGTCGTCACCGCCGTTGTCATTCGGGTCCTGCCCGGAGGAAGCTAGCCCGTTGTTGGCGGATTGTTTGCGCCGTCCGAGGAGTTTCTTCTTCAGTCTGGTGTTCCAGTAATTCTTGATGTCATTATCGGTTCTTCCAGGCAATTGGGCAGCAATTATGGACCACCTAAAAGTGTGAAGAAAAAACTCAAATTTTTAGCCCCCAACATCAAGAAAAATGAAGCAAAAGAACTGAAGTTTTCAAGAAAATGAGAGATCTGAGAGGACAAAAAAAAAAAAAAAAGGACTGTTGGAAAAAAGAGAGAGAGAGAGAGAGAGAGAAGAAATTAACCTGCTGCCAATACTGATGTAAAGGTTGCAAATGATATTGTCTTCTTCTTCAGAGAATCCACCATGTTTGATGTTAGGCCTCAGGTAATTTAACCATCTCAGTCTGCAACTTTTTCCACATCTCTTGAGCCCTGTGGATAAATTTACACATACCCCAAGAGGTCAAATTAATTCATCCAAAAGAAAGGAACTCCATGCACAAGTTCACACAAATATTTTCATTGTTTTTAGAATCCATAAATCTCTGCTTCGTTACAGGAGCTCCTGCTAAACCCAGCAATTTCTAGAAAACGAGAAACAATGCTTTTGTTCATGCAGGTGACCATAAAAGGGCTCAAATCCTAGATCATGTGGGAGCCACACACGTATTTGTACATAAATACACAAAAAGATTCACAAAAAAGTCAACAAATTAATACCAATTTTCTGAGGAAGAGCAATCCAGTTGCCACCAGTTCCATATTCTTCAATATAAGCTTTGAGTGTAGCGTCCTCTTCAGGTGACCAAGGTCCCTTCTTGACATTAGCCTTGTCGCAGCAAGGAGCTCGGCCCATTGATCTCTAATTTCTTTCAGCTTGCTTTGTTCTTCTTGTTGAAGGCAAAAGAAAGAGAATTGAAGTGATATGTCTGAGATTGTTGAGGAAAAAATGGAGAAGGGAAGACCAAAATTTATAGGTAAGAAGAGTGGGTGATGTGATGCTTAAGAGGACAAAAAGTCTAATACCCTCAACAATTCAATATCATTTCTCTTCTCTATTCATTTTACAAAGTCTTTCTTTCTCTTTCTTCCTTTTTGGATTAGTTTGCTCTCCAAATTAAATTATACATGCAACTGGACAAATTTTAACACAAATTTCTTCAACTTTAGAATATTAAATTCCACTGCTTTTTTAGGGTTCATTTTTTTATTATTTGAAACCATCGCTGCAGGTACGTATATTTGATAAAAAAAAGCCTCCATCCTCTTAATTTGTCGCCAACATCGTTGAAATCTTCCATTATCAATCAAGGGAGTAGGGTTGCAAAACTATAAACCCGGAAGAATATCATAGACTACCCTTAAAGTCTGAATCTATTATTCTGATGATAACTTTCATACTTTTTATCAAATAAACTCTCAAAGTTCGAAAATTATATCACCAGTATCTCATTGCACAAACCCTATTTTGTTACCATTAGTGTTAGATGGGTAAAATGATAACTCTAGTCTTACAATAAAGCATTGGGGTACAACAGTAACTTTGGTTTGATAAGAAATTAAAATATTTTCTAAACCTAAAGGTAGTGTAACAAAATTAGAGCAAAGGAATATCAGTAATAAATATTTTATAATTTGAGTGCCCATTTGATAAGGCAGAGAGCTATCAACGACGCATTTTTCAAACTTTAAAGGTTTTATTAATAAAAAAGCGCAAAAGTTATTATTCGAGTAATAAATTGGCAAACCATAAGGATAGTCTATGATATTATCCCTATAAACCCTAACCTTTTCGTGGGCCGCAATGATCATATGTTATAAAACAATTAATTAACAGATTACAAAAGTCAAGAACCATTTCAACTATGTGAAGTAATTTGATTGACTACTGGATATATATCGATGAGCATGCATGTTTGTTTACTTCTGGAATATGATGCCTGCATGCTTTATTATGATGATGAGGTTTCCAGGAAAATGTTTGGAATGTCGCTGCAGCCAACAATCAACATGACAAGTTGCATTTTGTGACAGAAAAAAACCAAAAAATCTAGACGTATTGCATTGGGGTACCTCTATCTCATACTTCATCCAATTGCAGGAATTTATCAATTTTTTTTTCTTTCTTTAATTAATTGAGTGATCACATCAAGAAACTTCTAATTTTCTTCCTATGTAATTACTTAATGGTGAAGTTTTTCTTCGTTTGGTTATAGTGTTAAATAATTATCTAATATCTCTATTTCAAATTATAAACACAAACAACAACTTTTTACATTAGTTTTTGTGGGCTAACACGAGAAATTTGATAATAATAAAAAAATAAAAAAGTTGTTTTACAGCCGTTGATACGATCTTATGCATGGTTTATTTTCCAAGAATTTTTTTTTATTAATTAATCCAAAAGTAAAGTTGCATGATATCTGCTTAATAACAACTCAATTCAGCCATGGTGAGAGGTGTAGCCAGCTCAGAGGTCGAGAGGAGAGCCAACCTGAAATCATCAATTATCATAATTGTGATTTAATTTGTAAAGGAATAAAACTCCCAGCTCAAAGTAATTAACCAAGGTTTAATTAATTCGCCATGTATGTAGTTTATATACAGGAGAAATATAGAAGACGATAATTATACTGTTAATCAAGTCAACGCCTACATGCCCTACCGCAGTCGCAGGAGACTTCTTCACCCATTTCGGTTAATATCGAGCTGTCGGGCACCCAACTAAAGAGAAAATCAACAGCGACAGATTACGTCAATTTTGAAAGTTTCTTCCATTTCTTTATTTCTCTTCTTTCAATTATTTTTTCTACCACGGTGTTTTTAATCAAGTTTGTAATAGTATTAGTTGGGATATATATCTTTTTACTTTAATTTGCCTCTCTCAAATTATTATTGAGTAATCGAGTGATCAATTAAAATTTTTAGATATATTATTCAAGAGAAGTCATGAGTTTGATATCATGTTTTTAATTTCAATGTCCCAAATAATTAGTAGAAGTGCGATCAAATTAACTTGTCAGGTGATCAAAAAAAAAAAAAAAAATTGCCTCTCTGTGTAACTTCATCCAAAATAAGTCTACTTCAAACATAACATTTATAAATGATTATGTAACGTTAGACTCATCTTTGTTATCGATATAGAGTGTGTTGTTTCTCTTGCATGCATAAACATTTTTTTTTTTAAAAGAGAAAAAAGTATATTTCATTAATTATTATTGGATTATATTTCTATTGAATTATTTTATAGTTTTAAACCAGTTATGATTGAAGTACAAATTAATCGACTCGACAAATGCTATGCCCCAGCTACAAGATGAGGTTGAGCAATTGCAGGGATTCTTATAACAATGGAAAAGAAGAATAAACATAATATAATTTTAATCAAACAAAGATTTCCCAGATCACATAATTAATTAATTTAATTACCGGTTTAATAAAAAAATATGATCTATGTTTCACAATTATTATCAAACCCTAATGTGACAAGTGGGCAAGAGCAAACGTATACAATAAAAAAATGAGAAAACCAAAAAGGGAGGCATTAAAAAATCGAAGGCTTTTAGAAGAAGAAGCACTTATTGACCTTGGTTTCCTAGTTTAATAATTTTATTTTTTGAGAGATTAAATTAATGAAAATGGGAAGAAGAAAGAGGTCAAGAACCGCAACTACGTAGAAATAACAAGAAGAAACTATCAAAACTATTCAAAAAGCTAACTCTCTCACTCCCACAAATAATATTATCTTAATTGATTAATTTTAATTAATTAATTAATTAGATGAAGAAATTAAACATGGTTCTGTTTGTCTTGAAGTAAATCGTAGAATCTGTGCATTGACAGTGTGATAAATTTCATCATCAATAAGACCAAATTTGGAGACTCTTTTGAGTGGAGAGCTGGTAAAGGGTGAGTGGACCTCGTCAAGTTAAAGATAAGCTTGGATAACACTTGGTTTTATAAATAAATATATTAATTAATTATAGTCTGGAATTATTGGTGCTAACTTGATTGATGTGAAGAAAATTAAATATCTAAGTCTTTAGAGGAAGCTTAATTTCCTTCTCTTAACATTCATGCTTGCTTTTGAAATTTAAACATATTCTTTGACTTTTTGTTGGGAAATTCAAACTCAGGTTTGTTTGGTCTAGTTACTTTGTAAAGTTTTAACCATTTTAATTTCGGAGAGAAATTAATAATGTTCTTATCAAAACGTTCTGATATTAATTATCGTTAAATTCTTATATGTAATAATATAATTTTAGTCTAATTTCAATGATGATTAAGCACGATTTTGGTAGTCTTAACTAAAGAATTTCCATAAAAATCCTTAATGTTTTGACTTATATGTAGGCAATGTTGAAAGCTCACATTCCTTGAATTAGGATATTACTAATTTTTCCTTTTTAATTAATTTAATTTCATCAATAAAAATATTTATTAATGTTTGATGAATTAATTCCATCCATATTATACATTTGCAGTGCACATGCAAGATATACAATATGGTTTTCATACCTTTTTCCTTCATCAAAATAAGTGAAAGTTATGAAAATTTTCAGATATAGAAAGGGTGTATATAAAAGTAAATTACAATTAAAAACCATGAAATGTGAACACCTGTACTTAAATTGTTTCATCATGTTTATGGTGAACAGGTGATTCATAACCAAATATATATAATAAAATTTCATATTATCGTGGTAATCAGATCAAAGTTGTATTAGAAAAACTTTATTATTGTTTATAAAAATATAATTTTTAAGGATCAAATAGCTATATGTAGCATGCATGTATTACAGAATTAAATACTTATTTGATTAACTCAAGGACTAATTAACAAGAACCAAAGGGCTCTAGAATTAACCTAGAATAATTGTCATTCTGCTTCATTAAAAGTCATATTTTTTTAAAAAGTGATCGAGAAAATTAAGCTTGAAATTTTCATGGAAAAGAAAAGTAGTAGAAAAACCAGTGAAATTAAGGCCCCCTTAGCACGACAGGAGTTGACAAATAAGCGATCAATAGTGGACTTAGATTCTATAATATTTGTTGATTCCAAATTAATTAAAGACAGTGATGACTAATGACTTGCTCAACTTCAACACTGCATATAATAAAATTAATTAATCAATTGTTGTTATTATCACCATGTACTTTAAGTAAAATATAGTGTAAAAAATGCTACAAACAGACGCTGTAGCTGAGCTCAATTGGGTCTCTCAAGTTATCAAAAATTGTCAACCCTAATCCTTTATTTTATTTCATTTTATATTTTTTTGGTAACAACCCCATCACAACGAGCATTCCAAGGGACTTACTCGGCTCCTTTCACTTGGAAATTTTAATTCTAACAAGGGATTTTGTGTTACTACATGCACCTTCCATGCAAATTCCCAAATGGGGCCAATGCCCCTTTGATTAAGTTATTATTGTTAATTATGTTATTAAGCGACACTAATTTAATGTTTTCGAGTTGATATATCATTTAAACTTTTAGATCATCAATAAAAATATTATTCTAAGTTAATTATCAACGTATTATTAAATTATATATACGAAATAAATTAAAGAAATAATGTTATAGATTTCAAAAAACTTCTCTAACTTTCTTGTTTCAAGTCATTTTTTTATCAAATTATGAGATAATGTCATGTAAATAATAAGTAGATGTAATAAATGATAATGATATCGATGTATTAACTTACATTTTACTAAGAATATATATATTATGATCAGGGTTGTCCATACTAGCTTACGTGCACCTTAACTAATCCTGTGAGATCCTGAAACTATCGACCGAGTAAGAGCTTCAGTTACTACCCTCATTAGCAACAAGGGGGGACTCAAACTTAGGACCTATTGAGTAATACACTCAAGAGTTCTGATGAACTACTCGATTACCTAGAGATAGTTAGAATAGAAAATTTAGTACATCACTTGCCCTCGATGGCAACATATAGGTTTCTAGAGAGCAAAGAAATTGCAAGCATTACAAAAATTCAAAAAAATAATAGTAAGAGAATAGATGATGATGATTGTGTCATAGAATTTGACCTTGTGGATTTTGGTTACCTCAATAGAGTTGGTGATGCCAAGCCTCCTACTTCACATTCTTCCATCCTTCTTTTAATTAATCATTAGAAGACCAATTAATTAAACACCATCTCAAACCCCATTTCAATGGCATGTTTCGTTGAAGAATAATGTAAAGTCAACCAGGTGTTTGAAAATTATCAGTACTACTACTCTTTGTTTAATTAATTATACAATTAATCCCAGGTCTTCCCTCAGTAGTATTATTAATGTGATTAAATTCTAATAATAATAATCAACTTAGAGTTGGTAATTAACTATGGAACCCACCAGTAGGCTTCATATTTTAAAACCTTAGTTTCACCTTCTTCACTTGCTCTCTTGACCCTGCTACCTAAAATGAACTGTTTTCGTCATTGATGAACTGAGAAGTTGCTTTATAATTGGATCCTAATTTGAAATTAAGTGACAGTCAATTTATGTTAATTAAAGTTATTCTCGCAATGTTAAAAAGAAGAGATGTTTGTACTTTACATGTACTTAATTATTTAATCTTTCTGAACTAATTAATATGATTAAAATAACAAGTGTGAATGTTACTTTTATATGGAATCAAGTCAAGAGTAGTGTATCAAAATTCTAGATAAGGGCACCTTAATTCTTGAAATCAACAAGTATGAATGCTACTTTTACATAGAATCAAGAGGAAAAATAGATCTTTAATATTCTAGAAAGGGGTTTGTTACTGGGATAACCTTACTGGAGGCGGGCAGCATTCAATCCTAAGTTTTATTAAATTAATCTTTCATATATATATTCATCTATTCAGTAGACCATATCAAATTATCATCTTTTTATATACCATATTTCTTTTAATCCACACTTGAGACTAGAATAGATATTAATATCTCTTTGGACTAAGCTATTATTGACAATTTTTTATTCCTTTCTTTTTTCAACCCTGCTTTATTGCCCTACTTTATCTTGCCTGGAAATACTTTACTGTAGAAAATGAATGCTGATTTCTAGTTTATATAATTTTGTACGTGCTTAAATCCAAAAAAGGAAATCAAATATATAAACCACATTTGCAAGAGCTTCAAAGCAGCAAATTTTTATTCCAGAAACTTAATAGTATTTCAAGGAAAAATCATATTACATTATACATCTATCCATAAGTCTCTTCATTGTAGAAATATAAGGAGAGACTATGGATGCAAATTCCTTAATAAAAATGAAGCACAGCAAAAAGATTCATATTGAACTGGGTCCCAAGTTCACCTGATATTTTGAAGCAGAATATGAATGTGTTCTCTCATGATAAAAACTTAGAACACAATATTTCATATTTAACCTATGTACAAATCCTTCAAAAATAAATTAAAAACTTGGTCCCGTGTTGTCGAATAGTAGTAGAGATTCGCCTTTCATACTGCCACCGTGTTCATATATATCCAAAGTAACAAAATCCTGTTAAGGGAAGTTCAGATCACTTAGTCACCATGGAAAGCAAAGACATGATATGAAATTATATGGTGATGAGTGACAAGAACTCACATTCGGATTGTGCCCTCGTTGCCCTCCTTTTGGTGTTTTATGAAGTCTTCTGGGCAGAATCCAGTCTTTAGAGCCATATAAAGGGATTCTTTTCGTGGCAGTTCAACGAAAGGTTCATTAATGTAGAGCACCAAGGACGAGTATTACATTATTAGTCTGCAATACTTCAAAACCAAGATGTGATCTTAAAGTGACATATAATAATTTTATTTTTTTCATCTTCTCAATACGACAGAGCAAAGTGAAATATACTGGCTTTTATATTTAAGAGTTATTTCACATTGATCGCAGCTGCCATACTCCGTAGCTTCTGAGAGATTTCTGAAAACGATGGTCTCTCTGCCGGATCAGATGCCCAACAACTTTCCATCAGAGACTTCCATTCAGGATCACACCATGTTGGAATTTTTGGGCGTAACGTGTTGTTCACAATTCCTCCTGCAAATCGTCATTTGATCACCATATTAATCAACTTATAGCTCACATCTTGAACATTTTATCACTAAAGCTGAAACATGTAAATACTGACAGGAAAAAGAAAAAGAAAAAGAAAAAGAATGAACTTCTCAAATCCTTGTTCGAAATATAAAGCCTATGCATGCTGTAATCTTCTTCTCAGATGGTAAAGAATTTTGAAATTTTTGAGAGAAATAAAAAGCTGATCATTAACTCGTATACAGTGAAGTAGAACTCCACAATCAACCAGCACATTGACATTATAGCTCACTTCCTGGTTATTCTTCCAAGCATAAAGAAAATTAACATATAAATGGAGTATAAAAGAACTTCAGAAACATATCTGAGGTTGGTCTCTCCTGGTGAGAAATATCTGAACTTACAGTATTTGGACTTGGAAGTGATAAAATCTAACAGGATAATCCTAAGCTCTGAGGTCAGAGTTACAAAACTTTCAAACAAAATGATCAACACTGTAAAAGTAGGTTATGATTGTACAAATCTTCAGTCATCGTTTTCAACAAAATTATAAATCAAACAAATGATGCAACAATTCTAGAACTCAAATATAAGCAAGAAAAATCTATGCCGTCTTCAATGCTTTGATGTTTTAATAATAAATAATCCCTATAAAATCAGAATCAAAGTTCCAACAGCACAACACCATACATAACTAGTCAGTCAAGTCATGAATTCTCCAGTGCTTCTATTGAGGGAAAGGAGATGAAAGAAAAAGCAAAAGAGGATCTCAGGTCTTTCAAAAGATTAATCAAAATGGCCCATTTAAATTATTCCGAAGCGATAAGACATCAAATATATCATAAATCCAGAAACAATATATTTAGTTCCTTTCTTGTGTCACACATAAAGAGAAATGTTCTAAGGTCAAAATACAGACAGGACTATCATACTGGATAATAATTGCAAGAGATGTCAAATACAATCCAAAAAGCACAATGCATATCATATCGTGAATCACATTGGGAAGCACAACCAACAAGAATCTCCATCCTCACAAATATAGAGAATAATGTTATTATTTTAAAATGCGGGAAAATGCATCATACCATGAGTTGGATAGAAAATACGGTCTACTGTTATTTTTATGCTTACCAATAATAGAAGCACAATGCATATCTGTATAAGGTTCATCCCCCGTAAGTACTTCCCACATAACAATCCCAAACGAGTATACATCAATCTACAGCAAGAAAACCAACAGAACATGAGACAAAATAGTGAAAAGGATAGCAAATATCCAAAAAAAGGTAGAAGAAATAAAACTTCTTAAGTTGAGGAATTACACAAAATAATTTTACCTTTTCCGTTACCATGTGACTTTTTCCACTCAGAAGCTCAGGTGCCATCCAGGGTAAAGTTCCACGAACACCTCCTGACACTAATGTCTGTTGCTTTACCTTTGACAAGCCCAAATCACCAATCTAGAGGAGTTGGCACAAGTTTGTCAGTTAAAAAATCTGTGCCCCATGTAATAGACCATTACTACCGAGTTTAAGACGTAACTTGAAGCAAAAAGGAGGAAGAACAGGAATAACAAAGTTGGACACCATAAAATCCTTCTCAAACCGGAGAGTAATATACAACAATTACAGAAAGCTGACTGCGAAATTCACAACATTCAAAGAACTCCAAAACCAATGACCAAAAATAATGTAGAGGGAGAATTATCGGATACTTTTAAGAAAAAGTTGGAATCAAATTTAAAAGCGTCATTTGTACTGGCATATCTGACTTAGAGTACCTTGCATACTGGTCGCTGAGGATCTCTCATATTCACTAACAGATTTTCACATTTTAAATCAAAATGTACAATGTTCTTTCCATGCAAATACTCCATTCCAAAAGCTGCGTCCATAGCTATGATGAGTCTCTTACGCCGGTCAATAGTTCTGCTCAACAAATTATAACATCAGATATTCTAAATTCAAAGCACCATAATCTTCCATTCATCATCAGAAATCAATGAAAATTCTTAGAACAAAGAACAGTAACATTATAAATGGAAACTCAATACATTGCCATCAACATGATTACCTGTCCTTCTTCTGCAAAAACTGTTTCAATGATCCATTAACCATGAATTCTGTCACAGTTGCTAGAGATCCATCAGGACCATCACGTACTATACCATAAAAAGACACAACATTTGGATGGTGCAAAGAACTCAATAACAAAGCCTCCTTCCAGAAATCCGCAATCTGAAAAGCAACATATAAGTAATCTGATAGACCCCAATCACTCAGATATTTGAAGAAGAGAAGAGCCAGTAGAGGCCAATTGGGTCATAATCATAATCATGCATAAAATTCCAAGAAAAAAACGAAAAAGGGAAATAAATGACAAAATATGCATATAACGTATAGTAATGATAATTTTAGCATAGTTTATGTAGATTGGCTTCAAAATGCTTCAATAAATTAAAAATAAACATCATCCAAAATTTTAGCTTTAGACCGGGTCCTTATTCCCCAAGTATATAAAACAAAGTCCTGATGCAAGTAAAACAAAGAGTCCTGCATGCTTATCATCTAAGAATTTGACCAGATAGTTATAATTATAGTTTCATTCACTTGTTCTAAAGTTTGACCAAATTATAAGCCCGCCCCATGGTTCAGAAAATAGGCATGAACAAATAAATTTTATGAAACTCGGGAGAGGTATAGATGAAGTTCAAAGGACATTTATGACAGATTTAAACCTCACTGGGGATTTCTTTAACTGGAAGGGATTTCCGCCTAACCTGTTCTAGTTCTGTCAAGTTTTGTGGTTACTTATGATGTACAAATTGAAATAGTTTTTTGGGGTTTTCATGTATAGACACTTAGGGTAATGATCGCTGTTGGGTTTCTATCCACACTGGTCTCTCTCTTTACTCCCATTAATATACTTACCTTCAATTTCTATTTTTCTAAAACCAAGGGAAATTGCCGGTGATTAGGTAAATTATTACAGGTGGTCAATACAATTTTCCAACACTATTAATGATAATAACAATAATATATAAGAACCTGAGAACAAGGATCACAATCATGACAAAATCAAAAATGTATAATTACATAAAAACGAAATCAGATGATTCATATACAAGATTTTGTTCTAAGCAAATTACAGAGCAAACAAAGACAGCAATAACCACTAAGGCAGAGTTCAATATTGCATTCAATGTTTTTGTTTCTATTTGAACATAAAAATAAGAAGTTTGTTTTCATGTCCTCAAAAATTGAAAATGCATTCGCAATCATTTTCTAATAATAGTATCTGAAAAAGAAAACACATCTGTTATCATTTATGCATGACAAATATGAAACATAGAGAATGTAAATATAGAAAACTCTTTTTACGTTTTGCGTGTTTTCAATTTTTTCTGACAAATTCAATTCTCTGTTATTCTTATTTTTTGTTTTAAAAAATAGAAATGGTATGTGAACAAATATTACAAATTTTCCAAGATCAAATAAAAAGAAAAACAAGAAAAATAAAATAAAATTAAAACGTTACACAACCGACCCAAAGCATCTACCAAAACCGTAAAAACTTAAGCAAATTAAAGCGTAGACAAACAGGGAGTCAGACCCCAAAGATGTTAAACACTACAATAAATAAAGTTTGAACTAAAACTAGCATTCTGAGCGTTCACTAAAGAAAAGTCTTATACAAACTTTGTGCTAACTGAAAAACTTTTACTAACAGAAAAAAGTTAAGTGCATACTTCTTAAAATACAAACTTATAAAGAAAAAATGACAGAAGGGGTTCATAATGTACAATTCTAAAAGTACAAAATATATGTGTGCATATAAGATCAAATTGCTAGAATTTATCTTCAACCCTATCTCCCACTTTTTTTTCAAGAAAACAAGGATTGTAGAGACAAATAGTAATATTTATCTTAATTGGTAGAGGGTTTTGGACTAACTTTGTATAGTTTGCTTATTTAGGGAAAGGGAAGAGCAGATTATGTTTAACAAATTTTTCTCACTATCTAGCCAAGAATTGTTCCACTTTTCAGATTCTTTTATCTGTGTGGATTTCTAGTCCACTACTATCCAGTATCCATACCTCAATCTCTTCTTTAATATAGTTAAACATTTACTGATAAAGTTATATATATATATATATATAGCTATCAATGCACAATCTCCCTACATAAACCGTATTTAATATGATCTATCCATTAAATATTCTGTAAAATCTTTTGACCATCTTTCAAATTAAATTTTCATTATAGAACCATTTTATTCATTAACATCTAGTTTCCTTTTCATTTATCTATTCTTTATCAAATAGTTTTATTTGTTTCATCACAATAAATTCACTGCCAATGATATATAGGATGATGTAACTACCTTATTAGAATGATTGTTTCATGCTATTTTTCTTTTGGTTGTGATCATGTGGAGATATTCAGTGAAATATAGCACTTCAAAGTGTTATTCACATGTTTATATTAAAAACATTATCTGAGGCAAGGACACGAATTGTTCTATATTCAGACTTATCTTGTTCTCAATCTATTAATCAATAATGATCTTTCAACACCTAGAATAGCTTTGAAAAATGTTACCGATTTCTTCACAGTTGAAATAATATAGATCTACCATACGAACAGTCACTATTTCTTTTACCATAAAACAATTTGTCTGTACTGAGTTGAAAAACATATACAGATATACCCTCATCACCCAGTGGATGAAAATTTTCATGTTTTCCCCTTTTAACAATAGACCATGATAGCAGTACCCCAGCATAACAAGTTACCAAGGTACAAACATGATTGCTATACCATTACATTTAACAAATTTGTATCATACTACAAAACTTCTATCACATGTATTAAAAAAGCAATCTTTATAGGACAATAAAGAAAATGAGAATTGATAGATGATGCAAAGGAAGGATATAGATACTACCAAGCGTTCTCTTTCAGAAGGTCTCCCCGCAAAGCAGCTGGCTTTGATTCTTTTTATTGCTACATCAGAACCCTTCCACTTGCCATGGAAAACAGCTCCATAGGTTCCTGAACCTAATTCGCGTATCTCCTCAAGATCATCATTTCTTATTGTCTGAAAAAAGAATAAGCATAATGTCATGACCAAAAAGCATAAAATACCCAAGCCTTGGCAAAACAAGTCAAGATTTAGATAAGATGATGCAAATAAAAGAATTCACAAAGATAAGCTAGAACTATATTAATGACAAGAATGAAAGCGAATAGGAACCTGTAACCCCCTGGCAATAGCTTCAGCCTCTGCCTTAGTTGGCTCAATTTGGGAATTTACATTGTCAGTATCAGAATCCATCTCCAATTCCCCATGAACGTTCTGTTCAACAAACCAAGATATAAAAAGGAGAACGATTAAATAACATATTTCTGGCAAGGAATTCACTAAACACTCACTGTTAATTCTGATTCATTTGTACGCACTTCTTTTGGCACTGAATCGGGCTTTCTTGAATCAGCATCTTCGTCAACTTTAGCTTTTACCTCCTCTGCCCCTTCTAGTGCTGCTCTTTTTACAGAAGCAATCAAATCAGGCAAGAAACTCAAACGGTTAGCTGAGAGCTGTGAATCTTCTGGAGGAGCTGGAGGACCGTTTTCGCCTTGCTTCACAACATTACCACTCACTTCCCCAGTCCCCAAGCTATTCAGACCACTAGATTTATCAGCAATTGGGTTCTGTTCAGGAGAAGATATGCTTAGCGCATCAGTGTTTTCAACCTTTTTTATGTGATTTGTTTCATTTTCTTGTCCAAGGTTAGCTTTGTCCTCCATCTGAACTACTTCAACCACATTTTTATTTCTCAATCCCATATTGGAAATTGAAGATATGGACGACACCAATTTATCATGAACCAAAACTGAAGAAGAATCTGATGGCTGCACAGGATCTGAAGATTGGTGTTCATGATTATGGTTTTGTGGATTCAACTTTAGAGCTGGGCCGTAATAATATTCTGTAGGGGTGCCTGTCCCATCAAAACCCTGCACTTTTGGCGAGGACTCAACCCAAGAGTTCTGATTATCCAACCCAACACCAAGCCTTGGATTGCCATCCACTGTACCCCTAAGAAATGCAGGATTAACGGAACCATTAACAATTGGAGTAGATGCTTCATAAGAGGGAGCACCGTGCACTGGGTTCTGAACATTTCTCCACAAAGTTTGCGTCTGCACATGTCCATGAGATGCTGGGTGAAGATTATCTGCACCATAAGGAAAATTACCATACCGCACACGTTCTTCAGGTGGAGGAACATGCATGTGGGGTGCTGCAGCCACAGCTTGATCATTAAACATTTCATTCCCCATTTCAGGTCCTCGATGGTGAACATGATTTGGGGACATATGATGACCCTCTGCCAGATTTCCATGCACATGAGGAAAATTTATGCCCGGACTATCCACCATGTAGGGATCACTCAATCTTCCAGCTCCAGAGATATGTGTTCTTACTTCGTCAACCCGAGGATTCAACTGATGCGGCAGAACCCATCCTCTTTCATGACTCTGACTCTCATTATACAAAGGTCGAGTATCATTCTGATCTTTAGGATACAGACCATGTGGCAACTTTGCTTCAGCATTCAAAAGAAAATTCTCCCTGTTTGGACGACATTCAGCTAATGGATTTGATCCCTGGGGAAATCCATTACCCATACTGGGCTGCTCCAAGTGCAGATGATTTCTGTGAATGGTAGGCCGGCAGAGCTCACAGACTCCATTCGCATCATAAACATGATGGCCATGAAGTAAATTACCAGGGAAACCAGTCTTATCTCCAGATATAGCTACTGGCGGCATCCTTACTAGATTCTCGGAAATTTGTGGCTGGGGTTCATACGTGGGATGATGATTTACATGTTGCCGAGCATATTCATCAGGCATTCTATCCTCGCCAAATGGCATTCGGTACCAGGCAGAAGAAGGCGAAGACGGGAACTCAGGTAATGGTCTTGGATCATGATGTCCATAGTGCCTAGGAGAATAATATGCAGGACTCCATGGACCTTCCATTTCATTATACCTCTGAGTAACAGGCTGCTGAAGTTGCCCCGATCCCATATGAGGAATCGTTAGGTGATGCATATTAAACTGTGGCTGATTATGTAAACCACCCTCAAGACTCATAGTGTTAAAAAACCTATCCGCCAAATGAATATCATCAACCGCACCAAGCACTGGAGAATCCGGTTGCATCTTCCTAAAATCATTACCCTCATTCATGTTATTTAACGCGTCCACGTACCTCCTCTCAGTCTCCCTATCATCCCCATCAACATAATGCCCCGAACCATCCTGGTCCGGGTACGAAAACAGAAAAATCCTCAATCTTGTAAACCCATCACCAGAACCCAACTTCTCATACTCCTCCATCATGTTAGTGACATCATCATCATTAACAACCGATACCAAAGCATCAAGATCCTCATCCGGTTGTTGATACTTCAACACCACAGCTCCCTCATAAAGCTCTCTCATCCTATTCATCAACTCCTCGTAACTCACATCCCTCGGCAAGCTCACAATCCGAGTCTCCCCACCTACATATCTCAATTTCCCATCTTGGGGCCTCGGCAAAATGCTACCTAAGAAACTACACAAGAATTTTACACGTGGGGTTTCGTCATTTGAACCCGGAGTTGAACCGGTGGCAGAAGGTGAATCCATGGAAAACACTGCTTCTTGATTATCAGAGTGAACTAATAATTTGTTCAAGGATTCAATTTCTTGATAACACATGGGGGAGTCATAAAAACTCACACCGTGTAGCTCATAACTCAAAGGTCACCACTATCTATATCTTCAAGAAAGCTAATTAATAAACCCATAAAAAAAAAAAAGAAAAAAAAACCCTAAAGCAAAACCAGCCTTAAAATCAAGATTCAATTTTTATAAAAGGGGAGAAAAAAAAAAAGTACCTGAATGAGACAAACCCAATTCAATAAATCGCACACACTCTCTCTCTTTCTATAAATTCTTGGGATTAAGATTGAGAAGGTGATCTAATAAGAGGGTGGTTAAAAAATTTAAAAAAAAAAAAGGTTAAATAATTAAAAAAATTGGTTAAAAAAAATGAAAAAGAAGAAGAAGAAGGGAGGGAGTGTTTTGTGAAGGAGAGAACTGTGGATTGCAAGGGAAAGAGAGAAGCGATGGTTGAACGCCAGGTAGTGACACACGTGGCACTACCTGGTTTCTCCGTTCTCCTTAGCATCTTCCTTTTTATCAACTTCGTTTTCGAATATGCCTTCCTATTCCATTACGCGTGTGCCTCACTCATTTTGCTACCGACTTTTTTTAAATTTAAATTTTAATAATAATTTTTACTTAAAAAATAATTATTATATTTTTAAAGATGACTCTTTTCAAAAAATAAACGAGGACAACCATAAAAAAACATTACATATTCTCTATTAAAATCAATTAATTATCAAATTTTATAAATATTTGATTCGTCGAATATTATTAAATTTTTTCATTTTAAGTTTTAAGATCTTTTTTTTTTTTTTAATTGAAGTATATAAATAATAAGAAATTGACTATTGACAATGGATCTTATAGGCCAAAAGAAAATATACAAAATGTGTCCATAAAAGAAAAAAAAAATCAATAAGCTACAATAGAAAATAGGGTAAGAACTAATGAATTAAGTGGTTTTTTAAGTAATTTTTTTAATATAAGATATTGTTTTAAAACTACTATACAATGTTTCTATTAAATGTTCTTCAAATATTATATATATATATTTAATGATATTTTCAAATGAATTATGGAAAAAAAAAAATTATGGTGATTTTTAGAATGTTTTTGAAGGTTTAAGCGTAGTTATGAAATGAATATAGTCTATTTATTAATATATGCCATTTAGGTAAATTAATTTTGATAAATACTTTATTAATATGTTTATATGGATGAATATATTCTATTTCTATCTGCCGTTAATTTTTGTTTTAAAGTTTATAATATGATACTAAAATATTTAAATAATTCAAGGAAATGAAAAGAATATATTGACCTAGTGTGAATAGTCATAGAAATATTCCTTTGATTTAATAGCTAATGTGTTTTGTCAAACTCAATTTGATGTGAAATTGATCCTATGACTTTTTCTTTAAATAAAGTTAAGTGATAATATTGATTGAATTATTTGTATGGTAATTATCATTCAGTCGACATTTTTGATTAATTAATATATACTTATCTGAAAAATATATTAAAAAAATATAATTGTTAATGACAAAGTGTTATAAAATACTTTTGATTAATCAAATGTAATTTATAACATTTTTTCTTTTTAAAAAAAAAAAAAATAGTGTCATATAAAAGATAACGTTATTAGTTTCAACAAAAGAAAAAAAGATAATGTCAAATACTTATCAACTAAATTTAAATATTGTTTTCAAAAGTAATCCATACGTGAAAACTATAAAAAATTATCTAAAATAAATTATATTGTATTGTAAACCATCTTAAAATATATTTTATATACATAATTTTCTCCATTTTGAGTTTGCTTCAAGTTCAAGATGAGGATACCCAAATTGAAATTAAATAAAAATATATATATTTGTGGTATATTTTTATCGCGTGTAAATAGCGCGTGGATTATACTTGTCATTCAAGCCAACTGGACTGATTCCGTATAAAACTGAGACTGCGGTCCATTACGAGCCCCCCGCGCGGGTTTGTCTCTCGCGAGAGTTCTTTTCTCGTGAAAAATCACGTGGGCCAGGAGAATGTTCGACCAATAATGGATTGCCAAATGGCACGAGATCCAAGACGATCACTTATGATCCGAACGGTGTGTGTGCTGCCACAGAAACATTCCGATTTATTTGTCTATTGGTTGCATAATGCTATGTCAATTGTATTTAATTTTTTGGGGTTTTTTAATTTAATTTTCTTTATTTTTTATCTTTAGTCAATTGTATTAATTGTCTTGTACGATTTAACACAAGGCAGCTAACATGGCATAGTGGGGGCTGTGCTTATCAGGCTTAGATATTTATTGGCCTAAACAATCTTTTTTATTAATGGAAGCGCCATGATCCCGCCCAAGGTTAAGCGGGATATCAAGTTTCTACTAGTTTCATAAATTATATATTTTCGTCTTTAAATTAATAGAAAAATATTTAATGAAATCGTATAAGGATAAAATAGTCCTTTAACCCACACCATTCCAAACCACAACACAGCCTTCCCACCCCTCTCCCTTCCTCATTTCTCTCCCAGATCCAATTAACCACCTAACATCACCCTACCACTGTTGCCTCTCCTTCTTCCTCTTCTTCTCCTTTTTTCCTCCTCTCCTTCTTCTTCTTCTCTTCCTCCTACTTTCTTTCTTCTTCCCTCTTCTTCACTCTTCTCACTTCTCGGAATAGGCTCCGTAACGACTAGATTTGGGCTTACGAAGGCCATCATAGCGTAGGTCGGGTCATGCCAGCGTGATGGTGGCCTTACGCGTTAAAATCCAATGATCTCCACCTATTACCGAGATACTTCATCGCTGACCTTTGCCCTTTCGGCCACAATTGATGGCCTTATGGTAGCCAAAATCCAACAGCTCCACCTATTACCGAGATACTCCGTCGCTGACCTTTGCCCTTTTGGCCATTCTGCTTCACCGCAACTGACCATTTCCACAATTGCCGTCGCCATAGCTATGTTTTGAAAAATTGTTGGTTGTTGGATTTTTGTAGGAGATTAAGGACGGATTTTGATTTCTGGTTGATTTGTTGGGGTATTTGATTGTTTTTGTTGCATATTATTGGTTTTTTTTTAAGTTGATTGATGGATTGAAGTGGGTATTTTTGAAGTTCCTCCAACTGTTTGAGAAAAGTCTAAGGGATTTGCTTTTTCTTTTTGAGGTGGCTGGTGAGGGAGAAGCGCTACTACGCGATTGGGTTTCACAGATGCAGTTAGCTAGTGCGAATGGATAAGAGTGGTGGTGCGACGTTGGGTGGTAATGGTGGTTGCAGTTGAGTTTTGGGTAGCTTTGTGGCTGGATATTGATGGTGGTGAAAGGTGGTGGTGGCTGGATGGCTATGAAATCAAAAGTCAAGGGCAATATAGTAATAGCACACTCTTAATTGTTTCAAATGTCAGAATCCATTAACAGTGTTAATTTAAGGGTGAGAATCCGGAATTTATGAAACCATGGGTGAGAACTTTACATTTCGCTTAACCTTGGGTGGTAACATGTCGTTTACTCTTTTTATTAATGCCAACAACTATCAGACTTTCTATTACTGAGTATTATTTTGATCTTACATCGGTTTGAGGTTTATAAAAATTCAATTAGACTGTCACTACAACAAAAATGGCCTACGGTAACATGCAAAAAGTGTTACCGTAGGTAATTCGTAGCATTTATAAGGATGCTATGACAGCCCATGTTACTAAAAAGCAAACATTCGTAACACTTTTTGCATGTTACTAATCATTTCAGTAACTATCATAAAATGCTATTGTTAAGTATATTGTAGCACTTATTCATAGCCTTACTTATTCATGAATTTTTCTTACGAATGATTTTTGGTAACTTGCATAAATGCTATAAATAAGTTTTACGTAACATTCTTAACTATTCAGTTTAGTTTTCGGTAACATTCTCAAAATGCTATAAATAAGTTTTCTGTAACATTCTTAACCTGTTACAGTTTAGTTTTCTGTAACATTCTCAAAATGCTATAAATAAGTTTTCTGTAACATTCTTAACTTGTTATAGTTTAGTTTTCTGTAACATTCTCAAAATGTTATAAAGAATTTTTCTGTAACTTTCTTAACATGTTACAATTTAGTTTTCTGTAACATTCTCAAAATGCTATAAATAAGTTTTCCATAACATTCTTAACCTGTTACAGTTTAGTTTTCTGTAACATTCTCAAAATGCTATAAATAAGTTTTCTGTAACTTTCTTAACATGTTACAATTTAGTTTTCTGTAACATTCTCAAAATGCTATAAATAAGTTTTCTGTAACTTTCTTAACCTGTTACAGTTTAGTTTTCTGTAACATCTCAAATTGTTGTAAATGAGGTTTTTGTAACATTCTTAACCAGTTACTGTTTAGTTTTCTGTAACATTGTTAAAATGCTACAGAAGAGTTTTTAATAACATGTTAAAAGTGCTACCAAAGTATCATTCATTGCATTTAGTAAATGTTACAAAATTATTTTTCATAACATTTTGAAAGTGTTATCAATTTGTCTGTTATAACATATATAAAATTGTTATAGTTGTTATTTAAATAATACAAATTATAAACAACGATACACTAATTTTCCAAAGAACATTTCATTGATGGTAAACCTTCATATACAAAAAGTTTACATATATGCCTAATAAATAGGCACCCAAAATCCTTTATATCCATAAAATCTAATATGCTTCATATATCATATCACATTTTATAACATATAAACATTTCTATACAAAAAGTTTTATATATGCCTAACAAATATGCACCTATCATTTTTACATTATAATACCTAGATGATTGAAAAATTAACTGAGCAATACTGAATACCTTCCAATCATTCAAAAAATTCTAACAGCAAAAACCATCATGCAAACCATCTTCCATTCCAAATTGTGCTTTACCAAAAAAGTACTCTTGCATTTTCACAACCTACAAAACCATTAATACAAAAAAATCTTCAAATCCCACGTATATTCTCAAAGATGACAACACATATATATTGTAAATTCAAGAACAGATCAAGACAAAAGCACCCCAAATATTTAATGCAAAACAAAGAGGAAAAGAACATGCTTAAATCTCCAACTTCACAAGCATACTATGATAACAGAACATACTATGATAACAGTTCCAACAGAAAAACCTAAAGCCCTGTTAATGAAATATTGTCAACATAGGCACAAAAAATGGTCATGAGAAATACATACTTTACGGTAATAAACAAGAAACAAACCTAAAGCCTCGTTAATGATATATTGTCATCATTGGCACAAATAATGGTACAAATTACAAAGTTAATAACGTTTCTCCACCAGCAAAGTCTCATTTATCAAACCCAAGGTTCACAAGCTCATCAAATTTTTGTTCTAAAGAATAAGTTATCACAAAATCATTTCTAGCCAATGAAAGCGTATAAAGCAAAGAGCTTTTCCATCTTTGGAAACCATGGTTACTTAACTACATAGTGCAAGACAACCAAAGTTAGAACCATACAAGGAAACATAAGGATTATTGTGGCAAGAAAATTGCAGACTGCAGTATGCAAAATTGCATACTGTAGTTTGCAATTTTGCATCCTGCAGTTTGCAAACTGCAATATGCAAAATTGCAAACTGCAGTATGCAAACTGCCTTGTTAATGAAGTATTGTTAACATAGGCACAAAAAATGGTCATGAGAAATACATATTTTACTGTAATAAACAAGAAACAAACCTACAAAACCATTAATACAAAAAAATCTTCAAATCCCATGTATATTCTCAAAGATGACAACACATATATATTGTAAATTCAAGAACAGATCAAGACAAAAGCACCCCAAATATTTAATGCAAAACAAAGAGGAAAAGAACATGCTTAAATCTCTAACTTCACAAGCATACTATGATAA
This sequence comes from Pistacia integerrima, assembly GCA_026225825.1. NCBI lineage: Eukaryota > Viridiplantae > Streptophyta > Magnoliopsida > Sapindales > Anacardiaceae > Pistacia > Pistacia integerrima. The sequence continues at coordinate 18,934,980 of CM047743.1, read as the reverse complement.
CAGTTCTAACATAAAAACCTAAAGCCTTGTTAATGAAATATTGTCAACATAGGCACAAAAAATGGTCATGAGAAATACATATTTTACAGTAATAAACAAGAAACAAACCTAAAGCTAATCACATTTCTCCACCAGCAAAGTCTCATTTATCAAACCCAAGGTTCACAGGCTCATCAATTTTTTGTTCTAAAGAATAAGTTATCGCAAAATCATTCCTAGCCAATGAAAACGTATAAAGCAAAAAGCTTTTCCATCTTTGGAAACCATGGTTACTTAACTACATAGTGCAATATGACCAAAGTTAAAACCATACAAGGAAACATAAGGATTATTGTGGCAAGAAAATTGCAGACTGCAGTATGCAAAATCGCAGACTGCAGTATGCAATTTTGCATAATGCAGTTTGCAAACTACAGTCTACAAAATTGCAAACTGCAGACTGCAAATGCAGTCAGATACTACGCTCTAATTTTGCAATTTTATCGTAGTTTGCAAACTACCTTGATAATTAAATATTGTCAACATAGGCACAAAAAATGGTCATGAGAAATACATATTTTACTGTAATAAACAAGAAACAAACCTAAAGCCTCGTTAATGATATACTGTCATCATTGGTACAAACAATGGTACAAATTACAAAGCTAATCACGTTTCTCCACCAGCAAAGTCTCGTTTATCAAACCCCAGGTTCACAGGCTCATCAAATTTTAGTTCTAAAGAATAATTTATCACAAAATAATTCCTAACCAATGAAAGAGTATAAAGCAAAAAGCTTTTCCATCTTTGGAAACTGTGGTTACTTCACTACATAGTGCAAGACGACCAAAGTTAGAACCATACAAGGAAATATAAGGATTATTGTGGCAAGAAAATTGCAGACTGCAGTATGCAATTTTGCAGACAATTTACAAACTGCAGTTTGTAATTTTGCATACTGCAGTATGTAAAATTACTGACTACAGTTTGCAAACTACTGTATGTAAAATTGCAGACTACGGTTTGCAAACTGTAGTCTAACCTTGCCCAGAATTTCCTGCATGAAGAGTAATGATATGTAGTCTAAACTGTAGTCATACCTCACCAGCAGCTACACTAATGACATGAAGAGTATAACCTTGCCCAGAATTTCCTGCATCCAATAATTTAAAAGAGCAACAGTAAGTTTCTAAGTTATACCTCAACCTCAATAGGAAATAATGAAGTCCAAACCGTATTTGGACTATACAGCATATAAACAAAATACACCATTTTAGATTGGCAAAGTAATGATATTGCAATACTATAATGCAGAGTAAAAGAAAAAAAAAACACAAAACAAAATATTCTCGGAAGTGCAACAATAAGTATTTGATCACACGGTTAGTCAAACATTAATAAGAGGGAATTTGAATTATTTTCTCCCAGTAAATGAAGAAAAAGAGAAAAGAAGTCTCACTTGCAAAATGAATTATAAAAATCCCAAAAGACTGCATTGTGGCCTTGTTAATAATGGCTTGTAAAGCGCAGTCACAGCTTGAAAATCGCAGATCGCAGCTTGCAACCGCAGCTGAAATCAGAGCAAACGCAGCTTTGCAAACTTACTTTCAAACCTGATGAATGCACCCCTTCTCTTTTCTTTTTCACCAAGAAACCATTTACTATCATTACGAACCTCAACCCGTATACAATTCAACCAATTCTCTACTCTCAACAGCAACATTTTATTCATATAGCATGAACACATATAAATTCTATATACCAAACTTCATCAAAACATTTAAAATAAAATCACAAGTTAACATGCAAACATGGATTTAAGGATTTGGAAGAAGATTTGGTTTAATCCACTCACCAAATCAAGCTATAATTTCAATGGGGCATTCAAGACAAATATATGTTGATCCAGTAATATTTTCAATTCATTTCAGAATCAATAACTATTTAAAACACAATTTTCTTTCAACTCATTTAAATCTGCCAACTGTTTCCAGAATTGAGGCTACTGACTTGTAAAATTCATAACAATTCAGCCCTTAATCTAAACCTCATGAAACTCTCCAGAATTAAACTAGACACATATAGGATTCACCAGAATTTAAAATCACTCAATTTGGATAAGTATAAGTGCATTATTTCAGTTCTGAAAAATGCATGCTCTACAGAAAACATGAAATTCCAGAAGTTCATAGCAAAATTCAAAATTCATTAAAAAATCCAATACTTCGAATTTTGGGGTGAAATCAATTTTCAACCAATCTCTAATAAGTCTAAAACAAAATATCTGAAATTTAGCTTCATTTACAAACCTGAAACATATATAAAATTTTCAGAAGTTTAGGCTGTCAGAATTTCACAGCATAACTTTTTATAACCAAAAACATACTTTAATAACTCTTGGTTCTTTAGGATCAACATATATGCTCTACCCATATAAAACTATTGCATTAAATCTCCAATTTCAGTTAACCACAATAGTCAGCCACCATATCCAACATACAATTTCCCATAATTTCTTTTCTATTCACAAACATTATGTATATGCATAAAATGCACACATGCATGCCAAGTTCAACATTTCTAATTCTGCCCATTTTATAACCTTTCTCCATCTACTCTTCAAACCAACAACATCCACAACTCATCTCTATGGTACAAACAATATTCCAAATAATCAATTTAAACATAACTTTTAAATGCCTGAAACAATAAACATCAAGTAACTTGCAGTTTTTTAACTGCAATCTCCAGTTTTGCAAGCTGCAGTTTGCAAACTGCAGACCCTGAACATTATATATATATATATATATATATATATATATATATATACCCATTTCCTATTTTACAGCACCTTCAATGCTTTCCACAGGTTTAGCTGGAATTTCTTCTACCTGTCCCACAAAAGAGTGAAAATAAATGAATTATACAAATCCCAAAAGACTGCATTGTGGCCTTGTTAATAATGGCTTGCAAACTGCAGTCTGCAGTTTTGCAAGCTTATAAATCTAAGATTTTGTGTTAAACATGTAGGATTTCCCAAAAGCACAGAGCAAAAAGCTTGCTTTCCCAAAAGCACTTAACTTTCCAAAACAGAAGGTAGAAAAGAGCACCACAATGATTCATAGCACTTAGTTTAATGTTAAGTAAAACAACTTTCAGCACACAAAAAGAATAAATCAATCTTATTAAGCACCACAATGATTCAATCTTATTAAAATCACACTTATAATTTACTCACTTGAGCAACTTTCTTTCCCTTCTTCCTCAAAAATGCAGAGACAAAAAGTAAGAAAATGATTCACCTGAACCAAAGCTTTACTGATTTGCTTCTTAAAGGATGTGGGCTTCCATTTAGGCTTCAATAGGTTGTGGGTATTGGAGATTTTAAGCTAAAAATTTGATAAAACCAATGATTTTCACTACATTTTTATGAATGAAGATGATTAAGAGTAGGGTATTTTGTTTGAATGAGTAGGTTGGATGAGTTGAAAATGCTTTAGGTGTAGGGTGGCTTCATTGACATAACGAAAATTGTGTTAGAAAGAAGCTTGGAGCTGAAATTTTAGTCAAGAAGCAAAATTGAAAAGTGGCGTGAATTGGAGAAGATGAGTGAAGAGGTGGCGTGAATTGGAGAAGATGTGTGAAGAGTTGGCGTAATTGGAAGATGTGAAGAGTTGAATTGGAGAAGAGTGAGGTGGCGAATTGGAGAAGATGAGTGAATAAGGTAGGGGGCCGGGGAAATTTGTTTGGTGGGTAGACAAATTTTTTCCCGGTTAAAGTTTAGGAAAATAAATTTTGTTATTATATTTTGATTTAGTAACACTTTTAAGTGTTACAATATTTTAATTTAGTGAAATCAATATGATTTCAATACACGCAAATTGCCTATGGGTCGGGATGCGCTACCCCCTACACCCTTACCCATTGGCTGAGCAACGAGACTCCGAATGCATATGTGTGACCTCTTATTGTTGAAGTGGTGGACAACTCCAACACTTGGGAGACGAAACGACACCAAAAAGTGACGAAATCACACCAAAGGTTAAGGTGAAGAGTCAAGACAGTGAAATGACTTTTTCAAGCGAGATTTCGAGTCAACCAAGCTTATGGAAGGTGGATCTAACCTTAGGGAGTATGGACCAACCCCTAGGATGTCTAGAAGTTGCCAAAAAACAAAAAAATTAAAGTCATCAAGAAGATAAATGGTCACAGATAGAGGAAGCTTAATGGTCGTTGGAATCTAGGAAGGTGTTACGTAATGACGGCTAGCCATTGGAGAAAGAAAATGGTCATCAAAGGTGGAAGTTGGATGGTCTCCGGAAAATGGATGAAGATGGGTGGACGTTTTTGGCTTTGCATTTAACCTTCCATCTTCCTTGTATACTATTTGTAAAAACATTTGTTTGGTCCCTTCATGAATGAGATGTAACAAAGTAAACCCCAAATAGTAAATTTGACCCCTAAGCAATAAAAATGAGACAAAATCAACCTCATTTCATATTGGTGGGAATAATATTTTGTTTTCCGGTAAATAATTGGGTTTATGGTAACACTTATAAAATGTTACTGTATTTTGATTATATGGTAACATTATAAAAAAGTTACTATATTATTAGGTTTATTGTAACACTTTAAAAATGCTACTGTAGATATATTTTCCATAACATTTAAGAAGAAAAGTTACCATTGATAAAAAATGTGTTACAAAAAGTTAAAGTGTTACATATAAAAATTGTTATCGTAACATTTTAACATCAAGTGTTACTATAGATAGTCTACGGTAACACTTTAAGGAAAAGTGCTACTGTCCAGTGTTACCGTAGGCCATTTTTGTTGTAGTGTGTGTTGATGCAAAATTTACACTAACTAGTGTGATCTGATTGATCTTGGTGGAACCAAAACGGGTGTGCACGTGATTACTGATAACAGCAAAGTATGAATATAAAAGTAGCAAAGTAAATGACACAAAAGGTTTTTAAAGCGGTTCGACAAGTTTTTATCTTAAGCCTACAGCCATTGTATTTCTTATTTGCTTTGAGAGCTTACAAGAATATAGTGTAATTCTTAGAACAAATTGCTAACCCCTTCTCCATTGTTGGAGGGGATTTATATACAAGTTATGTACAAAGAAAAGAGCGAAATTACAGGAATTACAATTAAGATTGAGGTGTAACTCCAATATTCTCGCAGTTAAACGTTGAGATTGCGTCATTATTGCTGTCAATCTGATCCCTTCTGAAATATTTGGGATATGAGTTTATCTATGATCTACTTGAACAACTATCGAGATTGGTTGCAACTAGCTTATGCTGGATCGAGCTATATCTCAACGAGCTTATGCTAGGTCAAAAAATCATTTGGGCTGAATTGATTCTCGGTTGGACTATAACCTCGCAGAACTCTGACTTCTCCGAGCTTGATGGAAAAATCACAAACAACATCTACCCCCTAGCGTTTGGTGCTCGTTTCGAGCTTTGAAGACTAATTACTCAATATGATGTCAAGCTTAGACTTTGTCGAGCTTCTTGAATCAGGCTTGATCTTAGTCAACATGACCCACACTTAGCCTTTTTTCTACTATGACTCTCGATAAACTTGGAATTTGAAATGAAGGGCATGTGAGTAATTTCCACGCGGTCATGTTGCATTAAATGCAACTGACTTTTACAGTTACTTTTCATCACATGTGGGTGACTACAGCTATCCATGCGCAAAGTTGAGGCGACGTGCGACGATGGTTATGATTGTAGTAGTTTGACAGTTGATCGTCTCTCACGGATGATCGACATGTGGTCACGTCGAATGAACACGATTGCTTGACGAATTGAGGGCTGAGATTTTCTATAGATCGACGGCTACAATCGAATCCTGCCTCTTCATCTCCCATGCTCACCATTATAAAAGCAGGCATTCTCCATCAGAATACACACTTGCAATATTTTCATAACTTTACTTACTGCCCTTACTTTATCATTGCTCTCTCATTTTCACGACGATGTTCCAATGAATTTCAATCACCTTTACACTTCGGTAAGGCTCATTTCTTCTCTTTTACTCATTTTAAACCTTTCTTGACGTTAAGGGTGGCCATTGTTGGGGCCACATTAGCACTTTTTAAGGTTTTTGAGTATTCTTGTCGGCTTTGGGTTTTAGAAGAGTTTAAGAAGGTGGTTGCCAGAATCCTGGTAGTTTGCTTATCCCGAAAGAATCCCTCCATAGGTTTGGTGGCGATTTCAGACACCATCTTGAGGTACAGGATGTTTGTTCTCCCTCATTTTTTGATCGCCAACGTCCTGAATAGGTTTGGCATTACTCCCCTTCAATTGACGAGGAACTCGTATATAATAATAATAGGCATGTATATAGTGTATATGGTAGCTTAGCTGGGTGAGCTATCTGTAGAGGAGCTTATCCACTTGTACAGACTGAAGAAAAGTCAAGATCAAACATACTACCTCTCAAAAGCGAGGAAAGTACATTTTAAAGGTTTGACCGAAGTGCCAAAGAAGATTTTGCACTAAGACTCACAATATTTTTTCTACAAGTTTGGGGTGACCGGTAGTTTCACCTCGGAAGCTAATAAGACTTCGAACTTCGTGCGACCTAGAGAATATTTCCTAGTTCGACAAGTGAACTAACTTTACATTCTTTTTTGCAGTAAACATCAAGAAAACTTCCTCCCTGAAGCGAGCTTAAAGCAGCTTTAGTGTTTCAACGATCTACCTGACCGCGAGCATGACATTACCTAGCTCATCATGCTTTCTCGGTTAACAGTGTATCGCTTCTACATCATTGAAGTCAAGTTTTACACCATTTTTTAGAAAGGTAAGTAATTGACAACTCGCTATTTTTTATCTTGCTTTGTTAGGTCACTAACAACTTGCTTTTCCTTTGTAGACATGTGGGTCGAAAAACCCAAGGGCCTAAAAAAGAAGGCACCAGCCCGCAGGGCTACCAATAAGCTACTGATTATTCGGACGAAGAAGCAACCCACGGACCCTACTGGGGCAGCTGGGCAAGGTACCTCATGTCTGGTCTTCAAGCATGATAGTGGTGAACTTGGGGAAGGCCCAAGTGCCAAGGAGCTCACAACTGCATCCAAAGCAGTTGGGGAGGAAGGTGTTCCTAAGCCCCCAAAAGGCTTGATGAAGAAAACCTCCAAGCAAGTTGGAGGCTTGGGGAAGAAGCAAGCGCCCGAGCAACAAGATGGCTCGGGCAAGAAAAAGATGCCTCAACAGCAGGAAGGCTTAGGCGAGAAAAAATTAACCAAGCAACAGGGAGGCTTGAGAAAGCAGAAAGTTATCAAGCAGCAGGAAGACTCGGGCAAGAAGGTTGTTGGATAAGCTGATGGCTCGAAGAATGCTACAGTCAAATGCTTGGCCAAAAAGAAGCCTATTCCCATGGGTGAAGTGGTCATCCCCGTGGGAAGTAGACCAAGGTCGCCTTTACGAAGAGGCAGAAGGAAGGTGGACGAGAGAGCTCATGCCACGTTCAATGTACTGATTGATGGGCTCCTAGAGCACATAGGTGTTGGAACCTCGGCGACCAAGGAGGCCATCTCGTCGTGGACCTATGTGATGCTTAAGGATGCCTCTCCTTATGAGCAGCTCGCTCACGCCTGTAGTTACGTCACCAAGGTATTGGTAGTTCGCCCTTCTTTCCTTCTCAAAGACTTATATCCTTTATTTCTTGCTAATTGCTTCTTCCTTTTCAAGCTTGTGTGGTGACCAAGCCCCTTCTCGATGAGAGTTATCCCACGTTGGAGGGTACCCATGTAGGTTGGCAAGAAGCAGAGCAACTGAAAGAAGATGCCTTGGTTAAGGTCGAGGTGTTGAAAAGGGAGAAAGACTCATTGTAGGCTAAGCTTGAAAGGTCGAAGTTAGTTGAGACTGAGAAGAATTTGGCACAATAGCGTGGTGTCAATAACAAGCTAAATTTGGAGCTTACCACGACTCAAAAAGCTATCTTGGACCAGGAGGCCAAATATGAGAGGGTTTTATGTGACCTCTCCAGTGAGGTGGAAGACCACAAAGAGGTCGAGTCTGAGGTTGCCCGACTCAATATCGACGTCAAGGAGCTGAGGTTGACAGTCATGAGTTAGTCTACCTCATTTCGCAGCTGTGGGAAGCCCATCCCTCACTTGACTTCTCCTTCCTTTCTATGGCCTACTAGAAGGAGATCGATAGGATGAAAACTAAGGCATAAGGCATGGAGTATGTTTATTTAGACAACTCTGAGTCTAACAACGAGGATGAGGGAGAGATCGAGGAAGATGAGGAAAAAGTCGAGGCCAAACAAGAGGTTGAAGACCCAACTCCTCTGGCTCGCTTCCAACCATTATTGGTGATCTTTCCTTGGCTAAGCCTCCGAAAGATGCCTCGGCTCCTACTCCCGAAGATGCTACTCGGACTCTTGCTGCCGACAATGCTCCTGCTCATACTGGCGATGATGCCCCCGTGCCTGCTATTTAGACTTTTTTCTATCTCTTTTTTTTTTTTTTTTTTTTAAGTTTAGATTGTAGCTAAACTATATTGATCAATGGAAATTTTTTTTTCTCATTTTTTGTTGAGTAACATTTTTGTTTCTATAGAGTCATTTTTATTTGCTCTGACCAAACTTAACATAAAAAAAAATTCGAATTTGCTCCAAGTTATGCGTAGTCCACTTCTTTAGGATCTTTTCGAATAAATAAGAAAATCATTCGCGAAACAACTTCGAGTTTGGACTAGTTGTCCATCTTGAGTTTTGGCTGTCGATTTATGGTTAATTTTCTTCGACGTGTTTTACTTGATCATTTCTCGAGTTTTAACCTCGTCGATTCAAGGAATTTCTTCCTTAATGAGTTGAATTTTGGCGTGACTTATAAAGCTAAGCTGCCTTTTTTTGAACTCTTGACTTTGATTTTTGGATGTGATCGCTTAGGTTGCGATTTTGAAACAATAGATAAATAATAACAAACAAAACAAAGGTTATAAATAATACCTCTTTATTAATGAATGAGATTTGGCTGCAAGAGACCTTACATTGAATAGGAAAAAGAAGATAAAGCATGATTAAAACCCGAGCTACTTATTGGTAATACCTTCGCAAATGCTCGACATTCCATGCTTGTAGTACAATTTCACCATTGAGGTGTTCCATGTGAAAAGTTTCTGGTGCAAGCTTCTCTGAGATCCTAAAAGGACCTTCCCACTTAGGCCCAAGTGCCCACAAACTCGGGTTTTGTGTACCTAGGACAATCTTTCTGAGAACTAGGTTGCCTACCCCAAAGTCTCTGTTCTTAACCTTAAAGTTGAAGTATCTTTCGGCTTGCTGTTGGTATGAAGTAAGCCTTAGCTGAGACTTGGCCCGATGTTCTTCAATTAGATCCAACCTCAGGTGGAGAAGATCTTTGTTTGTTTCTTCATTAAAGACTTCTTTCCGAAATGAACTAATCTCAACTTCTATTAGGGGCATTGCTTCACATCCATATGAAGGCGAGAATGGGGTTTCTCATGTCGAACTTCTAGCGATTATTTTGTAAGACCGTAGGGCTTCAGGCAGTTCATCGGCCATTTTCCTTTGAGGGAATCGAATTTTTTTTTTATGGTGTGCTTGATTACTTTGTTCACAGCTTCGACTTGACCATTGGCTTGAGGTCGATAGACAGTGAATAAGTTTTTCTTGATCCCGAGCCTTTCACAAAACGATTGAAAATCTTCGTAATCAAACTATTTCCCATTGTCCGTTATGATGGTATGGGGGATTCCGAATCTATAAAGGATGTTCTCGTAGACAAAATCATTTAGCTTCTTCGAAATGGTGGTAGCTAAAGGCTCGGCTTTTACCCACTTGGTGAAGTAATCAACTACAACCATTGTGAACTTAGCACCCCCATTTCCTTGAGGCAAAAAGAATATCAGATCGATCCCCCAGATCGCAAATGGTCGTGGACTTGTCAAAGTTGTCAATTCTTAGGGTGGAGCTCACGAAATATTTGTAAACCTCTGACATTTGTCGCAATTGCGTACGAAATCCACCACATCATCAAAGACTGTCGACCAATAATAACCCTGGCAGAGTACTTTGTACGCCAGAGAGTTGCCCCCAGCATGATTCCCAAGATGCCTTCGTGGATTTCCTCCAAGACATATTTTGCATCTTCATGGTCAATACATCGCAAGAGTGGAGAGTTATACCTTTGCTTATGCAGCTTGTCGTTGATAAGCGTGTATAGGGCTGACTTTGCTCGAAGGGTCTTGGCTTCATTTCTTCCTTCGGGCACTATCTCAGGTATGCGGTTATTAAATCCACCCAACTGTATCTCCGTCCTGTTATTAAGATTGATTCTTATGAAGCAAGGATGCTGGGACTTGGAAGAAACTTGACAAGAATGAAATCAGTCACTTCTTGGCTCATTGCTGAAGCTAGGCGAGCTAGAGCATTAGTCACTGAATTCTTCTCTCTTAGAATCTGAAGAACAATGAAAGTTTTGAACTGCTCAAGCTCAGATCTTACCTACAAAAGATAGGATGACATCTTTTCCTCCTTTGCCTGATATTTTCTGGAAATCTGGCGTACCATGAGCTGAGAGTCACTATAACTTCATTTGGTTCTTATATTCCAATAAAGTTAACACAAAATTTGTGTTTGGTTCACCTATTTTCAAAATATAATTCTAAATTATTCAATTTCTTTTAAACCCCCTAAATTTGTTAATTTAACTAAACAACCCAAATTTTTTTTCAAAAAAGTGATAAAAACACCCCAGCAACCTAAATTTACCAGATTCCAGCCACTACCATAGGAAGCTGGTGTAATGGCGCACTACCATCTGGATCTGACCGAAAAAGGCCAAATCTTTGGCCATAGATAGTTGTCAATGACGGCCAAGATATGGTCGTTGTTGACCATCAACAACGGTTGTATCTTTGGCCATCGTTGATGACCAAATACGGCCAGATCTGGCTATCGTTGACAACCAAATGCGCCCAGATCTAGCCGTAGATCTGGCATTTTCCAGCCAGATCCACGGCGGATTTGGCCGGAGTCGTCGTATCGGCGCATGACCGACTAGATCTAGTCGGTCATACGCCGATACGACGACTCCGGCCACCCTCTGATGGTGGTGGCCGGCTGACCATATTTAATGAGTGGGTTGGGAGTGTTTTTGTTAACTTTGAATATTTTATTATAGGGGTGTTTAGTAAATAAATATACATAGGGGGTATTTTTGTTAATTTTCAAAATTCTAAGTAATACCCACCCAATTTAACTTTTTTCAAAATATTATTCTAAAAACTACCCAATAATGAACCAAACGGAGCCTATAAATCTTTATTGACTTTGCTCCCATTTCTTTGGCGAGGCGAATCCCCGCGAGCATAACTTTATGCTCTGCCTCATTGTTCGAGGCGGTAAAACCAAATCTGACTACAACTTGGATTGGGCTTCCTTTAGGACTTTGAGCATGAGCCCAACTCTCGCCCCCTTTTCATTTGAAGACCCATCTACATATAAGGTCCACTGCCATAGATTGTCGATCTTTGGCTTCATAGGCTTGTTTTCTTCTGAGGTGCTTGCTTCTGGTGAGTTTACTTCCCACTCAGGCTGATAGGAGAACTCTGAAATAAAATTAGCCAAAACTTGCCCCTTAATCACAGTTCTTGGGATGTACTCAATGTTGTGCTGGCTCGTCTCCATAGTCCACTGAATTAATCTACCTGATCTCTTAGGCTTCTGCATTATCTTTCTTAATAGAAAGTTTGTTAGGACATGTATGGAGTGTGCCTGGAAATAAGGCTGCAATTTCCTAACAACTATGACAAGTGTATAGACGAGCTTCTCCATCTCGGGATATCTTGTATCAGCATCGAGCAACCGCTTGCTCACATAGTACATTAGCCACTACACTTCCCCTTCTTTGCGTACCAAAGCCACGCTAATCGCGGACTTAGATACCAATAAATACAATAGTAGGGGCTCACCCTAGATGGGCTTCGATAGTAAAGGAGGCTGCCCCAAGTGTTTCTTCAACTCTTGGAAAGCTTTCTCACACTACTCTGTCCACTTGAAACTCTTGTTCCCTTTCAAAGTTTCAAAGAAAGGTAGGCATCTATTTGTAGCTCGAGAGACGAATCTACTTAGTGCGACCACTCGCCCTGTTAAACTCTGAACCTGCTTTATGCTAGCCAGACTCTTCATGTTCAGGAGAGCTTGAATCTTGTCTAGGTTGGCTTCGACACCTCTTTGATTTACAAGGACACCTAGAAACCTCCCTGAGCTTACTCCGAAAGCACACTTCAAAGGATTAAGTCTCATTTGGTATTTTATAAGGATGCTGAACATTTCCCCCGGGTGCTCAATGTGGGTTTTGGTGACCTTTGACTTGACAAACATGTTTTCAATACACACATTTATTGTTTTGCTAATTTTTTTGGCGAACATTTGATTTACTAGACGCTGATAAGTCGCTCCAGCGTTCTTTAGGCCAAAATGGCATTGTCTTGTAACAATAAATACCTGGGTTAGTAATAAAAGAGGTGTGTTCTTCATCGGGCTGATACATCGAGATTTGGTTGTATCTCGAGTATGCATCCATGAAGCTTAGTAGAGCATTCTCGACTGTCATCTACTAGTTGATCGATCCAGGGTAGCAAAAAGCTATCTTTGGGACAAGCCTTATTTAGATTAGTGAAGTCAACGCAAGTCCGTCACTTATCGTTTGACTTTTTCACCAAGATTGGGTTAGCGAGCCGGTCTAGATACTTTACTTCCTAGATGAAGTTGATGTTTATGAGCTTATCAACTTCGTCATTAAGCACTCTAGATCGCTCAGCATCCATAGATCTTCTCTTATCTCTTATTGGTCGAGCCCTAGGGTTGACGTTCAGTTTGTGGCACATTACCTCAAGGCTGATCTCCACCATGTCCACATGCACCCAAGCAAACAGGTTGAGGTTTTTCTTTAGGAACCCCACCAAACTGTTTGCTAGTTCGTCGCTCAAACTGCTCCCAATTTTCAGCACATGAATGGGATCTTTCTCGTTGATAGATACTTCTCGTAACTCTTCGGTTGGCCCTACTGCGGGCTCTTCTTTGTGGATGCAAAGATCTATGGTGTCTTCCAAAGGTTCGAGTTTTGGCTCGAACTCAATAATAACCATGGTTCTCAAAAGCGACCATTTTTATGTAGCATGAATGACCCAATTGTAACATTCCTGAGAATCTTTCCTATAACTCCTGATCATTGCGACCACGCTTGGAGTTGGGAATCTCATTGCTTGGCAACGCACCGAGGTCAATGTGCTTAGGTCATCCAGGATCGGCCTTCTGACAAGGACATTATAGGTGGTCAAGCAGTCGACCACTAAGAACTCCCTCATTATCGTCCTAATCTTAGGCTCTTCCCCAAAAGTCACGAGCAAGTCGATCGTTCCCTTGGGGACTAGGCTATCCCTGGTGAATCCGTAGAGCGGTGATGAAGACGCCCTCAAGTCTTGTTCTATGAACCTTATTTCTTAGAAAGCTCCTAAGAAAATGATGCTCGCTACACTGTCATTGTCAACCATTACCCAGAGTACTTGGGCATTGCCGATCCTTGTTGCGATTACAATCGCATCATGGTTGTGGCGAGGAGATTCTTCACATTCTTCCTTGGTGAATCATATCACCTTGCTTTCTTACCTAGGTCGCTTCGGCGACTTTTGCTCACAGCTTATTACTCGAGGAACCGTGTTTGTCCTGGCCTCTCGCGCTCATTGCTCGCAAGAGCGCCTTGAGCTCCCTACAATATCGAGGCCCCCCATAGATCATGCCTACCAATACCTCGTTGTTCGTCGAAGCTTGTTGGATCTTATTAGTCTACTCGCTTGGATTTTTGCGAGCTGGCACCTCCTTGACGAATTCTTTCAAGTGGCCTCTTCGGATCATATCTTCGATGGCATCTTTCTGAGCCTGGCACTCATTGGTGTTGTGCCCTATGTCTTGGTGGTATTGATAATATTTCTGACAATCTCTTATGCCTGGTGCCCCCTTATTCTTTTTGACGCGGGCAATTTCTTAGCCTCGGGGGAGACTTCATAGGTGTGAGCTATATCTTGAGTCAAGGGGGTGTACTCTGCATATTGCGAAAAAGGTTGCATTTCCCCATGGTTTTCTATTTTTTGTCTCTTTTGAAACCTATTTTGGTCCATTTCATTGCGATCTTGGCCCTTCCGTTTATCTACTGGGCGATCTTGTTGCCTGTCTATGGCTCTACTTGGTGAGCTTCCAGTTAGAGCAACTAGCGAGCTTTCCACTTGCTGATGTTTGGTGGCTATTTGATAGAACTTGGCTAAACTCACATGGTCTTCGCTCTGGAGCTCTTTCCACAGCTCTGTCTACAGCCTTATACTTGTTATTAGCAAAGTCTAAATCGATTCTTCAGGTGCATCCGCGACCTTTGCATGTTCATTATGCAACCTCGTTAAATACTAGGTTAGAGTTTCGTCTCTTTCCTGACGAATATTGCTCAGATTGCTAAGTGGTATTGCCAACTGTCTCCTGCTTGGAATTGTTGTAGGTACAGCGAGGAGAACTATTGCCAAGACTTTATTAGGTTTGCCTTGAGCCTTTTGCACCACCTCTTGGTGTCACCTACTAAAGTGACCACGAAGCATCGACACTTTGCCAAGTGTAAGACCTGATGCAGTTCCATTAGGTCGTTGAAAGAGTCCAAGTGGTCTCTGAGATCTCCTTTCCTATCGAACTTGCTCTCTGGTGTCCTAAATCCCTTGGGAAGCGGGGGCCTAGCAAACTTCCTCCGTAAATGGAAAACTCACTATCTCTTTCACATAGTTATTTTGGCGGGCTCTTAGATCGTCGAGCATTCTCTGCACCCAATCTAAGTCTTTTCCATGAGGAGCATTTTGGTTGTAAGCCCTCTTTAGCCTTACCTCGAGCAGTTGAGCTTGGAGATCATTCGCTTGTGAGCGTACTCTGTCGTGCGCATTGATGCGCGAGGTGGAGTCATGATGGCTAGAATAGTAAGTGCTATCATGTTCCTCTGTACATTGCTCGCGACGTCGGTTAAAACCGAAACGTCGGTTGTTGCCAGATTGGTGTGCATGGCTAACCTCGCGAGTTTGCGAGGCTTGAGCTCATCCCTGGCGTGGTTTAAAACCGACACACTACCATTGGGGATATCGTCGAGCTGGTCAAGCATCTCTTGGGTGACCATTGCCTTCATTCTCCCCCATGGGCTACTTGCCCAGTCGCTTCTTAGGGTTGGTTTGCCCGTAGGACTCACGTTTCTAACTAGAGGGGGCCTGACGATGTTAGCGATTTCGGTCATTCCTTGATGCCGACAAACCTGATTGGTCACCAACAGAATTGTTCCCTCCCAAGGGGTAACTTCCTAGGAGCATGGCTGATCAAGATTTTGGTTGGTCGGCTGCTCATTTTTCTTCTTAGCCATGTTTTGTTACACCGCCTGTGCAACCATCGCCGTTATCATCCCTATCAATTGGCCATTCTCGGGATTAGAAGTCCCTGCCCCCAATTGATTTACAAGCTGCTATGTCGATGGTATTGGTGGTCGATGCTTAACGGCATCTTGGTGCACCTCATAGTGGGTGGCTTCCACGTTGTCATGGTTTTCAGTGGTGGTTTTTGATTTTGTACGGACCATTATAGGCTTCGAGTGATCGGGTCACTGAGGTTGTTTGTTGGAAATTCTAAAAGTAGGCGGGGCCCTCCTTCAGCGCCAAAATGTTAATGCAAAATTTACACCAACTAGTGTGATCTAATTGAGCTTGGTGGAATCGGAATGGGTGTGTATGTGATTATTGATAACTAGCATAGTATGAATATAAAAGCAACAAAGTAAATGACACAAAAGGTTTTTAAAGTGGTTCGACAAGTTTTTATCTTGAGCTTACGTCGATTGTATTTCTTATTTGCTTTGAGAGCTTACAAGAATATAGTATAATTCCTAGAACAAATTGCTAACCCCTTCTCTATCGTTGGAGGGGGTTTATATACAAGTTATATGCAAAGGAAAGAGTGAAATTACAGGAATTACAATTAAGATTTAGGTGCAACTCTGATATTCTCGAGCTTGAGCGTTAAGATTGTGCCATTATTGTTGTCAATCTGATCCCTTTCAAAATATCCGAGATATAAGTTTATTTGTGATCTGCTTGAACACCTGTCAAGATTGGTCATGACTAGCTTATACTCGGTCGAGTTATATCTCAACGAGCTTATGTTGGGTCGGACAATCGTTTGAGCATAACTGATTTTGGGTCGAACTATAACCTCGCAGAACTCTGACTTTTTCGAGCTTGATAGAAAAATCACACACAACACACCGTTACAATTTACAAATATAACAACCAAAATTGGCATATTTTAATTCATAAAATATTATTATAACAGATTTCAACAATTTTTTATTATGTGTAAGCGTAATGTAGTAGGACCCTATAATTATATTTACTAAATGAAACATATATTTCTCTTTAACAAGTCTATATTTATTTTTATTAATTTAAATTTAAATTTTCTTTTATAATACTATCTTAATTTCAATAATAATAATTATTAAATATTTCTACTAATAATTACATTATTTATATAATTAATTAATTATAATAAACTTGAATGAGAAATATATTGGTTATTAAAAATTAATTTTAATTCATGATTTAATATGTTTAATTATATTTTCCATATGTGAGGATCCCACTAGAGGGCCCTTTGACTTTTAATATGCCATGAATCATATCAAAATCATTGTTAAGGAGTTAGAAGAAGTGATCTCGTTTCTTACATTGGATTTAGGTAGAAATCAAAGGTCTTGACCAATCAATCCATTAGAATAACTCAAAAGATAAAGAAGTATCACTAATTTCTTTATGTAAATATATATAAAGGGTCAACTTCGGGCTCAGTTTTAATATTTGGTAACCATCGAGTCTCAATGGGCTAGGTACTATTAGATATTAATAAAGATAGACTAATAAACAAATCTCACAAACCCAATCTAGTAGTTGATAATTGATTTTTGATGAATTCAGTATGTAAGAAAATTCATCAGAAACTAATTATCAACTGCCACGTTGGGTTTATGAGAGAAAATTTTTTAGATTCGTTTGTTAGCGTAGTATTGCCTATTGTATATTTATCTTGTCTTAGTGGAATTGTCATCCCTATCGCATAATTAAGAATAATAAACAAAATTTTGTCCATTTTTCATAAATTTTTTTTTCCTTTTACATTGTTAGGTTAAAAAAAAAAAAAATAAGAAATAAACATCTTCAAAAATATTCAGAAGTTTTGTAAAGCTTAGGGGTGTGCAAATAAATATCCAATCCAGTTTTGCTTTCTTCTAATCCCATACAAAAATTCAGATCAAGATGACAGCTAATCTAAACCCGATCCAAATTTCATCTCATCTGGTTTTGATCTGAATTTCATAGAAAATATCAATTTGCCCCCTAAAATTTTGCACTATATTTACCCTTGCCATATCAACATTTTATTACATTTTGACCACAAAGTTGTTATCATTTTCAGAATAGTCCACATACTTTACCACTTTTCACCTAGGACCCCAAAATAACTTCTTAAAACTTGTAGTTACGGACAAAACTGGATTAGATCTAGATATTCGATTCTTTAAAGAGCTGATATGAAAATCTGGATCTTCCAAAAATTGATATCCAAATTCAATCTGAATTTTTGGATATCCAATTTTTTCGGATCGGATATTAGACTTTTTTGCACACCCTTAGTAAAGCTCAGTTGAGATTCTTCATCAACCACATTTTATATTTCATAAAAATTATTTAAAACATTCGTATACAATTAAGTTCCATTTAACAAAAAGAAAAGAAAAAAAAAAAAAAAAGAAGAGTGAATTGGGGACCTCCCTTAGGTTAAGAGAAATTACGAAAACATCTAAGGCTTCGTTTGTTTTGTTATTCCTATCCATATTCCCAAAATACTTGTTTGTTTTATTATTTGAGAGATACTATTCTATTTTTTAATTACTTTTAAACCCCTTAAGTTTATTGATTTAATTAAACACCCCCTAAAAAAAAGTTTAAAAATTAACAAAAACACCCATATCCACCCATAGTTGCTAGATTCCGGCAACCACCATCGATGGTTGTCGGAATCTGTCACAACGGCGTAGAAACGACAGGAAATGGCTAATAATTCACCGATCTGGCCTTTTTCGATCAAATCCATACTAGATATGGTCGGAAAAGGCTAGATCTAGCAGTCAACGACGGCCAAATCTTGGCCATCGTTGACCAACAACGAAGGCCATATCTTTGGCCGTCAACCTTTTGCGATCGTCGAAGGCTAGATCTGGCAGTAGATCTGACCTTTTTTTGCCAGATCAGTGGTGGATCTAGTCGAAAAATGTCATATCGACGCACGACCGGCCAGATCTGATCGGTCTGCATGATAACACCATTTTCTGGCCAGATTCCGGCAGTGGTGGCCGGAATCTGGTACTATGGGTGGGTGAGAGTGTTTTTGTGATTTTACAATTTTTTTATATATTGAGGTGTTTAGTTAAATTAGCAAACTTAAAGGGTTTTTTTGTGAATTTTTAAATTTTACTTCATAATACTCACCCTATTCAACTACCTAATATTATTCTCAAAATCTTATCCAAAATAACAAAACAAACGAACCCTAAAATTTTAAAAGGGCTACTTAAAAAATCCCCGAAACTTCTACAATATTTTTTACACGTTTATATATAGTAAACCCATGTGTTTGCCCTTTTTCTGTGATTACGCGTTGGCTTTGAAAATATATACTAACCCTTACGTGTTTGGCATTTTTGTACAAGAAATATTACTGGCAGGAAGCACCAGCAATGGTGTTGTAGTGAACACTTGTTGGTTTCGAAAATGCAACCCTAGACTTTGTGCGTTTGGCTTTTTTTTTTTCTTTTGTATAAGGACCTACTGATTTAAAAAATGTTACTAATTCAATATTCAAGTTTATCAATAATTTCATCAATTTAGCCTCTAATAAATATATTAACCTCTCAATGTTGTTAACAAATTTTGGATGTTAGATTGATTGAATTGGGTGAATAGTAAAAATATAATTTCCTTACAAAATTAAATAGAATGACATAATGATCCCCACAAAATGGAGGTTATAGTCGCATTTCTGAAGCTAGCGAGTACTCACTACCAAAAAGACCAAACACAAGGGGTTGTATGATAAAAAAACCCTTATACACCCATTGATTTTTGAAATAGGACCTTTAACCCAGTTATATTTATTTAATATGTAAACTTTAATAGAAAGTGATTTTGATGTTTTCTGGTTTGCAAGGGGCATACCACCGGAGCCTTAGCCAAAGCGAGTCTTCACAGCTATTTATATCACATCCATTCCTACATCTTTAGTGAATAATTTAATAATTCACTAATCAATTTATTTTAATATTGGGTGAAGTAGGCGTGCCTGAATAAAGGTGGAAAAGTAACATGCCCCGCGGCAGGTTACATGCTTTGGCGGGCTGGGCTTAACCCGCCCACCAACAAAGGTGGGCCGGGTTAGGCCCGCCAATTTAGGGAGAGTGGCTGGCCCAGCCCGGCCCGCCAACCCTAACCCGCCGGGTTAGGCACGGTCCGGGTCGGGTTAGCCCGATTTTCTTTTTTTTTTTTGTGTTTTTTTATTTTTTTTGTTTTTTTAACTTAACTTTTCAAATAAATAATTATAAATATAATTGTTTTTAGTTAACTTTTCAAATATCAATAATTCAATTCAATTCAATTTTTTTTTTGTTAACATTTCAAATATTAATTCAATTTTAATACAATAAAATTGTAATATAAGAAAGAAAAATTAGACTTATTCATTTATCAAAAAATAAAATAAGAAATTACAACAATTATTGCCTCGTTAAAAACCTCACCAAGAAAAACCCAATGGGAGAAAAACTTGGTAAAGAAAAAAGAGTGCAATAATTGACAATTAATTTACAAATTACATTTTACAAAACAACTAAATTGGGGGTGGTTCACTAGGATCTCCCTCATCTGTATCATCTATATTACAAAATTGAAAAGATTATACTAAAGTATTGTCGATAACCTTGTATTGATCTTGATGGCGCGATCGTTCCCAATCTCGAAGACATATGAGGACTTCAATCATTTTTGGAGAAAGTTTAGTCCTCCTTTCATTTAAAATCCTTCCACTTGCACTAAATGTTTGTTCGGATGAGACGGTTGAGACAGGAACAGCGAAAACATCCAAGGCAAGTCTTGATAATACCGGAAAAATACATTTTCTGACTCTCCAATACTCTAAGAGATCAAAGTGACCTGTTGAAAACATTTCGGGGGTTGCCAAATATTGTTGAAGTTCATTACTCTGCGACTCCATGGAGGACAGCATATTAGTTGTTGTTGGTGGTGCTTCTGAAGAGGAGGCTGTGCTTCGGACTCGGGTCCTCTTCGGCCTATTCAATGCATTCCAAGAGTATAAGTCTTCATTTGTTGTTTCTTCTGCTACAGCTTCTCTGGATATTTCGCCTCTTTGCAACTGCGGGTTCCCATACCTGTTTTCATATTGGAAATATACTTCGAAAAGACTATTTTTTACCTCTCCTATTTGATTGACATATGATTCATTTTGTAAATTTTCACTTAAATTGTCAAGACCATTTTCTAAACGTGCTAATTTAATTCTAGGATCAAATATAGTACCTAAACAATAAAGAAAAGGAATGGGTTTCCAATATCTCAAAAAAAAAATTTCCATTGCCTTTATTGGTGCATGTAAAATTTCATTGTCTTTGTTTTTTGTAAATAACTCGGAAATTTTTATAATTGCATGTATTACCAATGGACTAGTAGGATAATACACACCAGAAAGTTGTAAAGTGGATTGGTAAAAACATTTGAGAAAAGAATGAAATACTTTAGCTATCTTCCAATCATTTTCTACCAAATGATGAGGACCTCTATTATTTGCTACAAAATAACTAATTATATTAGTATAAGGTAAACATGAATTAAGCATTAAATAAGTACTATTTCATCTAACAGGCATATCTAATGCAAATGTTCTAGGAGACATATTTGATTTTATACAAGCTTCTTGAAATTCAGCATTTCTTTTATTACTACCAGTAATCCAAGCTAAAGATTCCCTAATTCTATCAATATTTTGTTTAATTGTTTTCATACCACTGTTCACAATTAAATTAATAACATGACATGCACAACGTTGGTGAAAAAACTTCAAATTGTTATATAAAAGATAATTATTTTGAAAAAATTCTATAGCTTTACTATTAGAACTTGCATTATCTAAAGTTAAACTTATCACTTTATCAATAATATCATAATCTTCTAAAACTTCAACAATTTTATTATAGATTTCTAAACCACTATGATCCACATCCATTAATCTAAATCCTAATAAAGATTTATTTAATTTAAATTCATTATCAAAATAATGACTAGTCACACAAATATAATCTTGTTTAGCTCTACCACTCCAAATATCGGCAGTTAAAGCCACACTAATATGATAAGTATGAAATTTATTTTTTAATTCTAATTTCATTTTTTTAAACAATTTTATTAAATCATTTCTAGTTGCAGTTTTAGAATAACTTTTAAATCCTGGAAAAAATGAATTTTGAACAAATCTTTCAAAATATTTATCTTCTGCCATATTAATAGGTTGATCAGATGCAGCAATATATAAAGCTAACTGTTCCCTATATACATCAGAATTATAACGCTAAGTAGTACCCATATTAGTTATTTGAGTTTGATTGCTTTCTCTATTTCCATGTTGATTAATATGTTATTAGCATGCCTTTTTAAAATACTAGTACCATTACCTGAATCAGCTTTATAAACATTTGCACAATATTTGCATCTTGCTTTCTTGACTTGAACGCCATTTTCTGTCTCGTAAAACTTGTCGAAATACGCCCAAACGTCTGATGTGTGTCTGTTTTCGCTTTCGACGGTAGTTGATGATCCCGCCTCAGCTTGAGATGAAGTTGGACAAGGACGACGATTACGAGGACGACTTCTAGAACCACCGGGAGCTGTTGGAATCGACGGCATATTTTGAGGTGTATCGGATTACGAGGCTGGGATTGGGACAGCGGGACTATTTGAATCTCCTGCATTCATAGTAAAATCAGCGGGACTAGGACTAGGATAATAGTTTTCTTCATCATTAAAATTGATGGGAGAGAAATATCTATCCATTGTAGACTTGTAGTTGAAAAAAAAAATGATGTAGAAGAAATAAAAATTAAAGAAAGAGATTTGGAATATGGAAATTGGAAAATTGGAAATATGAATTGAAAATTGCAAAACCTAATAAAAATTATAATAAGAGCAAATTGATAACAAAAATATTAAGAGAATAAATGAATAATTGAGACTTGAGAGTTGAGAGAATAAAGATTATAGAATATGAGAAAATGAGAGAATTTGAGTTGTGAGAAAAATATGAGAGTTTAGGGCCAATTTATAGAAAAAAATGGGGGAAAGAAAATGACGAAAAAGACCCCTCCAACGGCTATAAAATGGCTATATTTCAAGGGTAAAAATGTAATTGAAAAAAATAAAAAAAATTTACATTTTATTTTTATTTTTTTTGGGCCAACCCGGCACATTTTTTCCACCTCTATGCCTGAAGCCGAAAAGCAAATTTCGTGCTAACTAGTCTCAAAGAAGACAATATATTATATATGTTTGTTGACTTCATATAAACATCATCGAAAACATGTATTGTTCAGCAGACATTGCTAAAAGGACCCTCATTTGCTAGCGATATAGGATGTAATTGTTAAAATTTGTATAAAATCTTCCATCTTCATAACCATCCTACTTTGTTTATTCAATGCAATCTTCAAATCAACAGTCAAAATCATAATCTTTAGATCCTATCATCTTTTCTCAAGCATAAAACTTAGAAAAATGCTATCCTTACTCACTTCTTTTACTCACATTTGTTAAATATATAGCATAGTACGGATACTATACACATAGTACGAGTACCATATGTTATTTTAACAAAGGTGAGTAAGAGAAGTGAGTAAGGTTAACATTACTCTAAAACTTACATTGCATAGTTTATGTATCTTAAATTTGCTCCAAATGTGTTATGAGTAATGCTACCCTTACCCACTTCCTTACTCACTTTCTTTTACTCACTTTTATAAATATACAATATAGTACGGATATTATACGTAGAGTACGGGTATTATATGTCATTTAACAAAAGTGAGTAAGAGAAAGTGAGTAAAGGAGTGAGTAATGATAGCATTTTCCATGTGTTATATATGCATTTATTTAATAATAATGAAGTGTATGGGTGAAATGAGGGCTGTAGTAAAAACTTCCCCACTTACAGGGGTTTTAAATATTTCACAGAAAGATAGGGCCTTTCTGTAATTATTCATAAACAAAATTCATTATATCTCAATATCACGGTTCCTTTCTTCACGCCCAAACAATCTTCTGTTCTATCGTCTTCATCTAAACTAACACAAAGGTTTTGTCAAAAACCTCCCAGGCACTCAAATCTCACTCTCTCTGAACCCCAAAACCCAACCAAACCAATGGGACAAGGCCCCTCAGGCGGTCTAAACCGGCCGGGCGGTGACCGGAAGGACCCCTCAAACAATAAGAAGGATAAGAAATTCGAGCCGGCAGCTCCGCCGGCTCGCGTGGGCCGCAAACAGCGGAAACAGAAGGGCTCAGAAGCCGCCTCGCGACTCCCCACAGTGACCCCGCTGACGAAATGTAAGCTTCGGCTCCTGAAGCTGGAGCGCATCAAAGACTATCTGTTGATGGAGGAGGAGTTTGTGGCGAATCAAGAGCGGTTGAAGCCACAGGAGGAGAAGAATGAGGAGGATCGATCGAAGGTTGATGATCTGCGTGGGACGCCCATGAGCGTGGGGAATTTGGAGGAGTTGATTGATGAGAATCACGCGATTGTGTCGTCGTCTGTGGGGCCCGAGTATTATGTGGGGATTTTGTCGTTCGTTGATAAGGATCAGCTAGAGCCTGGATGTGCTATTCTTATGCATAATAAGGTTTGTTTATTATTATTATTACTATTTGTTTGTTTTGTTGGAAAATTTGGGAATTTGGGTTTGATTTGTGATGTGGAAATTGACATTTGGAGGTTGGAGTTGTGATTATGTTAACTTTGAAATAGAATATGAATTTTATGATGCTTGTGAGGTGGGTTTCGACGTTTGATGCAATTGCAAATGTTAAGTGGGATTTGAGGTTTGTTTGATGAAACCCCTTTTGAATTGAGGTTTGATTTGTAATGTAGGGCTTGAAAGTTTAAGGTGGAAGTTTTCTATGGTGTTAATTGTCTTGGAATGTAGGTGATAAAATTTGTATTACTGTTCAAGCGGGTAAAACTTTTAGTGGTGTGATTTTGAAGTTGGTGATAAAATTTGTAATATTTGTTTACTAGCAATACTTATTGGTATATTAGAATGAAAGTGTTGTTTAAGTGGGATTAAGGTTTGATTTAATTGCTTAAGTGGAATTAATGTGTTTTTCAAGTTTTGAGGTTTTTTTCTTTTTTTTTTTTTTTTAGTGTTGTTTACGTGGAGATGAATCAGATTGATGTGTAGAGTGATGTACGGAGAGGGGTGAAGTTACTTTGATAAGATATTCAATGGAAGCAGGCAGAGATACTTGGAAGATATTTATGACACCGTTAATTGGAATGCCAAATATTTTTGATGTGTTGACTTATGGAAATTCTGAATGGTGTTTTGTTGTTGCTATCTGTTCAGGTCCTTTCTGTTGTTGGGCTTCTTCAAGATGATGTTGATCCCATGGTGTCTGTGATGAAGGTTGAGAAGGCTCCACTGGAATCATATGCTGACATTGGTGGATTGGATGCCCAGATACAGGAAATTAAAGAAGCTGTAGAGCTTCCACTTACTCATCCTGAATTGTATGAAGATATTGGCATCAAACCTCCTAAAGGAGTCATACTCTATGGGGAGCCTGGAACTGGAAAAACTTTGCTTGCTAAGGTGCATATATGTTTCTTTGTTTCTATGCTTCTATTATTGTATATTAGTGTAGGCATAAAGATCTATAATATACAACTGTTTTACAAGAATGTTAAAGCTCTATGAAGAGAAGGTTGCAAATCTAATTAGAATTTGAAAATCTACAATGTGTAGTTGTGCCGCTTATTATTTCTATCTTCATGTTATAAGTGTATAGTATTCCAGTAAATTTTGTGATTGTTGGTTTGATTTGTCTTGTTTTTGGGTCTAGCACTAGGGTGTGAGGTGTAAAAGCTAGGGATCCTCATTTAATCAACTTCTCTTTCACTCTTTCGCTTTAATCATATATATTTTATATTTCTATTATGATGTTCAATAAGCTAGGTTTCTCTATATTTTTTAGTAAACCTTAAGATACTGTGCATATCTTATTGTAGTAAAACATTCTTGGTAGTGCTGGCAGAATCAAATCAGTTTTGCAGTTGCTATGGAGATCAGGATACATAAATGTAGTGTTTGAAGGCTTTAATTGAATGGAATGTAATATTTGTCAAATCAAGGAAGAAACCAGAATCGTTGCATCAAAAACATGGATATGGATATCACAACTTCATGTTAATTTGTGGTATATTTGGCATGACTACTTACATTTCACACTCTAATATGGTCTTATATTTTACTTCAGGCAGTGGCAAACTCAACATCAGCAACTTTCTTGCGTGTTGTTGGAAGTGAATTGATTCAGAAATATCTGGGAGATGGCCCAAAATTGGTCAGGGAACTTTTTAGAGTTGCAGATGATCTTTCACCATCAATTGTCTTCATTGATGAAATTGATGCAGTTGGCACAAAAAGGTTCTTTCTTTAATATGAATGGTTGGAACATAAAGCATTGTTAATTGTTACTGTCAAGCAGTGATTTTGACCTTCTCTGTTGTGATTCTATTTCCCAGATATGACGCACATTCAGGTGGTGAGCGTGAAATTCAGAGGACAATGTTGGAGTTGCTGAATCAATTAGATGGTTTTGATTCAAGAGGAGATGTCAAAGTGATTCTTGCGACAAATAGAATTGAGAGTCTGGATCCTGCTTTGCTGCGTCCTGGAAGAATAGACAGGAAGATTGAATTTCCTCTTCCTGACATTAAAACTAGGAGGCGAATTTTTCAGGTACTTTGGTACATTATCTGCAAAATTGTTCAATTAGTCGTTTTTTTTTTTTTTTTTTTTATCTGGGGTTTGTTTTTGTGTTTTTGCGATGAAAATTTTTCTCATTTTTGTGATTGAAATTGCAGATACATACTTCAAGGATGACATTGGCTGATGATGTCAACTTGGAAGAGTTTGTGATGACTAAGGATGAGTTTTCTGGGGCTGATATCAAAGCAATCTGTACTGAAGCTGGTTTGCTTGCTTTAAGAGAGCGCCGCATGAAGGTGAGTATTGTGATTGAAAAACCAGTTGAACTATGCACATTTCTCTCTTTCCACCTGATGCTCTTATATTTTAATCACGAGCACTATGTGCATGACTTGACCTGATTATTTTCCATTCACTAACATGCATGATCGGGTGGCCTGCACACGAGTGTTTGCATTTGAGGGCATAAATTTCTCATTTAGCAGATGTATATATGGCCCAGTTCACATGCCTGTTTGGGTCCAACTTACAACATTCATGGCATTTGGTTGGGGCTTATAAGCATCCATTGACAATAACCTTCTCATGTTTGGGCTGGTGGGTCTGCACATGAACACCTTGGATGTTTGAGGGTTTGTATGTGGAAGGCACAAGTTTCTTGTTTAACAGATGTATATATTGCTCGGTTTACATGCTTGTTTGGGTCAGACCTACAACATCCATGGCATGTCAATGGGGCTTATAAGCACCCATGGACAATAACCTTCTCATGTTTTGGTGGGTGGGCCTGCACATCAACACCGCCTTCGATGTTTGAGGGTTTGTATGTGTGAGGGGCGTGAGTTTCTCATTTAACAGATGCATATATTGCCCAGTTCACATGCTTGTTTGGGTCTGGTCTACAAAATTCATGGCATTTGAATGGAGGCTTACAAGCACCCGTTGACAATAATCTTCTCGTGTTTGGGCGGGTGGGCCTGCACATGAATGCCACCTTGGATGTTTGAGGGTTTGCATGTGAGAGGTATAAGTCTTTCGGTTAACAGATGTATATATTGTTCAGTTCATGTGCCTGTTTGGGTCCGACACAACTTCTGTGGCATGTGAATGGGGATTAGGAGCACCCATTTACAATAACATGCTCATGTCTGAGGTTCTGTCACAACGAAGTTCCATCTTTATTAACTGCATTACTCTTGGATTTTTGTACGTCTATGTTTCTAAATGCTTGATATTTCTTCTAAAAAGCATATTAGTTGAATAATCAATACCCATGATTATCTGGTTAAACACCTTTTGCATTGTGCTTCAGGTGACACATACAGACTTCAAGAAAGCGAAGGAGAAGGTGATGTTTAAGAAGAAAGAAGGGGTACCAGAAGGACTTTATATGTAATCGAGCTATTTCTGAGGCTGCCAACTACTCTATTTCGATGACTTTGTTTTCTAAGTTACCAAGGAGGTATTTGAGGGAAAAGTACATCCCCGGAACAGTACAATATCTGCAGTTTGCATCTTTGTATATTGAATTTGGAACAATTTTTGTTTGCAACTCCTTAAGAGGGAAATGCCTTATTGTTCTCAGCCTCCACTCTTACTCTTTAAATGCTGGAGCTGCTTGTCTCAGGTGGAACAAAGTCACAAATCTAGAGATTGGAGATGGTTACTATGTTAAAAATGGAGTACAGTCTTCCATACAACATACGTACCAATCTTGAATAAGTTAATGTCACACGCAATGATTGATATCTCATGTTTGGTTGGTTGTATGAACATTGGAGAAGTTTTTATTTGGGCACAATAGTTATTCAAGTAACTGCTGTCCAGCAAACAGCATGCTTTACCCAATGTCTCACAGATTCAAACTTGAGCAAAATGATGAATATTAGGAAAATCGGAGCATCTATTTCTATTTGTGACCGGTCTGACGATTTTGGGTTCGGGTTTGCTTTTTCTAGTGGACTTACTGGTCTGGTCTGTTTCGTTTAGGTTGAACAAATAGAAAAACAATTTGGAAGTGGTACTTCCAATCATTCTCTTTTTAACGGATTATGAATCTGTAAAATTATAAATTTTATATAGACTTATGTAGTAAGAAAGAATACTCGGTAAAATAAGCAAGATTAATATGTTGCATTAATTTTACTTGTAAACATGGTTAGGTTACTGACTTGATCATCAAAGGTTTACCCTTACGATTTTGCAAATTTTCTTTCATTTTTCATTTTTGTATAGACATTTGACGCTGGAGAATTTTGTTTTTTGCAGAGTGTTTTAATAATAGTCCCGATCCATTCTAAAAAGCTATCTGCCGTATGCAATAAGATTTAATTCAAATGCAAAACAATTTGGAAATTAGATATATATTTTTTTTGACAGGAGATTATAATGAAACTTCAAAAAAAAGGGACAATTTCATTTTATAAAAAAAATTAAATTCTTGGATAAGTTATTAGCTAATTTTCAAGTTCTCAAAAATTGGAGAATTTGATTTAATTAACTCTGTTTAAAGTATAAAATAATACAAACTCTTTATCACAATTTAACTCATATGAACTATGGCAACATAATATCCTTAAATAAACTATCTAAATTGAAGTAGACGAATTAATGCATGCAAATTATATGAAACCATTCTGCAACAAAATATATATACGAAACATTTTGTATATACAGCACGGTTCTGCTTTAATAAGCCTCAAATTATTTTGGAGAGAAAATAGAAATCTAGATACCGTCAACTTAAAAGTGCTTGAATGACTATCACGAGTAATTGTTACACTACATTCCAATTCTTTGAGATTTAGGTCACTTTTGGTCGGCTTATAAAGGAAACGAGAAAGAAGAAAAGTAATAAACCATTAATTATGAACACAGGCACTAGAAAATCTATGCCAACGCTTGAGCCATTAAAGATCGTTGAGATACCTGCTGCTGGTAAAGCTCACGGAAGATATGGTATTTGGCGTCATGATACTTCTTCACCTTTGGATCTTCTGATGGATGAATGACCTGCAGAAATTCAAGCAAATGCACATCCTAAATAGAAATAAAACTGGCGCCTATTTCTCCGCGACAATAGAGAGCCAAAGAAAATTATTCGGATAATCTTATGTTAAAAGTCCATGTCTTTTATGTTACATGCATTTACTACAGATTTGGAACTTCCCCAGCGACGACTATTTTCGATGTTAAAAAAACCTACCAGCGCTCACATAGGATTAGAAAAATTTAGGTACATGAATTGAATTAATCAGGAGAAGTAGTCACCACGCATTTCCTAGACAAAATTTAAACCCTTGGCCTTGACCTATTGGGTCCTATCTGAGGCCACGCTAAAGCCATTTTAAGCCTGATAAGCACTTACCTTAACCCCCTAATTGCTGAACACAAGAGCTTATTATTGCAACATATGACATGACAACTAACCCAGCAGAGAAAAGGTTTCGGTAAATTAGGTTGAAAATGCCATATACACTTGTTTATCTAAAGTAAAGAAAAAAGAGTACCGGAGAGATAAATTCACAAATAAACACTGATAAGCAGACTTTCCCTCTTAACTTTTCTATATTTCTATCTCTCCTCTTCTACCTATTTTTCCTTTGAACTCAAGACAAAATTTTGCCTCAGTTTGCTTTATACAGCACACTTGAAACAGAAGCTTTGGGGAAAATTAAATAAATAGATTATCATGCATACCTGACCCGCTGCATTCAGTGCCTTCATGGCCTCAATCAGACTAGAATACCTCTTTGCAGCAACAGCACCGAGAATAGCAGCACCCAGGAGCACAGACTCATTTTCTCGTGGAAGTATAATAGGGCAACCTGCAGCAATTAGCAACAAGAGATCAACAAAGTTCATCGCTTCATGTCCAAGAATGCCTCAAAGACATGAATCCAACATCCTTTAAAGTGTAGAAGACCTTTCCATTTCTTGATGCTATAAGTGTGTTTGTGAGTGTGGAAATAAATATACACTACATGACACACACATAATTGGAGACTCGGAGAGGAAGACAAGAGATACCAATTATATCTGCATGTTGTTGAAGGAACAAAGGATTCTTTGCGAGGCCACCACAAGCAAGTAGCGTGTCAATCTACAAAAGATAAAGAAATACAAGAAAGGATGGCAGTATTTGATAAGTTAATGACTCAATGACCTAACACCTTCTGTCATAACAGCACAACTTACAAAAACATATATACACAACCATTAATTATTACTGATCTTTGCTTCCAAACCGATCTATCAGGACCTTATTAATCGAGGATTTACATGACCAATTTCAGTTGATTGTCCACATCAGACATTTTGTTCATTCAAGATCACGTCACTATGTTTAAAAATAATAGCTCACTGATCAATAGAGTGATTCACATGTTCCTTCTAGAACAGATAAGTGAAATAAAAGCTTTCTTTGACCTCAGTCCAGCTTTGAAGTGATCAGAGCATTACTACTACTTTATGCTCAGACTTCCGTGGGTAAGTTTGGATACATGGAGGGGTGGGTGGTTTTGACTTGATACCAGAGGATACACTTGCCTCAAGGTGTACTGAGGACTGGAGTGAGTTTGGATTTGCTTCTTGCTGGTTCTTCCCACTACTTTACCTTCTCCTCCTCTCATTGACCACCTCTGAGCTCAACTAGCTCTGTGAACATGTGCTACATCATGAATGTAGCTATCGGCGCTTAACTTGTCTAAATAATTCAGTATCAAGATAAGTTGAAAGATTATAGTGTTTGTTGTAGTAATTTTTTACAACAGTTCCAAAGTAGAGTTTGTGGCCTCTCCTAAGGATTGCAAAGCAACTGCTTTCTACTTATCAAAGTCACTCTAAAACGACTCACTATTCAAAGGGCTGCAGTCTCCGTACATCCACACAGAATGGAAAGTGAGAGGCCTCCAGCAATGCAATAGTGCAGATAAAAATGCATCTAAAATATAAGTTTCAGTCAAATCTATAGGTTCAGAAACATAACAGATCAGTTGCTAAACAAGGTGGACTGTGTTTCCGCTGAGGCAAAGCATAGCCTCTCCACCCTTTGAACTTGTTCAGATTTTTATTTCTATTCAGTAAACTCAAATCTTTTGGCTTAGGGCACAAACAGAAAGAAGATTATTTATATGGTTCTTGTTAGTTATAGAGACAAAGACAAGAGAAGGGTCTCCTGTGGGCTGTGAGCCGTTGTGCTTATAGCCACAATAAGCAATTTAATAGCAGAAAATCAACTTGGAAAATTATGGGGAAGCTTTATGAATCTGTATTCTGGCATCATGAAAGTACTTCTGGCACTTTCAAAATGAAAATCTACTTCCGTTTTCTACTGCTAAAAATGTCAATGACTAATTTTAACAAAAAAATAGTAATAAAAACCGAATGAAAAGACATGAGCATATAAAGAAGCGAAGCTTAATCAAGATTATTTGCAATGGTGAATACAGCAAAATGTATATACTGATTATTAGGCATGTATTCTTACCTTATGACCCTGAGCATTACAATGCTCCACTATATGACGTGTACCATAGGCAATGCCCTGTACTGTGGCAAGGTATAAAAGAGCCAACTGTTTCTCACTTGTATCAAGTGTCAAACCACATATCATTCCTTTAGCTCTTGGATCTGCAACGGGAGACCTGTGCCATTGCAAACTTGGACTGTAACACATATTTGGGTACTGTAACCTGAGAAAACATATGCCAATCTCTTAACCATTTACCTGTTTCCATGGAAGTCAGGAAGGACGTGCAAATCTTCGGTAAGAGCAGCAAGAAAAGGAGACTTCATCTCATGCATCATGGATTCTAAAGCACTGTTCAGTAGTTCAAAGAGGGATACATCTGGAAGATAGAGAAAAGAAATATATAGAATAAAGCTAAAACTAGATGTGTTTTAAAACGCAGCAACAATTTTTAAATTAATATTAAATTAACTGCAAACTAAGTTAAGATAACAATTGTTATCTGGGAAAAAGTAGTATTTTAGAAGTTAGGAACATAGATCTTACTTCGAGAAGCAGCACGATTTGCAAGGCGTGGAGAAGCAACATGATTTTCAATTATGTATTCTAACAATGCACCCGTAGCACTCTGTCCACCTTCTGTTAGCCAAAATTCAGGTACCATTGCTGACAACAGAAACAAATGGGCCATTGGCATAAATATTCACTCTCTCTGCACTTGTTCATGACAAAACTTACATTTAGACATACTATATTCATCACTTAAAATAAGTAATTCTAGCTCTGGACAGTACACATAAATTTCCACATTCAAAATCCTCACACTGCCTTATTACCAAACACTGATTGACAAAATTTTTAAAGTATACCTGACCAAAATGGTCCCCAGACACCTGGAATAAATAGCTTGTTCCGTGACACAGCCATATGGCAAGTAGAAGTGCCACAGACTAACACCATTCGGCGGCATATAGCTTCCTCATCATTCTCTGAACCCATAATTTTTGGAAAGTAAACATAGTGCTGATAAATTAGCAACCGAAGAGAAAGAGGGGGGTGCAGGGCGGGGTGGGGTTGGGAGGGAGAGAATTTTAATTTATCAAATCACCAGTAACCTTTGGCTTCGGAAGCCAGCACAGGGACACTTTCCATTACCCCCACACCTCCAGCATGAGCATCAATCAATGAAGTTCCCACAGGAGTTCCTTCTACCAAACCAAGTTCCTGAAAATAAAGGTCATTTTATAAAAGAATGAAACTGACTAATTACAAATGCGTAAGAAAATAAACAGCCCAACCCTCAAAAACCCACATAAAGAGTAAGTGCTTGCATCCTATCTAATCAAATGTGTTTGCTTTTTTAATGGACCTCAAGGGAGCGCCACTTGAAATCAATGTGAAATCTTCAATTCAAAATTTCTTGCCTGCGCAGCAGCAGGAGTAAGACCGGAACCCAAACGATGGCCAGGAAAAGCTACACTTCGTCCTGTTGATATTATATGATGCAAAATTTAAATATTACAATAAAAAATCACAAATATTGGTAAATGTAAAGACCTTAAATAGTTCCATAAAGAAGAAGCCACAGTATTTTGTAAAGACCTTGAATTTTGTTGTGTTCCAGGTATGCGACTTACATCTACATAAAGACAAGGAAATAAGTGAACAAAAAAACTTACAACCATACCAATCTTAGCATGATGCCCGTCTATAAGATCATCTAAGCCAATCTCCTCCCAAAATTCATCATCCCATCCACAAGCTTCCATGTTTCGAGAATCTTTTTCTTTCATCTGTTGCATGTGTGCATGACCAAGATATGTCCATTTACACACTGTGGTGCAGAGACTACGGGTGTCATCTCCTGTTGCTCTGGAATTCATAAAAGAAGAATAATAAATAATTTGACTTTGTGAAAGCTAACGATGTCTGAACATTAAGAAGAAAATAATAAAGAACACGCAGATTCAAAGTACCTATATGACAACCAATCACTCAAGTCCATCCACCTAAATACCATCGACCAAGATTCTTGCAGATTTTCTTTCACCCATAAAAGCTGCAAAAGTTTTCTTCATTAAACATGACAGACAGAGCACAAAGAACCATGGAGATCATAATTCCGTTTCAGAGTTTGCACATGGTGAAATAACATATTAACAGCATTATCCTTACAGAAACTAAGCACTTTGCTCAGAGGTCTCATAATTGTACAACTACAGCATGATATAAAATTAGTTTTCAACTAAGTTCCTATTTTGGAATAATACTAGTCAACGTCTCAATTTCATATCAGTAACTTCACAACTTAAATTAAGGCTCAAGTAAACTCGATAGCCAGGATAGAGATTTAAAGCATTTGTCAGAACCTAATTCTTTTCTCACAACAAATGACAATGCATTGCCCTAGCAATTACCCATTCCCATCAAAACTCAAATCAATTCAGGCCCAAAACAGCTGAAGCAGTAAATAAGGTGGGTAACAAGACCAGTTAATCTGAACTCCTTGTGGCTTGTCATATATTGCCAAACAAATTCCATTGCATCCTGCAAACAATTTCCCAAGTCTAACGGGTTTTATATAATCAAGTTTTAGATACTCACTTTATTTCACCAAGTTTCCAATTATCCAAGTTTAGTTCACCAAAAGACACCACAATATGGTTGGAATGGTTAAATGATACATTAACAGAACAAATTCCTTATAATTCTTTAAGAATCAAATACTTAATCAAATGCCTAAAATGAGTGTAAACTGTCCAAGGAAATTCATTCTCATAACAAGTTGAGGAGCCACCTCAAAAGCATAATTTGCTCACCAGAACTCCAACAATTGAAGGCCCTTACCAAGAGGAAACAAAAAAGAAGGCTGCCAAGGCAATTATTAATTTTGTCTATGAGGCATCTATTCAGTTAACTCTAGGCTGTGATATTTCATATTTCATATGCCATATAATGTGAATTCAGCATATATTCAGAAATTGATATCAGATATACATGAGGAACAGCTATTGGATAGCTGGAGTGCTGCGGAGATACCTTTGGAGGCTGCATCTCAGGGGAAACAGCTCCACCACAGTATTGCAGCACTGGTGAATTACAGGAATTGATCTTCTCGGCTTGCTTTACAGCTCTATGGTCCATCCATACAATAATATTTCTCCTTGAATCACCACTCCAAGAAACTGAAACAGGAGAGCCATCAGCATCCACTGCAACTGCAAAATGATGAAACAATTTTATCTAAATTATACAATTATAGTAGGCAACATTTTCCACAATACCAACAACTTAAAGCATTCTTTAGATAACAATATTCTAAAAGATTTGTAACAAACCAAGTGAACAAGTAGCTGCAAACCCCAAACCCTTCACTTCTTCTCCAGAAACATCTGCAAGGGAGCATGCTGATTTCACTGCTGCACAGATTGCGAGCCAAATATCCGTCGAAGATTGCTGTTTCCAGTTAGGGAATAATAAAATATAATAAAAGTTTTAAATTAGTAAAAGCATTACAATAATTACTGTTCAGTTACTAAAATTGAGTAGTTCTGTACATATAACACTTCAATAATTTTGTGGACTTCCTGAGGATCCCATAAAGATAATTAATGCAGCCTAATTCCCAGGCATCTATAAGTAATCAACACAAACAATTTACCTCAATACAGTCACCCTCTTTCCATATTTGAATTGGGCAACTGGCTGACCCCAGAAGTTTTCCACTTTCATCAAATAAACCTGCAGTGATAGGCATGGAATGAATTATTGCAACATCTATGAAGTCTGCTATATTATTAATCTGTTTACAAGATGATGATAAAAAAAATGTGCAATAAACATAAGTACACTAAGGTATATTTGAGAGTGCTTGTGAGTAGAAGCTTTCTACAGAAAGGCACCTATTAAGTGCCTTTTCAAAAAGCAATTTAAGAGCTTTCCTTATCCAAAAAGTCCTTTCTGGAAAAACACCAATAAGTGTTTTGTTGTAAAATCACACACACAAACCTACCAAATCTAATAGATCAAGCAACCACAGAAAGAATCAACACCACAATCTTTACCGTGGTTCACCTTTCTAAGAATGGGAAGGCTACGTCCACGTTGAGCTCCGGAAACAGGAGAAGCTCACTGCGCTATTAAGAACCAGTTTACAGATTATAAACTTTGAATCAATCGATCCAAGAAAGAAACCCCAAAATCAACCAATCTTGTAACAATCAACCTAGAGAAACAACACCAAGATTCCCTAGCCCTTTGAGAGACAATACCCCCTCACAGAATGACTAACATAATCACTCAAACCAGTTACAAAGATCACGATTTCAGAACTGAACGAAAAACCCTAAGAGAGCAATTCCTTTTTACACAGTATCGACCTCTCAAAAATGAATGAAGACTGAAGATTCATCTGCTTAAATACCATTGACCAGGCTTGGACTAACTGCAGCCGTTGGATCTCAAGATAACTGATGGTCCAGATTGATTTTTCGATTATCCTGAAACGACAGCGTATTACTTAGTCAAGTGATACGGCATCGTTTCAGTCTTCACACTTACATGTTTCATATAATTAAAGAAGCTGTCCAATTTCAACAGAACACTTCAAAATATATACATGAGTACTTTTAGCTATATGGAAGAGCTTTTGGCAATACTACAATCCGTCTCTGACGCTCTATGAAGCTATTCATAAATTTTCATTTTGTGTATAAACCAAAGGTAGTTACTCTCAAAAACTATGTTTTTTTAGTAAAATAAAGTTCAAAATTCTGTCCAGCAGTACACAACTAAGATTTTCTAAACAGTTCTACAACGGTTTCAGACATATCAGTTAAAACGATGAACTAGACTGTATAGTTCAGCATTTCACTGTTCCATTCTCATTTTTCAAAAGCAATTTTGAAAATTTTGCTTTTAGCTATTATGCAATTGCCTAATTTTACAACT
Source organism: Pistacia integerrima (assembly GCA_026225825.1). Classification (NCBI taxonomy): domain Eukaryota; kingdom Viridiplantae; phylum Streptophyta; class Magnoliopsida; order Sapindales; family Anacardiaceae; genus Pistacia; species Pistacia integerrima. Next base: position 18,898,417 of record CM047743.1, on the reverse strand, counting down.
ATTCATGTTCAACTTTGGAGAATAGCACTTAGATTTCAGAAAGTAAGTTTTTCCCTCCAAAAAACAGCACTTATCCAAATGTGCAACTAAAACTACTTTTGGTCTTTCACTTCTCTTGCTTTAACTCTTAACCATTAGTAAATCAAACTTATGGAATTCGAAAAGATAAACAAATTACCATCACCATTTGCCAAACAGACAAAACAAAGTTTGAATTCAACAGATTGAAAAATTAAACAAAAAATAGCTACAAACACTTCAGTACTTCAAACATTCAACATAAAAAACCCAACGGTCATATTAACTTCATCATACTTGTGATGCGCAATTTCAACTTCTATTCGAGTGTCAGGCGGCTTAATTTTCATATTATTATATTATTGTTGTTGTTGTTGTTAATTAAGCATAAAAATAAATAGAGAGAGAGGGCGAGTGCGCGTGATGAAATGTACCGGCGCGTGCGCTGCCGGTGCCGACATCAACACCGAGAAAGACTGTCCGGGAAGGGACGGAGGTGGCGGCGGCCATCTCAAGAAAGGCGGCGGAGGAACTCTGGCTGCGGATGTTATCGGAGGAGGTTAAGCGGGAGCGTTGAAGATTAAGAAGTGGAGCCCTATCGGACCAACCTCTTCTAATACCAGACATCTCTCCTTTTTATCCAAACTTATTTCAAATATCCAAAAATTATTTTCAGTAATTTATGTGAATTCTGGTATTTTCTGGAAATTGATTTCGATTGATTGTTTGGAGTTTTCCTTGTAATTGCTGTTGAGTTTAGCTGTTTGGGTTATTTTATTTAACAGAGAAAATGATGACTAATTAACGGATTAGATTAATTAATTTTCCTAATTCGCTATGTATTTTAATTTAGTTGACAATTAAGTATTAATAAATAATTAAAGATTTCATCTTTTTCTTTTTGTCTCTCTAATATTCCTATTAATTCACTGATATAAATAAGTGTAAAATCAACTGTTGACCACGTTTGACTAACGTAACGATAATTGCTTTTTGTTTTTAATTATCTGATTTTCATACTTTTAGAAAATTTTAATGAAACTATATGGTATTTTTGTAGAACTCCCTACAAATTTGAAGTGTGTTTTGAAACCTTTTTTTTTTTTTTTTAAACCAAAATATCAAAACTAACTTATACAGATCTTGATTAATTTCGAAAAAGACGTGTCTTATAAATACACCTAAATCTAAAAAATCAAATTGAATATTTTATGAATCAATTGGATCTAAAAAATCTTGATCTGATTATATATATATATGAACGAATCACAAGTAAATTCGAAATTTTGTTTAAAAGGGCTCTCTTTTACATAGAAAAAAGTCATATTTAATGTGTTAGTATATACACTTTAAACAAATTTTACAAAAGAATTATATAGGAAGCAATAGTACATATAACAAAATAAGTATTACATGTTTATTTTTTTATTATATTCTTAAGTTATTAAAATAATTTTCTCTTTGAATTTATTTATCTTACAGATTAAATTTAATAATAAACTTGAAAATATTATATACAAAACCGATTAATCGAATCCAACCAATCTGGTTTTAATTTGGTTGTGGTTCGGAGCCAAGCCAAACAACGCACAATGCTAATTTCAACATCCAAGAGCCGCGGAAAGGGTGTAAATTGTAGTTTAACAAACCCCAGGGGCGTTCAGAGTAACCCGAAAAGTTTTATCAGCATCGACCCGACCCGATAAACAGTTGAAAGTTAGGCTGATTTTCACTCTTAATTCGTTCACGTTTATCAACGTCCTTTCCCTCCGTTTGCAAATTGCCACTTGCCACATAATCATTAAACTCATATAAAAAGTAAAAACCCAACGACGCCCAACCTGGCTCAAAACGACACCTCGACAGCCGCTCAACCAACCGAAAACGCCGCTCTCATTTTCAAATTTCGTGCACTTACAAGTTACAACTCGAGCCGTCGGCGCTCGCTTTGGCTCTCACAATGCTCCCGCTCTTCTTCCGCCGCCATTCCCTCCGCCTCCTCCACCGCCGCCACAGCCACCACTACTCCACCTCGCAACCGCTTCATCTACCGCTCGCTCATCCAATTTTTCAAATCTGGTCCGCGAACACCTCTCTCGGCAAAACCCTAGTTTCCGCTGGCCTTTCCTCTTCATTTCTCCTCTCTTCGTCCTCCAATAAGAAGTTTCTCTATCTCAAGCCTGTACAGACCGGCTTTCCTGCCGACTCCGACTCTCGCTTCCTCTTCACGAAACTCTCCGCGCTCTCTCTCCGCCGCAACTTCCCTTTCAATCTCTTACTCTCCGATACCGTACTCAAGTCCTCTCCCTCCGCCGCAAAGTCTGTGCTTTCTGAGAAATTTGAGGTCCATGGGGAGAAATGTAGGCCAGGAATGTGTGATTTGAATTTTAGCGCACAGAGTAAGATAATGAGTGATAAGAATGGTAAAGATGTGATTTGTGAATTGGATTGTAAGACGCTGTTTGCGTGGAAGGAGGCGGTTTCGCCGCATTTGGCGGCGGAGAGGGAGAGTGGAGTGGTGGGGGATAATGAAGTGGTTGAACTGCTGGGGAAGTGTTTGAGAGAAGGATTGGAGAGTGATAGAAGAGAAAGAATGGAAGCTTTGTGTGTGGTGGAAACTGCTGGCGGGGTTGCCAGCCCCGGGCCTTCGGGGTCTCTACAATGTGACTTGTATAGGCAAGTGATTGTTAGTATTGTTGCTCTATTTTTTAACTAAATTTGAATAGGGTTGGTGTAATTATAGATAGGACTTACCGGTTTGGAATTTGGAACTTGCCTGAGAAGAAGACCTGATGAATCATAAAGGAGGTTTATGTTAATTTTCAAAATGTTTGGGTAAAGTTCTGGAAGAAGTACGAAACTTGTGGGTTGACTTTTGTTTTAGTCTAATATCAAGGGTGAGCAAACGTTCCCTTAATTTTAAGGACTTAGTAGTAATGGGTATGTGCACCAATTGACTATTTTTTTTTTTTTTTTTTTGATGGAGATTGCTATTTTTTTATTGATGGATATTAAGTAAATTTTTTATTTATGTGTTAAAAGTTCTAGGCTGTTTTGATAACGAGTTAATTGTTGGTATCTTTTTGTTGCTCTCTCAACTGAATGCATTGATCAATGAGCAAATACTTGAAGGCATATGGCGTGGCCCTGGTTTTCAGATATCATTGACATACCTTGAATTATGTAATTATACGTGTAGGGTTTGCTTTTGGTATATGTTTGAAAAATTTTGTTGATAATTAAAGCAATTGAGTGAAAGAAACTACAGATTCTCAATAACAGTGAATAGAGTGTTCAGGTAACAGGATGATGGAGTCCATGTCAATCATGAAAGTACTATGAATGATTGCTTTGCAGTGGTTGTTGTTCCTTATCAGGATCTGCTCATTCAAGTCTGTGTTCTGCGAAACTGAGTTTACTATTTTTGGTACTTCATATTCTGTTTATTGTAGAAGATGATCAGAAGTAATTCAGAAATTGACATTTTGTGCTGAAAGATTGGTGTGATCACAGGTGCCTCTCTGGCAATCCAATAAACCACAATAGAAATGTCTCAACATGAGTGGCTAGATCAGGCCCATAATTCTGAGGAAAAAGAGATTGCAAGATGGTCACTGATGCCTGTTGTTGGTTTCTCATAGTCAATACTTATATAGCATCAGTTGTATATATGGCTAGTACTATTTTGGTATTCTTTCCTTGGATTTATTTCTTCTTATGCATGTTCACAGGCCTTTCCGTTTACCTGGTATTCTTGTTGGCGATGGGCGGCTAGGTGGTATTTCTGGAACCATTTCCGCCTATGAGAGTTTGAAGCTTCGTGGTTATGATGTTGTTGCTATTGTCTTTGAAGATCATGGCCTCATTAACGAGGTGCCACTGATATCATATTTGCGAAATAGGTAAATTAGGTTACTTTTCTTCTCTTGGACCTGTATCCTATTCCTTCTTGTTCTTGGTAATTAGTTAGCATCATCATGAAGCAATAATTTCCTTCTTGTTAATTGTAATAACTATGAATTAGTATGGAGCAACAATTTGCTTGAGTTGGTACTGATATACTTTAGGTTATGAGTGTTCTCTCTCTATGTGTTTATCTTTCACTTGAGAAGCTTTCAGTATATGTTCTTTTATTTGTTCTTACCTAACATTATATTACTTTAATACTTTTCTTCATTTATATGTTATTTTCATTTTTTTTTCTTTTCAGGGTGCCTGTGCTTGTGCTGCCTCCTATTCCAACTGATGCGTCAAATGACCTGATGGAATGGTTTGATGAATCTCATGATGTCTTTAATTCTTTGAAGGACATAATGTTATCAGCTTATTCAGAAAGAATATGTCGATTGAATGAATCTGCAAAGCGAGCAGGGGAGGTTTTCTGGTGGCCATTTACGCAACACAATCTGGTACCAGAAGAAACTGTTACAGTAATTGACTCACGTTGTGGAGAAAACTTTTCAGTCCACAAGGTTCATTTTCAAAGCTGATGCCATATCACTGCTCACCTTTCATCTCTTTCTTTACTTGTTTGCTTAACTTCCTTTCACATTTCCCTGCAAGTTTATTCTGTTTTTATACTATCTGATTATATGTTTATTGTTTTTATTAGCTAATTATACAATATGGCTTATTTACTGTCCTCTGCTGAATCAGACAGCGTATTAAGTTCTCAATTTTCATGTTGCACTTTGAGATGTAAAATGTTGAATAATCTATTATCTCTTGAAAATTTGTTTTCAATCTCCTTTTTTAGGTTCGTGATAATGAATTCATTACTCAACAATTTGATGCATGTGCTAGTTGGTGGACTCAAGGACCAGATGCTATCTTACAGGTCATCCTCATGCATATGACTAATTTTATCTTCATTTTTTTTTTAAATTTTTATAACCACATATGAATTGTGCTTTATGAATGAATTTGGAAAACATCTTGTAACCATGATGATCTTTTCATTTTAATTTAGTTTTTCTGCTGCTTTGGATGTTTTTATCCCTTTGCCCATGATTGAACTTATTAATGTAGGGAGGTCAGCACCTATCTAATTGAAGTTCAGTGCAAGAGAGAGAGTGAAAATAAGATCACCTTGGAATCATGTTGGTAAGAAAAGAGAGAGATAAAGAAGATAAGAGAGACAAGAGAGAGAAAAAAAGGGGAAAAAAACTAAAAAGAAGGAACAGAAGTAATAGAGAGATGGGATAGAGAAACAATCTGGAAATTATATTATTTTAATAATCAATTTTTGCTCCCAAGGACATAACATGAAGTTTATTTTGAGTGGATTTCTCTTTTAGTTCTGTTCATGGAATGTAGACTTTAGGGTCAGCATTCTAGTGTCGTTGTTCTTCTGCCTTAGGCTGAAACCTCATCCTCAGCATAAAGCCCAAATTGTTTAATCGCTTCATATTGATCATGTATCTGAAATTCCTAAATGTGGTAATTCGTTTAGGTGGTTTCAGACTGAGCTTGCAAGAGATATGGGTTATACTGCTGCCAGATTTGGGCATGTAATGTTCCCTGAGAATGTTTATGAGCCAGCCTTAGAATGTGCAGAACTTTTGCTTCAAGGTGTGGGAAAAGGTTAGTTGTTCTTGATCCACCATCAAAGTTGTGAATCATTTTCTCTCATATTCTTTTCCCAAAGACATTGTCAGATTGTCAGTGCATTCGTATGTACTTAATGAATCCTGATTCACTCACTTTGAATTACTAATTTCTTCATCTTTAGGATTAGTCAAAGATATCATCAGTGATCAGGGTGGATTTTTAGAAAGCTTGGTCTCATTTCTATTGTTTACTTATATTACCATGGTCTCCTTATGATCAAAGTTTTGCCTTAGTAACAATAAATGGAAACTGGAAACGGTTGCTTAAAATGATGCAAGCATTCCGACTTCTTCTATATTAAAGAAAACTTTTGTTTCTTATCAAAAAATAAATAAATAAAAGAAAAGAAAAGAAAAAAAGGAAAAAAAAAAAAGAATTGTGCAAGCATTCTCTATTGTTTGCCTTTACTTTTGTTCTGTTAATTAAATTTAACGAAGCCTCCTTTTCTTTCCAAAAGAAAAAGAAAAAGAAAAGGTTATCTTTAGTGGTATTCCTTATAAATTAAGTTACAATATTCCCTGTCACATTTTTCAGTTTAGACTGCATTTCTGTTTCTATATGCTTGAAAAGGACTACAACTGCTTTTTGTGCAGGCTGGGCTTCTCGGACATTCTTTTCAGATAATGGATCTACAGCAATTGAGATTGCTCTCAAGATGGCATTTCGGAAGTTTTCTTCTGATCATGGAATTCTTCTAGATTTTTTCAAGAATAACAGGGCTGAAAAATCTGTTGAGCTCAAGGTGGAACCCTAACATATTTGACTACTTATTTCTTGTAACTGGTGCTTTGTAGAGCAATAAAATTTTTTACTTAGTTGATGAATTCACTATGCTTCAATTACTCTTCTTTCAGGTTCTTGCACTTAAAGGATCTTATCATGGTGATACTTTGGGTGCCATGGAAGCACAAGCACCGTCTCCTTATACAGGGTTTCTCCAGCAACCATGGTATAAGTCTTTTGACCAAATATTATACCTGAGAAAAATTATAATTTGCATATTCGTGAAGTCTTTACTTTGGGAACTGGTATTCAATATTCACCAATCATGCTTCAATATGTCCTGTTTTCATAATTGTCAAATTGTATTTGTACATACTTGAAATGGCATGGTCTTTAGGTAATCACAGAAAATTGTCTTAAGACACAGTTACTTTCTTAACACTTTAATATTAATATTTATCAAATGCTCTCATGTTTTTGAAACTGGGCATGTTTAAGTGCATAATTTATTGAAGGAGTAAACTGATTCTCTCAGATTCAGCTTTAAAGTGCAAACTCTTGTCAAGTAGTGATTTAGATATAGTTTACCGAACACTTACGTTGAGACTTAATTGTCCTGAATCACTTTTGGACTTTCCAACAGCAATTTTAAATGGAATCATAATCAATTTGACAGCTACTGTAACTGGAAATGAATCGTTTCCATTGTTATAACTTTCGGTTGATCTCTATTGGTAATACTTGATGAAAGTTTCTTATACAGGAGACAACATTGTAATTAGATGTTCATGCTGTTTGTATAAATTTTCTGCAAGCAATTAGGTTTCTCATTATTGTCCTTAAATAGAGGATAACAATAAAGTACAAACAAGCGATGATGAAACCATTTTAATTATTGATATATGAATTACCCAGGTATGTGGGAAGAGGCCTTTTTCTAGACCCTCCTACAGTTTTCATGTGCAACAGCATATGGAATCTTTCCTTACCTGAATGGTTGCATGCTGAAACTGTAGAACTTGAAAATATGAGTAAGTGGACTTGTCTTCTCTCTCTCCTTACCGCACCCCCCCCCGGGTGGCTTCATCTTTTGTTTCTCTGGTTCACTATCATCCTGTGTTGTGCTTTTAGGTATAGTTTCTAACAAACATTGCAATTTATTTGAAATTTTACAGCCTTCAGTTCTCGTGATGATATTTTCAATAAGCACAGGGATAAATCAGACCTTGCTGGAATTTATTCTTCTGACATATCACACAAATTATCTCAAAATCCAGGATTAAAAGGATTTGACCATATTGGAGCTTTGATTATTGAACCAGGTAAGTATATTCTTTTTCATTGCCTCTGGTGAAGTTTTATTTTATTTGTCATATGGTCATACTGATAGAAATAAGGGCTTGCTTTTTATAAAATTCATGGTTTACAAGGCCAACAGATGATTTACTTATCCAATGTTTAACATGAATTATTGATATGGAGATCTCCATGTATGTTATCCTAGTCTACCATGGATGAATAGCAGTATGCAACACCAAACACTACATCTTCATTAAGTTTAGCTAACCTGAAAATTGTGTGTAATATTCAATAGTCTTTGACATTCGTTATTAAAGAAATTTCTTCCCATAATTTTTTATTTTTTGTTAAATTTTCCAAAAAATACCTGTAAAAGATTTCATGAACTGTCCCCACCCTCAATAGTAGTTATTGACAATAAGAGGGAACATGTCATTTATTCGTCATTGGTTTGCTGACTGGCTGCAATTAGGAATTGTCAATATGACTTATTTTCATTTATTTGAAATCACTTTATTCTCTAATTCAGTGGTTTGGACATGTTCAACAGTTATCCATGCGGCTGGAGGAATGCATATGGTTGATCCACTGTTTCAGAGGGTACTTGTCAATGAATGTCGAAATCATAAAATTCCAGTTATCTTTGATGAAGTTTGTTGTGGGTTCTGGCGATTAGGAGTAGAGGTCTGTTGCTCTTGTTTGCACGTCATTCACATCCATTCTGTTTTTTTTCTTTAAAACCCAATCAATTTACACTGAATTTGTTGGATGTTTATCATTCTTTTGACAGACTACCACAAATCTACTTGGTTGTGTACCAGATATTGCCTGTTTTGCTAAGCTATTGACAGGTGGTGTCATACCTTTGGCAGTTACACTGGCCTCGAAGGATGTTTTTGATTCATTTGTTGGGGACTCAAAGGTAGTGTAATATGGTAATAGACTTGATGTGAAATATGATGATTTGTTGGATTATGCTCTTTGCTTTCATATGGATTGCAATTGATTTTCTAGATTACGTTTCACTATGACAGAAATATGAATAAAGATATTGACAAACTGCTTGATAGCTGTATTAAAGTAGTTAAGGGGGAATAGTATTGGAGATGCTTTTTCTTGTTTGTTTCTAATTGGAAGTTTTGGTAGGAATTCTTGCCGAAATAGAAGAATATTCATAATATCTAGTCATTGGAGTCCTCTTAATGCTTATAAAGCTTAATGATTGGAGAGACCTTTTGATGAGGAAGAAGTTGGAAAGGCTACTAATATTGTTCACTGGCTGTAGAGCCTATTTCAACTTTCAAGTGGTACTGCAGTTGTGAGACCTCAAGCTCAAATGCTCAATCAAGTTGTTACATTTCCAGCAATGCTAATTGGATATGATTAATATTAAACTTTTTTGAATCTCCCTTAGTTTTTATAGATTTTGCTCTTTTTAAAAGGGGATACATTAGTTTTTTTCACATTGTCAGCATTAACTTTTTTTTGCCCTGTAAAATTCCTTTAGTTAGTGAAATGATAATACCAAATAATGATTTGTATGCAAATCAATTAGAAATCTTTTTTCTTCTTTTGTTCTATTTGTGTAACTTGTATAGTTATATTGTCCTAGATTTTCCTGTTGAAGTGTAGAAAAGTGGATGGCAAACATTAATCGGTCTCTCTATCATGTAATCTGAATTTTTAATTTTACTGTTGTCCTGTATGCTTGACCAATCTTACTTGCATCTACTTGGTTGTGATTGTAGCTGAAGGCCCTTTTGCATGGGCACTCATATTCTGCACATGCCATGGGATGCGCAGCAGCTGCTAAAGCCATTAAATGGTTTAAAGATCCTCAAACAAACCCTAACATCATTTCTGAAGGAAGGTTACTTAGAGAAGTATGTAGAACTATTTATTTCTCTTCTATTTTTATATCTTTTACTTGTTTTACCAGTTTACCAGCTTTCACATTTTGTTAACTAATATTATGGGGGCGTTTGGTTGGGGGTTATGTGAGATTACTGAGGTTATGTCATCTTATATTTATTTGATTACCACGTTTGGTTGTTAAGTAATATAAGATTCCGATAATTTTCAACTACCAATAGTAGTAACTGTTGGTAATATTGGAGGTAATCTGATTATCTCCATTTTCTTAGGTATTGTAAGATTACCAAGGTAATCTTTTTTTAGCTACAATCTATCCCTTATTAATAAAATTTTAGGACAATAATACCCTTATTTTTAAATTAATTTACATGACCCCAATTAATTAACTTTTTGCACAAAATTACCCTTGAATTCAAAACAAATTGCAGCCCACCCAAGCCGCCACCACCCCCACCCACCTGCTGTCGCCAGTTGCTAGCAACCACCGCCGACGGCTAGCCGTCGCTGCCACCGCCGCCGGAACATCGCACAAAAGGTCGAAAATGGCCATCGTGTGTCAATATGGCCACTTTGGTCAGAGATCTGGCCGGAAATGGCCATAAGGTGCAGGGAGGCCATTTCTTGCCTTCCATGCACCGTTAGGTTGCCGGCGGCCGGCAGTGGTTGGGTTGGTGGGGATGCATTGTTGATTTTCCAAACTTTTATTATGGGGTTGAAAAAGCCATGCAGGGGACACAGTTGCAGCTACAGCTGGGTCAATAGGGATGCACCAAGTTGATTTTCCAAACTTTTATTATGGGGTTGTTTTTGCTAAGTTTTTCAATGTAGGGGGATTATAAATAATCCAGATAATAATCTAAATAACAATATTAAATAATAATATAATGATAATGTTTAATTAGATGATAATTCAGTAATTTAAATAATATACCTATCAATTTATTCATCCCAACCAAATATATTAATAAAACATACCTATCAATTTATTCCAACTAATCAAACACATTTCCTAAAGATTTCTAGTAATCTTCAAGGTAATCTAACTTTCCAGTAATCCAACATTCCCAATAATCCAACATTCCCTGAACTAAACGCACCCTATAGGTTATTTGCATATTTCTATTGTATATTGATAACCTTGACTTTGATAATTATAGAGTTATGTTGAGAGAAAATAAAAAGTCTCCACAGTAGCGATTGATTGTTATCTCCAACTAGGTTAGGTGTGAGAGCCAAGAAAGATCTTTGGGAGGGGAGAGTTTATGTTATTGGCTTCAACTTTGGTCTTTGTTTTAGTAGAAGCCAGTACACCTTCATACTCGTCAAATCCAATGTGTCAACACTTGTGAAAGTTAATTTTCAGTTTTGAAACATAGTAGCTTTTTTGAATCAATTGACATGGGATTTTTTTTACTTGGAGTTGATGCCTCTTGCTTCCCAGCAGTTGCTTTTTGGACCAATAACATCTCAAGAGTCTTGGGTCCATAGAACCCACCCCTCCTTGTATGGAGTTGGTCATATTTGAGAGGACTTGGTTCTCATATTAATTGGTCACACCCCAAACCTGCTGGAGGCACAACTAAGTAATAATAATGTAAAGGAAAAGAAGCAACCGTATCTGTTTTTGTGATTGTAAAGAAAGTATAAATCTAGTACCTACCTAACTCATTTATTCATGTAGGATAGGAATTGTACCGGAATTTTATTAAAAGTATTGTCTACCCTGTTGACATACCCCAAATTCTCATTTTTCGAGTTTAATATTGTTTGGTTTTTTACTGATAAGCTAAAACTCTTGGAATTGGCTGTGTTTCAACGCAGTTCTAGAGGCAGGTTGACTAAGAGATTTTATGTTTCAATTTCCTTCTTCTATTAATTAAATGATCTCATACAGTAAATCTGGACTTGTATTTGGATCATGTTTTTAGACTTTTTTGATCATGCACTAGAAGGGGCATTGTTACAATGTAAATTGTATTGTTGGGTCTTTTCAAAGGCCAGTGTTACACCCTTTTATAGGGATTTGTCAAGCCAGGCCACTGGGGTTGGTGTACGTGGAATTTTGGGATTACATATTTTGTTAGGTAATTAAAACGGAGTGATTTTATGAAAAGCTTGTATCACTTGGCAAACTGTGATTCTGGGTTGAAAAAAGTCTGGTTAAATTCCCAATTATAAGAATACGCTGGAGGATCTGCTTCTTGGCGGCAAACATGGTTTATTTTTTTAGGAAATGCTATATATCGCTGGAAAGGAGTTCACCTGTTACTTGTCACTGATGGGTGGGATTTAGAAGGTGATATGACACATTACCGTTTACCATAAACAGTATAATTGAGTGCTAAAAGTAGATATCAATTATCAAGTATTGCATGCTTTACTCAGAGTGCAAAGCATGGTCTATTCCATGTTACTTTAATGTCAATGCAGCGACCCTGATCTGATGATTCTCATGTAGTATTTGCATTGAAATGCTTGCAGCTATGGGATCCGGATCTGGTACAACAGATCTCATCACATCCTGCTGTCCGAAGAGTGGTTACATTAGGGACTATTTTTGCCCTAGAGCTAGAAGCAGAAGGCTCTAATGCTGGGTATTGTCTCACTCACATATTTTTGTTTAATTTTCTTTTTACTGGAAGTATTGTCATGATTAATCAGCCTGCACTCTGTTTAACATTCCCTTGTGTTGAGGTGAATGAAAACATTAAAGATTGCTAGTGCAAGTTGGAAGGTTACTGCAAAAAAATTTTACCTTGAAAGAAACTTATTTCATGCACACTTTACATGTTACAAGCCCATTTTATGGAGTATATTGATTGACTTTTTCTGACACAATGTATCTGGTTGATGATATGGTACCATCATGTATCGGAAGTAGTTCCTATAACATAGATGGCTGTATTCATTGTTGAGGCAGGGCTGGCAGCGATTTGAGCTTTGCACATACGGGGCAATTAGTAATTTCAACTCCCAATATTTGGGAATCATGGGTCATGTTGTTTGTAGTCAGTCCCTTGGTAAAAGCATTGTGTTTTCTTACTACTTTTCTGGCAAAACGCTTGAGTCAATTTTCGTTATCTCTAAGTTTTCTCCAATTGAATCACACTTATATTTAACAGGAACCCGCATGATTTATGAAGCAATATTCACATCTTGTGTTTAATGTCTCCTATGGTAAACATTTATCTTTCTGCAGGTATGGATCGCTATATGCAAGTTCTCTTATTCAGAAGCTCCGTCAAGATGGCGTTTACATGAGGCCTCTTGGTAATGTTATCTATCTCATGTGTGGTCCCTGCACATCTCCTGAGGTCTGCAGGCAACTCCTCATCAAGCTACACCGAAGACTCACAGACTTCAACAAAGTTGAGGAGAAACTGGTATCATGTTAAGTATAAAAGTTTCATAAGTTTATTTCTATTAAATTACGATAACAATGATTATGTTCGTTAATACTTCACAATCTTCCTATTCTTGAGTAGTTCAATTGTATGACTCTTTAGATATCAATAGTCACTCCTAGGTCTTTTGCATCTTCTACGATCTATCAAGATTTTCAGTATCAGTGATTCCTGATGTTAACACCTTCGAGTTAGATAACATAATTTGGAAGTTTAGATGAGTCTGAAAGCAACTTTTCACTAGATACTTTGTCTTTTTCGAAAACATTTCAGTTTCAATAAAAGTTCTCTCAATTATGGTAATGATTGGAAACATATCCTGTAGATAAAATCATCATTTCCTTATGATCAGGAGAAGTCCAAATTCATGGGAAAATGCTATGTCACTGAGTTTGAACTTTGAGAGTGAGCTAGATTTTCTTTTAACCTTTGGATTAGTTGACTTGCAGCATTTTCTTATCTTAATGGGCAAATATGATAGTGCCAACAAAAGCTTGTATTAATAATAAATAGTTGAGGTTGAAAATATCAAAAATCTTTTAGTTGTACTAATATGATTAGAACGTAGAAGAGTTAAGCATGTCGGTCAGCCCACCGTTTTTTCTTGTCCAATCATGCAATAGAGAGCTGCCTACAGTTTCCATTTTAATTAAAAACTCCTACTTCACTTTTGTTGGGTCGGTGGGTCTGATTGTAATAATATGGTTTGTTTCTGTTTTTTATTTTTTATTTTTTGACTTCTTTAATCTTTGATCAGTCTGGGAAAATAAACGAAAGTAGTCCATTGTAATGGAATATAAACTTTGATATCTCCCAATTATAAGCTATTTTACTATAATTTTTTAGTTAAGACGTTTTAATATCATTTCTCTGCTTTTTATTAACGGTAGTGGGATTTATCTTATTATTATATCTATAGGAGAATATTTGTTATATAATTATATTTAAGCTTGTTCTGACAGAATTAATATGATGATATTTTGATTATATGAATAAGGGTTCTCTTTTCATATCATCAAAATTAGATGGAGTAGTTTATGGTTGAAATGGTGAAACCATATTTGAGTGGGTCAAACCTATATTACTATAAGTTGGAATTTTATTTTGGCCGGCTCATTCTATCTGAAGTAGATAAGATTGTGATTGTGTGACCAATAATAAGACTGAAAATAGAAATACCTTTTTTAATTTGCTCTTCTAAAATCATAATAACGTGGCTTAAAAGTTATGAGATACCAAAAGGTTCTAGAAGTTCTTAATAACAAAATTCCATATTGTCAACCTGGAAAGGCCCTTTTGACTCGATAACCATGCATCAATTATAATACAATAATTCTACCCTTAGGATGTCATGATATAAATTTATTATAATTATAAGATGCCGTGATATAAATTTATTATAATCATTTATTCATACATATATACTATTAGATTTGGGTTGTAATGTAATGTATCCAACGCTGGATATATACGGTTTTGGTCAAATTTTTATCAGAATGTTCTGACTAGAGAGTTACTACACACACATATGCATACACACACACACTTATCACATATATATGTTTCATTATTCTAAGCGGTTTTTTTATCCAGGGTAAGGAGGAACTTATTATTCTTAAATCTTGGGTTCAAGAATTTTCTTATAATTTAAGGGACACAATAAAAGTGTTTTCAATTCTCTTAGTAATTGATTTGTGTATTGGATTCCATTTGACAGCACTGTTTGGACTAATGATTGGTTATGTCTACCAATGTTCTGAAAACCGGATCGGACAATGACCCGTTCAAGGGTCCGGTTTTCGGTTTGACCGGTTGGATCGGTCGGTCGGACTGTAACTTGTAAAAATTTTTTAGTCCCTGAAGGTTTGAAATTCATCAAAAACACCCCTATAATGCACCCTTAAGGTTTGAAATCTATCTAAAACACCCCTATCGTGCGGAGATTCTGGTGAGTGGTGGCGGCAACGATGATCGACGGCCAATCGAAGCTAGAATCTTGGGGTTTTTGATGTATAGGTGCCGGCGACTCTGATGGTGGTGCTAGAAAATTCCATCGTCGTCGAAACTCGTCGGAATCAACAAAAGAAATTCGACGTCGCGTGAACTTTAGGTGGATGGCGATCGATGTAGGTTGGACGACGGCGACTGAAAATGGATGGTTTTGGTCGTGGAGATGTCGTCCGTCAAATGGGGGTGTTTTCTCCGTCTAAAGATGCCGGAATTCGACGGGGTTTAGCTGTGATTGGACCTCAATTCGGCACTATTCCGGCGGTCCATCCCCTGTCCAATCCGGTTTAAATCAAAATGGCGGTTTTTTATATATATCGGACTGGATTTGCCGCCGGTTGTCGATCAAACCGGTCCGATCGGGCGGTCTGGTCCGGTTTTCAGAACATTGATGTCTACAACTATTTTGATTTGCTCATAATGATCAAATTATATCGGGTCTTGTTTCCACTTTTCTAGCTATTTTAGATACAATTTTGAAATATTGGATTTTTTTTTTTTTGTTATATATATATATATATATATATATATATATATATATATATATATATATATATACACGTACAAAAGAGAGAGGTACATACATACAAATATAATGGGGAGGGATCAAGCCCTCTTTTTTTACACAAGTTTGTGTCTTTTGGATTAAAGTAAACTGACCGGTCAAAATGAGAATGAGATGAAAATTACATATTTATAAAATTAATTTATATATTTTATCTCTCTTCTATTTGTTACTGTAATCTCTTTCCTTATTTATTGTTAAAAAAAAAAAAAAAACTCTTTTAATTAATTTTTTTTAAATCCCACTCCCACACATAGATATTAAAAAGAGATTGTTTTTGGGAAAGAAGAGATATATTTATCTAAATTAATATTAAAAAGAAAAATGCTATCTTTACAAAGATTCATACAAAGAGGGTTACAAAATGATATCATAAAAAAGAGAAAAACAAAGAAAAAATGAAAAGAGAGAGAGAGAGAAATCATGAAAATCAAAGGTGGAGATTATTTTTATATGTGTCTTTGTAAAACTAACATTGCTCTATTAAAAATATTAGAAAATATTGTTTCCACCTCACTCCTTACCTTGACCATCTATTATGGGTTTAACCTAAGGGATAGAAACTTTTTTATCATATTTATTAAATTACAATAAGCCAATGATCATGAATTTGTATTTTAATTTAAGCCATCAATTTAAATTAAAAGATCACATCTTTATATAATTTTAATTTAAGTCATCAATTTAAATTAAAAGATCACATCTTTATATATATTATATACAGTGGCGGATCCAGTCACTTTTTGGCCCACCCTCAAATTTTTTTTTTAATATTAATATGTAAATTTATATATTTTGACCCACTCTAAAAAAAATATTAATGGACAAAAATAGTAATGTATAATAAATTTTTATTTTGACCCACCCTAAAAGAAATTCTTGGATCCGCTACTGATTATATATATACGAACAAAAAAAAATATAAATACTTGATTAAGAATTCTTTTACAGCCATTTTTTAAGTATACATGCTAGTTTGAACTTTGAAATTGAGCGTATTTAGTTTGGTAACTCATCCATAAAATTGAGATTCTGATAAGAAGAAATTATGCATATATTGAATATGTATGTGTAGAAAATAATGAAAATATTTTTTACACCAATGTTGTAAGTGAACATACTATTAATTTGAAAAATCGCTTAAAATATTAAAAATCTTATTAAAAAGAAACTTATTTAATAGTTTTTAATAATTGTTGAGACATTTTGATTTCAGTTTTGCCTCGGAGATGAATAATAAACCCTTATTATATCTTCTAATCATGTAAATACAAAAAATAAAAATAAAAAAATAGAGAGAGATAATGAAGAGGATTCCAAGTGGAGCCAAGACAAGAAGTCCAAATAAGCAGCTGACGTGTACCCACTAAAAATAGTGACGTCATAAAAACAGTGACGTGGGAAGTGCCAGCAGGTTATCTCATTTCTCATCATCCCTGAAAACCAACGGCAGCGATTTCTACTCTCTCCTCCTTCGGACAATCCTAAGCGACAAAAACAAAATCAGATCTAAGCCTGTATTCATCGAGAATTTATTCGCTGCGACGCTGCTCACCCGGCTTCTTCATCACAGCCACTTATCGTTAAGCATGCATTTTAATTTATGGTTGATTATAATTGTGTTTTAATAAATTTAATATAAATATGATTTTAGTATAATTATTTAAAAGTATATATGTTTCTACTAAAATATAAAAATAGAGAAGCAATGATTTTTTTTTTTTTAAATTTCACAGTAATTCTTAGAATTGTATCTATTTCAATATGACATGATTTTATGAAATAATGTATATTGTTTCTTTGAAAGGATTTTCATTCTCATTAAATTATGTATGAAAAAAGGTTAATAAGATTTTTTTTTTCTTTTTCTACTTTTTTAACCATCAATTAGTAATTAAAATTTAGTGAAATTAAAATTCCATTTAAAAATTTCTCAACTTAAAAATCTTAATATTAAAAGCTTTACTCAAAATGAAAACATATTTCAGGACCTTATATTTTTAATTTAAAAAACTTAATATTAAATTCAGGTAGGAAATCGAGGGAAAGTTAATTTCTAAATTTCAGAAATATAAAATTGAAATGATAAAAAAAATCTGTTTATCATATATAATAAAAAAGGTTTATTTCATATGCCCATATAAAATCAATTAAAATTACTGTATAAAACAGTTATAAAAATATTAAATGGAAATTTTTGATATTTTTACAATGAATTTTATAGGTAATTTTTAAAATTAAAAGGTTTTTGGTTTTAATAATAATTGTAGAGATGTAAAATATTTTCTTATAATCGTGTTTGTTCATTATTATTATTCAATTTTCATGATAAACGAAATAAACTTTAAAAACTATTTATGTTGATTATCATTTGCTACATCTTTAAATGAACCTTTTTTTTTATTAAATGTCACATAATTTTATAAAATACTATCACATAATTACAAAATACGTACAAATTCTAGATAAATAAATAACAAGTACATAAATCAGATTCTCGACTTGATTTGATTGAAAAAATTAATTTGATAATCAGATGTAATTTCAATGAATTTACAGTGTCCGCGAAGCACCTGATTAATACAAAGGTCTGCTGTCTGCAGCCAATAGTCGCCAGAGTGGACTCAACAAATGAAATAATAATGACAAAAAAAGGGTGTTTTGAGACTCATCATCACTCTACCAATAATCCCTTCGCTTTCAGTGTTTCCATTTCCTCTCCAAACAAACATCAATTTTCTTACAGGTTTTCCTTCTCTTTCCTTTACTTTCTTCCTCCGTTTGGCCGCTGAGAAAATTTTCAAACGCCTTAAACTTTAAAAATCTGAACTTTGTTTTGTTTTTAGTTTTTTTTTTTCTTTTGCTTTCCCACGCTTTCTTGGCATACAAACGGGGGATTAGGGTTTTCATAGGGGGAAAAATATGGGTTTTGTTTCAATTTAGGAAATTTTGTGGAATTCCAGTTGAATTGGTTGGTTTTTCTTTGTTTGTGTATTAGGGTTTTTCTTTTGGGTGTTGGTCAGATCTGAGAATGCACACGAGGTACATGGAGAGAACCAGTAGTATGAGTAGAGGGAAGAGGAGTCTTGAGGGTCATGAAGAAGAGCAACCTGAGCGTAAACGCCCAGCTCTCGCTAGGTAAAGTTTCTTTTTTCTTTTTCAATGTATTTTATTTCGTTTTCTTTTTTGGGAGATTTTTTTGTTTCTGTTAATTTTGAGCTCAAATTGACAAATTTTACAGAAAAAAAGGGTTTAGCTGTAATGTTTATGTTATAACGTTAACAGACCAGTTGGTTAGTAACATTTACTAATTATGCGTTTAATGTTAGTTAATACGAAGTTTTATTATGATTACTACTTTGTCACATCTTTTATGTTAGAAATTTTCCAAGCTACGTTTTCAAACCCATTGGCCTTGGTCACGTTTACAGTGATGGTTGCTTTTCTGTTAATTGTGAACTTATACTTGGGTGGTGGGTTTTAATTTGACTGGATGAATGTGGGATCTACTATTGATAATTTCCATGTTTTAAATGCAAATTAACTGTCAACTGTCGTCAGTGCTGCCGCACTAATTCTATGTCGGGTGTACTTAATTTGTTCTGGCCCTCTCTGTATATTAGACTTAACTTTATGAGTGTCTGTTGAGCTTGCCCTAGTGTTTCCGACTTGGCATTATCTGAAACTCTTCTTTGGTAATAATTTGAACTGTTTCTTGGGTACTTAAAGGGGGCATTTAGGCTTTAGCTAAGAAAAGGCAAGTGTTGTTAGCTGAGTAGAGTCTCAGTTTTTGGGACTGCTTCACTGCAGTAGCAACCTGTGGCAAGGTTACAAAAATAGTGGTCTGTAGCCAACTTAAGAATCTTGAAGTTTTATCTTTCCTATCTGCTGAGCCTAGTCGATTTGTATTTTAAGAGTAATAAAGCTCTACTGAAAGATTGAAGTGGGGTTTTGGTTCTGTTATGCTCTGACTACTATGGAGTTTATTTATTTATTTATTTTTATGTGTTACTGAAAAGCAATTTGGATTCATTTTATTTATGAAACTTCTGTTATATCTTGCTTGGGATAGTCCTGAACTATTTAATGTTTCTGTTCAAGGATAATGTTACATTAAGATGTTGGTGAATATCAATATGTTTAACATTAAGTACATCGTGCAGTGTGATTGTAGAAGCTCTCAAGGTGGACAGTCTACAGAAGCTCTGCTCTTCTTTGGAACCTATCCTTCGTAGAGTTGTAAGATACATTATTTCTCTTTGAACAATAATTTGTACTAAATTATTTTGGGGTGAATATGATTTATATGCTTAATTTGTTTTGACATTCTGGGTTAAACATTGTTTTGTTTGTAAGGCACTACATTGTTTTTGTCAATATATTAATATTTCATTGTATCTGATGGATATAAAGACATTTTTACACATAGAATAGTATGTCAACAGACATACACCTTGTAGTAGATATTTTGCCCTGCATATGAGACAAAAGCTATGCTTGTTATTGAGTTCTCTTTTCATATTTGTTATATAATGTCTCTGGTATTACTTCCTACCCCTTTTTCTTGTAACTTCTTTGAATCTCTTATATTTTTATGTTTAACAGGTAAGCGAGGAAGTAGAACGCGCTCTGGCGAAGTTGGGTCCTCCTAGGCTCAATAATGGACGGTGAGATATTCATATTATCATATGTGAAAATATTTTTATTATATCAAAATTAAGTGAAAATACTTCTGAGTTTTGCCACTAGATACTCTGATGGTATGTTAAGTCATGTTATTTTGAATTTAGTTTTCCTTTGTATAAGATTTGGTTTTATAATAGTGGATTTAAGCATGGGGCATTATAGAATCAGAATCTA
Organism: Pistacia integerrima; assembly: GCA_026225825.1. NCBI lineage: Eukaryota > Viridiplantae > Streptophyta > Magnoliopsida > Sapindales > Anacardiaceae > Pistacia > Pistacia integerrima. Next base: position 18,878,056 of record CM047743.1, on the reverse strand, counting down.
TCTAGCAAATCCTTTCTAGATCAAATGGCTTTGTGCGCTGTAGTGGCTGTTTTCTTACTGCTTAGCCAACTGGGAGCCTTATTGAGCTGGCAGGTGGGTTCAGGTTCTCTTTGGGGTTTTCCAGTATTTGTTTTGTTGTAAAAGCTTCTCTCTTGTTGTGTAGATTACTTAATCTTCCATCTGCATGGATAATATTTCATTCAAAATGTTTTATTTGTGAACAATAACTTTCTTATCTGTCTTAATGTCTTATGCCTTTAACTTCAGTGTCTCCTGATTTGCTGTCTTTTGCCCAAATCCCTTTGTTCAGATAAAGTTTTATATTGCTTTCACCTCTGTATTCTGGATATATTCTTCTAACGCTCAATCTTCAGGGCTTCTCCAAAGCGAATTGAAGGTCCCAATGGACGTAACTTGCAGCTGCTCTTTAGGTCAAGGTTGTCTCTTCCCCTCTTTACGGGAGGAAAAGTTGAGGGGGAGCAGGGTGCAGCAATCCATATTGTTCTTGTTGATGCGAGTACAGGTCATGCTGTAACATCTGGACCTGAAGCCTCTGTAAAGCTTGATGTTGTTGTGCTTGAAGGGGATTTCAACAAGGAAGACGATGAAGGCTGGACTCAAGAGGAGTTTGAAAGCCATGTTGTAAAAGAGCGTGAAGGAAAGAGGCCCCTCTTAACTGGGGATTTGCAAGTGACTCTCAAGGAAGGGGTAGGGACACTTGGGGACCTCATTTTTACTGATAATTCAAGCTGGATAAGGAGCAGGCAGTTCAGACTTGGTCTGAAGGTTGCTTCAGGATACTGTGAGGGCATTCGCATTTGTGAGGCAAAAACTGAAGCTTTTACTGTCAAAGATCACAGGGGGGAATGTATGTTTATAACCTATTTCATTTTTATTCTTATTTCGTTTTATGTCACGAAATCTGTTGGTGAGTTGGCATATGTTTTTTGACAGTGTACAAGAAACACTATCCACCCACATTAAATGATGAAGTATGGAGATTGGAGAAGATTGGCAAGGATGGAGCATTTCACAAGAGGCTAAATAAAGCAGGAATAGTCTCAGTTGAAGACTTTCTGCGGCTTGTTGTGAGAGATTCTCAAAAATTACGGAGTGTAAGTCTAGCTTTCTGGTTCATGAATTGAAATGTTCATGCTCCTTTGTTATCCTCTGATGTTGATATACCGATTGTAGATTCTTGGAAGTGGTATGTCAAATAAGATGTGGGAAGCTCTCGTAGAACATGCAAAGACTTGTGTCCTGAGCGGAAAGCTTTATGTTTACTACCCTGAAGATTCAAGAAATGTTGGTATTATTTTCAACAATATTTATGAACTGAATGGCCTTATTTCAGGGGAGCAGTATTTTCCAGCTGATTCTCTTTCTGAAAGCCAGAAGGTTGGTTAGATGTTCTTTCTCAGTCAGATCCCAGCTTTTGTTGTCTTATATTTTATCTGGGTTTCGATTATATTAGCTGCCTAATATTAGTTTGGCCTGCCTAATTCTAATCATGCAAATATTGCTTTGTTGGCTTCTACTATGTATTTCATTTAACTTGGGAATAACCATGCTTAACTATTGCTGATCTTTTATTTATTTATTTGTTATTGTTTCATCTTATTTTTTTAAGAAATTATTTGTTTCTATTCAGTATTTACGTTACCTGTAGTGAATGTATTGAAAATATTATCTCAACTTTATCAATTAAAATTGCAGACAAGTGCTATGATATCTTAGTAAAACTTTATCAATGAAATTTGTAGACATTCATATCTGATGGTTGGCTTTCACAATGTATGAGTGCTGTATTCAATTTTTAATTAAAAAACTTTTTCTGTTTACATAGAAACTTAATTGTTATGCTCACTTAACTTTACTTGTAGTGTCTGATATTGAGCTATGGTGAACCAAAATTTGTTCATTGAACAACTTTTTTGCCCAGCAATGACAACATATCGTAATGGTACTAACCCTTAAAAGACCCTTCTGTGTGAGTGCTTTTCCAATAATTTTATGTCCCCTGTGGATGACTGATTGTACTTTTCTATGATTTTTTCTTTTCCCTTCATATGAGCACATAACACAAAAAGTGAAATTCCTTACAATTTCTATACTGCGGTGAAAGCTGTGGTGTTGTAATTATGTCTGCCCATTACTTTCTGAACCATTCTTTTTATGTGTTCTTGTGCCCAAGTCCAACTTTTGGACAGAGTCCAGCCAATTCTGTTGGTGCAATTTTGGGCTTAGGTAATTAGGCTAGTTAGATAGCTAGATGCATACTGGTGTTAGATACTCATTCCTGACTGCCAAGTAATATAGCTTAGTAGTGCAATGTGGGAATATCAGTATAACTGTGATTTTTTAATCATACATGTCTGGAGAAGAAAATCTATGAATTCTTCTAATTGCTATAGGAGAAAGAAAATATTCATAGTATTATTCTGTTTGATATTTGTTTTGATTTTTCAGAATAGTTTTGCTTTCAAATGAGGCTTCATGGAATTTTTATGTAATAAAAGTATTATTAAGTTTTTGGAATTGTGTATTGAGTTACTGATTGAGTGAATTTTTATGTAATAAAAGTATTATTAAGTTTTTGGAACTGTGTATTGAGTTACTGATTGAGTTGTATTTCTAATTTTTGGCTTTCTTTGTGTTCTTTACCACTTATACTTGGTTTGATCTTCATTGCTGTATTCAAATTCTGATTGAATGACATAGTCTTGATCTCTAAGGAAATAAGTTTTGAACTGTAGGTCTATGTGGATACAATGGTGAAGAAAGCATATGAGAATTGGAATGAAGTTGTAGAGTATGATGGCAAGTCATTTTTGAACTTCAAACAAACCAAGAGGTCAAATGCATCTCGTAATGAAGTTCAGATAGGTCAAATAGATTTCCCTAATACTTTTGACCATCAGATGCAATTACCACGGCTGCCAGCTACTGTTCCTAATGAGCAGCCGCCATTTAGTAGTGGCCAACCAGTGGGAGGTAAATGTTTATAGCTCTATTGTCTTCACTCCCTCCATATTTTCTTTGGTTGAAGTTCTGTTGTTTTCTCATTTCCTGTTAGTGACAATTATTTTTATAACATGAGTTAATAACATTACATTTTGCTGCTGATGTAAGCATTCTCAAGATCATGCTTAATTTGGCTTACAAAAGCCTTAATCTCAAGTACCTGGATAAACAATATGCTACTAGATTACGGTAGTGAAGCCAATGTTTTAGGAATTTAGTTCTCACTAGAGACAAATGAATATTTGACTAGAAAACGAAGACATTAACTTTAAGATATAGCATTGGACTTACAGAGAAAAACAGTGAAACCAAATTAGCTAACTTTGACAAGTACCATGGAGAAATTTTTTTAAAGTAGTGTGACTCTGAAGAATAGCCATATTTGATCTTTTAGTCAGAAACGCTTTCCTCCCTGATGCAATACCAACACGATTGTACTGCAACAAGCCTGGGTACTGTGACCTTCAATGTTTTTTAACTTTTGTGTCAACTCGGGTGGTACAGTGGCATGTAAGATGGGAGAAGTTTAGTGTTGAAATCTCAGTAATCTTAAAAAAATAATAATAATAATTAAAAAAAAGACCTCCACGAAATTGTTTAAAAGTTTATGAGCTTAAATTTGATAAACTTCATCCCTGCTTTCAGATACCCATATCCAAAATAAGCATAATTGAAGCTTGCATCTGTGTCAGTTGGATTATCTGGGTGTCAATAAAGAAAAGTTTCTTGTATATACTTAAATTATTGATTATCTGATAGTGTTTTAACAAGGCCTATAAACATCTATTTTCTTTTCTGTTTTGCCATCTTCAGGTTATACTGACAATATGGCCGCAAGATACTCAACCCAGCCTCTGCTTGTGAATTCAAATACCCGCAATCAGTTTGATAGCAGTTCATTCGTGCCTAACGATCAGCTGATCAATGATTCACACCAAATACAGAGCACTAGATATGATAGCAATAATGTCGCTGGGTTGGCTCTTGGTCCTCCACAGTCATCCAACGCAGGATTCCAAGCTGCTGGCTCTTCCATTCAGCAACCCAACGTTAATCCTTTTGATGATTGGTCACATAACCGAGACAAGGGAGTTGAGGACTACTTTACAGAGGAAGAGATTCGCATCCGAAGTCATGAGATGCTTGAGAATGAAGATATGCAGCACTTGCTTCGACTCTTCAGCATGGGAGGCCATGCTTCTGTTAACATGCCAGAAGATGGTTATGCGTTTCCGTCTTTCATGCCTTCTCCAATGCCAACCTTCGATGAGGATCGTACACGTCCTGGCAAAGCTGTCGTGGGGTGGCTGAAGATCAAGGCAGCGATGAGGTGGGGGTTCTTTATCAGGAAGAAAGCAGCTGAGAGGCGGGCACAGATTGTTGAGTTAGAAGATGAATAAAGGTTAGGTTTTGTCGCCAATCCTAATCATTCAAGTAGCTCCGTGCAATTTACTAGATCTCTCCAACTGACAGTAAAAAATCGAGGTTCTGAAACTGCCAAGGAGTTGTGGTTTTGGGATCTCAAGGACCTTTAAGTGTTCATGGTATCTTATTGGACACGTAGATGACCGCTGGCTTCTAGGCTCTTATTCGACATTGTCAATTCTCTTGTACAGTGGCTGTACAGTAACTTGTTTATATGTTACTTCCTTAGTAATATGTCTTTTCAGTACCTTACTATTGGTTTGTGTATGATTACGACACCTGGCTTTAAGATCTGAAGGGGTGGACCTGCTTTTTGTTTGATGACCTCTTTTGTTCTTGTTGACTAATTGGGGAGACATTTCAAGTATTTAAGGCACTACTCTATTTGTTATTTGAATTGCTGTAAAAGGGTGCTGTTTTACGCTTTTCTCTTGTATGTTCTAGTAACTCTTTTCATTGTTAATCCTACAGATCTTCAATCCTACTGCTACTTGTTTATCCATCTTGAAAACTTTAGATTTAAATGAACATGATTGATATATCTAGATGGACAATGAAAAGCAAAAGAAATTGGTGCTTTGCTTTTTATTGAGCTTCATCAACAACTTGTTTTTGAGATTAGAGACAATGTTAGCAGTATGTTACCAGGTTAAAAGATGCAGTGTTTATAATGAACAATTCTGGATTTTCATTGCCAAATATCCCTCTTGAGCATCTGCTATTGTGCAAAGGACATGTGAAAGTTTCAGAGAATGAGTCTCACAAGGATCCTATTTCCTGGGAAACTGGATGTGTCGAGGTCAATTTGCCTGCATGTCTTGCTTGTTATGTTCTGAGCTAATCCAAAAGAAAAGAATTGAGTTTAGTTGTATTAGTCTTTCGGGTAATTAGCTATGTTGATTACTCATTATTCGTTGAAATCCACAGCCAAAAGCAATCAAGCTATTCTGCAAATTCTTGTCTTCAGCTTCAATTGCATCCGAGGAGAAAAACTCTCTCCTTCTTATCTGAACTCAGATTACCAAGTTTCGCTTGGATTCATAAACATGTCTAGATCCGTGGCGTGATTTTTTTATTGGCATAATACGTTTTTTTCATTCTAGCTTCTGCTTTAATATCATGAGAATCAAGTTTGTTATAAATTTCCAGATTTAGAGAAAGACGATAGTTATAAGTCGTCACCAGCCTGAAATTGAGGCACCGAAAGTGGGAAAGATAAGCTCATGCCGTTGCATCTTTACATCACACTGTCGTACGCATTATATATTCATTCCTAATTCCAATTTTATTTACATAATAAAATTATTTCATATACATATATATGAAAATTTTCGTGTTCCAACTTTCGTTTTTTTTTTTTTTCAACTTTCTAAGATCCAATAGACAGAAGGTGTCAATCTAAGAGAAAGTTTGATTGAATTTTCTTTGTATTTATTTTGTACTAATAAACTGTTTATTGATACCATCTAATGAAATTGGAATTAAACCATTCATATATATGTTGTACATTAAGTTTTGTAAGAATAGATGTTTTTAAGTTTTTAATATTCTGATTAAAGCCAATGACTAGTTCTTCAACCCGTACGATTAAAAACTTTGTAATCTCCGCCATCAATAAGGGTTTACATGAAATGGATTTAAACAATAATAATATTTTTTTTACAAAATTTTCTTTACCCACAAATTAGAAGAGAAAAAACCAGAAATGTGGTAATGAGAATCTATCACAATTAGAAAAAAAGTTAGTGGCAATAATTAAGTACACAAAGTTCAGTGGGGTCTCAAAAAGTTTCCAGTTGTAGTTATTAATACTACCCAGACCCCCTGAAAAAATAAAAAATAAACCAGCCCCCACCAGCTTCCGAAATAGCCACTTGGACCCCCTGCAATTTGTTTTTAACGTTAAAAGTGATGGAAGACCGGGTTTGACAGCTGCACTTACAGATCTACCCATAGACTTATTAAAAAATTGACCCTTTACCCTTGACTTTGGATCAATTGACTATTTTAGTTCCAACAAAATTCCATTGTAAAAATGACAAAAATGTTTGGATTATTTTAGAATTAGGATAAGTGTGTTAAGTCTTTTATTATTATCTTTTATAATTATGTTAAGTCTTTTATAATTATCTTTTATAATTATATTATTATCTTATTATGATAGAATTAAGATTTTCTTATTATCCCTTTATAATTAGAGTCCTTTTGGGAGTCAATAGAGTCAAGTATAAGACTATATAATAGCCTAAATCTAGATTGTGGGAATCAATAAATAATTGTGTCAACTAATCTTTTTATCTCTTATTCTTGGAGGTCTCTGTTCCTCATATAAACAGATCCTATCCCAAACCCTATCATTGGCGCTCTCGCTCCCTAGTTATGACTGAAGGCACTCGCTTGCGTCTTTTGGATGAGCAGCTTGCTAAAATTATGGCTCTACAATCTGCCTAGGTAGAGACCTCCAATGATAGGGTTTGGGATATGATCTATTTATATGAGGAACAGAGACCTCCAATAACAAGAGATAGAAAGATTAGTTGACAAAATTCTTTATTGATTCCCACAATCTAGATTTAGGCTATTATATAGCCTTACACTTGACTTTATTGACTCCCAAAAGGACTCTAATTATAAAGAGATAATAAGATAATCCTAATTCTATCATAATAAGATAATAATATAATTATAAAAGACTTAACATAATTATAAAAGATAATAATAAAAGACTTAACACACTTATCCTAATTCTAAAATAATCCTAACATTGCCTTCCCTTTCGCCTCAACCTTGTCCTCAAGGTTGCAAGGTACGACACCATCAACAGCAGTTATCCAGGTTCATCCTCATGCTCATCATCATCCTTCTCCATCAGCAAGAGAAAGAACTTGGCTGTGCAACGATGCCCAGGGTGAAAGCGCTCATCGCAATTATAGCACAAACCTTTGTTGCATCGTTCTTGCATCTGTGTTGCTGTGAGTCACTTAACAGGCAAGGAATCCGATTTGTTTGGAGTAGGCAAAAGGGCCTGCTGCACTGAAGGAACATTAGGAGTTGATTTACTAGGATTGCAAGATACGGGGTTGACAGAATGCAAGTATAGGTGTAAATCCTGCAGCTTGTCCTCCTGTAAGCGGGCAAGGCTCATGACATGGTTGAGGGTGTGAGGTCAAAAGGACTGCACCTCCCTTCGCATTTTTGGTTTAAGCCCTGATACAAAGCAACTTAGAAGGAACGTGCCTGGGCAGATTGTAGAGCCATAATTTTAGCAATAAGCTCGCTCCAAAAGACAAAGCAATGCGAGTGCCTTCAGCCATAACTAGGGAACGAGAGCACCAATGTATGGTTTGGGATATGATCTGTTTATATGAGGAACAGAGACCTCTAAGAGCAAAAGATAGAAAGATTAGTTGACAAAATTCTTTATTGATTCTCACAATCTAGATTTAGGCTATTATATAGCCTTACACTTGACTCTATTGACTCCTAAAAGGACTCTAACTATAAAAGGATAATATATCCCAAAAGGACTCTAATTATAAAGGGATAATAAGATAATCCTAATTCTATCATAATAAGATAATAATATAATTATAAAAGACTTAACATAAGTATAAAAGATAATAATAAAAGACTTAATACACTTATCCTAATTCTAAAATAATCCTCAGATTACCTTAATTATGAAAACTGTTACATTTGACCTACCACTTGGCAAAAAATATTGATTGTTAGGTACTCGCAACCTAAAAAAAAAAAATAAAGAAAATTATTGAATTTATACTAAATTAATTTGGCAAATGTATATTTTCATTTGTGTAAAAAATCATTAATTTTTTCCTCTGCAAAAAATATTTTTAACTTATATTATTAAGCTTATGTAAAATGTTACATAAAATCATTATTATTTTTAGTAAATAGATAACAAAAAGAAAGGATTGTTGACCCTTTTATGTATTAAATATATAAATACAGTATATTAAATTTGAAAAATATTCATTATCATAAATATTAATTCAATATTTCAAATATTAATTTACATATATTTATTTAGTATTATCAGTTGTCAAATAAATTTCAGAACTTTTTGGTATATTAAATTTAATATTTTAATTATCAAATATATTTGCGGAAATTTCAAGTAAATTAAATATAATATTTTTAAATATTAAATATATTTACCGAAATTTTAAATATATTAAATACATTATATTTAAATTTCAAATATATTAACCGAAATTTTTAATGCATTAAATAATTTTTTTTAATATTATATTTATGTGTTAGAAATATTCTGTTGCAGGATAACAACAAATAATCTCTATAACTTTGTTGTTCAGTGTTAGACTTTGAACCATAAGGTTGTATGTTCGAGTTGCTTGAAGGTGTTTATTTAAATTATTTTAACTATTGATAAGATGAACTGAAATGACTAATTTGCCCTATGCTCCATCCACTTTAACTTCCAAAACTGACAGCAGGGAGTCTAAGTGGCTATTTCGAAAGTTAGTGGGGGCTGAATAGTTTCGGATCTTTCAGGGGGTCTGGAGGTATTAAACCTTCTAAAAACCCTATAAATAGAGAGTATGAGAAGAGTTGAGATGGGATTTTGGGGTGTTTTCTTTTTCATTTTTCACTTACAAAAATGAGAAACGAAAAAACCCTAAAATTCCCCATTGACAGAGCTCCCTATTACATTCCAAATACTTGTTGAGGTCTTCTAAAATATCCTCTTCAATCATATATCACTTTTATTTCTTTTTTTTTCTTTTTTAATTGACGAGTTAGACTCAGGTATTGAAGAAAGCGATGAAGCTCGTTAACGATGAAAGTAAGTATAATTTTCCACAACTAAATATTAATAATATATTAATTAATTTTCTTTTTAATCACCATGATCTTCAATTTTTTTTCCTTTCTTTGTTTTGTTTTGTTTTTTGCAGGTTTGTTTTATGATTAAGAAAACCCTATTGAAGTTCGACAAGGAGGATACTTTCGAACTTGCATTACAAAGATGAAGTTAGGTCAAAGATTTTTGGATTACAATTGGCCCTAGATTTGAGGACTGTTTTATGTATTGGGAGAAGGCCATTTTATGAAAAAATTTGAATTATATATAATGGATGTAATCAGAATTGGCCACAGATCATTTGAGGATTGCTTTATGTATTGGGAGAAGGCCATTTTATAAGAGAATTGTGGAATTTTTGATAGGGTTAAGTCAATTTTAAATGATGATCCATTGGCATTTGTTAGTTGAGAAGCGTGAAATCAAACCACAAGTTCAAATATTGAATTTTCCTAATACATAATTATTGAAATTTGAAATGTAAAAAACATGGTGATAGTAGTCTTAAATGTGACAATCATTCATTTGTTATTTTATTATATGATTCACTGAATAAGTACCAAATATAAACATTAACTTACTATATGTAAACACTAAACAACAAAAGATTAATCTATCATTCGCTGTACCAAAGATTTTTTATAATTTCATATGCCTACAATAAGAGAAAAACACAAAAACAAATTAAAGTTCCATGAGAATATATCATAATTAGCAAATACCTGAGCTGGCCTGACAATACAACTTCAGATCCAAAACTCCTATATGAGGAGAAGAAAGGCAGAGAATTGAGATGGGGCGTTGGGGCATTTTTTTTTTCATTACATAATGAAAGAAAACCCTAAAAGCCCCCGCAAAGAATAGCTCTCTTCACTACTACAGACAGGTATTCTTTTCTTCAACTTTGGTTAACTGGTTTCTTCTTCAAGTAGAATTGATGGAGCCATGAAAGAAAGCATAGGCTTGATGAAGATGAACATTGATCCTTGTTAATCTTTTTTTGTTCTTGAATAATTAAATAATGGATGTTGAAGAGTTGTTACATTTTCATGTCATGTAATGTTGAAAGGGTATTAATTAATATTCCAACTCTTATTTTCTCTTTTATTTATTTATTTATTTATTTTTTCCAATGATCTTGAGTGGATTTATTTTACATGAAGAAGAGAGTTTAACAAATAATAGTTTAAAAGATCTATTTTAATAGCAATTTAACAACTCAATCAAAATACAATTATCCTATATAATAAAATGTTTATTAGGCCTGACGGAAAACTAAATATAAATGAACTCTCAATTCAAATGGTAAAACTCCAAAGTTGGTTAAAACTATATACTTTTCTTAACATAAAGGATCAAATCATCTCCTTATAAGCCTAATATATATTGATATATACATATATTTTTTCTTACTTTCATTATTGGTTCTCATTTTAGCCATTTCAACTTGTAATTAACAAAGATAATATAATATATACGAGCTAGTGTGAATCAATTTATTTATATTAAGTTATAAAATCATTTGTATTGTTCTATAGCATGGAAAAAAATGGAAAATCATATTAGTTGATGTTATAACAATCACTATCAAGAAAACCAGAAACATAGACAATAAACAAGCATCCACAAAATCACAACACCACAATTTTTACCGTGGTTCACCTTTCCAAGAATGGAAAGGCTACGTCCACGTTGAGCTCTGAAAACGGATGAAACTCTCTGCACTAATTTATGAACCAATTTACAGATTACAGACACAAGATCAAACGATCCAAGAAAACCCGAAATCACCCTATCTGGTAACAAGCAATCCTAGGAAACTAACACTTAGATTCCCAGCCCTAAGAGAGACAAAACCCCTCTATTATAATGATAAACCCAATCACTCAACAAGTCACACAGAATCAAGATTTCAGAATAGCAAAGATGAACCCTAGCAGAGCAAACCTAATACACAATATCAATCGATTTTTAATCCCCTAATGAAAACTGAGAAAAGTTTGCTTATATATCGTTGACCAGGATTGACTGATCTCTGCCGTTGGATCTCTTGAAGACTGATGGTCCGAATTCATTGTTGAAACGACAGTGTATTGGTTTAAGTTACACGGCATCGTTTCAGTCTTCACATTTACAGTTGATTTATTAAATGTTAAGAAATATAATAGAATAAATTGATTGCATATTTTCGGACGACGACAAATATTGTTAATAACATTTACTTATTTTTGTTTTTGGTTTCCCCTTTTTAGTAAAGAAAATTAAGATATTCAGTTACTAACTCATATTACATAATGTTGTAACTAAAAAGAGGATACTAATTTTGTTTAGTTATTATGTGGTTAATGAATTATAGGTAATTAATTAAATCCCATTATTGCTCATGATAAAAAAATGGTTGAAATTGTTTATTGTTTTTGGTTTTTCATTTCAAAACATATTAATATGAAATTCTGTAGCTAATGTGTGGGTGGTTGCCAGTGACTAATTTGAGCATTATCTTAATTAACATGTCATTAACTGATAAAATTAATTATATATAGAATAATAGTAGATGTGCAAATTTTTTATACAAACTCTTGAATACTAACGGGTGTGATACAAATTACAAAGTGGATGTATGGAGTTTTATACAAAATTAACTCAATAAATGGTAATTAATATAAATAATAATAAGATGAAAAAAACTATAATTATTTTAAAAGCTTATTTATATCTAACCGTCGGTAAACACTAAACAACAAAAGTTTAATTTATCATTCGCTGTACCAAAGATTTTTTATAATTTCATTTGCCTACAATAGGAGGAAAATACAAAAACAAATTGAAGTTCCATGAGAATCTATCAGAGTTAGCAAATACCTGAGCTGGCCTGTCAATACACCTTTAGATCCAAAACTCTTATATAAAGAGAAGAAAGGCAGAGAACTGAGATGGGGCTTTGGGGCAATTTCTTTTTCATTTCATAATGAAAGAAAACCCTAAAAGCCCCCACAAAGAAGCTCTCTTCACTTCTACAAGTATCAATATCTATCAACTCTGATAAACTGGTTTCTTCTTCAACCTTCATTTTGTGGAGTTCATGGAGCCATGAAAGGAAGTCTGCATGATGAAGATAAACATCCTTGTTAGTTTTTCGTTTGTTTGTGTTTTTGTTCTTGAATAATAATGGATGTTGATCATCAATTTTGTATTTTTCATGTTATGTAATGTTAAAGGATATATATTAATTAATTAATTTTCCAATTCCTGTTGTTTTCTCTTATTTATTTATTTCTTGCGTGGTAGACTGGTAGTAGAGTACTTCAGCGGCGCAAACAATATGTATTTTCGATCCAAGTTGAGTGACGCTTTATTACGTTGTTAAATACAGACTTTTTCGAGAAAATTTCTTGTGTAGGGATTTGGTTCATCGGTAAATGGTAGTTTTCGTGGTGATTAATTTAACATGAAGAAAAAAGTTTAATAATTAATAATATATATTGTTTATTTTAATAATAATATTAATAATTCAGTCGAAAAACAATTATTTCTGAGAACAAAATGCTTGTTATGTTTAATATCTTTAGTTTCATATATATCCTCTTAATTCTGCCCTTTATTCATAAAATTGATTTCATTGTTCTGCAAGTTACTGTTAGTTATCGATGAGAACTGTAATATCATTCTAGGAAAATAATTATTTAAGTTCGAGAAAAATCTTTTTAACAATTAATAAGATCATACTAAGTCTTACAATATGAACGAAGGCTCAATTCAAACAGTAAAATTCTTGAGCAACCAACTATTTATTTATCTTGGTCTTTTTCTTTTCTTATCAAGTCTTAAAATGTTTATTTTATTGTTAACACACACATATATATATAAGGGTGCAAATCATTTCATATATATATATGTTCAAATATCAACAGTGAATTCTGGTGTTGTTTAATACCAAGTTAAAAACGGAAAATCATCTTATTTGATTCATTAAATGTTGATAAAAATAATGGAAATAAATTAATTGTATGTTTCCGGACGACGACAAAAATGATTAAGAACATTTACCTATTTTTGTTTTTGGTTTCCCTTTTTTAGTAAAGAAAATTAAGATCTTCAGTTATTAACTCATATTACATTATGCAGTGATTAAAAAGAGTATACCAACTTTGTTTAGTTATTATATGGTTAATGAATTATAAGGTAAATTAATTAAATCCCATTACTGCTCTTGATAAAAAGGTTGTTGAAAATGTTTAATGTAAAAAGTTGTTAAAACATATTAATACGAAAATCTCTTTCTATTTCATTGATCTTCCCTCAGATCTTCACTAATTATATGAGGTTAAGGGTTCCTCAAAATTAAAGAAATAATTTCTGAAGCATTGTATCATGGAGCTGCTCTGTTTCAATATGCCTAATTTGTTGTCTATATAGTAATAATCTTAATTATAGACTAGAAACTTTATCTAATCAATTACAAAATGTTGATGATATGTAACTTTGATCAAATGATATTATATTGAAAGAGAATAGTCACATATAACTTTAATATTTTAAGCTTATTGTATACACAGTCAACTTAAGAATAAGATTGAAAAGAACAAAAAAAATGGATTCTGTTTAGTACACGATTCAAATTTCAAATAATATACAAATTACTACAATAATGGAATTTGTGTAACTATATGTAGTATGTGTTGATGATTTAATTTTTCTCTAAGACGTGGAGCTGCATTCTGCAGGGAGGCCCTGGGGAAATCTCTTGGTGTCACTGCAGTAATTGTATATCATGTAGTTCTTCTGAACCCATTTCAGTCTCTCTTGACCTGTTGTATCAAGTTCTTGGGAGAGCCAGGACGAAGAAGAAGGTGAGTTTGAAGTGCAAGAAGATTTTCCATTAGACCAAACACAAGCATCAGTTTTGAAGTTTCTGTAGGAAGCAGTGAAAGGAGCTTGAGTCCAATCAGTCTTCACAAGTCCACCTCTTGTAGCCCAATCATCAGCATTCCAAAGAGAAGAGTATATTCTCATTGGCTGATTCTTTGGGAATGGTACACCAATTGACTCTGAGTTCTTGAACTCTCTTATGGGAGTACCGTCCACAGAGAAACTGAAAAAAAGAATAAAGTAACAGATAAATCAGTACAGATTTAAGGAAAACCAAGAAACAAAAGATTGAGACTTAAGTTGGAGGGATGAAGTTAAATATAATACTTACACAATGCGCTGAGGATTCCAGAGAATGGAATAGGTGTGGAAATCTGCAGTTGGATCAAACCAGAGATAGAATTGTTGTTCTCTGTTACCCTTTCCTTGACTGAACACATTAGTGTGAAGAATGTAAGGATCACCACTCAAATTTCCCAGGAATTCGAAGTCTATCTCGTCCCATGTAGACCCTTTTGAGGATAGCTGCAAAATACATAACATTTAGTAAAATAAACTTGCATATTTAGAAACTAGAAGCCTATTTATTGATATTGGTTAGGAACTTTAAACTTACATAGTAAGCAGTGACAGTGCCTGCAGAGTTTCCACCAACAAGCTTGAGCTGCATATCGATCTTGCCAAATATATACTCATTCTTGGACTGGAAGCCGGAGCCAGAGGCTTTATCCAGAGACAGAGTAAGAAGCTCCCCATCGTTAACCATCTTGGCACGGCCATCTCCCCAAGTGATATCAAAATTTTCGTTCAAGCTACCAGCAGAAGCAACCATCAAAGAACCAAGCAGAAGAAACAAATGCAACATTGAAGCCATAGAAGCTTGGATTGAACTGATCATATTATGAAACTGAGTGAAGTGTTTAATTGCTAAGTAAGTCGATGAATGTGTTGAGCGTCATGGCTCATATTTATACTGACCCTTGGGTTGTGAAAGTCAGAAAGGGAAAGGTACTATCAGCTAGGCTGTGGACAGTTGTAGGATGAAAATAATTTGTTAGAGAAAAGTTGCATGTTTGCTCCAGGATAATAAATGAGTAAGACGCGGCTTTGCATTATTTTTTGCGGAGAAGGTGAAGGTGAAGTGATACTTTCTCCGACATTTTACAACCACAGCTATTGCTAGGTCCACTTAGCCAGCCCACCGTCAAAAGATCTATCCTACAAGGAGAAAAAGTAAGCTCAAATATTATTTTAAACATTAATTGATCATGTCTAAGTTTTGCAGTGACGCTTTTATCTTTCAGATCCATAGGTTTTCAAAAGTTACACTAACACCCCTATAATTGACAATCATAAGTCAAATCTAGCGACTAATGCAGAATTTCGAATATAGACTAATACATCCCTTAAAGATCACAAAGCATGGCAAGATTTATGGCCAAATTTAACTCTAATTGTGACTTTATAGTGAATATGGGTGACAAATAATGGGTCACATGGTTGTGTTCAGATTGAGTTTGTGATAGCTTGATTGACATGAGGTCCTTTTAAATAGTCCATTTTACCCTTTCAATAGTTAGTTTCCCTAACATTTTACCCGTGGATATGTGTCGTAACGCGTAGATCTGGTATTTTTTGACAAGATCCAGTAGGTGATTTGCGGTAGGAAAAGGAAATCGAAATCGTAGAAAAAGGGTTAGGAAATTACGACGCATGGACTGATCGGATATGCGTAGTAGTAACACGTCGATCTGGCATTTTTCGACCAGATCTACAGCCAGATCTGGTTGTCGAGACCGAAAAAGGCCAAATGAGCGGCGTTAGACTACAAATCCAATCCAGTGCATGTCGTAAGCAATTTTGTGCAATTTTCAGATTCGAGGTAGGTAGGTGGCTGGAGAATGCGGCACTACGGGTGGTGGAGGTGTTTTTGTTATTTTATAAAATTTTTATATATTGGGGTATTTAGTCAAATTAGTAAACTTAGGGGGTTTTTTAGATATTTTTAAATTTATAAAAAAAACTAAAATATCAAACTTTCAAGGGTATTTTAGTCTTTTCACTATTATCAAACGAAAATCACTAAGAGAACATGACAGAAAGTACCTATTTGTTATTTCAAAATCTTTTGGGTATCAACTGTCGTTTCGGCAAGCCTTGGGAAGTGTGTTAGTATTATTTTCAGAAATTTATGGGTTTGGTTTATTTTTACTAAACCTGCGAGATTCCAGAAAGGGAGTCAAACTCTTTAAAAAAGTAGCCCTATAAAGTCGAATATTTGACAACCGACTAAGTATACCGAAAGAAAAAAGATTTTTCATTCTTTAAACAGGAAATTTGTCAGATTATGGATCATGTCAAAAGTGTATTAATTATTATTTGATTGATGTAAATATAAATTACAGTGAAATTATTAAGATACCAGTTTTTTTCGTTATGGTCTTTTTCTTCTCCTACAGTCCTATTCAAGTTTTAAAACTGTTTATTATTGTTATGTCCAGAAAAATAAAGGACTGACGTGGGAAAGTCACGTGAAGGGCAATCTACTCCCGTCAGAGCAGCGCGCACATGTCAGGCCTGCCAAGTGATGTGGAGCCCACACGCATCCTTTTCCCTGCAACAAGTCGTGAGATGTCAGCTTGGAAAAAGGGAAATGGGACGTAAAGCCGGATTACCTCCTGACAAGCACACCAAACCATGGATTTGGTGATGATTATACGCTTCGGTTCAGTATAAAATAGGGAAGACCCCTTCATTAAGGGGATTCGGCCATTTTTCATAAAACAAAAGAAATCTCTCTCTCTCTTGTAAACTTTTCTTTGACTTTTTCGTCCTATGTAAGTCAGCTCGCGACCGCGACCTGACACCCACTAATATCAATGCAAATCAGTGGACGTAGGACTTGCTACCTTAGCATCCGAACCACTTAAAAAGCTCCCTCTACATTTATTTCTCTTTATACATATTTCATTCTCACGTATATTAAACAACCAATCAACGTTATTCACGTGAGAATTCGTTGGTGCTTAAATCGAGCATCAACAGTTTGGCGCTAGAAGGAGGGCCTGATTTAGTGTCTACCATTCATCAGGAGAATCTTTGACCTCTGGTCTTACACCTACAATGACCCGCCAATCTGAACCTGAGCAAGGGAACCAGCATGCAGAAGGAGTCCCCCTGGCCCAGAGGGACACCCCTTCCAATGTACCTCTAATTTCACAAAATGTGCTGGGAATACCCCAATAGCCCCACAACTGGACCCTGCCATCAGGAGTTACCTGGAGAGGTTCGATAATACTCTCCAGACAGTCAACCAGAGGTTGGACCGTCTGGACCAAGGCATGTCATCTACGACATCCGGAGCCGTACAACCGCCAAAAACGCCTGTAGGTCGCGCGAAAGCGCGGCAAATGGCGATAGCCCGCATGAGCACGCAGTCACAGTAAGCGCAAGTAGGGTAAACAAGTGGCAAAAAATAAGCCTACGGGCTCCCAAGGGCCGGCGAATACCAAAGGTGCCCCTAGCAGGGTATCGGCAAAGCTGAGACTTGGCGAGAGAGTGGACCCCGAGCTGTCCCATGCCACGATGCAAGCAGACCCAAGCAAAAATGCTGGGCATGGTGGTCCCGATCACCACCGGCGAGTAATCCCGATCGTTATGCGGGAGGCCCTCACACCTCGCGGGGCGGTTCGTACCACCGCGAGGGTCGTGAAAGTGCCCCTCACAACCCGTCGTCTTCACATGCTCATAGTCAGCATGTGTCAAGTGCGGCCGAAAATACCGGTCGAGGCGAGGAGGAATCCGATCTCCGGACTGTCCTGAACCGCAACCGATAAGGGAGGGCTCGCACGGGTGAAAACAACCCCCAACCCCCACCTTGGCTCCATTGCCGCAAATTGAGGAGTTGCGGCGAGCTCGGGACAGTTAAGGGAGCAAAGAAACGAACAGCGCAGTCGCCTCTACATCCCCATTTTCTCTGGAAGTGCTAGCTGCCCCACTCCCACCAGGGTTCAGAATGCCGGATATGCGGCCGTTTGATGGAAATTATGATCCGCAGGATCATTTATATGAGTTCAACGACCTGATGGAGCTCCACCAGGTTTCGGACCTTGCGAAGTGTCGCTGTTTGGCTGTGACGCTGACTACCCACGCCAAACGGTGGTTAAGGTCGCTCCCAGCGGGATCGATCAGTTCGTGGCCTCACATGAGCACGACGTTCTTGTGGCATTTCCAAGCCAACCGGAAATTTTCGATGCCTTTGAGCTACCTCAGCAACATAAGGCAAGAAAGAGACGAGTCCCCTGCTCTTCGTTGATCGCCTTCCAGAGGGGAACTCAACAAGGTGGCTCATGCCCCAGAAGAGTCCATCCGAACTCTTATAATAGCCGGGGTTCGCCCGTAAACCGACCTGTGGAAGGAGCTGCAGGCAGAGGACGATATTTCCCTCACCAGATTCTACAACCTGGCGGAAAAGTATCTCCGAATAGAGAATTCACTGGCGACACTTCGCCGTCGCGATCACGGCACCTCCAACAAGGTGATGTCGGTGTCGGGAGATAATGTAGCAGCTGTGACTCAGCATGTCGTGCTGGGAGATAATGTGCGAGCTGATCGTAAAGGAGACAATGACGATCAGCGAAAAGGGAAGAAACCCCGCTACGAGCAGAAAAAGTCCTATGCTCCTGTTCCCCGTCACGACCGTGACAGGGCCCAATACACTCCGCTGAATGTGTCCATATCTGCAATCCTCGACAAATCCGAGGAAGCCACCGCTGCTCGGTGAACCAGAACCCATGAAAACTCCTGCAACGGCCAGGAACAGCAAGAAATACTGCCGATATCATCGGGATAACGGGCATCACACTGATGAGTGCCGAGCTCTAAAGCAGGCTATCGAAGAGCTTATCAAGAAGGGGCACTTCAAGGAGTACATTGACGACTCCCCAAAAGAAAACCAAGGGGAGCGAAAGAACAAGCGTCGTGATCGCAGCGGGTACAGCAGTGTGAACCTGATTTTCGGAGGTCCGCACCTCGCTGGAAACACGCGAGGGGCGCAGGACAGGTATGCTCGGGAAGCACATCATGACCCGATCAGGGTCATGAGCACATCGCAGCGACCTCAGAAAGCCAGGAAGGAAGAACCAATCACCTTCTGCGAGAAGGAGGCAGCTCGCTTGCACCATCCGCACGAGGACGCTCTGGTAATCACCCCCCTGATTGGATGTCATAATGTCTGCAGGATGCTCGTGGACAACGGAAGTGCTGTGAACATTCTGTTCAAGTCAGCTTTCGATAGAATGAACCTGGTCGAGGCCGACCTGAAGCCAGCCTTGATGCCTCTATACGGTTTTACAGGGGATCACCTGATCCCCAGCGGAACAATCCAGCTCCCAGTCACGCTCGGCGACTACGACGAGGTGACTAGGGTTACAGAGTTCCTGGTCGTGGACTGCCCATCGGCCTTCAATGGAATCCTAGGGCGACCTCTACTGAGAACCTTCAAGGCCGTTACTTCCATTTATCATCTCAAGATGAAGTTCCCCACTCCATCGGGGATCGGGGAGGTAAGCGGGTCGCAAAGCGCATCACGCGAATTCTATGTAAAGGCGGTCCAAATGGCCGATAAGGGGAAGGGAAGGGCATTTGGCAGGCACACACCCCGCCTTGAGCTATGGCGATCAGGCCTGGATCGAGCCACGGCTGGTCCAGCTGGAGGATGATATAGATCCACGAATCCAGGGAAATTCCCCACCCGTCTTGGCCTTGAGGATCTGTCCGAAGTTTCGGTTGATCCAAAAGAGCCGAGCCGAATGCTAAAGATCGGGAGCCGCCTCAACCCCCAGCTCGCTGAACTGGTGAACTTTTTGAAGGAGAACATTGATGTGTTCGCCGTCGCATGCTGACATGGTCGGGATCAGCCCCGACGTTATTTGCCATTCCCTGAACGTCAGCAGTGAAGCTAAGCCGGTACGGCAAAAGAGAAGGGCGATGGATCCAGAGCGGTACGCCGCGTTAAAATCAGAAGTGGAGAACCTTCTCTGAAATGGATCTGTTCACGAGGCTCTTTACCCGACCTGGGTCGCCAACCCGGTCCTGGTAAAGAAGCCAAATGGCAAGTGGCGAACCTGCGTAGACTTCTTGACTCGAACAAAGCTTGCCCGAAAGACAGCCCTTTCCCCGCTAGGATTGACCTCAGCTGTTGATGCCACCTCAGGGCACGAGCTGTTAAGCTTCATGGATGCATACTCGAGATACAATCAAATTCCAATGTATAAGCCATATGAGGAGCATACGACCTTTATTACGGATCGGGGGCTATACTGCTACAAAGTAATGCCCTTCGGCCTAAAAAATGCGGGTGCGACCTATCAGAGGTTGGTCAACCGAATGTTCTCCGACCAGATCGGGAGGACAATGGAGGTCTATGTAGACGACATGCTGGTTAAGTCCCAGGTTGCCTCAGAACATATTAAGCATCTCACTGAGATGTTTGACATACTCCGACTCTACAGAATGAAGCTGAACCCTCTCAAATGTTCATTCGGGGTATCGTCGGGAAAATTCCTAGGGTATATGGTCAACCAACGGGGCATAGAAGTAAATCCCGAAAAGATTCAGGCTCTGCTCGATATGAAGAGCCCGAACAGCAAAAAGCAGGTCATGAGTTTGAACGGGCGAATAGCGACACTCAGTCGCTTCATATCAAGGCTAACCGACCGCTGCTTACCATTCTTCAACGTTCTGAAGGCCAATAAGAAATTCGAATGGACTTCCGAATGCGAGCAGGCACTCTAGAGTATAAAAGAGCATTTGGGAAAACCACCTCTTCTCTCTAAACCTCTTCCACAGGAAATCCTGCTCGTCTACCTGTCCGTGTCTCGGGTTAGCGCAGCAGGCTTTAATACGGGAAGAGGAAAAAGCTCAGTGGCCAGTGTATTATGTAAGTAAACGTCTATCGGATGTTGAGATGCGGTATCCGGAAATGGAGCGACTAGCTTTTGCCTTACTGGTCGTGTCCAGAAAGCTACGACCTTACTTCCATGCCCATACGATCAATGTAATGACAAGTTACCCCCTCAGGCAGGTCCTCCAGAAGCCAGAGGCCTCAGGAGAAAGTTGCTCAAATGGGCCATGGAGCTGAGCCAGTTCGACCTAAAGTATATGCCCAGGTCGACAATCAAAGGGCAGGCTGTTGCAGACTTCATCTCGGAATTCTCCTATCTCCCAAGCGAGCAACATCCAGCGAAGTCGGGCAAGAAACTATTCGAGACCTATCGACCTGGAACCTCTACGTCGACGGGTCATCAAACAGGAAAAGAGCCGGTGCGGGTCTTCTCCTGGTGAGCCCCGAGGGGGCTCGAATTCATGGAATTCTCCGGTTCGGGTTTAAGGCGACCAACAATGAGTCCGAATACGAAGCCCTGCTCGCCGGGTTGCGACTCCCCAAAGAAATGGGTGCAACCGCGATCAGTATCTACAGTGACTCCATGCTGATCGTCAATCAAATTCTAGGAGAATACCAAGCCAAAGAAGGGAACATGGTCCGCTACTTGGAGAAAGCTAAGGCCTCTTTGGGGGCGTTTAGACACTTTAAAATCGCTCAGATCCCTAGGGAGAGCAACTCTATAGCGGACGCCTTGGCAAAGATAGCCTCATCATTAGACTGTGAGGCCCCTGATAGCATTCCTGTTCGATTTGTCGACGCTCCGTCTATCAGCTCGACCGAACAGGCCATGAACGAGGTTCACTCAGATTCCCTGGATGACTCCCATTATACAGTACCTCAAGGACGGGACCTTGCCTAACGATAAGGTCAAGGCAAGGGTCCTGCGAGTAAGGTCTGCTCGCTTCACACTCATCGGGGATCAGCTATACAGGAGAGGATTTAGTGCCCCTCTCCTCCGATGTGTAACCAATGAAGAAGCAGATTACATCATGAGGGAAATTCACGAAGGGATCTGTGGTAACCACACAGCTCGATCTCTGGCGAACAAAATTGTTCGCCGTGGGGATATTATTGGCCCCAAATCCAAGAAGACGCGCACAACTTTGTCAAGAAGTGCGACAAATGCCAGCGGTTCGCGAACATTCCGCGAGCACCCTCTCACGAGCTGGTTACTATGTCAAGCCCCTGGCCATTTTCCATGTGGGGGATCGACCTTATCGGCCCCATGCCAAGGTGAAAAGGGAGGGGTCAAGTACGCCGTGGTCGCGGTAGACTATTTTACAAAATGGGTCGGAGCCGAGCCACTGGCCACGATCACGACCAGGAAGTTAAGAGACTTCGTTTTCAAGAACATAGTGTGCCGCTACGGAATTCCTCACACTCTTATCTCAGATAATGGAAAGCAATTCGATAATGAGGAGTTCAAGCAGTTCTGCGACGAGCTGGGCATCCACAAAAAATTTGCCTCAGTCGCCAGGCCGCAAGCGAATGGCCAAGTTGAAGCAGTCAACAAGACCATCAAGCACACTCTGAAGGCCAAGCTCGGGCAGCCAAGAGAAATTGGGCTGACGACCTCCCCGAAGTTTTATGGGCGACAGGGACAACTCCATGGACCTCCACCTAAACCCCATTTTCACTAGCCTATGGCTGTGAAGCCATGATCCCTGTAGAGGTCGGGACCGGTTCTCTTCGGAGGGACCTGTACAACGAGGACGACAATGAAGCACTTCTGAGAGCGAGTTTGGATCTAATTGAAGAGCGTCGCAGCAAGGCTTCGCTAAGGATAGCAGCCTACCAGCAGCGAGCAAAAAGGTTCTTCGACTCAAAGGTCCGGCGAAGAGACTTCCAGGTCGGAGACACAGTGCTAAAGGAAGTTCTCCTGGGGCCGGGGCAGAGCCAAGCGCGGGGGTGCTAGGGCCTAACCGGGAAGGTCCATCTTGGATCGACAAAGTGATCAGACCGGGGAGCTACCATCTCAAGAGATTGAACGGCTCCAAGGTACCACGAGCTTGGAACGCCGAGCACCTTCGGCCATACTATCAGTAATCCCAAACTCAGCTCAGTTTTTGCTCATTTTTTTTTTTTTTTTTTAAGCATTACTCTGTTTGCTTAAAACAATTCGAATGTGTTCTGTTCGCATGTCAAAATTTATATGTAATCACTCATGTAAATCACAATTGTAAATAGTGCATATTTATAAAAAAGTAAACTTCGATTGCAAAGAAAGTTATATACAAAAAGTTTAAGACTCGGGTACAATGGGAACGACTCTCTAAACACTAAGGCTGGTCGGGAAGATCCTTCGAGCCGGAACCACCTGCCTGGTCGGGTCCCCTGGTTCCTGGGTGGCCGCGGCAGCTTGGTCCTCCTCGACCATGATCCGCAAGGTCGTCTGCCAAAGCTCCGGGAGGTCGGAGAAGTCCAAAGCAGGATTCTTTGCACAAAGGGTATAGATGGACCCGATCGCCCGTCCGCGGCTTTCTCCTCCATCCCCTCAGACTGATTCTGCATTTCCGCAGTCAGTGCAGTGACCCTCTCCCGACTCTCCTGAAGCTCGGCCTCAAGGGCTAGCCTTTCTTGTTCGAAGGCCCCTTTATCTTCTTCAGCTCGCTGAGCCCGTTCGAAAGTCGCCCGCATTTCCTGGTCCTTCTCCGCGACCTCCTTGGTGAGCCGGGCGGTTGTCCTTTGAAGCTCTTTTATCTCCTCCGCACGACGGTCGAGCTCCGCCTTTTGGAAATCCACCGTTCGTAAAGCGGCGTCCTTTTGGTGCAAATACCTGTCCGCCGCTTCGAACGCCTGTGTTCTTTCGGCTTCGACGGACTCCAAGCTCTGCTTCAGCTTCGCGACCTCCTCTTCCAGGTCGCTTGTTCCCTTTCGTCCCCCACCTTGTCTTCTCCATAGACATCCTCATCGCAAGCAATCCCTGCGAGCAGAGTACGAGTTAGAAATAAATCGAATTGAAATTTCAAAGTTACGGCTAGTCTTACCTTGCTCGACTGCGACGAGCTACAGTGTCGTCGCCCGTGTCCGCAAATTGGTCATACGACTGATAGCTCACATTCTAGCAGGCCGTAAACAATTGGTTGCAGGTACTCGGGTAGACTCCCCAACGAGTCTAAGACAGGTGCATCCTTCGCCTTGTCGCTAGCACCTGCCTCGCCCACGGGCTCCTTGCCCGACCTCCGGGATCCCCGGCGCGACCTCGAGGTTCTCCCTCGATTCGTCCTCCGACCCTTCCTCGAACTGCTTTTCTTCGACCTCTGGGTCGGAGCCTTCCCGCTGGGACGAGCAGCGCGAGCGGCTGCTCCCGACGCAGCCCTGCGCATGGCGGGCGAGGCTGAGGAGCTGGGACTGTTCGCACCGGCTGTGCCGGGACGGCACGAGCGGCCTCAGCCTCCCTCTCGATCCTCGATCGAGGAAAGACAAACTGTGCTCGGCGGGACTGCCCGGATTCCTTTCCTTTGGGGGCATCGCCTCGCATTCAAGGTCGTTAGTAAACGAAACCAATTCACGACCAGAAGGGGACCAAGTGTAACTTACCTTCTAGAGGTTCTAAAGACGCCTGGTCGCTGAAAAAATCGTACTTCCGCAAGTTCGTGGTGGTCACAAGCTTCCTCGCGTCGCGACTATCCTCGTCCAGTACTCCGAAGGATACAAGCCTGTCCGGATCAGCGAGTAGCGACTGCTGAGTCGTTCTATTAACTGCAAAACAAAGCAAGTCGTTATTTTGGATCAGGCGAGCAGATAACGAACTCAATAAGAAAACCTACTTGGATCTTGAAAACGGCAATAGCCGTTGTACAAGAAAAAGAAGAACTTTGACTCGTAGGCTCCCGCATTGCTGGGGTAGCTGTGTATCCCCGCGGCAATGGTAGGTCGCCGAGATAGGTAGTACGAGTCCTTGTCCCTACTCTTCTTAAGGTAGTAGGCGACACCGAGCTCTACCGCCGTTGGCTCTCCCAAGCCGCTCTCGCAGCACGCGATGTACATCGCGACGTACATTGCGACAGCGATGACATACGCGTTTGGCGTCAATTGGATCGGTGCGATCCCGAAATGATCCAGGACCGACCTGATGAAAGGATGGAAGGGAATCCTCCCTCCACCCTTGAAGATCTCCTCTGAGATCGCGGCGAGGCCGTGTCTGGGCGTCGTGACGATCTGGTATGGTCGAGGAACACCTCTGCGCGAATATCGTACTGCGTCTTTATTCTATCAAACTCCTCGGAAGTAAGAACCGAGTAGACATCGAGGGCTGCGTCCTCGGGGACTTCCCGCGAGGACGAGCTGGCTCCTTCCTCGGGTCTGGATGTTGACGGTTCCATTCCGGTCTGCAACATCGACAGCACGGTCATTAGAGCCTTCGTGTTCGTCCCATGTAATGACAGGACACCTAAAAATCTACAAACGACTCGAGCCGCCGTCCACGGCTCGAATCAAGGGCGGCGTCGTGTCTCCGGTGAAACGCCGAGAGACCCAACGCCACTGTTCAACCAAAAAAAAAAAAAAGGGGGAATATATATAATAAAGGAAAAAGGAAAACCTTACTCGAGACGCGAAGCTGGTGCCGAAACTCGTTTCGATTGCCTAAAAAACGCCGATCGAAAGAAAGTTATTCCTGATGTGCAAAGATTTTCCACTTGAAGCGAAAGAAATTTCGGTGGCCTCATCAGAAAAGTGCGAGTTTTTATACGAGGGTTGCGAATCGACGGTTACCACCCCTTGGAACTGAAACGACAGCCCACTCTCTCTCTCCGCATTAAATGCGCCCCACGTCGCATTAAATGACGTGATAATGGTCGTCGTTTCGGTTACGCTGCGCCACTAACGCTGTCAAACGGTGCCAGCTCAGCACGCGAGGCATTTAATGTGTCTGACAAAAGCTTTAAGCTGCGCGATCGCTGACAAACATAAAACCAAGTTCATTGAATGCAGAGGGCGTCCATCAGATCCAGGTCACTAAAGTGAATATTGTCGTCGCTCTGGCAGAGCAGCGCAAAATCGTGCTCGCCGGGGAGGGGTTACATGCAGACTCATCCCGTTCGAGTTCGGGAGCGAGTAAAAACTCCGACGTAACTTAGTTTCCAAGGTCCGACCTTCGAACCTTAAAAACTAGGGGGCTTCTGTTATGCCCAGGAAAATAAAAGGCTGACGTGGGAAAGTCACGTGAAGGGTGACCTGCTCCCGTCAGAGCAGCGCGCACACGTCAGCCTGCCAAGTGATGTGGAGCCCACACGCGTCCTTTTCCCTGCAACAAGTCGTGAGATGTCAGCTTGGAAAAAGGGAAATGGGACGTAAAGCCGGATTACCTCCTGACAAGCACACCAAACCATGGATTTGGTGATGATTATACGCTTCGATTCAGTATAAAATAGGGAAGACCCCTTCATTAAGGGGATTCGGCCATTTTTCATAAAACAAAAGAAATCTCTCTCTCTCTTGTAAACTTTTCTTTGACTTTTTCGTCTTATGTAAGTCAGCTCGCGACCGCGACCTGACACCCACTAATATCAATGCAAATCAATGGACGTAGGACTTGCTACCTTAGCATCCGAACCACTTAAAAAGCTCCCTCTACATTTATTTCTCTTTATACATATTTCATTCTCACGTATATTAAACAACCAATCAACGTTATTCACGTGAGAATTCGTTGGTGCTTAAATCGAGCATCAACAATTATATTGGTCAACATAACACTTACATGAATATAACATATATAAGTGCAAATCAATTTATTTACTATGAAGTCATAAAAATGGAAAATTATCTTGTATTCTTATTTGATTTATTAAATGTTGATAAATACAAATGTAATGGGAATAATTAAATTAATTGCATATTTTCAGGCGACGACAAAATTATTAAAAACATTTACCTATTTTTGTTTTTGGGTTCCCTCTTTTTAGTAAAGAAAATTAAGATATTCAGTTATAAAATCATATTATAGGATATAGTAACAAGAGGATAATAATTTTGTTTAGTTATTATATGGTTAATTAATTAGAGGTAATTAATTAAATCCTATTATTGCTGATATAAAAAATGGTTGAAATACTTTATTGTGTTTGGTTCTTCACTTCAAAACAATTTAATATGAAATTCTGTAGGTAATATGTGGGTGGTTGCCAGTGATTAATTTGAGCATCATCTTTAACACTTTAACTTGTGGTTGCCAGTGATTAATTTGAGCATCATCTTTAACACTTTAACTTGTCATTAGCTGATAAAATCAATTACAATTAAGTATGATTAAGATGGAAAAGTAATAGAACAATATGATGAAATTTCATTGAATCTTCCCTGAAACCTTCACCAATTATACAAGGTTAAGAGTTCCTCAAATTAAAGAAATAATTGATGAAGTGTTGTTGTATCATGAAGCTGCTCTGTTTCAATGTGCTTAATTAATATGTTTATTATATAGTAATAATCTTAATTAAATACTGTAGACAGTAAAATCTACGGTTGATTCAGAAGGGACAGATCTTGTTAGAAGCGAGTCATTGACAATCTGATGGACATGCACAAAGAAAGAAAGGAAATGTGAAGGCTTGGGTGACACCGATGTTGTGTCTACCGTACGCACTCCGACGTTTAAGGCAATACGGTTGAAGGTATTTAGTGAGGGTTGAGAGCGGGAAGGGTTTACCGTAATAATGCGGTTAGGGCTAGACTAACACAAAGTAGCCAGAGCACAACTTTGAGGTGGCTGAGGGTGGTAAAGCTAGTCAAAACTAAGCTTTACGACAGGGAAACAGTGATTCTTAAGAGTGAGAATTTAGGAGCTAAGGCTATAGGTGATTTCAGAATGCATAATCAGAGACATGACCCCTGTTTATAAAGAGGTTGGAGTCTTAGTTAAACTCTGAGTCTTACTTGATAGATGAGTCTCAATTAGGAAAGAAGTGTTATCGCTTGCCTTTATCAGATTAGACTTACCACTAAGTAAGATTCTATATCTTGACTGAAGTGGAAAGTAAATGAGACTATGACTCATATTCTGGAATTGTTGTGGGCTAATTAGCTGGAACCCGATTTTGCTTAACTTGTAGGATAGCCTAACTCATAGAGTGGTTAGTTCACAAGGTGGATTTAAGCATATGCCTAACCGGAATTGGGCTAAGGCACTAGGTCGTAATACGTTTATTTCGTTATTGGATCTCATAAGGCCCAATACGATTTTTGACCCATACAAATACTAAAATTTTATCTGTTCAATTACAAAAATGTTGAGAGTATGTAACTTTAATCAAATGATATTATATTAAGGAAAAAAATCTCTTATAATTTAATGTTGTAACTTGTAAGCTTATTATATACATAGTAAAAGATGCATGGCCAAAGTTTGTCATTTTATTTATACTAAGATTGAAAAGAACAAAAAAATTGGATTCTATTAAGTACGTGATAAAAATACTATACAAATGACTGTAACAAATAACAAAAGACTTTATGTATTATATGTGCTGATGGTTTAATTTTTCTCTAAGAGGTGGAACTGCATTCTGCCGGGAGGCCCTGGGGAAATCTCTTGGTGTCACTGCAGTAATTGTATATCATGTAGTTCTTCTGAACCCATTTCAATCTCTCTTGACCTGTTGTATCAAGTTCTTGGGAGAGCCAGGACGAAGAAGAAGGTGAGTTTGAAGTGCAAGAAGATTTTCCATTAGACCAAACACAAGCATCAGCTTTGAAGTTCCTGTAGGAAGCAGTGAAAGGAGCTTGAGTCCAATCTGTCTTCACAAGTCCACCTCTAGTAGCCCAGTCATCAGCATTCCAGAGAGAAGAGTATATTCTCATTGGCTGATTCTTTGGGAATGGAATACCAATTGACTCTGAGTTCTTGAACTCTCTTATGGGAGTACCATCCAGGGAGAAACTGAAATTACGAACAACAAGATTAAGAAAAACAATTCTAAACAAGATAGAATTTAAGTAAGAAATTAAATAGAATACTCACACAATGCGCTTGGGATTCCAGAGAATGGAATATGTGTGAAAATCAGCAGTTGGGTCGAACCAGAGATAGAATTGTTGTTCTCTGTTGCCCTTTCCTTGGCTGAACACATTGGTGTGAAGAATGTAAGGATCACGACTCAAATTTCCCAAGAACTCGAAGTCTATCTCATCCCATGTAGACCCTTTTGAGGATAACTGCAAATAATACATAAAAGTTAGCAACATTAAACTTCTATATATAGAAACTAGAGGTGTATTTAATATAGTTGATGAACTATGAACTTACATAGTAAGCAGTGACAGTGCCAGCAGAATTCCCAGCCACAAGCTTGATTTGCATATCAATCTTTCCAAATAAATACTCATTCTTGGATTGGAAGCCAGAGCCAGAGGCTTTATCAAGAGACAAAGTTAGTAGCTCTCCATTGTTAAGCATCTTAGCACGGCCATCTCCCCAAGTGATATCAAAATTTTCGTTCAAGCTACCGGTAGCAGCAACCATGAAAGAACCAAGCAGAAGAAACAAATGCAACATTGATGCCATAGAAGCTTTGATTGAACTGATCATATAATGAAACTGAGTGAACTTTTTATTGTGAAGTGAAGCGATGAATGTGTTGAGAATGATGGGTTGTATTTATAGTAAAACAACCAGGCCTGTGAAGAGGAGAAGAGGAAGGTCATGGGAAGGTTCAATCTGCTGAGCTGTGGACAGTTGTAGGAATGAAAATAACTATAAAAAAAAGAAAAAAAAAAATTGCACGTTTTTTTCAGGATAATGAAAAGAGTAAGACGCGGCTTTGCTTTATGTATGCGGAGAAGGTGAAGTGATACATCTTTCGCCGACATTTTACAAGCACTTCTAGTACTAGGTCCACCTAGCCCACCCACCGTCCAAAAGTGTACCCTACGCGGAGAAAATTATATTATAAACCTGACTGGATAATGTTACGCTATTTTAAACATTATGTAATGATTATGATTGGGGTTTTGTAGTGTCACCTTTTAATTATGAGATTCATAGGTTTTCAAAAGTTATATTAACACCCCTGTAATTGTCGGTCGCTAGTCGAATTTAGTGAGTAACACAGCGAATAAAGACTAATAGACCCCTTAAAGATCACAGAGTGCGGCAATGTTCTACATCAATGACGGCCAGATTTAATGTAATTGTGACTTTGCAGTGAGATCTGACTGTACTTATGGTCATATTACAACGTTGTCACTGAACCTGGGTGATAAATAATTGGTCACGTAGCTGAAGTCAGAATCAGTTTGTCATGGCTTGATTGACGTAATGCCCTTTGAAATAGTCCAATTATTATCCTTTAAACGGCGAGTTTCCCTAACATCGATAAATCATAAGTGTGTAAGTGTTGTTTTCTGATATATATATATGGGTCTGCATGTTACTGTTACTAAACATGAGAGATGCCGGAAGGCAGTCAGCCTCTTTAAAAAAGCAAGCTTAGTGAGTCAAATATTTGACAACCGACTAAGAATACCAAAAGCAAAAAGATTTATCATTTCTTACACATGGTAAGTCAAGGTTGGGTTGGCTACAACGCAAATATTTTTATTATTAAATGTCAACATGAAATTATAGGTCATGTCAAAACTATGTTAATAATTATTTGATTGGAGTAGATTTAATTATATAATGTTAGCAGATATATTTTACCCTTATATATATATAACATTAACAATTATCTTTATCAATGAAAGTTTTAAAATTAACAAAAACACCCTCATCCACCCAAGCCATTATCACCCGCTAACAGTCGCCGCCATAACGACACATGATCGGTTGGATCTAGCCTTTGGCCGTTGACAACGACCAGAGATTTGACAGTCAACAACAATCAAATTTGGCCAAATTTGGTCGTCAACGGCTAGATCTGAGGCTGTAGATCTTATCTTTTCCGATTAGATCCACAGTGAATCTCGTTGGAAAAGACCATATCGAAACACGATTGGCCAGATTCAGCCTGTTTTGCGCCATTTTGACAGATTCTGGCAATGGTGGCCTACTACCGGCAATATGTGAGTGAGTGTGGGTATTTTTGTTAATTTATAAATTTTTATTGTTGAGGGTGTTTAGTTAAATTAACAAACCTAGGGGGTTAAAAATAATCTATATATTTCCAGAAAATGCTACTTAAACGTACAAAAAACTTCACAGAATCCTATTCTATTTCCCAAAAATGCTATTTAACATAAAATGCTATTCTAAATAACTAACCAAACAAAGCTGTATTTTTTAATCTTATTCCTTTGACTTTATTTTTAAAAAACATTGTTGCTATAAAAAAAATTCTTTTAACTAATAAATAGTTAAAATAAACTCAGTTAAATGAAGAGTAATTAAAAAAGCTACTGGGTGACATTTCTTTTTATTATTTTTTTTTCTCTTTTATTTGTTAGAGTAAGTCGTAAAAAAGGTATTAATTTTTTACTGTGCTCCTCAAAGAATCTTTAAGGTAAATACCTCATGTATTTTCGTTATTTTTAATACTCTTATTCTTTGATGTTAAAACTTAAAAGCCTATAATTGATTTAGGCAATCGTCGGAATGGCACATGCCGGCTGGTTCTAGTTGGAAACGGCCATAGATCTGGCTGTTAACAACCAGAATAAATTTGGCCATTTTCTGTAATACCTTCTTTCTTAGCTAGAATACGTGGAAAATATACTATAATACCTTCTTTCTTATCTAGAATACGTGGACAATATACTATGTTAAACATACATAGGTATAAAATAAAAAGTAATGGGCCCAAAGCCAGCTCTTAGCCCTGGCAAAAATTTTTCTTCACCTCGAAGAAAAATTCCAGAGCATACGTCGCCGTGGTGAACTTTATTCTTTGTCCCGACGAAGTCTGCAATTTTCTAACTTTGCCAATCCTTCACCAAACCTCAGGGCAACCAACATTATTAAGAACATACAAACTTAACTAAGGGCAAACAAACAACACTAAGGGCAAATAAACATATATGAGCTACGTACCTCAAAGTGGGCATTACAATTTCGGCCAAATCCATGGCCGTTAACGGCCACAGATCTAGCCATTAATGGCCGGACAGCTAGATCCACGACCATCTGGCCGTTTCCAACCTTCGATATGGCGGGAAACGGCCTAATCGGCATACGATCGAGTAGATCCTGTCCATCATGCGCCATCCGGCGACGGCCGACGGTGGTGGCTAGCGGTTGATAGTTGTCTTGGGTGGTTGGGTGTATTTTGTTAAATTTTAAACTTTTGTTGTTGGGGTGTTTTAGCTAAATTCACAAATGTAGCAGGTTAAAAGTAATGCTCTAAATAATAATAATAATATTAAAAAGGAAGGGCAATTCAATAAAAACCCCTCTGATAATATTTTATTCCTCCCAACCAATCATATTAATTATTTATATTCATCAATATAACCAAACATATTGATATAATATTTTCCCTATTAATCTTCAAGGTAATCTATCTTAATAGAAATCCTATATTTTTAGTAATAAAAAATTCCTCGAACCAAACTACGTATAGAGTAAACGTATTTTTCCTGCCCAAATAATGACTTAATGATATTTCCCACACTCGGACTTTTAAAATACTACTTTCCCATCAAAAAATACATTTCATGACACTTTCTCGCTGACCCTACCAACTCCTGGTCGATTTTAGCATCATTGCGACTTCAGACCACCACCATTCTCTTCCTCGATCATCACTCACTAAAACCCCTCAAACATTACTCCCACCGACCTCGCTAATCGCTGGCAATCGAGCGTTTAGGGTTTGCGCATCTGTCCCTCCCAAGTCAAATTCCGACTAATCACGACCATTAAAATATAACATTTCACCACCAAAAGACTCACTTGCCTCCCCTTTTCAAAAGCCTCAAAAGAATGGACCAAGTTTGTTCTTTGTTCGCTGTTCAATCAGAAAGTGTATTTTTGGAAAGAAAAGTGGTATTTTAAAAGTCCGTGGGTGACAAAGTGTCATCAAACCATTATTTGGGTAAGAAAAAGTCGTTAACTCTTTATTAATATACTAAAACCTCGTTTAGAAGTATATTAATATACAATATATTAATATACAATTTTCTATTTCATGTTATGTAATGTTAAAAGGATATTAATTAAGATTCCAACTCTTATTTTTTTTCCCTCTTTATTTATTTATTTGTTGCGTTATAATAGAGCACTTAAGTTGTGCAAACAGTATCGATTTTCGATCCAAATTGGGCGATGTTTTATTTTGCAGCTGTATAGGGACTTTTCCAATGAAAGTTCTTGGGTTGGAATCTGACCAGCCCAAAGAGGGTATTTTTCCATGGAAAATGATAGAGTTACCGACAGTTTACTCCGAATTTGTGCATCGAATGACGTGACAAAATTCTGACCGTTTATTAATATTTACTGATAATAAATCAACGGTCAAGATTATGTCACGTCATTCGGTGCACAAATTCAGTGTACACCCGTCGGTAACTGTAGCATTACTCATTTTTCCATAGTGATTAATTTAAAATGAAGGAGAGAGTTTAATAGTTAAAAGTGTAGATGGTCTATTTTAATACCGTATAATAACTCAATCAAAATACAATTATCCTCAATAACAAAAAAATGTTTGTCGCATTTAATATTTATAGCTTGATTTATATTCGTCTTAATTTTGTCATTTATTCATCAAATTGCATTGTTTTGCAAGCTGTTATAAGTTTCAATGAGATCTTTATTCTAGGAAAATAAATTATTCTAGTTCGAGAAAATCTTTTTCCCAACCATAAAAGATCATAAAAGTCCTACAATATGAATGAACTCTTAATTCAAGCAGTAGAGTTTTTAGGTTCTGCTTTGGAGTTTTTTTTCCACTAGTTTTGAAGGGTTTTTAATTAGACTTGTTTTGAGGTGTTCTAAAACCATTATTTGCCAGATTTTTTATGCACTAGTTTTGATTGCTCAAAACCCCCTTAGATAAGTGTAGTGCATTTTTGAGGGGCTAATAAAACACCCAAAATCGGGGTATTTTGGTTGGTTTTAAAATTTTATTCCACAAACATCTTATCCCCTATAAAACTATCTCAATTATATCCAAAAACTTTTTTTAACCATATTATGCACATCTCCAATCATGTTACATATAAAATAATTTTAAGCAATAAAAAAAAAAAAAAAAAACAAAAAAAAACTATTAAAATCTCATTTCTAGATGCTTTCTTAGAGAAGTGGAGCTACAATTTTTCTATCATTCTAGAAGCTGCAAAGAATGGCGAAGAAGGATAAGGAGACTTTATCACATTTGAACTTATAAAGTACTAATAAGTAAAAAACAAATAAAGAAGACTTACCTTGTAATTGGAAAAACAAAACTCCCAAGTACTAGTTGAAATTGGGGTATTTTTATGGGCATATATGTAAATTTATCATTTTAAAAAATAAACTCTCAAATACAAGTTGGGTGTTTAAAAAACCGCTACGATGGTTTTCCCTCATACCTGCTACCACGAAACTCCCAACCAGACCCTTAAGCAACCAATTTTTTTAAGGGCTTGGACACCTTCCCTTCGCAAGCCGGTTTTTCAAAGAGAGTTCTACCCAATTCCTATCAAAGACCTATTACTTAGCTCAATTCCTATTGAAGGCCCATTACTCAGCCAAATTCTATCAATTTGGGAGTGGGTTCAGTCTTATTCTTCTCTTATTCAAGTTTTAACATGTTTATATTATACTGTTAAACATAACACTTACATGAATATAACATATAAGAATGCATATCAATTCGTTTATATTAAATCATAAAATTACCAGTAAAGTCCGGTGTTGCTCTATTCCATGTTAAAAATGGAAAATATTCTTGTTATTAATAGATTTATTAAATGTTGATAATATAATGGGAATAAATTAATTGCATATTTTTGATGATGACAAAAATTATTAAGAACATTATTTACCTGTTTTTGTTTTTCCTTTTTCCAGTGAAGAAAATGAATATATCTTCAGTTGTTAACTCATATAAATATTACAGGATAGTAATTTTGTTCAATTATTATGTATATGGTTAATGAATTATAGGTAATTAATTAAATTATGTTATAGTTCATGATAAAAAGATGTTGAAAATGTTTTTTTTTTTTTAAATTGGTTTTTCATTTAAAAAAAAAAAATATTAATAAGAAATTCTCTTGCTATAATTTATGGGTGGTTGCAAGTGATTAATTTGAGCATTTTAAAATTGATTATGAATATAAATACAAAAATAAGTGATTTCTTTTACTGGGTTTTATTAGAGTAATGCTAGATCCATTCTACCCTTCCTTTTAACTAGCTTTTGACCATCCTGCTCTTTTTCACAACAAAAATTATTAACAGATTTGTGTTTTATAAGATAAAGTGATATTTTAAAAGTTCGAGGATGAAAAGTGCCTTTATGCCATTTTTTGGGTGAGAAAAAGTCGCTAACTCTTTGAATAATAATGGAAGTTGAAGAGTTGTTACTCAAATAATTTTCTATTTACATGTTATGTAATGTTAAAAGGATATTAATTAAGATTCCAACTCTTATTTTTTTTCCTTTTTTATTTATTTATTTGTTGTGTTATAATAGAGCACTTAAGCGGTGCAAACAATGCTGATTTTCGATCTAAATTGAGCGCCATTTTATTGCGTTGTTGTATAGGGACTTTTCCAATGAAATTTCTTGTGTAGGATTCTGACTCGCCTATAGAGGGTATTTTTCCATAGTGATTAATTTAACATGAAGAAAAGAGTTTAATAATTAATAATATAGATGGTCTATTTTAATACCGTATAATAACTCAATCAAAATACAATTATCTTTAATAACAAAAATGTTTGTCACGTCTAAAATTTTTAGCTTGATTTATATCCGTCTTAATTATGTCATTTATTCGTCAAATTGCATTGTTTTGCAATCTGTTATAAGTTTTTCGACGAGACCTTTAATATTATTCTAAGGAAAATAACTTATTCCAATGCGAGAAAATCTTTTTCCCAACTCTAAAAAGATCACAAAAGTCTTACAATATAACGAATACTTAATTCAAACAGTAAAATTCTTAAGCAACCAATTTTTTTTTTTGGGCTTTTTCTTCTCTTATTCAAGTTTTAATATGTTATTGTAAAACTTCCTTCAAATGCAATAACCCTAACAGGATTGGAAGAAAAATAGACAAAAAATTATGAAGTACGACAATCTTTTACTGAGTGAATATAAAATGGTTTTACAAAATTATTTATACTACACTTGCCGTCTGAGTTGGCAATCCATGTAAAAACAAATCTAATCTATCAAGTGTTTTAGAAATAAACACAAATACATATAATCTTGACCATTGAACCATCATCTTCTTCTTCAATAGAAAGAGAGAGGGACTAAGTCTTAGTCTCTTCAGTCCTCAATTTGCAGAGAATAGGAAGAGTGTAGAGATATTTTTCTGAAACACTAAAACGCTATCGTTCGTGTTATGTGAACTTAACAAACCAAAACGCTGCCTTTCCTTCTTATGAGAACTAACGGACTTGGAACTTGGAACACTGTTAACTATATTTCTTCTTCTTTCTTTTTTTTGACACCGTAAGCTGCTGTTATCTTCAACATTTATTAAATTATTAAACATAATACTTTGCATGAATACAGAGTAAACGACTTTTTCCCCACCCAAATAATGGATAAAACACTTTCTCACCCATAACGTTTCAAAATATAATTTTAACACCCACAACAAATCTCTGTTAGTAAAGGGAGAACGACAATATCCCACCCAAAGTTTGGCAAAACGATACCTCTCACCCATCAAGTTTTAAAACAACACTTTTCCTACCCACCGTTATGTTCTGTTAGAAAAATCCAGTTCTAAAAAAGGGCAGAATGGTCAATTTTACTTGAAGCATCATAAATCCAAATTTTAAAATTAAAATCTCGGTCCGTGTAAGTGAAGTTTTTTCCCTTTTATCTTTTCTTATCTTTTCCTTTCTTTCTCCTTCTTTTTTTATTTTTTATTTTTCCTTATCTTTTCTTCGCCATCATCTCTTCCTTCAACGCTGGAAGGTTGCAATGCCGGCATAACCTGCAACCGCTAGCTGGGCTGGCAGCGTCGCAACCTTCAGTCACGAGCCGACCTCCTACTGGCGCCGCAGCCTGCCTCTCTCGCCGCTTCCGACGACTTTGCCTGCCTCCCTCAACCAGCTCTTCATTGCCCCAAACCCATTCTGCTTGCCTCTCCATCGAGTCGCTGCCTCAAAGACCTCCACTCTCCTTCGTAGTTGCAGCACCCCGCGACTGCGAGCAGCCAGCATCCAGCCCCCCCGCCATCCGCCGCCACCTCTATCTGCCTTCATTGTCCCCCACCGATCGCTCCCCGTCATCTCACACCCCCACTCCTGCCTTTGTCGCCGTTATTTGGAGAAGTTCGTGTTTGATGGTTGAAAGTGGATTGTTTTGTTGATTTTGTGGAGTTTAATTTGGTTTTGAAGTGTTGTCTTTATATCTACTTTGTGGAGCATTTGGGTGATTTCCGCGATTTCCAACCAATTCACATAGTTACCTTGCCACATCGCACACAACCCGTTCGACAAAAAACCCCACCCAGCGCCCACTATATTGTTAAGTTGCTGTCACTATTCTCAAATTTTTGTTCTGTGGTGTAACTATTCAATATGCTAAGCTTGGTTGAAATATTTTAACCTTTGATGAGAATAAAAGTGCGAGGTTTTTTTTGTTTGTATTTTCCCTACATGTCCTTTTGTGCATGGATACTAAATGGAGTGATGAAGCAGCTGGTGAGAGTTTTGTTCTTGTAATTTGATAGGATATTAATTCCGCACATTTGAAAATTTTAATGGGTTGGTTGAAAGTTGGTAGATCTTGTGATTTTTGAGTTTGTAAAAAAAATCATATATAATATTTTGTTAAATTCCAGTAAAACATTATTTTTAATAAAAAAAATTGGAGGGATTGTATTTGTATACAGAGTGGGTATATCAATAATTTCATATTTAAAGAGTATATAATTAAATCTGTTAATATGACATAAAATAATAAGAAAAATATTAAATCAAATGGTAAAGGATATTTTCATCTTTACAACAAAATAGTAACAGATTTTGCTAACAGAAAATAACAGTAGGTGGGAAAAAGTGTCGTTTCAAAACTTGATGGGTGGGAAAGTGTCGTTTTACCGAACCTTGGGTGGGAAAAAGTCGTTCTCCCGTTAGTAAATTTCATTTTGAAGGGGGTAGATTGGTAAAAAATCGTTAAAAGAAAGGGTATAATGGTCAATTAATTTTTTATATAAAAAAATCAAAATTTTTAAATTCAAGTGTAGGTAATTGTAGGGCTGAATGGTGGCACGTGTTCTTTTTTTTCCTCATCCTTCTTCTCTCATTCTGTTCTCCACTTCCCGACCACCTTCCCTCCTTGCATCTCCCGCATAGCAGCACCAACCCACCCACTTCACTTCTCACCGCACACCACACCCCTCACTTGCTCTTCAAAATCCACCCACACACCGTCCACCCCTGCTCGCTGATTACCACATGCAGCGCCGTGATTGTTATTCTGTATTTTCGGGTGATTGATGTTCTGTATTTTCAGATTTTCTTGTTGTGACTTTTTTTTTATGTTGATGGAGTAGTCTGAAGTTTGTATTGAAGTTTGGGTGTTGTTTGATTGTTTGTTTGGAGTGTTCTTGTGTTTGTTCTGGTCGCAGTTTCCCTACCAGTCACCACCGTTCACTCCTCAACCCAGCCTGCACACCACCTATTCATTAAGAATCCCCACCCAGCTAACTTTCCCTTGCCGATTTGGTTGGATGGTGAAAAAATTGAAGACTTTTGTTTTAGAAGGGAATTTTGATGAGAATTGTTTTTGGGGAGGCTTTCTTTGGTGACAAAAAAAATGTTACTGGAAATGTTATTCTTGAGTAAGTACACACTGGACACTGAGAAGAAAATGATTAATAAAAAAAAAAAATGAGAAGAACTGATATGAGAAAAAGAGAAGAAAATGTAAATGTAAATGAGAGGGAGAAGAAAGACGAGGAGAAGAGATGGAAGAAAGAAAAAGAAATAAAGGAAAAGAAAAGAAGGGAAGAACAAATTTTTTTCTTAATTTATATTATATGAGAGTATATTAGTAATTTCATATTTAAAGAACGGGTATATTAGTGATTGAAATGACATAAAAATAATTTAAATTAAATAGTAAAAGGGTATTTTTGTCTCCACAATAAATATTATTATAGTTAACATAAATTATTAACAAGTATAAGGTTTGAGTAATAAAATTGTATTTTAAAACTTGAAAAAGTTTTATTAGACTATTATTTGGGTGGGAAAAATTGTTTACTCATGAATATAACATATAAGAATGCAAATCAATTCGTTTATAGTAAATCATAAAATTATCAGTAAAGTTTTGTGTTGCTCCATACCATGTTAAAAATAGAAAATATTCATGTTATTAATAGATTTATTAAATGTTGATAATATAATAGGAATAAATTAATTGCATATTTTTGATGACGACAAAAATTATGAAGAACATTATTTACCTGTTTTTGTTTTTGTTTTCCCTTCTTTTAGTAAAGAAAATGAATATATCTTCAGTTGTTAACTCATATAAATATTACAGGATAGTAATTTTGTTCAATTATTATGTATATGGTTAATGAATTATAGGTAATTAATTAAACCCTGCTATAGCTTATGATAAAAAGTTGTTGAAAATGTTTTTTTTTTTTTTTTTTTTTTTTATAAATTGGTTTTTCATTTATAAAAATATTGATAAGAAATTCTCTTGCTATAATTTATGGGTGGTTGTAAGTGATTAATTTGAGCATTTTAAAATTGATTATGAATATAAATACAAAAATAAGTGATTTCTTTTACTGGGTTTTATTAGAATAATGTTAAGGCTAAAATCCAATCTGACAACATTTTTTTACAACTCCCGTGTAAAAATTCGCAATTTAAAGAGTGTTTTTGAAATTACAGCTTCAATGTAATAAAAGAAATAAAAACCAAACCCTGTTTCTGAGTTGGAAACAGTGAAGATGAAGTAATTGTTCACTTTCATTAAGATAGCCTTCATGATAAGATTGTTTTAGATAGTGATTGATGGGATTTGGTTTGACATATTTTTAGAGTTGTTAACCCGTAGACAATTTCTACTAAAATAATGGCAACTTGGCATAATAGATTCTGCATATATCACATCTTAATGCTCTGTTTATAGAAATAGAAGAATTTGGGGATTGCCATGACAAAGAATTAAAGAATTGAACTATACAAAATACATGACAAAGAATTAATTTGTCTAGCTCTAAGAGGTTTTGCTGCATTCTGCAGGGAGGCCCTGGGGAAATCTCTTTGTGTCACTGCAATAATTGTATATCATGTAGTTCTTCTGAACCCACTTCAATCTCTCTTGACTTGTTGTATCAAGTTCTTGGGAGAGCCAGGCACCATTGCTGGACGAAGAAGAAGGTGAGTTTGAAGTGCAAGAAGTTTTTCCATTAGACCAAACACAAGCATCAGCTTTGAAGTTTCTGTATGAAGCAGTGAAAGGAGCTTGAGTCCAATCAGTCTTCACAAGTCCACCTCTAGTAGCCCAGTCATCAGCATTCCAGAGTGAAGAGTATATTCTCATTGGCTGATTCTTTGGGAATGGAACACCAATTGACTCTGAGTTCTTGAACTCTCTTATAGGAGTGCCATCCACGGAGAAGCTGAAATTACAAACAAAAAGATTAAGAAAAACAAATACAAAATATATTAAATTTAAAGTTGGAGTGAAGAAATTAAACAGAATACTCACACAATGCGCTGGGGATTCCAGAGAATGGAATAGGTGTGAAAATCAGCAGTTGGGTCGAACCAGAGATAGAATTGTTGCTCTCTGTTACCCTTTCCCTTGACTGAACACATTGGTGTGAAGAATGTAAGGATCACCACTCAAATTTCCCAAGAACTCGAAGTCTATCTCATCCCATGTAGACCCTTTTGAGGACAACTGCAAATTTAAGATAATATTTAGTAACATAAACTTATATATATATATAAGAGAAATATTTAATATAGGTTAGGAACTTACATAATAAGCAGTGACAGTGCCAGCAGAGTTTCCAGCGACAAGCTTGAGCTGCATATCAATCTTGCCAAATAAATACTCATTCCTGGACTGGAAGCCAGAGCCAGAGGCTTTATCAAGAGACAGAGTAAGAAGCTCTCCATTGTTGATCATCTTACCACGGCCATCTCCCCAAGTAATATCAAAATTTTCGTTCAAGCTACCGGCAGAAGCAACCATTAAAGAACCAAGAAGAAGAAGCAATTGCAGCATTGAAGCCATAGAAAGATTTGAGTGAATTGAGCAAATAATGAAACTGAGTGAAGTGTTAAGTGAATGGATGAATATGTGTTGAGCGTCATGGCTCATATTTGTACTGAGACCTAGCTTGTGAAAGAAAGAAAAGGAAACTCCTGGGAAGGTCCAATCGGCTAAGCTGTGGACAGTTGGCTTGAAGAAGAAAAGCGTAGTAATGATAAAAAAAAGAGCTGTCTATATCGCACTAGCGAACACGATTCAAGCAAATTGCATGACATTTTTTTCTTATTATTATTATTATATGACGCGGTTTTAATTATTATTTTTAAGAAGTGATTGTTTGTGTTTGTTATGCAAGTTACCGTCACCAGCTAAGTCTTTAGATTTTCCAACCACCACCATTAAAGACAGTATGAGACAAAAGCCTGTATTCAAGATTTGGAGCAGCCGATAAGGGAGCATCGTGACGGAATTTTATACGACATTTTTAATGGGAAAATAATTTTATTTTTAGTATAAAATGTTTTCCTTCCCAATGTATATATATTTCTAATGGGTGTTGTATATATTGAATTTATCGTTTCATCAAATTTCAAGAATGATGTTTCCTATTGAAAAATCAATGGGAGATATTATGCTACTTCTTGATACGACATTAATTTATGGATATGATAATTTAATAACATTTAATAATGTATCAAGTATTAAACTTTAAAAAAATTTCTCAAGTTTGGGTACTTGCTTTTTTTTTAATTAAATCTGACTCCTGTTAACTAGTACAGTAAAATTAAATGATAAAATTTTACATATTTTTTTTATGAAAATTTTTGATTGAATATTTTCCTGTTTAATTCTCTAGGAGGATGATTGATTTATTGTTAGATTTCATTTCATGAACCTGCTTCTACCATTAGGACGAAAAATTAAGAAGAAATGGAGAAGAAATCCGAAGTCTAATGGCGTCCTTCAGTTTTACCTACTATTCTTTACCACTACGTCAAGAAAAGGAAAATGTTGACCTAGTTTGCCAAACACAGCAGTCAAACTTTTAGCTCACCACCTATTTTAATTTCCTTCCAATATATATCTATCTTCTTCATTTTAATTCTAACCAAATTTTTGGTCAGTTGATAAATTACAAGGGTTAGGCCTGGTTCAGGGTTGTTGTAGTTTAAAAAATAATTATTTATTTTTGCATTTTAAATGATTATGAATAATATATTTATAAAAAGAAATTAAAGTAGTTCAGAGTTGCTACAATCAAAAGTAGTTAATAAGTATCAAAATCAAAATTATCCTAATAGTTAAATTTTTTTTTATTTTTTTTAATATAATTATTTAATAGTTTAATAAAAAAATCTTTGAAAAATTGAAAAAGAAATTGAAAATTTATCGACAGCGACAGTGGCAACTGCTGTCAATAACAAAAAATCCAAGAATCCAACCAATATCCTCGTATTAAGTGAGCCAACTTGTTTACAAAAAAACAAAAAAAAAAAGCTTTCAAATCCTTGAACAAGGCACTACATCCACATATATATGCTTCCTGCTTGTTTGCTTATGCATCGAATCGAATACTTTATCTTTTTAATGGATTGTTCTCACTTCTCGCAACTTTACATGCAAATGGAAATGGAAGATACAATAACAATTTGCTGGCACTCAATAAGGCAAGCTGTAAAAGTGTTGCCTGATATAATTAAAAACATAGATTATCGATCATAATGAGTTATTATAAATTAATTAATCGACTTTCACTTCAGTTTTACCACTTGAACCAAGGTTTTGCCAACTCACCCGCCACTAGCAATTTCACAAGTTTTAGAAACACAGTTTAGTCGCTTCCACTAGAACTTGACCCACTCTTCTATAGTATTTTATTGAGTGATCCCCTTCTCTCTTCCCTTGGACCCCTTTCTCTTGAAGTGAAGTCTCTGTTTTATATTAGTGTTCTGACAGTAGGTGAGAAGAGGTAGATCTGAGTCAGTCTTCACCCATGTTTAAGTCAGAACAATCATGCATAGGGTCTAATAAGCTCGTTGACTAAGTTATTCGTTGGTTGAGCGACACATGGGCGATTTTGGATGCTCAATCTTGGTGTCGCTCCTGGGCAGTTGGCGCAAATCGGCCGCAAGAAAATTACGCATAACATCAAAATTAATTTATCCCTTTACAATGTTAGAAATTTGACCTGATCATTTCTTATGTTAATTTATTTTGGTAATTCAAACTAAAAACCTTTTTCTATATTTTTTCTAAGTAAACACTTAACAATTTTTTTATGAACGCTCTTATTTCATATTAAATTATTTTTAATAAACCGAATGAAATGGACCTTATAAGTATTATACCAAAATTTTTATTCCAAAAATTATATCTGACATGCAAGAGATGATGCAAGCACGCCAATTATGATTGAAGGATGAGAAAAATGCTCCACGAGTTGGGGCCCGGATCCACCTCTAGTTGGGTAAAATAAGGATATTATTTTTGGGAACAGGTGAACTTAAAGTCTAAAATGAGCTTAGTACTCTCACCTGGCCCCTTATAATAATAGAATAATATTATTCTTACGAATGAGTCATATAGTCACATAAAAAACATAGGATATAGTAATTATTTTATATGAATTTTATATAATTTTTATCAGGTTGTATGTTTGGTTATATAATATAGTTTTAAGCATAACATTATTCATAATAATAATATATAAATATAAATACCT
Organism: Pistacia integerrima; assembly: GCA_026225825.1. Taxonomy (NCBI): domain Eukaryota; kingdom Viridiplantae; phylum Streptophyta; class Magnoliopsida; order Sapindales; family Anacardiaceae; genus Pistacia; species Pistacia integerrima. Next base: position 18,833,918 of record CM047743.1, on the reverse strand, counting down.
TTGTAATTTATAATTTGTGTATAAGAGCTTAATTAAAGAAACGATTATAATTTTATTATATTTTCTAATTTAGCTATCATTTATTAAAAATCGTTAATTTTGATATTTAATGCAATACATTGATGATGATTAATTTAATATAAATTAATTTTGTTATATTTTCCAATTTAGCTATCACTTTGTTAATGGTGATTTTTAATTGGAATACTAGGAGTAAGTTTGGAAAAACTATTATTTGTACAAGGATTCTCCATATTTAGAATAATATGCATGAAACACCAAATTATTTTTATTAGGAAAAGAACTAACCTTTTATTAATTATGAGCTACAGAGAGCATGCATTTAATTCATTACACTACAGAATGCCAAAATTACACAAAATGAACGAACTGCAACATCAAAAAAGTGAATTAATTAACAAGATATAAACAGTTAATAATAGCTAAATTTCTAGGATGATTTATTGACTGCACATTCTGCAGGAAGGCCTTGGGGAAATCGTTTTGTGTCCTTGCAATAATCATAAATCATGTAATTCTTCTGCACCCAGTTGAGTCTCTGTTGGCTTGTGTTATCGAGTTCCTCCGAGAGCCAAGAGTTGCTATTATCCGAATTCGAGTTGCAAGAAGAAGTTCCGGAACTTGAAGACCAGACGCAAGCATTAATGGCGTTGTATTTTCTGTAAGAAGCTGTGAACGGAGCCTGTGACCAGTCAGTTTTGATGAGCCCGCCTCTCGTCGCCCAGTCATCGGCGTTCCAGAGACTTGAGTAGATTCTCATTGGCTGGCTCTTGAGATAAGGTACACCAACTGACTCAGAGTTCTTGAACTCTCTAATGGGCGTGCCATCAACATAGAAGCTGACAAAGAGAATGAACAAGTTAAGAATGAACAAGTTCCTGGTCAAAGAAGAAACGTGATCAAGATTGAATGAGTGGAAACTTACATAATACGTTGAGGATTCCAGAGAATTGAATAGGTGTGAAAATCAGCGGTCGGGTCAAACCAGAGATGGAACTGTTGCTCTCTGCCACCTTTGCCTTGGCTAAATACATTAGTGTGAAGAGTATAAGGATCACCGCTTAAATTTCCCAGGAATTCAAAGTCTATTTCATCCCAAGCTGAGCCTTCTGATTTTAACTGCAACACAAAAAAGTCTGGGCGTCAGGATTTGATGATAGTAGCCCTTTAATCAACTGAAACAATTACTGTATTATTGTAAAAGCAACTTACGTAGTAGGCAGTAACAGTGCCTGCAGAATTTCCAGGGACAAGCTTGAGTTGCATATCGATTTTTCCGAATAGATACTCATTCTTGGATTGCAAACCTGAGCCCGAAGCTTTGTCCAGGGAGAGAGTGAGAAGTTCACCGCTGTTGAGAATTTGCCCACGACCATCTCCCCAAGTTATATCAAAATTCTGGTAGAAATTAGCAGAAGTAAGCATGAAATAGCTAAAAACCATAAAAATCATTAGCATTTTGCTAGAATTAGAAGCCATGAATTGAGCTAAAGCCTTGATATTTTGTTGGAACTGATGAATAATGCAAAGGGTTTATATAGCAGGAAAAGTGGTAAAATTAATTAAACAATTGACCAAAGAAGGGAAACTTAAGTGCGTGTATTGAAGGATCCTGGCGGGTCTTGAAGTTGATGGAGAGGAAATTATGAGCTGTGGATAGCTGGCTCGCGCTATTAGATGAGATCATCATAAACTACAAAAAATAATTGATTAACAGATAAATAAAATGGACCATATAATGATGGTCTTAGTTCACCAAACACGTAAATATATTAACCAAATGAAATGAAAGGTGGAGCGAGCCGCCTCATTTGTCAAGGTCACATTCACCAAATGAATTACGACTTAACGAGTTGTTTTGTTTACTGCACATAGAGATAGAGATTATGGTTCGTTAATGAAGCTCTCTTTACAGATTGTTCACAGCTTACTGAGGCCAAAGTCAGCATCATCAACATTCTAGAACTTAAAAGAAAATGGGCACTCAATCATTATCCATGAAAGTGCTTGGCTCTTTCCTCTTGAGTTTGTATTTTTAAGACTTAATTTTTGTCACCCAAGCTTGACCAATTTTCTGTAAAATCTGAAAGTAACATTTAGATCCTTATATATGTCCTTATAGTACAAGATAACAATTATTCGAAGGATTTTTTTTTTTTTTTTTTTTAAATCTAAGAATCTAAAATACCCGTAGCCTATTAAATCTTATTTTTTTATCATTAACAAAACTATTCTAATTTAAACCATCCTCTGGATGACCTAATAGTAAAAGAGCAAAAATAGGTTTAATGAGTTTTTGAGTTCGAGTCCTCACAAACCCTAACATGGGTGACCATTGAGAGATTTACCTAATCGTCAACTTCAGGGCCCCGAGGAATTATTTGACGTGTACACAAACTGGTCTGACACTCATGGTCACAAAAAAAAAAAAAAACCGTTCTAATTTTTAACAAAATTGTCCGTTAATAGGTATTTATTTTTGTTTTATAGTTATGTTAGTTAATAATTCAATTTACATAAGACAAGATTAAAGTATTTTAGATATTTAATAAATAAAATAAACCATTAAAAGTGATAAGGATTTAAATGCTACTTTCAGATTTTAATGGACCTAACTATATAGACTAAATCTTATGGAAAAAAAATTATTTAACTCGTATTTTTAAAGTAGAATATGATCTAAAGTTTTAAGATAAAGTTTAGGATTAAATAATAATCAATCTTAGCAAAAGACACCCGTGGCTTTCCACTTCAAATTCGTTATCATACTAATAGTAATTATATATTAGAAAGAATATTAAAAGAACGGGGGTTACATATCCACTTACTTCCAATAAGATGCTACCACATTTCCAGTTTAGATCTCAAATGACTGAAATAGCCCTTGATAAAGTCGACAAAATAAAGACATTAGTCATTTGAATTGGAGGTATATACCTAGCAGGACCATTTTAAGAACATTTGTGACCCTAGACAAAAGTTACTTTGAGGATTTTCTAATAATATAAATAAATATTAAAAAAATTATTTCAAATTTATTTTTCTTACCTTTTGAGATGCAAAATCACTAGGAGAAGTGGATGACGACCGACGGGTTAACGGGGTCAGGTTGGTAAGGGGGTTTTGGAGAGCAGATGTTGGAGAAGCGATGGGTGGTGAAATGGTGATTTCCAATGCCAGGATTGACCAGAAAAGACTTGAGAAGTCACGGTCCAAAAGGTATTGGTGGCTGGCGATTGGCAGAGTAAACGGATAGGTATGATAGGGGTTTTGGTGAGAAGGCAGAGGAGGAGGAAGATGGTGGTGTTGGGGAAGGCCAACGATGCCAAGTACATGCCGAAAAGGCCAGAAATGGCTGTCGCACATGGTGGAGCTAGGTTGCGAGATTCGTAAAAAATAGCCAAAGCGAGGGCTATCAAGGCTGAGAAGATCCCGTCCATCTTCTCAAATTTCATACTCTAGCACACAAGCTACAACACTACCATATTTATCAGACTTCAAATCATTACACTTCAAGTTCCACCACGATAAAAAAAAAAGAAAAAAAAGAAAAAAGACAAACGTCTACAAAAATAAAATAAAATTAAAAAATCAATTCAATTCACTACTGTCACATCAAAATTAACTCAATCATAAAATCCAACTTCAAATCAACAAAATCCATACAAAGAATAGTCAATCAACAACCAAATTTTTCTTTTTAGCTGGGTTTGTGCCACTGTAGCAATAGAGTTGGAGAGTGGAAAATGCACAATGGAGCTAGAGAGAGAAGAAAGGGCAACGGTGGAGGTGGATAGAGAAGAAAATCCAGCAATGGAGCTGGAAAGAAAAGGCAAAGAAAGATTTTTTTCTTCCCTTTTAAATGAATCTGTGACACAACGAGTTAGTGTAATAACAAGGTTAGTACTTGACTATACTTTTAGGGTTGATAAACAAGTCTCAATCCAGAAACTTAAGCTTCAAAGTCTAAGATAAAATTTGAATAATTCATTCCATATTCTCTATATCTTCAAAAGAACAAATAATATATTGATATAAGTTGGTTACAGCCAACCCTAACAAGACTCTAATTAAACAAAGAAATAAAATCCTACCTAAACACGAAAACTAATTAAAAGAAAAAATCTTAGTAGTTGACTAATTATAAAATAAGAAAGTAACATTTAACTAAATTAAAGCTTCCTAAATAAACTAAACTCCTAATTTAACACTATTTTCCCTACATCATACTCCTCTTAAAAATAAACTTGTCCTCGAGTTTCAATCTGGTGGGTGATACTTGAAGTAGAGTAATAAGTCCTCCTTTGGAGCAAAAAAATATGCTTTGTCATTGATCTTCCTAGGAGAGTTGTCACGCACTATAGTCTTCAAGTCGAAATCGAATGTCATCGATGTTTCATCATTTTGATCCTTAACTTGAATGTGTTCTTCTTGCTCAATTTTCTCTTTTAGGACAGCTTGCTTTTGCTCAAGCTTCTCCTTTAGGACATCTTGTTTTTGCTCTTGTTCAATCTTCCCTTTTTGGAGAACTCATTCAGCTTCAATGTCTACTTCATGCTCAATCTCCTTTGATGTGTGATCCTTAATCAGTAACATCTCATGATCTTCATTGGCTTTAGGAATTTCTTTAGGAAGTGCTTTATGCTCCTTGTCTTCTTCCATAACTGGTGAGGCATGTATTCTCTGATGAATAATTCTTTTTTTAATTCTTAATTGTGATTTTACATCAAGGCTAATTGAAGAACATCAAGCAATGTATGGTCAGGTCGTAAATCAATTTGAGCTCGTATGTTTACATTCAACCCATTAAAGAATCTTAAAGCTACTCTATATGGATGTTCATTATAGTTGTCGAGCCGGTCGTCATGGTCGCAAAATTAAACCTAAATACCGTAGTTAGCGGTAAGCAGGGTCAAATCTACAGGGAGCAAAGACTAATGACCTAATGTAATTTTGAGTTAACGAAAGGGAAACTAGCAAATTGATTGATTAAAGCTAAGGAAACTAATTAATTGCATCAAATAAATTGCTAACTAAAACACAATATTAAAAGTGTTGCTGCTACGGATTCAGTTCAACTCAAGACCAACTCTCACAATTCCTTTCCTCGCTCTTCAATTTCCTAAACCTACAAGACTAGACAAATCAATAAGAACATCTCTCGGCAATCTAGGTATAATCTATCCTGTCTCCCCATCGTCTTAGTTACAGACGATCATCGATTAACCAAAAAACGCTAAACCATTAAACACCACTAGTTGGTACAACGCTAACAAGTACAACCTATCAACTTGTATCATCCAATCAACCAATTACACAACGAATGCATTCCTAGTAGAAATTATATTAAACACTAATACAACTTGATTGCAATCAGCACAGAAGCAATTTAAAGCCATAATCAACATTCAATAATCTCAAACCGACATTCAATTATGTGAAAAGTTGTATATCAACAAACATTCTCAATGGACATTATCAATTCAGCACGTCAAGCATCAGAATAATATTAAAGCATCGCAAACAAATTGAAACAAAAGCAAATATAATCTGAATACAAGAAACTTAACCAAATGTCCAACATTAGGTCTCATCCAACTAGCCGAGAACTGCTGAGAAGATCCATGAGTGTCGATCATGATCTCGCCTACACCGTAACAGGCAACTGGGAGCTCAGCCGCTCATGGTGGTGTGAGCGATGGCTGGCCAGTCGGGAACGGAGAGCAGGTGGTCATGGCAAAGAAGCGTAGCCGACAATGAGATGGCATGCTTCGTGGCTAAAGAAGACGATGAAAACACCCAGAAGATGAAGGGATAGAGTTCTCCAGAAAACATTAGTGTTCAACGGTGGTTCTCGACGATCAGTGGCGGAAATAGAGATCTGAGGGTACGGGGAGAAAGTTCATGAGCTGGGAAGTCGAGACGACGTCGAAACGGAGCAAAAACACGTCGAGAATTCGAAGAGTTGCTAGATTAAAGTGATGGATCTTAGTTGGAAAAAGAAAAAGGGCAGATCAACGGCGAAAATGTGAAGGGAAGCTGAGGGGGTGACGGTCGGCACAAAAGGACCTCAATTGTCTCCGAAAAATGGTGAAAACTCCGGTGGAAAGTGAAGAGTTACGGTGTGGAAACAATGATGACGTGGACGCCTGATCGGCGTGAAGGTTGCTAGAAAAGGAACTGAACAGTCATCGGCTTGGAAAATGAAAGGTCACCATCTGGCGATTGAAATCTGATGAAGAGTTGTGGTTTGTCGGCTGGCTCCTTCCATGAACTTTGACTTTCTTTTTATAGTGAGGATGGCAAATATCAGTTTAGTCCCACACAAATAAAAAGTGACAAAATCAACCCCAAGTGTTTATGACAATTTACCCCTGAATAGCATAAATGAGACAAAACCAACTCTAATTAACAAACACATGTAATATCAATTTACACAATCTCAAAATTCATTCCAAACATGCACAAATTGTAAAGAAAAATTAAAATGTGATTTTTCATAAATAATTTCATAAATTCTTTAAGTACCTCACCATGATTTCATTATTGAGCACAAAAGGGTCTTTTTATCATCTTAATAGAGTCATTTTCATGACTCTAACAATAGTCAAGGTGGAGTAACAACCATCGATATTCAACAATATATTTGTGGACAGATCTCTGACCCTGATGGCATCTCTGGTACTGGTAGAACAAGATTCACTCATAATCAGGAGGAAGAAAATCCCTTTGTAACAACTGTTTCATCCTGTACCAGGTTCTAATTGGTGCTTTCCCCTCGTGAAATCTTATGGATTATAATCTTTCCCTACCATGTAGAAGCTTCACCCTCAATCTACACGAAGTCTCACCCTTATTCCTTCTAGAATCTCCATATATTCGAAAAACCTGTATATTTCCACAATCCAATCCAGAAAGTCTTCAATATTTAAATTACCATTAAAGCAAGGAATATCTACCTTTAATTTGAATTTGCTGGTATCGCTATCCTCATAATCACTTCGTCCATATCCAACGTGCCTCCCAAAATCTGCAAAGTAATCATCTTTTTCTGTTCAAATCTTCCATGTAGACTTGCTGTCTATGCTATTTGCAAAAACTTGTCTACCGATAGGCTGTCCGTGAGCCACATCATCTTTGGTACGTTGCCTCTCGTCATTCCAATTTATGTTGGCATCTTCGCTCAAAGCATTTAGTCGATTTGCAATTTCTTCAAAGTGTCGTTCCAAAAGCTGGAATTGAGATCCATTCCTTGCTCCAAAGCTATCAACGCCACCCCTTGCGAGGTCTCAGCTCCCTGATTTTCACCATGAGAACGGCTGTCGCCTACAACTTCATCACCTACCATTAGATTAGACTAATTTTGCCTGCTTTGATACCAACTAACATAGCCGAGTTAGCGTAAAAACAAGGTTAGCACTTGACTATACCTTTAGGGTTGATAAACAAGTCTCAATCCAAAAACTTAAGTCTCAAAATCTGAGATAAAATTTGAATAATTCATTCCATATTCTTTATATCTTCAAAAGAAACAAATAATATGTTTACATAGGGTGGTTACAGCCAACCCTAATAAGACTATAATCAAACAAGGAAATAAAATCCTACTTAAACATGAAAACTAATTAAAAGAAGAAATCTCAACTGTTGACTAATTATAAAATAAGAAAATAAAATTTAACTAAATTAAAACTTCCTAAAATAACTAAACTCCTAATTTAACACTATTTTCCCTACATCAATCAACCACTTGTTAATGTTTGGTGCAAAACTTCCCTCACAAGCTTTACACCAACTTACGATGCTAGCTTTTTTTATTTTAAAACATTATATTAACATAGAAAGCCCGTTTTACCCTCCTAAGGTTAATTTGAGTCTAATGTCTGTTATGAGGAAGGATGCTTTTGTTAGTAGAAAATAAAAGTATCCTTGACTAGTAATAGATCAAAACCATAAAGACTAATATGTTTTTGACTCTTTGAATTGAGTAGTGGTTCAAATTCAATGCCAATTTGCCAAACTATTACAAATGATTTCTATAACAAAATATCTTTATAATATTTTTTGTTAAATACAATAAAGAACTCACATTTTCAGGAATTCGGTTGTCACAATCCTATTATATTCGGCCACCAAACTCTATTTTGTAAAAAAAATTAATTTTCTGATGTTGAATTTTTAATTTCCATATCTAAATTTCAAAATTTTACCAACAAAAACCCAAAAGATTCTTAAGCATATAATTTTATCTTATTTTTTTTCTCGGTAGGTAAAGAAAATTGAGAATTGGAAAGTATATATAGATGGACCAATGCTATAGCTGTATTTGGGGAATATTGAAGAATCAATTTTCTTGCAAGTATCATCACTTTTATATGTAATTATTGATTAAGATTGGTGTTTGTTGGTACTTGTGGGTTCTAGAATACATTCAAATTTCATTATATGAATACTTCTACCACGGTTTAATATTAAAAGTAATACTCCACTTCTCAAATAATATCATAAATTTCTCACATATGAAGTATTGTCTTATATAGTATGGACACCTCATATTTTTATTTATTCATCGTAGCCACATAAGACTACATACTACTTGGGATGAGAAATTTAAGATTTCATATGGGATGAAACCCTCAAATCTTATGTGGTTGGGATGTTGGGGGTTTTAAAGAAGAAGGACTGGTGAGTCGAAAGGTGGTGACAGAGGTGATTTTCGGTGAGTGAAACGACTAGAAATCTCAAGAATAAATCTCGCTGCTGTCGACGATTGGTAAGGTAAAGAGGGTGGGGTGAGTGGGTTTTGGTCAAGAGGCTAATGGGGAGAGTTTTTGCGGTGATGGGGTGTTGTTGTCAATGCCGGAAACATGCCCTATTTGGCATGGGTTGTTGACCCCAGAAATAGGCCTATTTGGACTGGGTTGTCGACACCAACAATATAATTTGGGGCATTTTTTGCAAGATTTCAAACATGTAAGGAATTATGTGTAATTGTCAGGGGTTTTTTTTTGGATTTCAAACCTTTGTACATGTTAACGTCTCTGGTTTTGTTAACTTGAGAAAGATAAACTGAAGTTTCTAGAGAAAAGCACAATTTCAGTAGTTTTATTTTCTAACTGAATGAAATGAGCTTACATCTGAGATATGTTCTTATACAATTGAGAAAGAGAAAGGCGTACAAAGGACTAACTTAGAGAAAGAGTAAAGTGAGAAAGTAAAGAGAAAAGTAAAGTGAATTGGAATTGAAAACGACGTCACTTTGCATTTAGTAAAGTGCCAAGCGGAAACGGCATTGTCTTGAACCTTTTGCTGATACTTCCCCTTAAGCAAAACTGGTTCACTTTTCAACTCTCTCAACTTCTCAGACATCTTAACCTTTTGCTGATACTTCCCCTTAAGCAGAACTGGTTCACTTTTCAACTATCTCAACTTCTCAGATGTTTTAACCTTTTGCTAATACTTCCCTTCAAGCAAAACTGGTTCACTTTTCAACTATCTCAATATTCCACTCAAATCCACTTCTCAAATTAGCTCAAATCAATTTCTCAAATCTACATTAATCTTGTAACTTAAACCATCTTCTGAAGACAACTCTAAAATAAGCACATTAAACTTCCAAAAAAAAAAAAAAATGCACATTTAAACTTGCACCAATATTAGCTCCTCATTAACAACCATCTCCATATTAAACTTGCAACCATCAGCTCCTCAAACCAACCAAAAAACACTCTAAAAAACAACCCAAACCTGCAATTCTACAAAAAAAAAAAAAAAAAAAAAAAAAAAAAAAAAAAAAAAAAAAAAAGGGCAGCAAACTTGCAGCTCTGCAACAATTAACTCCTCAAATCATCTGCAACAATTAACTCCTCAAACCAACCTGCATTAATATGCAGTTTTACACTAACACTTGCAGCAAATCTACAGTTCTGCAACAATTAACTCCTCAAACCAACCTGCATTTAATCTGCAGTTTTACACTAACACTTGCAGCAAATCTACAATTCTGCAACAATTAACTCCTCAAACCGGCATTAATCTGTAGTGCAAAGTAACTACAACTCAACCATTAAACCTGCAGTTCAACTCAACCATTAAATATGTAGTTCAACACTAATATTTATAGCAAATCTGCAAAATCAGAACACCATTAAACCTGCAGTTCAACTCAACCATTAAACCTGCAGCTCTGCAACTCAACCATTAAACCTGTAGTTCAACTCAACCATTAAATATGCAGTTCAACACTAATATTTATAGCAAATCTGCAAAATCAGAACACCATTAAACCTGCAGTTCAACTTAACCATTAAACCTGCAATTCAACTCAACCATTAAACCTGCAGCTCTGCAACAATTAATTCCTCAAATCAACCAGAACCAGAGGCCCCTGTATAGCTCGAATTTCCCTCACTTTCAGTCACTCCAACAATAGTGAGCTTACCCTTTAACTCATGAAACTGAGCAGCAGACAATGCTTTAGTCAAAACATCTGCAATTTGCGGTTTTGAAGGAACATACTGCACAACTATTTGTTTTGACAGAATCTGGTCTCTAATGTAGTGAGCATCGATTTCTATATGTTTTGTTCTTGCATGAAAAATAGGATTCGCTGCCAAGGCTCCTGTATTGACATTATCACACCATATCATTGGAACAGTAGGCATTTTCAACCCCAATTCTGAAAAAACACTTTGCAGCCAAGCGATTTCAGTGGCTGTGTGGGCTAAGGCTCTATCTCGGCTTCGATAGAAGTAAGAACAACAACTTTTTGCTTGCGAGAGCTCCATTGTATCAGATTAGGTCCTAGGTAAATGCAGTAGCCACTTGTTGACCTTCTGTCATCCAAATTACTTTCCCAATCCGCATCTGCATAACATTCAACATTTAAGAAGGCTGCTGGTTTAAATTTCCGACCATGATATTGTGTTCCCTTGATAAATCTGAGCACTCTCTTGCAAGCTTGCCATTGGAGCTCTGTAGGTGCTTGAAGGAATCGCGAGTTTATTAACACGAAGCTTATGTCAGTGTAAGTTGGTTGGGTATTGTAATGCTCCCTTTGTGCTTACTTATAGAGACTAGGATCCTCGGGAAAGGGCAAAGGACTATCGATGGAGAAGAGTTTTGTGCCAACAATCATTGGAGTTGGACAGGCATGTGCTTCAAGCATTCTTGTTTTGGTAAGTAGATCAACAACATATTTTGTTTTCCTGATACAGCACTCTCTGCAGCGCTTAATCGAGCTTCAAGGAGTGCTTGATCAGCTTATTACACGTGGAGCGCCATCGTGTCCGGGTATTGTAATGCTCCCACCTGCACTTCTATGAGACTAGGATCCTTAAACAAAGGACTACTCCTGGAGAAGAGTTTTGTGCCAACAAATATTGGAGTTCGGACATGCATGCTTCAAGCATTCTTGTTTTGGTAAGTAGATCAACAACATGTTTTGTTTGTCGAAGGTGCATTCCCTGAGATGTTCTGATGGCTTTTAACCCCAGAAAATATTTGATTGATCTAAGTGCTTTTAGGGAGAAATTAAGGTTCAAATCTTGAACAAGTTGAAGAATGAATGAATGGTTGGATCCAGTGATGAGCATATCATCTACATAGATGAGAATATAGGTTACTTGATCCCCATTTTTAAGGATGAAGAGGCTGGAATCAGATATAGAATTCTAAAAACCTTTGGTCAAGAGTGCCTCATTCAACTTGTCAAACCAAGCTCTAGGAACTTGCTTAAGACCATAAAGGGCCTTATTAAGCTTGCATACATGAGATGGAAACTGAGGACACTCAAAACCTTTCGGTTGCTTCATAAACACAGTCTCATTCAAAGTGCCATTAAGGAAGGCATTATTTACATCAATTTGTTGTATGTCCAAATTATGGGTCACTGCTAAAGTAAGTACAATTCTGATGGTTGAAGGTTTGATAACTGGGCTGAAAGTTTCAAAGAAATCCAGGCTAGGTGTTTGTTGAAAACCTTTTGCAACTAGCCTAGCCTTGTACTTTTGTAAAGTCCCATCAGCATGAAATTTAACTCTAAAAACCCACTTGTTCCCAACAATGTTCATATCAGAACCACTAATGTCCAAGTGTTGTTCTTGACAAGAGCATCATACTCACTTTGCATAGCTTCTTGCCAAGCTTGGCTAGCTAAAGCCTCTTGAACTGTAGTAGGTTCAGTCTGAACCTCTGTATTGCCGGAAGTGATAAGGGCAGTTTTCATGTTACCAATTGCCTTTGCTCTAGTGATCATAGGATGTTGATTCTTAACACCTTTAGAACCAATGGATAGAGTAGGAGATTGTGAAGGATCTAAATCAACTACAAGTGAGCACGTGGGAAGTTTTGTTAGAGTAGATGCCCTAGAGCCAATCAATTATTGTAGAATTGACTTTTTGTAATAATGTTCATTAATCAATAATAAAAGGCATTTGATTCTATATCGCGTAAATCATTATTATTGCAATATGTATTGATATATGTCCTTTAAAATGGTAGAATCGTGACGAGGGTATCAAGTATTTCAAATCTTGATAGTGAGAACCCTATGAGCACATATGGTGGCCATTCTAGAAACGTCCGTAGCCCCAGTATTATTCTAAAGTAAGGGCACAAATAATACGGTAAGGCTATTATAGTGTTGAATGACCCTGTCGAAAGGCAGTGACTGATCTCACTTGTCAAGGTTGTTTGGTGACAACCTGGTGCAACACATGGGTGCTTGCTGTAGGCGGATATACCACAACAAGTTCACTGGACTGACCTACCAGAGGATTCCATATGGATGGTAACCCTAGTGTCTATGGAAACAAATCCTGTAATGAATGGTGGTGCATGTGATCCTTAGACTTGAGATCACCGGAGCGCCTTGTGCACCGATTGGTGCAGTTTGACACTAGCCTAACACGTTCTATTCCAAAGTTGTCAATACGGTGGTGATTGGCTGCATCAAGGAGTGTATCAAGACTATGGTGGATTGACAGAGGATTCATCACTCCCGGGTATGGGAGAAGTTATCTCACGGCGCAACCGGTTGGTATATGGCAATGACAGCGTGGCCACAGTGGGATTGAGTTGTTGCTCTATCCGGATTATAATACAGGTCATTGGTCCAGAAACTAAATACATAATATCGAGAGTAACCGAAGGTTGACACTATTTCTATGCCTTCGTCTCGTCGAGATAACGTATGATGAAAGGATCGAATTGTACGGTAACCATATTGTTGATAGGTAGCTACTTTGCTGAATCCGAATCTATTGGGTGGCCATGATGCCTTGCTAGGGGCCAATCTTGGTCTGTGTATTAGTGAGACGATTAATTGGTGTTAATTGCGATACTATACACTGCCGGTATGATGAGGAGCCTATGGGTCACACACATAGAAGATAATTTAAGACTCAGGAAGAAAGAAGGGCGTTTTCATCTTTTTAGGCGAAATGATATTTTGGTAATTTCACAGTGCAATTAAATTTGCTGAAGGTCGTAGCCTTTATTTAATTTATCAGAAAAATTAAATAAGTGAAATTAACATTTAAATATGTGTTCGCATATATTTAATTAAATCATCATTATTGTTAAATATTAATATATAGATTAAATATATATTAATTGATTTTAATTGAGATAATGATGAAATAAAAATAAAATATCTAATTGGGAGTGTTTGGTAATATGGGGTGTTTGGGGTTGGAGCCTAAGCCTATTCCATATGGGAATAGGGCATTAAAATTACTATAAAAGAAAAATGTTATTTGTAAAATGTTAGAGATTTTCATTAGTTCATTTTTCTTTGAAAAAGCACAAACACAACAGCCCCTTAAACACTCTCCCACGGCAAATTCATTTTTGCCTAAAATCAATTTCATTGATTTTTCTTCTTGATTCTTAAGGCTAAGGAAGATCTAGCAAATCCCTCCTTAATTCTTTGTGATTGTCTTCATGTGGACTTCATTGGTTCGATCCTACACTTGGGTCGGTAGCAAAACGTTCAAAGAAAAAGTTGGAGGAGTCCTCCAAACGTGTGTAAGGTTTCTAAACTCATGATTAATTTTTCTGCAGATTTCTATTTTAACATAAACTGTAAAATTGTACCTTTGATCTTGGCCCTAATGGGAATGATCCTTGTTATTATGATTTTGTTTTCCGTTGCGTATATGGACCGTTTCCTAACAAGTTTGTGAGTGATATGTAAGGGATGATGTGTTTGGAAAGTGAGAAGGGTCTAAGTCAACAACAAGAGAACGATTAGGTAAAGATGTGGATGGGATATATGAGTTTACCAATGGTGAGGAAACTGTATTTGGAACATTTTCAGAATTGAAATTGTTACAATCTAGGGCAAGAGTGGAATTTGGAGAACAAGAGGATAAGATTGGAGTTACCTTGCTAATTGTTGGAGAAGGACTTGGTTGAAAACAGTTTTCTGCAGGAGCAGCTGTGACACGAGCTATATCATTTGAAGGTAAGTTATGTAATGTATGAACAAAACGAAATTGAGAAATAGGGTTATTTTGAGCAGATAAAGGCTAAGGTGACAGATTAGGATTTAGATTGTGAATGATGACTAGAGAAGTTACAATTCTCAGCAAATGGAAACTCTTTTTCATGAAACCTACAAACATTAGGAGTGATAAAGCAGCTTTTCTGTAGGACTTAAACACTTAAAACCCTTATGCACAAGACTATAACCTATGAAGACACATTTCAAAGTATGGAAACTAAATTTATGTTGATTAAAGTCTCTAATGTGGGGAAAACATGCACATCCAAAAACTTTCAGAGAAGAATAAAAGGGTGATCTATGAAACAATGTTTGATAAGGTGACACAAACTATAGAACAGATAAAGGCATTCTGTTGATTAAAAATACTGCAGTTTCAAAGGCACACCACCAAAAATGCAATGGCATGGATGCATGGGCAAGTAGTGTTAAACATGTTTCAACAACATGCCTATGTTTTCTTTCACTTCTTCCATTTTGGGAATGAACATATGCACACGAATGCCTAAACATAATGCCATTTTGTTCAAGATATGGAATTAGACCTTTATACTCACCACCTTGATCGGATTGTAAGCATTTTAGTTTGTAACCAAATTGTCTTTCTACTAAATGATGAAATTTAATGAAAACTGAATGAGTTTCAGCTTTAGTTCTTAGAGGAAAAAGCCAAGTGAAGCTATTGAAATCATCTACAAACTGTACCTAGTATCTATATCCTTCAAATGAGACTATAGGAGCAGGTCCCTAAAGATCACTATGAACTAAACCCAAAGGTTCAGTAGCTTTAGATGAAGAGGAGGGAAAACTGTTTTTGTGCAACTTTCCAAGTTGACAAGCATCACAAAATGACATAGAGTGAGGAATTTTTGACTTTACTAAAGGATCACTATTAATTTGACTTATAATCTGACTGAAAACTTTAGTATGAGGATGGCCAAGTCTTTTGTGCAAAGTTAAATTCTTTTCTAAACTCTTACTAGTTTGAATGTTCAATGCTAGTGCAGATTCAGGACTTAAGTTGGAATCTTGTGTAACTACAAGACTTAAATCAGAACTAGATGTTAAATATGTATCAGCCTTTAGGTTAGATTCACACAATGCAATGTTCATATAAGGTAATTCAGTAGAGGAATCAATATAGAATGATCAGTATTTTTATTATGAGCAGAGGAATTATTACACATACTCAAATGAGACTTACAATTGTCATTTAGATTCTCAGAGTTATTAGAGTCTTCTAACAGAGACTTATTACACAAAAATGAATTGGAACAGATTTTACTAGGCTGAGATTGTAAGGCAGACACAAAAGATTTAATACCAACTGAGACAGACTGATCATTGCAATTTGCAGGATAGGTAGAGGTAAGATTCAACTGATATAGTCCTACTTTAAGCTCTCCCTGCAGAAGGACTGTTTTGGTAACCTTGTCCTTAACAACACAACAATCAGAATGAAACTTAACCACAACATTATTGTCTTTAGTAAACTTTGAAATACTAAGTAGGTTTTTTGTGATATTAGGGACACACAAAACATTTTTCAAATGGAGGCATTTAGATTGCAAGGAGCTAGGTAATGATGTAAAGCCAATATGAGAAATGTTTAGGAACTCACCATTGCCAACTTGTAATTGCTCAGCTCCCTCATAATTCCTGCTGCTATGCATTTGACTCAGATCAGATGTGACATGATCAGTAGCCCCGGAGTCCATATACCAGGTTGGATCCTGTGCAGTAGTCTGGTTTGTAGTCAATGGAACACCATTTGACAAGTGAGGAGCTACAAAATAAGGTTGACTAGGTGAAAACGACTGCTGACTGGGAACTTTGAACATTGAATTTCCACCATTAGAAGCTAATGAAGTAAGTTGTTGGCCTCTGGAGAATTCTTGAGTAGAGTAAAATCCATGGGAGGAATGAGCAGGATTAGGTACAAATTGAGACTGATTCCCAGTATAAGAATTACTAGCAGTAAAATTGTGCAGCTATTGATTTCCAAAGTTACCAGATCCAAACCTACTGCCATGTCCAACAGAATTATGTGCAGGAAGAAAGTTTCTAGAATTTCCAGAATTGAAAGAGCCAGGAGACTCAAACTGTGGTGGAGATCCAAACTGTGGAGGAGCTCCATTGTAATTGGAGTTGTATCTATGGTAACATTGGACTGCTGTATGTCCTATCTTGCTGCAGACTTGACATATAGGTCTTCCCTTAGCATTGCCTCTCCCACGACCTTTATTGTAGATATTGAAACTTGATGATCTATAGGTATTAACCTGTGATTCAAACTGTCCTGAATAAGAGGATGGATGAAAGTGACCAGGTGAACCAGCAAATCCAGAGGGTGGTATATAATGAGAGGAATAGGTCTGATACGGCTGTGAAGTAGGCATTGTAGTTACAGCAGATGCAGGCACAGAAGTATTACCAGAATTACTAGATATGCCTGACGAATTACCATAATTACTGATTGCAGCAAGATGTACTGATCTGTTTGGGAAATCCACAGTGTTGAATTTTTCAATACGCATTTCATATTTTGTAGCAAATATTATGCTTCTTGCAATATAACAGAGTCAAATTTAGATTCAATTCTGGATGTTAAATTGACGACAACAGCGTCAAATTCTGGTCCTAATCCATCCAGAATATGTTGAAGTAAATCTTCATCCAACACAACCTGACCACTAGAGTTCAAACTTTGGGCAATTCCTTTCATCTTTTTAAAGTAATCACCAACTGTTAAATTTCCTTTTTGAGTACTTTGTAATAAAGTTTTCAAATGTAGAGCTCTAGCCTTTGAATCACTCAAAAATTCATGTTCAAGTGTAAGCCAAATGTCAGTAGAAGTCTGACATTTTGACACAGAGCTAAACATGAATTCTGAAATAGACGTTAATAACGAAGTAACAAGGAACTTATCAGTGCGTTTCCAAGCTAAATAAGCTGGATTAATATGTCCAGTACTAGATTTTATCTTATCTTTTGACCTAGATTCAGTTGATTCAACTAAGATTTCAAGCTCAGACACAATTAAAGGTTCTGGATAGGAGATAAAACCTGTTAAGTGGCCATCAAGCTCATGTGCTCCTACTGCAGAAAGAATTTGAGACTTCCAGAATCGGTAATTGTCTTTGCAATTATCTCGTGTGAGCTTCGGATGAACAACCTAGAGACTCGTCGGAAAAGCTGAAGAGGAAGAAGTCGAGGATCTTTGCATACTTCGTTCAAATTACTGGTGGAATTGTTAGATGAAGAAAGGTTCACCATTGACGCTAGTCTATGGCTCTGATACCATGTTAACTTGAGAAAGATAAACTGAAGTTTCTAGAGAAAAGCACAATTTCAGTAGTTTTATTTTCTAACTGAATGAAATGAGCTTACATATGAGATTTGTTCTTATACAATTGAGAAAGAGAAAGGCGTACAAAAGACTGACTGAAAGAAAGAGTAAAGTGAGAAAGTAAAGAGAGTAAAGTGAATTGGAATTGAAAACGACGTCACTTTGCATTTAGTAAAGTGCCAAGCAAAAACGGCACCATCTTGACCTTTTGCTGATACTTCCCCTTAAGCAAAACTGGTTCACTTTTCAACTCTCTCAACTTCTCAGACATTTTAACCTTTTGTTGATAGGTTTGACCTGTTGGTCAAACCGATTCAACTCGGGACCCAACCACTTTGCCAGGTATCACCCCGGGTCGATTATTAAAACACTGGTAACAATCATTTATTATTGATTCATATAATGAGGTGTTACATGCTATTTAATCTATATTTGTCCATATAATTATTGAATAACATACTAAATGTAAAAATAAACTTGTCTATTTAAAACCATTTGTTAAACACTAAAAAACAAAAGTTCTATTGTTCACTCATCACTGCCATTGAAAATTTTCTAGAGATGTACATAGCTTAATTAATTTCTTCTACAAAATTTATAATTTCCTTTGCCTACAATAAGAGAAAACAGAAATACAAATTAAAGCCTGATGAGAATCTATCACAACTAGCAAGTACGTGGCATCAAAGCACATAAATGAGCTGACCTATGACTACACCTATGGATTCAAAACTCCCATATAAAGAGAAATGCAGAGAATTGAGATGGGACTTTTAGGACAGTTTCTTTTTCATTTCATAATGAAAAAGAAATTGCCCTAAAAGCCTTCACAAAGAAGCTCTCTTCACTACTACAAGTATTGATTTCTTCAACTCTGAACAACTGGTTTCTTCTTCAAGCATCATTTTGTAGACTTGACGGAGCCGTAAAAGATAGCATGCATGAAGAAGATGAACTATCCTTGTTAATTTTTCGATTGTTTATGTTTTTGTTGCCGAAAAATAATGGATGTTGAAGAGTACTTTGTTACTCGAACAATTTTCTAATTTCATGATATGCAATGTTGTGTTGTAGTAGAGCACTTAAGCGGTACAGCGCTGGTTTTTTATTCAAGTTAAGTGATGGTTTGTTATGTCGTTGTATAAGAATTTTTCCGATGAAATTTCTTGCATCAAGATCTGCCTGGTTGGTAGAGGGCATTTTTCCGTCGTAATTTATTTAACGTGAAGAGAGAGTTTAATAATTAAGAATATAGATAGTCCATTTTAATACCATATAATAACTCAATCAAAATACTATTATCTCCTTGAACAAAATGTGTGTTATCTTTAATATCCTTAGTTTGATATACATCTCTCTTAATTATGCCCCTTTATTCATCAAATTGCATTGTTTCGCAACCTGCTATAAGTTTTCGATGAAATCTTAATAATATTCTAGGGAAATAATTTATTTGAGTTTGAGAAACATTTTTTTTACCAATTTATAAGATCATACAAGTGTTACAATATGAACGAATGCTCAATTCAAACAGTGAAATTCTTAAGCGACCATTTTTTTATAATGCAAATAAATTCGTTTTATATTAAGTCATAAAAATTATGTTGTTCTACACCATGTAAAAAAATGAAAAATCATCTTATTTGATTTATTAAATGTTAATAAATATAATTGAATAAATTAATTGCATATTTTCGGATGACGACAAGGATTATTAAGAATATTTGCCTATTTTTGTTTCTAGTTTCCCTTTATTAGTAAAGAAAATTAAGATCTTCTGTTATTAACTCATATTAAATTATGTAGTATTAAAAATATGGTTAATATTTATAGGTAATTTATTAAATCCCATTATTGCTTCAAAACATATGAATATGAAATTCTCTTGCTATTTTGTGGGTGGTTACAAGTAATTAATTTTGGGCATTTCCTTTAACTTGTCATTAAATAATAAAAATCAATTACATATTAACTCCAAGGGATTGGTCTGACGGTCAAGGATGTTTGTTCTCTTCCTTGAGTTCCATAATTCAAACCTTGGGGTTACCTACCGCAATAACATTGTGGCTTACCTGGTCCTTTGGGATTGTAAGGTGTTCAATGGATCTCAGGTATTAGTTGAGGTGTGCCAAGCTGGCACGGACACCTCGGTTACCAGAAAAAAAATCAATTACATATCATCTTATTATTAAGATGGAAAAAGCTATAAAAATATTGTGATAAAATTTCACTAATCTTCCCTCACATCTTCACGTGGAACTGTTTTTGAGCCGATCCGAGCCGAGTTGGGTTTTTGGCTTAACGAGCGCGGCTCGTGAAAGGGGAGGAGAAATCAAGTTGGAGTTGAGTCAAGCAATTGATTTCCTGGCTTGGCTCAGCTCGTGAAGGAAGGAGGGGAATTCGAGCCTGGCTCGCGAGCTGATAAAATAAAAAAGCAATTTAAAAAAAAAAATTAAGAGCAGATTTCAATTTTTTTTGTACTGGTTCAGAGAAAATAAAGTGTATGGCTTGTGTTGGACTGTTGGTTTAACATTGAGCTTCAAATTAATTAATTAATGAGTTTGCTGTTTGTGTTTCTGGAATTTTAGCGGCTTGATGAAGGCGTTTTCAAAATTAGTTACAGAGTAGTGCTAGTGTTTACTAAATTATTTGCTCTTTTCAATGATAATAATTATAAGATATGTCATAACATATATAACAGTTCCAGAGGTTTGAGAAATTAAGTAGCATCAATAAATGAAAGTCATTATAGCTTAATGGAATACAAGCAAGGCAGAGAGATTTTTTCATGAACTTGAAGCTGAATCCAGATTAGATTCGATTCTTCCAATAGTGCGTGTGCAATATGCTTTGTTATTGAATATTATGAACCTGATTGCTTCTATCTAAGGTTTTTTAAAGCCTCAAATAAAGTTTAATTACTATAAAGTTTCCATTAATGAGACAATTTCGCTATTGAAACTTGAAAGTTATACACAATTATTTTCCATTAATGAGATGACCCCACATTTTAACCAACCATCCTGAACTGATCAGCTAACGCATCTCCCTCCCCCACCATCTTCATGACTTTGTTCTTTGATATATACATTTGTGGTATTTATATGGTATTTAACTATTTTTATGCTTTCTCTTCAATCGTTTATTATTCGCTTGGTAATATGACATAACGCAATAATCATAGAATAAATAATCTCTGACTTCATTATTGACGAGTGATACTTTCACAAGCAACATCGCATGTGATGTGATCACCGAAGAAGCCAAAAAAGTGAAGTGTATAAAATATAAATACATTCATTCAAGGAGGAGGGTCCATGTTTCGAATTCAAAATACCCCTTTGTTGTTTGTATGCATGTGGAAAAAAAACCCCAAGGTCAATAAAATGCCTCTATTATATTGTCTCGTTTAGCTTGAAACTCACGCAGGCTCACATTCTAATAACTTGTTTCATGCAAATTACTCATAGCAGCTTCACAAATGTCACTTCTTTTAAACTAGAGTCTAAAACAGTCCTAACTCTATCAAATGTGCGAGCAATATAACACACACATACCTTTACAAGCCAACACCTTTAGCAACCTTGACGACGGTGACGAGACAAAAGGAAAACACAAAGCCTCCAAACTTCGGCGAGATTTAAAGGGATAGATATGGCAAGTTCGCGACAACACGACGGCGAAGCATATGGGATTGATGGCGACAAGGAAAGACATCGGAGGTGGCTGAAAAGTTGGTAGAAATTCTTTACTCGTTTTGGTTTTACGGCAAATAGTGGTGGAGTCGTGTTTTTAGGGATTTCAAAATCGGGGGATCTTTTTCATTTTTGCAAACCTTTTTCTTTGAAAATTTTGGTCTAATCCCCCATACTTTAAAAAAATCCTAAAACGCCCCTACGAATTCGAGCCGGATGCGGCTCGCTAGCCTAACTAGCCGAGCCTAGTCAAGCTTGAACTCGGCTTGTTTCCTCTCACGAATCGAGCCAAGCCAGCTCGAATACAGCCAAGTCAAGCCGTTAACGAGCCAGACTCGAGTCGGCTCGCGAGCAGCTCGATTCGTTCACAAATTATATAAGTTTAAGGGTTCCTCAAATTAAAAAAATAATTTCTGAAGTGTTGTATGATGAAGCTACTATATTTCAATATTAAAGAGAATAATCACTGATTGTATACAGTAAAATTAAGATGCATGGCCAAAGTTTGTCATTTTATTGATAACTAAGATTGAATTAATATATAAATGGCTACAACAAATAACAAAAGAATTAATGTATGTATATATATATATATATATATATATATATATATATATATATATATATATATATATATATATATATATATACACACATCTGTGTGTGTGTGTTGATGGTTTAATTTTTCTCTAAGAGCTGGAGCTGCATTTTGCAGGAAGGGGCCCCGGGGAAATCTCTTGGTGTCACTACAGTAATTGTATATCATGTAGTTTTTTTGTACTCATTTCAGTTTTTCCTGACTTGTTGTATCAAGGTCTTCAGAGAGCCAACCATCATTGCTGGATGAAGAAAAAGGTGAGTTTTGTTGATCTTGATTTTGACACCAATGACTCACATGTGCAAAGTGCTAAGCTGCTCTTAGAAATTACACGCGAATGATTCATGAGAAGAGTTTATGGTGCTAAGATTATATATGTTTGCAGAAACATAAATAATAGATTGACAAGAGGGATTTTTATAGTAGTTCGGATGCTTAAAACGAATCCTACATCCTCTGTTATTTTATTATTCTCTGACTCTTTTTCTGATATTGTTTATAAGGCGTACAAAAATGGAGAAATGCTTTTTTTATAGAGAAAAAATAATAAAGCTCAAATGTTTGTCTATCTCTCATATGCCAAACTAGCCCATTTTTCATGAAGAGAGGTGCCCATTTATACACCTTTGAGGTCACTGTAATGAGTATTTTTGCAAGTTGTCATGACACGTAGGGACCACTCCTTAAACCTTATCTTAAAATGTGATAGGAACGATATAAAATATCTCTTGGAGGCGGTTTGGGTTGATGACAGCTAATAACCACCTTATCTTTAAGTGCTTGTTGAACTCTGATTGATGGTGCTCACATTAGTGTGTATTTTTGGCACAACAAGTTTGAAGTGTAAGAAGATGCACCGTTAGACCATGAGCATCAGCTTTAAAGTTTCTATAGAAGCAGGGAAAGGAGCTTAAGTCCAATCAGTCTTCACAAGTCCACCTCTAGTAGCCCAGTCTTCAGCATTCCAAAGAGAAGAGTATATTCTCATTGGTTGATTCTTTGGGAATGGAACACCAATTGACTTTGAGTTCCTAAACTCTCTTATGGGAGTGCCATCCACAGAGAAACTGAAATTACAAACAAAAAGATGATTGGTTAAGTCTAAATAGATTAAGATAAACAAATAAACATGTATGATTGAGATTCGAGTTGGAGGGAAGTACTTAATATAGATACTTACATGATGCGCTGGGGATTTCAGAGAATGGAATAGGTATGGAAATCTACTATGGGATCAAACCGGAGATAGAATTGTTGTTCTCTGTTACCCTTTCCTTGACTGAACACATTAGTGTGAAGAATGTAAGGATCACTGCTCAAATTTCCTAGGAATTCAAAGTCTATCTCGTCCCATGTAGACCCTTTTGAGGATAGCTGCAAAATTAACATAACATTTAGTAACATAAACTTGCAAATTTAGAAACTAGAAGCATATTTATTAATATGGTTTAAGTACTTTAAACTTACATAGTAAGCAGTGACAATGCCTGTAGAGTTTCCACCAACAAGCTTATTGAAGAATACACATCAGCTCTACTTCAGCTCAGCTTATAGCCTTTCATTAATATTATTTTAGTTAAATATTGTTATAGTTAAATGTAACCACAGTTAACTGAACTAGTGGAGTTGGTTAGTTGAATTAGTTAACTTACTTTACTTAAAGTAATTGTACAGAACTGAGCGAATTAATTGAATATGAGGAATTCTTTTTTTTCTTCTTTCTACATTTTTTCTCTCTGTCAAAACCTTTTATGGTATCAGAGCTTAGGGTTTGATCTCCTAAGAATTTTTTCTTCCTTTCGTCAACAAATTCTTCCTTTGGTCAACAACCGATCTTGATTAGCTCATCAATTTCTCGGTTTTAGTTCAATTTTTCTACAAAATCAGTTCATAGTCATGAATCCCAGCAGTGAATCAATGAATCCCAGCAATCAATCAACGATGAATCTCTCAGACACGAACTCGCTGTTGTATATTCACTCGTCTGATACTCCGGGAGCTGCCTTGGTAATCGAACAACTTACTGAGGTACCGAAAATTCTTGGATCCGGAGCGAGCCATGACAGTCTCACTTAGGGCTAAAAATAAACTTGGTTTTGTTGATGCCTGGAGTGGCAGGTTGAAGGGGATTGGTAAAAAATTTCAAGGTTTATATTTTCATGTGGCCTTCACACAATCATCACTGCACAACTCTGACCTCAAAACCATTGCCAAAATACTTTCTACACCGAATGTTTGCAACACAACAATAAACAAGATTTCAATTCCTAGTTCTAGGGTAGTTTCTGATTTCAATGTTTGGCATAAAAGATTGGGGCATGTCCCAAATCCTATTCTAAAACAAATGGTTAATGATTTGTCAATTGACAATTCTACACATTGTCCAATCTGTCCCTTGGCAAAACAAACTAGAACACCTTTTCCCTTAAGCCAAAGTATTTCAAATTCAGTTTTTGATCTTTTGCATATGGATGTATGGGGTCCCTATAAAGTACCTACTTTTGGAAATGCAAGATATTTCTTTACAATTATGGATGATTGTACTAGAGTGACATGGATTTTCTTAATGCAATTTAAATATGATGTTTTTCAATTGCTTAAAAATTTCTTACTCATGGTTCAAAATCAGTTTCATGTAATACCTAAATGCATTCGTTCTGATAATGGCTTAGAGTTTTTTAATAGAAATTGTCATGATTTGTTAGCAAACCTAGGTATTCAGCACCAAAGTTCATGCATTTACTCTCCACAATAAAATGGTATTGTGGAGAGAAAACACAGACACATTTTACAGGTTGCTAGAGCCTTAAAGTTTCACTCAAAATTACCACACACACTTTGGGGCTACTGTATTCAAACAGCAGTCTATCTAATTAATAGGTGTCCAACCCTTGTCCTCAAAGGTCTCTCTCCTTTTGAAAAATTATTTGGCAAACCTCCTTCCTTGACACATTTGAGAGTCTTTGGTTGCTTAGCTTATTCCACAATCCTTACTCCCGAAGACAAATTTACCCCTAGGTCCATTCCATGTGTTTTTGTAGGATACTCCTTAAATAAAAAGGGACATTTGCTGTACAACTTAGACACCCATACAGTTCATACCACCCGAGATGTGACTTTTTATGAACATATTTTTCCTTTCAGCTTGTCCAAAACAGAATTTTCAGTTTTTCCATCTGATTCTTTTCTAGAAGTTTATTGTTCCAATACACCTCTTTCACAACCTTGCATACATGTAGATGGTTTTCCAGGTCATACATCAGATCCTAGTTGTGTCTCCTCACTCACATATACCTTCTACAATAGATTCTCCTCTCCCAAATACAGATTCTACAGCTGATACTTCAGTTCAGCCCTCTTCCATACCTTTAAGGAAATCCACCAGAATTACAAAACCTCCAATCTGGACTACAGACTACCACTGTCCTACACTTCCCTCTTCCTCACAAACTCACTTAGTCAAATATCCAATTTCCAATTCTGTAAATTATAGTCACCTTTCACCCACTTACCAAGCTTGCCTTAGTAAAATTTCTTCCCTTATTGAACCAGTTAGTTTTTCCCAAGCATCCAAAGATCCTAACTGGGTAAAAGCTATGTCTAAGGAAATTAAAGCTTTAGAGAACAATCATACTTGGTCATTGGTTCCATTGCCCCCTGATAAAAGTCCTGGGTATACAAATTGAAGTTTAATGCTGATGGCACCTTGGAGAGGTATAAAGCCAGGTTGGTGGCTAAAGGTTACACACAACAGTCTGGAATTGATTATGAGGAAACATTCTCCCCTATTGTTAAAATGGTAACTATCAGGACCATTCTTTCTTTAGCTTCATTTTATGATTGGCCCTTATATCACCTTGATGTGGATAATGCATTCTTACAAGGTGATTTATCAGAGGAGATTTATATGTCTTTGCCTCAAGGTTTTCATAAACCTTCTAGATGGCATTTGGTTTGCAGACTTCACAAGTCCTTATATGGACTTAAACAGGCTTCTCGAGCCTGGAATTTTAAACTCACTTCAGCCTTGTTTCAAGGAGGATTTTCCCAAGCAAAATCAGATTATTCTCTCTTTATCAAACGACATAAAACTCACATTGTGGTGATTCTAGTTTATGTTGATGACATAGTCATCACTGGGAGTAATTCAGATCTGATTCATGATACAAAAAGGTTACTTCAGTCGAATTTTAAGCTTAAGGATCTTGGACTACTTAGATATTTCCTTGGTTTGGAGGTGGCTAGGTCTGATAAAGGGATTTCTATTTGCCAATGCAAGTATGCTTTAGAATTAATTTCTGCTATTGGTTTATCAAATAGCAAACCTACTGTTATTCCTATTGATCAGCACATTAAGTTCACCTCTTTGGAATATGATAAGCAGTTCAATGTTCCTGGAGATCCCTTACTCAAAGATGCTTCCGTTTATCAGAAATTAATTGGTAAACTATTGTGCTTATGCATGACTCGCCCTGATTTAAGCTATTTAGTCCACTTGTTGAGTTAGTTTATGCATGCTCCTAAGGATTCACATATGCAGGTTGCTTTAAAGATTGTGAAATATGTTAAATCTGCTCTTGGTTTGGGGTTATTTTTTCCATCAACTGGTTCATTGCAGCTTTCTACCTACTGTGATTCTGATTGGGCTTCTTATTTGCTTACAAGAAGATCCATCATTAGATTTTGTGTTTTTTCGGGGTCCTCTCTTATCTCCTGGAAATCTAAAAAACAAGTGACGGTTTCTCGATTCATCTTTTGAAGTTGCGTATAGGGCCATGGCTTCTGCAGTTTGTGAAATTGTTTGGTTGGTACAATTGTTGACAGAACTTGGTTATCCTCATTTGTCTCCAATTTCCTTGTTTTGTGATAACCAATCAGCCTTGCACATTGCTTCAAACCCCATATTTCATGAACGCACTAAGCATATTGATATAGACTGCCATATTGTCCGAGAGAAACTACAGGCTGGTCTTATTCAAACTCACTATGTTCCTAGTGGTGATCAAAGGGTAGATATCTTTACTAAAGCCCTTGGCAGTCAGCTCCATCATCACCTCTTATCCAAGTTGGGAGTTAGTTAGTGGAGTTGGTTCGTTGAATTAGTTGACTTACTTTACTAAAAGTAATTGTACAAAACTGAGCGAATTAATTGAATCTGAGGAATTCTTTTTTTTCTTCTTTCTACGTTTTTTCTCTCTGTCAAAACCTTTTAAAGCTTGAGCTGCATATCGATCTTGACAAATAAATACTCATTCTTGGACTGGAAGCCGGAGCCAGAGGCTTTATCCAGAGACAGAGTAAGAAGCTCCCCATCGTTAACCATCTTGGCACCGCTATCTCCCCAAGTGATATCAAAATTTCCGTTCAAGCTACCGGTAGAAGCAAACCATCAAATAATCAATAAGAAGAAACAAATGCAGCATTGAAGCCATAGAAGCTTTGAATGAACTGATCATATAATGAAACCAAGTAAAGTGTTTAATTGCTAAGTGAGTCGATTAATGTGTTGAGCATCATGGCTCATATTTATACTGACCCTTGGCTTGTGAAAGTCAGAAAAGGAAAGTCTTGGGAAGGTACTATTAGCTAAGCTGTGGACAATTATAGGAATGAAAAAAAATTGTTAGATAAAACTTGCATGTTTGTTCCAGGATAATAAATGAGTAAGATGCGGCTTTCCATTATTTTTACGGAGAAGGAGAAGGTGAAGTGATACTTTCTCCGACATTTTACAACCACAACTATTGCTAGGTCCACTTAGCCAACCCACCGTCAAAAAATCTATCCTACGAGGAGAAAAAGTATACTATAAAGCTCAAAGGATAATGTTATTATTTTAAACATTAATTGATAATGTTTAAGATTTGCAATGATGCTTTTATCTGTTCAGATCCATAGGTTTTCAAAAGTTACACTTACACCCCTATAATTGACAATCTTAAGTCAAATTTAGTGACTAATGCAGAATCTTGAATATAGACTAATACATCCCTTAAAGATCACAAAGCATGGCAAGTTAATTATGCAAGAATTATGGCCAAATTTAACTCTAATTGTGACTTTACAGTGAATCTGGGTGATAAATAATCGGTCATGTGGTTGGGTGAGCACTCCGACGTTCAAGTCAGCATAGTTGAAGGTATTTATAATGGCTGAGAGCGAAAAGGACTTATTGTAATAATACAGCCTAGGGCTAGACTAACACAAAGTGGTCGAAGCACAACTTTGCAATGGTTGAGGGTAGTAAAGTTACTCGGAACTAAGCGCAATATGATCATCCTGATAACATGTTTCCTACACAATGTACTACATTACCTATAAATAAATGTGACTGTTTTGATTTCCCTAGAAAATGCTTTGTTTTGCCTATGATTCAGACTGATAATTCTGATGTGATTACTGATATGTTTACTTCTAAGTTAACAAACATTGTTGAAAATACTATAACTGTTCATGCATCTTACTTTACTAAAAACACAAATGCTCAGCATCACTTAACATGACATAGAAGGGTTAGGATACCCTCACTTTAGTGTTATGCATAGAATTCTGTCTTCACTGCTCAAACATTATAAGTTTGCAAAAGTCAAATCTGATCATGATAACAGCTTCACTTCTTTTTGTGATGCATGTCAATTAGGAAAAATGCATAATGTTAGTTTTCCTACCTCACATACAAAGGCCTCAGCTCCCTTAGAACTTGTCCACAGTGATGTTTGGGGTCTTACAATTAACATCATCTGAAGGTTTTAGGTATTATGTACGGTTTTGGATGATTACAGTAGATATACTTGGCTATTTCCTCTTAGAACTAAAGTTGAGGTTAAGTCCATTTTCATTGAGTTTCATCATTTGGCTGAAAGACAGTTTAATACTAAGTTAAAATGTCTTCACTCTGATCAAGGTGGAGAGTTTATTGCACTTCATTCTTATCTTACAGATTTAGGAATTCAATTAAGGAATTCATGCTCTCACGTTCACCAGCAAAATGGGTGTTGTGAGAGAAAACATCGACGTATAGTAGAAACAGGACTTACATTATTTGCACATGCATCTATGCCTCTTCAATTTTGGTGGTTATCTTTGAAACTACTGTATTCTTGATTAATAAACTGCCTACTCTAGTTTTAGATAATATATCTCCATATGAGAAATTGTTTAATAAACCTCCTGTATATGAAAGTCTAAAAGTTTTTGGGTGTTCCTGTTTTCCTTTTCTTAGGGTCTTTAATCGTCACAAGTTCAGTTTTCACTCCACTAAGTGTGTCTTTGTAGGATACAGTCTTGTCCATATAGGTTACAAATGTCTAAGACCTGATGGAAAAATTGTTGTCACTCCTAGTGTCAAATTTAATGAACAAGAGTTTCCATTTAGTTCTAATTTTACCTCAATCTCTCAACAAAAATCTGATGCTCCTACATCTTCCCTTGACACCTATCCTACTTATATTTCATTTCCATATAGTACTATTCCTAACAGTTTAGATACAAAGTGCACACTGAAAGATCCTTCTCAGTAACTAGCTCTCTAAATCAGTCCAAAAATGTCACAACAGTGAACATTAATCCTGCAGTTCCACATTGTTCCATTCATTCACAAACTATTCTTCCTAAAAATAGTTTATCATCCTCCCAAACACCTCATTCATCATCTCTACCTTATTCTCAAACAGACCTCTCTAATGCTGAACCAAGCAACATTTTTACCAAATTTGCTTCCTTTCCATGTACATCAGTTTCCACTCTTCCTACTGTATCATCATCACTTTCCTTTCCTATGTGCTCACTAGAGGTTGATCTCACTTCATCCAAGGTTCCTGCGATGTTGCACACTGACAAGTCTATTGTTACAAACATCCATCCAATGTTAACTCGATCCAAAACAGCAGCCACTGGTCACTATGCAGCCTTACCAAACACTGCAGTTATTGGTTCCGGTTTTGACAATTCTGCAGCCTTGATAACCACTACAGCCACTGATCCTTATGCTGCCCTACTAAAAGCTGTAGCTACTGGTACTAAGTCTGATCACTTTGTAACTTTGCCAAACACTACAGTCTTTGATATCCAACCTAATCAGGGTGTATCTATTGTCAACACAACAACTACTACACTATCTACATATCATCCTCAAGGTATTAGTTCAGAAACTTGTGTAGTGATACCTGAACCTCACACTGTTATTGAAGCACTTAACAGTCCTAAGTGGAAACACGCAATGAAGAGTGAGTTTGATGCCTTACTGAAAAATATAACTTGGACTTTAGTTCCTGCTCCTTTAGATAAGAATATTGTAGGGAACAAATGGGTATTTAGGACCAAGTTTAATTCTGATGGTTCTTTACAAAAATACAAAGCTAGGCTTGTTGCCGAGGGTTTTCAACAAAATCTCGGACTTGACTATTTTGAAACCTTTAGTCCATTAGTTAAAGCCTCCACCATTAGAATAATTCTTACCTTAGCCGTCACTAAAGGGTGGGACATTCAACAAGTGGATGTAAACAATGCATTTCTAAATGGAACTCTGAATGAAGAAGTCTACATGCAACAACCTTTTGGTTTTGAGGATCCCATTAAGTCAGCCTATGTATGTAAATTGCATAAAGCTCTAGATGGGTTCAAACAAGCTCCAAAAGCATGGTTTGACAAGCTGAAAACAACTCTTCTTAGCAAAGGATTTCAAAATTTAGTTTCCTGAAGCAGTTTATTTGTTTTCAAATAGAATTCTCATCTCACCTATGTGCTTGTGTATGTAGATGATATTCTTATAACAAGGTCGATAACTTCTTCATTACTCAGCTTATGCAAGATCTAAATGCTAAATTTTTACTTAAAACACTTGGATCTTTGTCCTATTTTTGGGGGTTGGAAGCACTATGAACTCCTGCTAGAATTCATCTCCAACAGAGAAAATATGCCATTGATCTGTTGTCTAAAACAAAAATGTTGGATTGTCATGCTTGTACCACTCCAATGGCAGTAGGAACCAAGTTATATTCCACTGATAGTGAGTTATTTGCTTATCGAAGTTTGTACAGCACAGGGTGCACTACAATATTTGACACTTACACAGCCTGATATTAGTTTTCCAGTTAATAAACTAAGTCAGTTTTTGCAAGCTCCCACAAATCTTCAATGGCAAACTTGTAAGAGAATCCTAAGATACATTAAAGGTACCTTGAATTATGGACTGCATTTTAAGGCAGTAAGCATTTTAACTATAGAATGCTATGCTGATGCGGATTGGGGCAGTAACATGGAAGACATGAGGTCTACTAGCAGATGTTGTGTATATATGGGACCCAATTTAATTCAGTGGAGCTCTAGAAAACAAAAGGTTGTTGCTTTTTCATCAACCGAGGCTGAATATAGAGCTTTAGCTCAAACAGCCACAGAAATTGCATGGCTACAAAGTATGTTTGTAGAATTAGGATTATCCATTTCAGTCACACCTGTCTTTTGGTGTGATAATATAAGTGCTAGAACTTTGGCATCCAATCCAGTGTTTCATGCTAGAACTAAGCATATAGAGATAGATGCACATTATGTTAGAGAGTAGGTTATTGCAAAGAAGTTAACTATCCAATATGTGCCTTCTAAACTTCAGATTGCTGACTTACTGATAAAGGCATTATCTGTTACTCACTTCACTGAATTAAGAAGTAAATTGAATTTTATTAGTCAAGAGGAAATTGAATCAAGAAGACAATGACAATGATCAAGTTCACTTACTGACTGCTCTGGATGACATTCTCTAGATGACATTCTTTATTTTTGGGTTTACTGAAATGGTTTCTGGAATGCTGATGGTTGTCTGTTCTGTGTAAACTGGGAGATGCAGTTGGTGGTTGCCTATAGTTGATAGTTGCCTAGTGTAAATTGAAAACTCTGGGTTTATTGAAATGGTTTATTGAAATGCTGATGGTTGTCTATTCTATGTAAATTGGGAGTTACAGTTGGTGGCTGCCTGCAGTTGGTGGTTGCCTAGTGTAAATTGAAAACTGCAGTTGCAATTGGTTATTGCCTTGTGTACATTGAAAGTTGCAGGTGGCTGTGTAAATTGAAAAGTTGTAGTTTAGTGTTTTACGTGAATTGGAAGTTGAGTTTGATAGTTGATAGTTTCTTTGGTGATGTAATTCAAGTGTTGCTTGGAGTTTGAACTGATAGTTTCTTTGATCTTTGAAGCAGTTAGTTGCTTGGAGTTTGAACTGATAGTTTCTTTGATGCTGAACAGTTAGTTTCCTTAGGTGATGTAATCAGCAGGAGTTGGAGTTGTAGTTTCTTGTGGTACATTCAAATGTTAGTTGAAGATTAGAATACTCAGAAAATTACCCCAAATTAGTTTAAGGGGGAATGTTAGAATGTAAAGTCAAAGGGTGTTGTTTGTCAACTATCAAACCTGTGAGGACTTGTGTAAGTTGTACAGAAAACGGTGTAGTTTTGACTACAACCGTGTTTTAGCTGAGTGTAAAGTGTAACTGTCTCACTTTACTCTTTAAATATGAAAGAGTAAAGTGAGATGAACTACTGTATTGAAATTAGTAGCTTCTCTTAAACAAATTTCTCTCTAATTTGGTCTAATTTTTCTTCGATTATCACTCAATCTTACATTCTTTACCACTAGGTCAAGAAAAGGAAAATGTTGACCTAGTTTGCCAAACACAGCAGTCAAACTTTTAGCTCACCACCTATTTTAATTTCCTTCTAATATCTATCTTCTTCATTTTAATTCTAACCAAATTTTTGGTCAGTTGATAAATTACAATGGTTAGGCCTGGTTCAGGGTTGTTGTAGTTTAAAAAATAATTATTTATTTTTGCATTTTAAATGATTATGAATAATATATTTATAAAAAAAAAAATTAAAGTAGTTCAGAGTTGCTACAATCAAAAGTAGTTAATAAGTATCAATATTATCCTAATGATTAAATTTTTTTTATTCTTTTTAATATAATTATTTCATAGTTTAATAAAAAATCTTTGAAAAATTGAAAATTTATCGACAGTGACAGTGGCAACTGCTGTCAATAACAAAAAATCCAAGAATCCAACCAATATCCTCGTATTAAGTGAGCCAACTTGTTTACAAAAAAACAAAAAAAAGCTTTCAAATCCTTGAACAAGGCACTACATCCACATATATATGCCTATGTTTGTTTCCTGCTTGTTTCTTTATGCATCGAATCGAATATTTTATCTTTTTAATGGATTGTTCTCACTTCTCGCAACTTTACATGCAAATGGAAATGGAAGATACAATAACAATTTGCTGGCACTCAATAAGGCAAGCTGTAAAAGTGTTGCCTGATATAATTAAAAACATAGATTATCGATCATAATGAGTTATTATAAATTAATTAATCGAATTTCACTTCAGTTTTACCACTTGAAGCAAGGTTTTGCCAACTCACCCGCCACTAGCAATTTCACAAGTTTTAGAAACACAATTCATTGAGTTCATATAGCTTTAATTGATTCCACTAGAACTTGACCCACTCTTTTATAGAATTTTAGAAATAATTATTTCTAGCTGTTATAAGAATATATAAGAATTCTGGAATTCTTCATAGTTGTAAAGAGTTTATAAGAATCGAAAAAGAAATATTGTCGATTCTTTTAAGTAATCATATTTTAGATAAACAAAAAATCTACACCTAAGACTTTATAGATGAATAATGTTAAGGGGGCATTTGTTCAGGGAATGTTGGATTACTGGAAAGATAGATTACCTTGAAGATTACTGGGAATCTTTAGGAAAATGTGTTTGGTTAATTGATGGATATGTTATATTAATATGTTTGGTTGGGAGGAATAAATTGGTGGGTATGTTATTTAAATTACTGAATTGTCCTCTAATTAAATATTGTTATTATATTATTTTTTAATATTATTATTATTTGGATTACATAACCCCCACATTTAAAAACTTGGCAAAAACAACCCCATAATAAAAGTTTGGAAAATAAATAAAACACCCCCCACCAACCTAGCCACTACCGGCCTACGGCAACCACCGCAGGCTGCCGGCAACCTAACGATGCACAGAAGGCCGAAAATGGCCGCCGTGCGCCGCTATGGCCATTTTCGCGATATCGACCAAAAATGGCGGATCTGATCGATTGCGTTGGCGATTGATTACGATCTAGCGATCACGGATCAATGGCCGTTGACGGCCACGTATGGTCATTAAGCGACCATCGATCTGGTCATCAACGGCTAGATCAACGGATCTGGCCTTTGACGGTCGGTGCGGATCGGCCTTTGGCGGTCGGATTAAGCGGATCGGCCTTTGGCGGCCAGTTAGTTTTTGGCGAGATATCTAGCCAAAAATGGTCATATGCTGACGACCATTTTTGGCCTTATTCCGGGGTCGTTGACGGCCACATCGACGGATTAAGCCGTTAACGGCCAGATTGATTACAGATCTAGCAGTCAACAGCCAGATCAATGGCCGTTGATGGCCACGTATACGGTCAGTAATTCCACCATATCCGGGTCATCAACTAGATCAACGATCCGCCTTTGACTTAACCGATAATCAGATCCGCCTTTGACGACTGGGGATTATTTTTGCCAGATATCTAGCCGAAAATGGTCATAACGGCGCACGATGACCATTTTTGGCCTTCCATGCATGTTTCGGCGTCGGTAGGCGGTGGTCTGCGTGGTCCTTGCCAGCGGCATGTGGTGAGGGGTGGTGGCTTGGGTGGGCTGAATTTGTTTTGAATTAAGAATAATTTTGTCCAAAAAATTAAGTAATTGAGGTTGAAATAGTAAAAGTTATATTCATGTAAATAAATTTAAAAATAAGGGCATTATTATCCTAAAATTTTATTAATAAGGGATATAATTGTAACAAAAAAAGATAACCCTGGTAATCTTAGAATACCTAAGAAAATAGAGGTAATCAGAGTACCTCAAATATTACTAATAGTAACCACTATTGGTATTTAAAGATTACCGGTATCTTATATTACTTGACAATCAAACATGGTAATTAAGTAATATAAGATCACTTAAACCTAGTAATGTCAAATACCCCCTAACCAAACTCCCCCTAAAGGTTAAGTGATTATTTGATTGGGTTTTATGTGTTAACTAAAGCAATTTTATACTTAATGTAAACGCTCCTTTGATAATATATATATATATATATAGTTGGATTTGAAAACAACTTATACATGATATTGAATAAGTTGTTTATATAACATTAGATAAACCTAAAATTTAAGCTTCTCCCACCAGGTTTATTTAAGTTTTGAAACTATTGTTACAAAAAACTGTAACAACTAATGATACTCAGTTAACCTAGATGAGACTAGGTAAGATGTGTGCGTGATTAATAAAAATTAGCAAATGAGCAAAAATGATACAAATAATGAGAACATGAAGCAATTTTTAGGAGTGGTTCTCCTCTACTGTTACAGTAGTACTTTTGGTTAGTAATGGGGGTGGTTACAGGAGGGATGTTACAAAAAGGATGTTGGTTTTCTTTCAGCGAGCTAAAACATCTCTTATGGAGTGATCTCCTTTTCTCTTCCCTTGGACCCCTTTCTCTTGAAGCGAAGTCTTCCTTTTATACTAGTGTTCTGACAGTAGGTGAGAAGAGGTAGATTACGGAATGAATTACACACATAATCTCCCATAATCTGAATCTGAGTCAGTCTTCACCCATGCTTAACTCAAAACAATCATACATAGGGTCTGATAAGCTCGTTGACTAAGCTATTTGCTGGTTGAACGACACGTTAAAAATATTTTTTTTAAGTCGTTAGTTTTTATATTTAATGCAATACATTGACTATAATTAATTTATATTTTATTTTGATACTATATGATTGTGGTGATTTTTAATTGGAATAGTAGGAGTAAGTTTGGGCAAACTATTATTATTTGCACAAGATTCTCCATATTTGGAATAATATGCATGAAACAACCAACCCATTTTTATTAGGAAAAGAACTAACCTTTTATTAATTATGAGCTACATAGAGCATGCAATTAATTCATTACACTACAGAATGCCAAAATTACACAAAATGAACGAACTGCAACATCAAAAAACTTAATTAACAAGATATAAACAGTTAATAATGAGCTAAATTTCTAGGGTGATTTATTGACTGCACATTCTGCAGGAAGGCCTTGGGGGAATCGTTTTGTGTCCTTGCAGTAATCATAAATCATGTAATTCTTCCGCACCCAGTTGAGTCTCTGTTGGCTTGTGTTATCGAGTTCCTCCGACAGCCAAGAGTTGCTGTTATCCGAATTCGAGTTGCAAGAAGAAGTTCCAGAACTTGAAGACCAGACGCAAGCATTAATGGCGTTGTATTTTCTGTAAGAAGCTGTGAACGGAGCCCGTGACCAGTCAGTTTTGATGAGCCCGCCTCTCGTCGCCCAGTCATCGGCGTTCCAGAGACTTGAGTAGATTCTCATCGGCTGGCTCTTGAGATAAGGTACACCAACTGACTCAGAGTTCTTGAACTCTCTAATGGGCGTGCCATCAACATAGAAGCTGAAAAAGAGAATGAACAAGTTAAGAATGAACAAGTTCCTGGTCAAAGAAGAAACGTGATCAAGATTGAATGAGTGGAAACTTACATAATACGTTGAGGATTCCAGAGAATTGAATAGGTGTGAAAATCAGCGGTCGGGTCAAACCAGAGATGGAACTGTTGCTCTCTGCCACCTTTGCCTTGGCTAAATACATTAGTGTGAAGAGTATAAGGATCACCGCTTAAATTTCCCAGGAATTCAAAGTCTATTTCATCCCAAGCTGAGCCTTCTGATTTTAACTGCAACACAAAAAAGTCTGGGCGTCAGGATTTGATGATAGTAGCCCTTTAATCAACTGAAACAATTACTGTATTATTATAAAAGCAACTTACGTAGTAGGCAGTAACAGTGCCTGCAGAATTTCCAGGGACAAGCTTGAGTTGCATATCGATTTTTCCGAATAGATACTCATTCTTGGATTGCAAACCTGAGCCCGAAGCTTTGTCCAGGGAGAGAGTGAGAAGTTCACCGCTGTTGAGAATTTGCCCACGACCATCCCCCCAAGTTATATCAAAATTCTGGTAGAAATTAGCAGAAGCAAGCATGTAAATAGCTAAAAACCATAAAAATCATTAGCATTTTGCTAGAATAAGAAGCCATGGATTGAGCTAAAGCCTTGATATTTTGTTGGAACTGATGAATAATGCAAAGGGTTTATATAGCAGGAAAAGTGGTAAAATTAATTAAACAATTGACCAAAGAAGGGAAACTTAAGTGCACGTATTGAAGGATCCTGGCGGGTCTTGAAGTTGATGAGCTGTGGATAGCTGGCTCGCGCTATTAGATGAGATCATCATAAACTACAAAAAATAATTGATTAACAGATAAATAAAATGGACCATATAATGATGGTCTTAGTTCACCAAACACGTAAATATATTAACCAAATGAAATGAAAGGTGCAGCGAGCCACCTCATTTGTCAAGGTCACATTCACCAAATGAATTACGACTTACGAGTTGTTTTGTTTACTGCACATAGAGATAGGGGTGGAAAAAAAAACCCCGAAACCGAACCGGACCGAAAATTTGGTTTTTTTTGGGTTTCGGTTCGGATATTGAAAAAACCGGATATCCGGTTCGGTTTCGGTTTTTGAAAAAAAGAAAACCGGTTACCCGGAACCGGTTTTATGAACCGAAATTTTAAAAAAATTATTGCATTTTAATTTTTACGTTTTTATTTTGCATTTGCAATCCCAAATCCTAACACCATCTAACACTCTCACAGTCTCACGGTCTCACTCAGTCTCAGACACTCACTTCACTACTTCATTCTTCAGTCTTCACTACTCGTCTACTCCAGTCTCCACTCTCCAGCTCGGCAGACGGCAGCTCCACTGCTCTAGTACTAGATAGATCTCAGATCTCAGGCGCACTCGCGCCTGGCGCGGACGACACTCACCTCAGACCTCGGTAACCGTCAGTCTCTCACACTCTCAGAGTCTCTGTCTCACTTGTCAATTCTCACGTCGGAGTCACGCGGTCACACGATCACGCCGGAGTCTCTCACTCTCAGTTCTCAGATCTGTTGCTTAACGGTCGGCAGTCACCAGTCGCGGTCACCATTCTTCTTCCTTCACCAAGTCTCCACGTCGTCGTCTGTTTTCGGTGGGTGACCTCATCTCTTTGGCTTTTTTTCTTTGTATATGTTAGTGACCTCGCCCACGGCTCAGATATTTGATGTCCTGTAAATTTTTTTTTTTAATTATTCTTCTTGTTACAAGTTTACAATGTTATATTGTTATGTGTATTTGTTAGTTAGAACTTAGAATGAATGATCTATAATGGAAAAGAAATTGAAGGTGAAGGTGGGAGGGTGTGGCCGTGTGGGTTTTGCTTCTTTATAAAGGGTGGTGAGTGCAAAGAAAGTTTTATACATAGTGGGAAAATTGCATTGAAGATTCTGAAAAAAAGTAGGAAGATGTTCTGGACAAGTTGCAGTAACTAGCACTTTGCCGTCAAGAAGGTTGAGGATTCAGATGATTTGAAAGCAAACTATACATTTTTTAGTTTGTAATTGAGTTTGTATCATATCTTTGTTTTTGCAATCTTTGATTTGTAATTTTAAATTATTAATATTTGATTTTGATGTACATTCAAATTAATGAATTCAAATTCAATTACAATAGATATAAGTTTGTTAACGTATATGAATTCAAATTCAATTACAATAGGTATAAGTTTATAACTTTAAGTCATGTTAAAAAAAAAAAAAAACCTGGAAAAAAAAAAGAAAAAAGAAAAAAGTGGAGTGTGCGAATTGGGCCAAAAAGGCAGCCCATAACTTATGGGCCATAAGTGGAGTGTGTGAATTGGGCCGAAAAAGTAGCCCATCATTAATTTTATTAACCGGTTTAAAAACCGGTTAACCGAACTTTTCGGTTCGGTTTATAACTAAAACCGGACCGGTTTCGGTTCAGTTTATTTTTGAAACCGAAAACCGGTTCGGTTCAAGAATCCAGTTAACCGGATTTTTCCACCCCTACATAGAGATAGAGATTGTGGTTTGTTAATGAAGCTCTCTTTACAGATTGTTCACAGCTTACTGAGGCCAAAGTTAGCATCATCAACATTCTAGAACTTAAAAGAAAATGGGCACTCAATCATTATCCATGAAAGTGCTTGGCTCTTTCCTCTTGAGTTTGTATTTTTAAGACTTAATTTTTGTCACCCAAGCTTGACCAATTTTCTGTAAAATCTGAAAGTAACATTTAGATCTTTATATATGTCCTTATAATATAAGATACCAATTATTCCAAGATTTTTTTTTTTTTTTTTTTTTTTTTAAATCTAAGAATCTAAAATACCCGTAACCTATTAAATCTTTTTTTTTTTTTTTTTTATTTTTTTTATCATTAACAAAATTATTCTAATTTAAACCACCACTGGATGACCTAATAGTAAAAGAGCAAAAGTAGGTTTAATGACCATTGAGAGATTTACCTAATCGTCAACTTCAGGGTCCTGAGGAATTATTTGACGTGTATACAAACTGGTCCAGACACTCCTGGTCACAAAAAAAAAAAAAAAAAAAAAAAAAAACAGTTCTAATTTTTAACAAAATTGTCAATTAATAGCTATTTATTTTTGTTTTATAGTTATGTTAGTTAATAATTCAATTTACATAAGACAAGATTAAAGTATTTTAGATATTTAATAAATAAAATAAACCATTAAAAGTGATAAGGATTTAAATGTTACTTTCAGATTTTAATGGACCTAACTATATAGACTAAATCTTATGGAAAAAAAATTATTTAACTCGTATTTTTAAAGTAGAATATGATCTAAAGTTTTAAGATAAAGTTTAGGATTAAATAATAATCAATCTTAGCAAAAGACACCCGTAGCTTTCTACTTCAAATTCGTTATCATACTAATAGTAATTATATATTAGAAAGAATATTAAAAGAGCGGGGGTTAGATATCCACTTACTTCCAATAAGATGCTACCACATTTCCAGTTTAGATCTCAAATGACTGAAATAGCCCTTGATAAAGTCGACAAAATAAAGACATTAGTCATTTGAATTGGAGGTATATACCTAACAGGACCGTTTTAAGAACATTTGTAACTCTAGGCAAAAATTACTTTGGGGATCTTCTAATAATATAAACATATATTAAAAAAATTATTTCAAATTTATTTTTCTTACCTTTTGAAATGCAAAATCACTAGGAGAAGTGGATGACGATTGACGGGCTAACGGGGTCAGGTTGGTAGGGGGTTTTGGAGAGCAGATGTTGGAGAAGCGATGGGTGGTGAAATGGTGATTTCCAATGCCAAGATTGACCAGAAAAGACTTGAGAAGTCACGGCCCAAAAGGTATTGGTGTCTAGCGATTGGCAGAGTAAACGGATAGGTATGATAGGGGTTTTGGGGTTTTGGTGAGAAGGCAGAGGGGAGGAGGATGGTGGTGTTGGGGAAGGCCAACAATGCCATGTACATGCGAAAAGGCTAGAAATGGCTGTCGCACGCGGTGGAGCTAGGTTGCGAGATTCGTAAAAAATGGCCAAAACGAGGGCTATCAAGGCTTAAAAAACACTTGGAAAACGATAAAGTAATTGGTTCCGATCGATTTTGGTGAAAAAATTCGACTGAAATCAGCTCCAAACGGTCAGCGATAGAAGAGGGGTGGAGATGATTTATGTGAATGTTAAATTTTGGGAGATTGAATTGAGGGTGAGTAATTTGAAACATGTAAATGACCATTTTAGCCTTTCGTTGTTAATAGAAATTTAATGTGTTAATTTAGAGGTGCAAATTAAAATATATGAAACTAGAGGTACAAACTTACAATTTCATCAAAACTTTGGATGGGAATAATGTAAAAAGTTAATAATAAATTTTGGCATTTTTTTGTTTTTTTTTTTTTTTTTTTTTAAGGCCCCTTGTATTGGCTTAGATAAGAAATTATATACTTTTTTTATTTTTGTAATATATTAAAATAAAATTTATAAAAAATTTGGCCCGGCCTTATTTTTTTGGGGCCCTAGGCAGGTGCCTCACCTGCCTACCCCTTGAGCCGGCCCTAATACCTAGACGTCCCTGGGTTATACCCTTAATAACACTCAGATTTTTTAATAGTAATATAGTCCCTAAAACTAAGAGAGTTTACAAAATCCTGTTTGTTAACAGAATAATTTTGTGTGAAGTCTAATATGCCCTTACGATAAAAAATTAGGAAAAAAGAAGGAAAACTAGCCACCACTCTCACTGTCTGTTCTGTTTTCTTACATAATCTTCTTCTTAAAAAAAAAAAAAAAAAAATCCCGTCCATCTTCTCAAATTTCATACTCTAGCACACAAGCTACAACACTACCATATTTATCAAACTTCAAATCATTACACTTCAAGTTTCAACACAATAAAAAAAAAGACGAATGTCTACAAAAATAAAATAAAATTAAAAAAATCAATTCAATTCACTACTGTCACATCAAAATTAACTCAATCATAAAATCCAATTTCAAATCAACAAAATCCATACAAAGAATAGTCAATCAACAACCAAATTTTTCTTTTTAGCTGGGTTTAGCAATAGGGTTGGAGAGTGGAAAATGCACAATGGAGCTAGAGAGAGAAGAAAGGGCAACAGTGGAGGCGGATAGAGAAGAAAATCCAGCAATGGAGCTGGAGAGAAAAGGCAAAGAAAGATTTTTTTCTTCCCTTTTAAATGAATATGTGACGCAATAAGTTAGCGTAACAACAAAGTTATTACTTGACTATACCTTTAGGGTTGATAAACAAGTCTCAATCCAGAAACTTAAACGTCAAAGTCTGAGATAAAATTTGAATAATTCATTCCATATTCTCTATATCTTCAAGAGAACAAATAATATATTGATACAAGGTGGTTACAACCAACCCTAACAAGA
Organism: Pistacia integerrima; assembly: GCA_026225825.1. Lineage (NCBI taxonomy): Eukaryota > Viridiplantae > Streptophyta > Magnoliopsida > Sapindales > Anacardiaceae > Pistacia > Pistacia integerrima. Next base: position 18,791,816 of record CM047743.1, on the reverse strand, counting down.
CTCTAATTAAACAAAGAAATAAAATCCTACCTAAACACGAAAACTAATTAAAAGAAGAAATCTCAGTAGTTGACTAATTATAAAATAAGAAAGTAACATTTAACTAAATTAAAACTTCCTAAATAAACTAAACTCCTAATTTAACACTATTTTCCCTACATCATACTCCTCTTAAAAATAAACTCGTCCTCGAGTTTCAACCTGTGGGTGATACTTGAAGTAGAGTAATAAGTCCTCCTTTGGAGCAAAAAAATATCCTTTGTCATTGATCTTCCTAGGAGAGTTGTCACGCACTATAGTCTTCAAGTTGAAATCGAATGTTCATCGATGTTTCATCATTTTGATCCTTAACTTGAATGTGTTCTTCTTGCTCAATTTTCTCTTTTAGGACAACTTGCTTTTGCTCAAGCTTCTCCTTTAGGACATCTTGTTTTTGCTCTTGTTCAATCTTCCCTTTTTGGAGAACTCATTCAGCTTCAATGTCTACTTCATGCTCAATCTCCTTTGATGTGTGATCCTTAATTAGTAACATCTTACGATCTTCGTTGGCTTTAGGAATTTCTTTAGGAAGTGCTTTATACTCCTTGTCTTCTTCCATAACTGGTGAGGCATGTATTCTCTAAGAATAATTCTTTTTTTAATTCTTAATTGTGATTTTACATCAAGGCTAATTGAAGAACATCTCGTATGTTTACATTCAACCCATTAAAGACTCTTAAAGCTACTCTATATGGATGTTCATTATAGTTGTCGAGCCGGTCATCACGGTTGCAAAATTAAACCTAAATACCGTAGTTAGCGGTAAACATGGTCGAATCCACATCAAATAATCAAATGAATTGCTAACTAAAACACAATATTAAAAGCGTTGCCGCTACGGATTCAGTTCGACTCAAGACCAACTCTCACAATTCCTCTCCTCGCTCTTCAATTTCCTAAACCTACAAGACTAGACAAATCAATAAGAACATCTCTCAGCAATCTAGGTATAATCTATCTTGTCTCCCCGTCGTCTTAGTTATAGAAGATCATCGATTAACCAAAAAATGCTAAACCATTAAACACCACTGTAATGCTTTCTTTCTAGCTAGTATACTCGTAAAATAATAGTAAAACTCACTAAATATATATAAATATATATTATGAAAATATACATGTAGATGAGTATAAAATAATAGGGCCCAATTTTTCTTTATATATACAAAATTGTACATAGTGTAAATAAATTTCTCAAGAAGCTCGATAGTGTTGCCCAACCCTTTTGCATCTTGACATTCCAAGCGACAACATCTCATCTACTACTTGCAAAAATATTGAAAACCAACGAGGGTGAGCACTAATTGCTCAGTAAGTAAACCCGCTATGCTACTCCTTTCTCTTTGTTGCTCATATTCTGAATTCTTTCCTTACATCACACTTTTCTCTTCTTCTCGATTCTTTCTTTGTTCTTTCTCTATTCTTGCTCTATTCTTTCCAATTCTCTCTGTTCTTTCTTTCTAATTCTCTCTGTTTTTCTTCTTTCTTTTCTTTTCTTTCTATTCTTTTCTTTCTTTCTTTATTCTTGTTTCTCACTTACTAACATGTAAGTACAACTAGAGAACCAAAGGTCATGATGCATGTGCATAAATGCATAAAGAATGCAATTTCTTTTCTCTTTTCTGTTTCTTTTCTTTCTCTTCTTTCTGTGTTCCATGCTTTCTTTCTTTCTGTGTTCTATTCTTTCTTTCTTTCTATTCTGCTCTTGCTTTCTTTCTTTCTTTCTTTTCTTTCTTTCTTTGTCATTCTTTTCTTATTCTTTTCTTCTCTTTTCTTTGCCGATCAGGACTTCGTTGATGCATGGATTCGAACCCTGGCCGTGTGAGTGAGTACAATCCTCATCTACATGCACTCTTGCGGACTGTACAAATTCTTTCTTCTTCTTAAGCCACTCAATTAAGGTGGCGTGCATGTAGGAACTTCTTCTTGGTATAGCCCTCATTCCACATACACTCTTATGGGCCGTACAAATTCTTCTTCTTCTTAAGCCACTCAATTAAGGTGGCGTGTATGTGGGAATTTCTTCTTCTTGTCACCCATGGTTCCCCATCGCAACAACCTATTCTTTTTTTTATCTTTTTGCACTTCTTTAAATAAAATTCAGATTTGGATAAATAAAATTCAGATTTGGAACTTCTTTAATATTCTTATTTATTTCTATTTACTCTTTAACATTCTTTAGTGCTTTTTCATGCTCTTATGAATTTGTATGCATGTAGATGGTTTCATGCTTATAATTCTTTCCAAATGCAAATGTTTAAATGCAAGGATGCCATGTAGCATAAAAATGAGTTTCTCTCTACCATCTCCAAACTCATATCAATTCATATATGAATAAAACTCATGCATACACTTCTCTTGGACATTTCATCAAACATATTGCATGCATAATCAAACTCTAATTTGACTACAATTTTATCTCTTTCTCAAGCCACCAATATTTAGAGTAAAACTCCCTTAACAATTACTAAACCTGTCCAAAACAATACACTCTCAAAAATTCTACTCAACTCTTTTCAACTTCAACCAAGCTTCAATTAATCATCATACAACCAAAACCACTTCTCATGGCTAAATTCTATTCATCAATAATCATCAAACTCATCAATAATTCATCAATTTCATCAACAATTCTCAAATCATAAGCATATGCATGTATGTAAAATCTCTACAAACTTGATTTCTCAAATCATAACTTGGGTGGAATTTACTTATCTTGTGCTTTAGTACTTCCAATAGAATCTCTCTATCTTTGGTAGATTTGTTCTTTCTCTAAAACCCTAAGCATAAACTCTATAAGAATTCAACACTTTTAAAATTAAATCTCATATCTATAGCAAGAATCCATTACCTTTTGATGCTTAGGATCAAATCTCTACCAAATTCTAACCAAAAGCCCTTGAATCTTCCTTGGAAATTTGATGAAAATATGAGAGAATTTGAGAAGAGAAGTGGTGTGTGGGGTGTAGAGAATGAGAGAGTTTGTGTGCTTGAACCTTAATATCTCATATTAATATGCCTTCTTTCCCATTTTGCCCTTACACTTTCTTGAAAATTCCATCTTTGTCCGTTAATCATTTACACTAATGCCCTCATTTTTATTGCATTCTCCATGAAATTCTACTTCTTTTCACTCCCCACTTTTTCAACTAATTTTGAGTGAAAATACCATTTTAATCCCTAATGAAAGTTTAAGGGATTTTCTTAACATTTTTCCCAAAATAACTTTAACAAAATTCAACTAAGGGTATAAAGGCATAAGTTAAGCTACATACCTCAATGTGGGCGTTATAACCACTAGTTGGTACAACGCTAACAAGTATAACCTATCAACTTGTATCATCCAATCAACCAATTACACAACGAACGCATTCCTAGTAGAAATTATATTAAACACTAATACAACTTGATTGCAATCAGGATGGAAGCAATTTAAAGCCATAATCAACATTCAATAATCTCAAACTAACATTCAATTATGCGAAAAGTTGTATATCAACAAACGTTCTCAATGGACATTATCAATTCAGCACGTCAAGTATCAGAATAATATTAAAGCATTGCAAACAAACTGAAATGAAAGCAAATATAATATGAATACAAGAAACTTAACCAAATGTCCAACATTCGGTCTCATCCAATTGGTCGAAAACTGCTGTCATGATCTTGCCTACACTATAACAGGCAACTAGGATCTCAGCCGCTCATGGTGGTGTCGACGAAGGCTGGAACGTCGGGAACGGAGCTAGTCATGGCGAAGAAGACGTAACCGACAATGAGATGGCATGCTTCGTGGCTAGAGAAGATGATGAAAACACCCAGAAGATGAAGGGGCAGAGCTCGCCATAAAACATTAGTGTTCAGCGGTGGTTCTCGATGACCGATGGCAGAATAGAGATCTAAGGGTACGGGGAGAAAGTTCATGAGCTGGGGACTCTGTCTGTGTGGCTGGGAAGTCGAGATGACGTTGAAAACGGAGCGAAAACACGAGAAGTCGAAGAGTCATTGGATTAAAGTGATGGATCTTGCTGGAAAAAGGGTAGATTGACGGCAAAAATGTGAAGGGAAGCTGAGGGGGTGACGGTCGGCACAAAAGGACCTCAATTGGCTTTGAAAAATGGTGCAAACTCTGGTGGAAGGCGAAGAGTTGCGGCGTGGAAACAATGATGACGTGGAACAACTAATCGACATGAAGGTAGCTAGAAAGAAGCTGAACAGTCGTCGGCCTGGAAAATGAAAGGTCATCGTCTGGCGATTGAAATCCGATGAAGAGTTGTGGTTTTGCGCCTGGCTCCTTCCATGAACTTTGACTTTCTTTTTATAGTGAGGATGGCAAATGTTAGTTTAGTCCCACACAAACAAAATGTGACAAAATCAACCACAAGTGTTTATGACAATTTACCCCTGAATAGCATAAATGAGACAAAACCAACTCTAATTAACAAACACACGTAATATCAATTTACACAATCTCAAAATTCATTCCAAACATGCACAAATTGTAAAGAAAAATTAAAATGTGATTTTTCATAAATTAATTTCATAAATTCTTTAAGTGCCTCACTATGATTTCATTATTGAGCACAAAAGGGTCTTTTTATCATCTTAATAGAGTCATTTTCATGACTCTAACAATAGTCAAGGTGGAGTAACAACCATCGATATTTAGCAATATATTTGTGGACAGATCTCTGACCCTGATGGCATCTTTGGTACTGTTAGAACAAGATTCACTCATAATCAAGAGGAAGAAAATCCCTTTGTAACAACTGTTTCATCTTGTACCATGTTCTAATTGGTGCTTTCCCCTCGTGAAATCTTATGGATTGTAATTTTTCCCACCATGTAGAAGCTTCACCCTTCAATCTACATGCAACAAGTCTCACCCTTCTTCCTTCTAGAATCTCCATATATTCGAAAAACCTATCTATTTCCACAATCCAATCCAGAAAGTCTTCAATATTTAAATTACCATTCAAGCAAGGAATATCTACCTTTAATTTGAATTTGTTGGTATCTCTATCCTCATAATCACTTCGTCCATATCCAACGTGCCTCCCAAAATTTGCAAAGTAATCATCTTTTACTGTTCAAATCTTCCATGTAGACTTGTTGTCTATGCTATTTGCAAAAACTTGTCTACTGACAGGTTGTCCGTGAGCCACATCATCTCTGGTACGTTGCCTCTCGTCATTCCAATTTATGTTGGCATCTTCGCTCAAAACATTAAGTCGATCTGCAATTTCTTCAAAGTGTCGTTCCAAAAGCTGGAATTGAGATCCATTCCTTGCTCCAAAGCTATCACCACCTCTTGTGAGGTCTCAACTCCCTGATTTTCACCATGAGAACCGTCGTCGCCTACAACTTCATCACCTACCATTAGATTAGACTAATTTTACCTACTCTGGTACCAACTGACATAGCGAGTTAGCGTAAAAACAAGGCTAGCACTTGACTATACCATGGTTGTCAAATCGCATATCGTATCGTGTGTCAAAAACCTAATTTTTTGAATCATGTATCGTATCGTAAGATACCTATTTTTCAAAAAAAGTTAATAAAATAATCAAAATTTTCTAAAAATTAATATCATCCCAAGATTAATTAAAGAATTTTGTTGTATTATTGACTTTAAATTATGGTATGACATAATCAAAATTAATTACCAAAGTTAAGAATCTATATCATTTTCTCTCAACTTTTCATATCATTTTCAAGATCAATGTCAATATTTATATCTCCACTTGTATTATTATTATCATACAAAATGGGCAACACCTGTTCCTCTTCACTTTCTCCATGCAAAATGGGTAAATTTGGGTAGGTTTTAGTGAACCGAGTTGGGTGACTTGGTTTTGACCTGAAATTTTTTTGGGCCTTTGGCCCAAGTTAATAAAGTCGATTTGTATCGATATTTTTTAGGATACGAACGGATACGTATTGTATCATAAGATACATATCAACGTATCGAAGGTTTAAGATACACTCTCTAATACGTATCATTGGTGACCTGTATCGAATCGTATCGTATGATACGTATCGAGTATCGTAGGGATACTAATAACCATGGACTATACCTTTAGGGTTGATAAACAAGTCTCAATCCAAAAACTTAAGTCTCAAAGTCTGAGATAAAATTTGAATAATTCATTCCATATTTTTTATATCTTCAAAAGAAACAAATAATATATTTATATAGGGTGGTTACAGCCAACCCTAATAAGACTATAATCAAACAAGGAAAATAAAATCCTACTTAAACACGAAAACTAATTAAAAGAAGAAATCTCAACTGTTGACTAATTATAAAATAAGAAAATAAAATTTAACTAAATTAAAACTTCCTAAAATAACTAAACTCCTAATTTAACATCATTTTCCCTACATCAATCAACCACTTGTTAATGTTTGGTGCAAAACTTCCCTCACAAGCTTTACACCAACTTACAATGCTAGCTTTTTTTTTATTTTAAAACATTATATGAACATAGAAAGCCCGTTTTACCCTCCTAGGGTTAATTTGAGTCTAATGTCTGTTACGAGGAAGGATGCTTTTGTCAGTAGAAAATAAAAGTATCCTTGACTAGTAATAGATCAAAACCATAGAGGCTAATATGTTTTTGGCTCTTTGAATTGAGTAGTGGTTCACATTCAATGCCAATTTGCCAAACTATTACAAATGATTTTTATAACAAAATATCTTTATAATATTTTTTGTTTGAAGAATTTAGGAACAAGAAGTAAAAATAAAGAAAACAAGAAAAGTGTGAATTTGACAAAGAGAATTCTGGAATTCTAGGATTCTTTTCATTAACTGAAAACAGAGAAGGGGAAGCTAATTTATACACCCCCCATTTTACACAAAACTCAATCGTTTCAAGTAAGTGTAATTATACTAAAGACATGACATTTGTAAAGTTTGCAAACTAAACCCAATCACTACATTTAAAACTAATCAAATTTAATCAAACTCAATTTACTCAATATCTCCCCTTAAACTAAACTCCCTATGTGTTTTTCACCATCTACTCATACTTAATATCTCCTCTTAAATGAAACTCCAATTCTGTTTTTCATTTTTATTTTCTCCATCTACTCATACTCAATATTTCCCCTTAAACTAAACTTCAATCTGTTTTTTTTTTTTTTTTTCACCACCTGCTCATACTCAATACCATCTTTCATTAACTACATCAGCTTTCTCAACACCTCTAATACACTACAACTCCAAGAATATTCACACAAAAGCTCAAAGCACACCAGCTATAAAAATAGCTTTCAAAGAGAATCACACAACTCTTCAAACACACCAGAAATCTGAGATAACACCAATTACACAGCAGCTCTCAAAACACAGCAGCTATAACACAGCTTCTAAAGAGAATCACACAACTCTTCAAACACACCAGAAATCTAAGATAACACCGTTACACAGCAGCTCTCAAAACACACCAACTATAACACAACTTCTAAAGAGAATCACAGGCTCTTCAAACACAGAAATCACAGATAACACTTACTCTCAAAACAGAGCTATAACACAGCTTCTAAAGAGAATCACACAACTCTTCAAACACACCAGATATCTTAGAATACACCAGTTACACAACAGCTTTAAGTAAATCTTCACAATAGCCAGCTCTAATATACAGCAGCTTCCAAGAAAAAGAACAACACAATATCAAAACACACCAGCTATAAAGCAACTTCTACAGAGGATGACACAATAGTTCAAACACACCAGCTTTCTCATAATACACCAACTACACAGAAGCCCACACAATATCAGCTATAACGTAGCTTCTACAAAGGATGACACAATAGTTCAGACACACCAGCTTTCTCATAGTACACCAACTACACAACAGCTTTAAGGAAACCATAAAAAGAACCACACAATAGCTACAACAGTTAAAAAAAAAATATCAGTATAGCAACAAATTCAACTCTAATCAATCCATCAGCTCTGTAACTCTTCTTCAGGTAAGGAAGACAATACGTCGTTTCTCTTTAAGAGTGTGAAACCTATGTCTTTGCAAGTGCCTTGGTCAGAACATCAGCAACTTGATATTCTAAAGGCACATATTGGGCTGACAATATTTTTTCAGAAGCCAACTCCCTCACATAATGCACATCAATTTCGATGTGCTTCGTTCTTGCATGAAACACCAGATTGGAGGACAAGGCCCCTGCACTCATATTGTCACACCAAAGAGTGGGGACAAAATTGATTACTATTCCAAGTTCCCCAAACAGTTGCCCCGGATCCGTACTAATTCGGTGGTCTCGACTAAGAGCCCTATATTCAGCCTTTGTTGAAGACAATGCAACCACCTTTTGTTTCCTAGAACACCATTGAACTAAGTTTCCCCCAAGAAAGATACTGTACCCTATAGTGGATCTTCTATCACCTAAGTCACTAGCCCAATCTGCATCAGCATATCCCTCTAATTGAAAGTGCTATTGTTTCTTAAAGAATAAAACCATGTTGGATTGTCCCCTTAATATACCAAAGAACCCTCTTACAAGCTGTCCATTGATTGGTGGTAGGGTGTCAAGAAAATTGGCTTAACCTATTGACAACAAAGGCCAAATCAGCCTTGACAAAGTTAGATACTGCAGGCCACCTATAAGGCTTCTATAGAGTGAGGGTTGGTAAAAAAAAATCACTATCTTCTTTTAGAAGTCTTGTGCCTGTTGCCATAAGAGTATTACAAGGTTTGCATTCCGAGAGCCCAACTTTGATTAGAAGATCTTGCGCGTATTTGGCTTGAGTAAGTAACAGGCCTTCCTTGTTCCTACACACTTCAAAGCCTAAGAAATAGCTAAGATCTCCTAAGGTTTTTAGTGCAAACTTGCCATTCAGCTTAGTAACAACTTGCTTGATGAGGGTAGAATCATTCCCCGTGAGGAGAATATCATCTACATAAACCAACAAGTAAAGAACTTGACTTCCCTTCTTATAGAAAAACAGAATGGTGTCAGATACACTCCTGTTAAATCCCCACTCAATGAGGGCAGTTTTCAATTTATCAAACTAGGCCTTTAGGCCCTGTTTTAAGCCATATAAAGCTTTGGACAATTTACACACATGTTTGGGGTACTGTTGATCAATAAAGCCCTCAGGTTGTAACATAAACACTATCTCTGTAAGCTCTCCATTCAAAAATGCATTATTGATGTCAATTTGCTATATTTCCCAACTATTGTGCACAGCAAGAGATAGCATGATCCTTATAGTTGCTAGTTTAATTACTGGGGAAAAAGTGTCAAAGTAATCCAATCCAAGAGTCTATTGAAACCCCTTAGCAACTAACCTTGCCTTATATTTATGTAGAGTACCATTAGGCTTCAATTTTGTCTTAAAAACCCACTTACAACCTACTACATTCATGTCTGAAGTAAGAGGTACCAGTTCCCAGGTTTTGTTTTTCAACAAAGCACCAAATTCCTCATTCATGGTTGTTTTCTATTCAGGAATTGTGACAGCTTCTGCAGCAGATTTTGGTTCTGGTAAAATAGACAGAATTGCAGTATAGGTTTGACCTATAGAGTGCTGGGAATTAGACTTCGATCTAGTAATCATGGGATGACTATTGGTGACATTTGGGTTGTTGAAGGGTAAAACCACTTCTAATTGTATTCCAGAAGGTGCAACTTGATTAGCCACCGAGAAACTTTGTTGTCCACCACAATCTAAGATATCCTAAGCTAAGTTTGTGTTATTAGGAGGGTGGCAAGGTAACTCAGCTGTATTAGAGTTTCTTAGAGATAACATAGAGTCATTACTAACTAACTCTGGTGTAGAAGACTCAACAGCAACACTAAAGTTATTAACAACAGCATCAACATTAACAGCAACTTCAGAGTTATTAATAGCAGCACCAGCATTCAAATTACACAGTGTAGGAGAGAGAGTTAGTGAATCCAAACAGACCCTTGTAGCTGCATGATCAGTACTGGACTTTAGAAAAACCCTTAGCAACACCAGAATTTATCATGCTTTCTACATTAGAGTTCAGACAGTGAGATAAGTTCCAGGATGAGTGTAATCCTTCAATATTAGAGTATAAATTCAACTCTGCAGAATCCAAATCTTTGAATAAAAAACACTTAAAACCTAGTCTTGTAGGGAAAAACCTCTTCATGGAATTTAGCCTGTTTTACAATGTATACTTTGCCTATAGAAGAGAGGCATTTGTATCCTTTATGAGCTGAGCTATATCCAATAAAAACACACTGCTCAGTATGATAGGATTGTTTATGTTTTTGGTAAGGCCTTATAAAAGGATAACAGCAGCACCCAAACACTTTCAAGGCAGTATAATCAGGTTCCTTTGCATATAACTTTTGATAAGGAGAAATACCTTCTAATGCTAAAGATGGCAGCCTGTTTACAATATATACTGATGAACTAAAAGCCTGCCACCAAAGACACAATGGCACACCAGCATTTGCTAACAAAGTCAAGCCGAATTCAATGATGATCCTATGTCTCCTCTCTACCTAACCATTTTGTTGGTGTAAATAAAGACAAGGGTGCCTAAAACTAATACCATGTTGCTGCAAATATCCAGTAAAAGATCGAAATTCACCCCCCCAATCAGTTTGCAAACACTTAAGCTTAGCATCTAACTGTTTTTCAGCAAAGCAATGAAAATAGGTAAAAACATTAAATGCTTTAGATTTAAACTTCAAGGGGTATATCCACATGTGTCTACTATAATCATCTACAAACAATATGTAGTACTTAAAGCCCTCAGAGGAGTTTACGGGTATCGGGCCCCACAGATCAGAATAAACCAACTCAAGGAGTTTTGTAGTTGCAGAATCAGACTTGGGAAAAGAGGCTTGAGACAACTTGCCAAATTGACAGGATTCACAAACATCATTATTATCAAAGGAATCAATTACATGAATCTTATTCAGCACACTCTTAAGAGTTTTGGCTTGTGGATGCCCCAATTGAGCATGCCACAACTTTGTCAAACTAAGAGGTGCATTGGTTTTTTGTGAAACAACAAGAGCTTTATTAAAACTACAACTATTATTATTTGAACTGGAAATAGCTTCAGCAGGAGACAAAGTATTCAAACAGGAAGTGGATGATGCAGCAGTGGGCAAAGAAACTTGCAGTTGATATAGGCCATCTTTGAGAGATCCTTGAAGCAATATCTCTCTGGTCCACTTATCTTTTATAAGACAATGGTCAGAGCGAAACTCAACAATCACACCATTGTCTTTTGTAATTTGAGATATGCTTAATAAATTCTTAGCAATGTGAGGGGCACATAGCATATTTTTTAGAAATAAAACTCTAGAGGAAGTATTTGAGTTAAGAAAGGACACACCTGTGTGTGACACTGGAACTATTTGGCCATTTCCTACTTGAACAGTTGCTCCACCATGATAATTGTCCTGAATCACCAGATTCTTCAGATCAGAGGTCATGTGATTTGTGGCTCCAGAATCTACATACCATGTCTGATCTTTCACAGTGTGTGGAGTAGCAAATGATGTACCAAACGAGGAAGGGGCAGACTGTTGTTGTGAGATCTATGGTTCTCTATCTGAAGCAGGAGATAGAACATACTGAGACTGATGAAGGTATCCAGTATTATAGGCATTTTGTGAATTAGAAGCATGGTTTCTAGAGTACTCAGCTTGAGTGTTAACTGGTAGACTTGTCCCTGCTGAGGTGAATGAAGTAAAAGCCAGATTGGTACTAAACTGGCTTGGCGTGACTTTAGCTGCCTAATAAAGCTTGTGGTGATTCATGAGAGTGCATATCAACCAAGGAGCTCTATGGAATGTTGACATTGTTAAACCTAGTAGGTTGTCCAGTATTGTGAACAGGTTGTCCGGCATTGTTAAAACTTCTAGTATTGTATCCAACCCCAAGATATTTTAACCTCCCGAATCCGCACCTTGACAAACCTTCGGTATTCATGATTGAATCTGTGATAACATTGCAATGCTGAGTGACCTCCTTTACCACATACTTGACAAATTAACCTTGATTGAAAATAACCTCTCCCTCTGCCTCTACTGCATACCAGTTGAGAGTTATAAACCTGATATTGATTAAATAGAGTAAAGCCATCTCCAGGAGCTAGTTGTTGTGGATGATGTTGTTGTATGAGCCCAAATTCAGGTCTGGGAAACTGACTTTGTAGTGGGCTGACCAACTGATTCTGAGATGCAGGGTAAGGACCACTAGGAAATGACTGTAAGGATTTTGGGCTGACCAACTGATTCTGAGACGTAGGATAAGGACTACTAGGAAAGGACTTCAAGGATTGTGGCTGTGGGTGAGAGGTTTATGTATATGGTTTGGTATTAGCATCATCAAATGTATGAGAGTTAATGACCTGTGAGGTTGTGTTAGAATCATTCGGGCCTTGCTTTGAAACCATAAGGGCCTCATGAAAGGTGGTAAAGGATGCATGTTGCCTTTCTAGTCTAATTTCATGTTTGTGGAGCAAAAATTGTGCCTCTGGAGGTGGTTTGAAAACCGGTTGACACTAAATTGGCTACTACCGCATCATATTTAGGCCTAAGGCCATCCAGAATATACAACAACAGCTCTTCATTAGTTAAATTGACACCACTAGCAATCAATTCATCCCTTAGTTCTTTCATTCTCAACACATGCTCATTAATAGTGCTAGCATCTTTCTTTGTAGTTTGTAGCAAATTTCTAAGGTGAAGAGTTCTAGCCTTAGAAGCGGACTGAAAGTGCATCTCTAAAATATTCCAAATCTCATACGCAGAAGTACACTTAGCTACATGACGATACATAGTTTTAGACATTGTAGAGTATAGCCAAACCAGAAACTGGTCAATCTTTTTCCATGCAAAATAATTTGGATTCGCCTTCTAGAAAGCTTGTTCAAAATCATTTGTTTTCTCAATCAAGAACATCGGTGGACACGTTTTCTCTCCAGTCACAAACATTTCAATTCCATGAGAGGTCAACGCTGGTAGAATTTGGGACCTCCAGAAAGAATAGTTTCTTTCAAGTAATTTCACATAAATGGTGGGTAAGGTGGGTGGATTGCTTGGAATAACGAAATTCAAACCCTCAGTGTTCATTGCTACTGATTTTGAGCTGAAATTTTCTAAGTTAAAGACAAAATTAACCATAGATGTTTGTCTAGGGCTCTGATACCATAAAGAATTTAGGAACAAGAAGTAAAAAATCAAGAAATCAAGAAAACAAGAAAAACGTGAATTTGACAAAGAGAATTTTGGGATTCTTTTCATTAACTAAAAACAGAGAAGGGGAAGCTAATTTATACACTCCCCATTTTACACAAAACTCAGTCGTTTCAAGTAAGTGTAATTATACTAAAGACATGACATTTGTAAAGTTTGCAAACTAAACCCAATCACTACATTTAAAACTAATCAACTTTAATCAAACTCAATTTACTCAATATCTCCCCTTAAACTAAACTCCCCATGTGTTTTTCACCATCTGCTCATACTCAATATCTCCTCTTAAATGAAACTCCAATTCTGTTTTTCATTTTTATTTTCTTCCATCTGCTCATACTCACATTTTCAGGAATTTGGTTGTCACAATCCTATTATATTAGGCCACCAAACTCTATTTTGTAAAAAAAATTAATTTTCTGATGTTGAATTTTTAATTTCCATATCTAAATTTCAAAATTTTACCAACAAAAACCAAAAGTTCTTAAGCATATAATTTTTTTTTTTTTCTCGGTAGGTAAAGAAAATGGAGAATTGGAAAGTAAATATAGATGGACCAATGCTATAGCTGTATTTGGGGAATATTGATGAATCAATTTTCTTGCAAGTATCATCACTTTTATATGTAATTATTGATTAAGATTAGTGTTTGTTGGTACTTGTGGGTTCTAGAATACATTCAAAATTTCATTATATGAATACTTCTACCACGGTTTAATATTAAAAGTAATACTCCACTTCTCAAATAATATCATAAATTTCTCACATATGAAGTATTGTCTTATATAGTATGGACACCTCATGTTTTTATTTATGCATCGTAGCCACGTAAGACTACATATTACTTGGGATGAGAAATTTAAGATTTCATATGGGATGAAACCCTCAAATCTTATGTGGTTGGGATGTTGGGGGTTTTAAAGAGGAAGGACTGGTGAGTCGAAAGGTGGTGACGGAGGTGATTTTTGGTGAGTGAAACGACTAGAAATCTCAAAAATAAATCCCGATGTTGTCGACGATTGGCAAGGTAAAGAGGGTGGGGTGAGATGGGTTTTGGTCAAGAGGCTAAAGGGGAGAGTTTTTGCGGTGATGGGGTGTGTTGTCAACGCCAGAAACATGCCCTATTTGGCATGGGTTGTTGACCCCAGAAATAGGCCTATTTGGATTGGGTTGTCGACACCGACAATATAATTTAGGGCTTTATTTGCAAGATTTCAAACATGCATGTAAGGAATTATGTGTAATTGTCAAGGGTTTTTTCTGGATTTCAAACCTTTGTACATGTTAACGTCACTGGTTTGACCTGTTGGTCAAATCGATTCAACTCGAGACCCAACCACTTTGCCAGGTTTCACCCCGGGTCGATTATTAAAACACTGGTAACAATCATTTATTTTTCATTCATATAATGAGGTGTTACATGCCATTTAATCTATATTTGTCCATATAATTATTGAATAACATACTAAATGTAAAAATAAACTTGTCTATTTAAAACCATTTGTTAAACACTAAAAAACAAAAGTTCTATTGTTCACTCATCACTGCATTGAAAATTTTCTAGAGATGTACATAGCTTAATTTATTTCTTCTACAAAATTTATAATTTCCTTTGCCTACAATAAGAGAAAACAGAAATACAAATTAAAGCCTGATGAGAATCTATCACAAATAGCAAGTACGTGGCATCAAAGCACATAAATGAGCTGACCTATCACTACACCTATGGATTCAAAACTCCCATATAAAGAGAAGAAATGCAGAGAATTGAGATGGGGCTTTTAGGGCAGTTTCTTTTTCATTTCATAAATGAAAAAGAAACTGCCCTAAAAGCCCTCACAAAGAAGCTCTCTTCACTACTACAAGTATTGATTTCTTCAACTCTGAACAACTGGTTTCTTCTTCAAGCATCATTTTGTAGACTTGACGGAGCCGTAAAAGAAAGCATGCATGAAGAAGATGAACTATCCTTGTTAATTTTTCGATTGTTTATGTTTTTGTTGCCGAAAAATAATGGATATTGAAGAGTACTTTGTTACTCGAACAATTTTCTAATTTCATGATATGCAATGTTGTGTTGTAGTAGAGCACTTAAGCGGTACAGCGCTGGTTTTTTATTCAAGTTAAGTGATGGTTTGTTATGTCGTTGTATAAGAATTTTTCCGATGAAATTTCTTGCATCAAGATCCGCCTGGTTGGTAGAGGGCATTTTTCCGTCGTAATTTATTTAACGTGAGGAGAGAGTTTAATAATTAAGACTATAGATAGTCCATTTAATACCATATAATAACTCAATCAAAATACTATTATCTCTTTGAACAAAATGTGTGTTATCTTTAATATCCTTAGTTTGATATACATCTCTCTTAATTAGGCCCTTTATTCATCAAATTGCATTGTTTCGCAACCTACTATAAGTTTTCGATGAAATATTAATATTATTCTAGGGAAATAATTTATTTGAGTTTGAGAAACATTTTTTCACCAATTTATAAGATCATAAAAGTGTTACAATATGAACGAATGCTCAATTCAAACAGTGAAATTCTTAAGCGACCATTTTTTTATAATGCAAATAAATTTGTTTTATATTAAGTCATAAAAATTATGTCGTTTACACCATGTAAAAAAATGAAAAATCATCTTATTTGATTTATTAAATGTTAATAAATATAATTGAATAAATTAATTGCATATTTTCGGATGACGACAAGGATTATTAAGAATATTTGCCTATTTTTGTTTCTAGTTTCCCTTTATTAGTAAAGAAAATTAAGATCTTCTGTTATTAGCTCATATTAAATTATGTAGTGTTAAAAATATGGTTAATATTTATAGGTAATTTATTAAATCCCATTATTGCTTCAAAACATATGAATATGAAATTCTCTTGCTATTTGGTGGGTGGTTACAAGTAATTAATTTTGGGCATTTCCTTTAACTTGTCATTAAATGATAAAGTCAATTACATATTAACTCTAAGGGGTTGGTCTGACGGTCAAGGATATTTGCTCCCTTCCTTGAGTTCCATGATTCAAACCTTGGGGTTACCTACCACAATAACATTATGGCTTACCTGATCTTTTGGGATTATAGGGTGTTCAATGGATCTCAGGTATTAGTTGAGGTGTGCCAAGCTGGCACAGACACCTCGGTTACCAAAAAAAAAAATCAATTACATATCATCTTATTATTAAGATGGAAAAAGCTATAAAAATATTGTGATAAAATTTCACTAATCTTCCCTCACATCTTCACGTAAGACTGTTTTCGAGTTGATCTGAGCCGAGCTGGGTTTTTGGCTTAACGAGCTCGGCTCTTGAAAGGGGAGGGGAAATCAAGTTGGAGTTGAGTCAAGCCATTGATTTCCTGGCTTGGCTTGACTCATGAATGAAGGAGGGGAATTCGAGCCTGGCTCGAGAGCCAATAAAAAAAAAAAGCAATTTAAAAAAAAAAATTAAGAGCAGATTTCAATTTTTTTGTACTGGTTCAGAGAAAATAAAGTGTATGGCTTGTGTTGGACTGTTGGTTTAACATTGAGCTTCAAATTAATTAATTAATCAGTTTGCTGTTTGTGTTTCTGGAATTTTAGCGGCTTGATGAAGGCGTTTTCAAAATTAGTTACAGAGTAGTGCTAGTGTTTACTAAATTATTTGCTCTTTTCAATGATAATAATTATAAGATATGTCATAACATATATAACAGTTCCAGAGGTTTGAGAAATTAAGTAGCATCAATAAATGAAAGTCATTATAGCTTAATGGAATACAAGCAAGGCAGAGAGATTTTTTCATGAACTTGAAGCTGAATCCAGATTAGATTCGATTCTTCCAATAGTGCGTGTGCAATATGTTTTGTTATTGAATATTATGAACCTGATTGCTTCTATCTAAGGTTTTTTAAAGCCTCAAATAAAGTTTAATTACTATAAAGTTTCCATTAATGAGACAATTTCGCTATTGAAACTTGAAAGTTATACACAATTATTTTCCATTATCAAAGAGATGACCCACATTTTAACCAACCATCCTGAACTGATCAGCTAACGCATCTCCCTCCCCCACCATCTTCATGACTTTGTACTTTGATATATACATTTGTGGTATTTATATGGTATTTAACTATTTATATGCTTTCTCTTCAATCATTTATTATTCGCTTGGTAATATGACATAATACAATAATCATAGAACAAATAATCTCTGACTTCATTATTGACGAGTGACACTTTCACAAGCAACATCGCATGTGATGTGATCACTGAAGAAGCCAAAAAAGTGAAGTGTATAAAATATAAATACATTCATTCAAGGAGGAGGGTCCATGTTTCGAATTCAAAATACCCTTTGTTGTTTGTATGCATGTGGAAAAAAACCCCAAAGTCAATAAAATGCCTCTATTATATTGTCTCGTTTGGCTTGAAACTCATGCAGGCTCACATTCTAATAACTTGTTTCATGCAAATTACTCATAACAGCTTCACAAATGTCACTTCTTTTAAACTAAAGTCTAAAACAGTCCTAACTCTATCAGATGTGCGAGCAATATAACACACACATACCTTTACAAGCCAACACCTTTAGCAACCTTGACGACGACAAGGAGACAAAAGTAAAACACGAAGCCTCCAAACGTCAGCGAGATTTGAAGGGATAGATATGACAAGTCCGCGACAACACGACGGCGAAGCATATGGGTTTGACGGCGACAAGGAAAGACATTGGAGGTGGCTGAAAAGTTGGTAGAAATTCTTTACTCGTTTTGGTTTTACGGAAACAGTGGTGGAGTCGTGTTTTTAGGGATTTCAAAATCGAGGGATCTTTTTCATTTTTGAAAACCTTTTTCTTTGAAAATTTCAGTCTAATCCCCCATACTTTAAAAAACTCCTAAAACGCCCCTACGAGTTCGAGCCAAATGCGGCTCGCGAGCCTAACTAGCCGAGCCTAGTCAGACTCGAACTCGGCTTGTTTCCTCTCACTAATCGAGCCAAGCCGGCTTGAATACAGCCAAGTCAAGCCGTTAATAAGCCAGACTCGAGTCGGCTCGCGAGCAGCTCAATTCGTTCACAAATTATATAAGGTTAAGGGTTCCTCAAATTAAAAAAAAATAATTTCTGAAGTGTTGTATGATGAAGCTACTATGTTTCAATATTAAAGAGAATAATCACTGATTGTATACAGTAAAATTAAGATGCATGGCCAAAGTTTGTCATTTTATTGATAACTAAGATTGAATTAATATATAAATGGCTACAACAAATAACAAAAGAATTAATGTTGTATATATATATATATATATACACACACACATCTGTGTGTGTGTGTGTTGATGGTTTAATTTTTCTCTAAGAGTTGGAGCTGCATTTTGCAGGAAAGGGCCCCGAGGAAATCTCTTGGTGTCACTGCAGTAATTGTATATCATGTAGTTTTTCTGTACTCATTTCAATTTTTCCTAACTTGTTGTATCAAGCTTTTCAGAGAGCCAGCCATCATTGTTGGATGAAGAAAAATGTGAGTTTTGTTGATGCTTGATTTTGACATCAATGACTCACACGTGCAAAGTGCTAAGCTGCTCTTAGAAATTACACGCGAATGATTCATGAGAAGAGTTTATGGTACTGAGATTATATATGTTTGCAGAAACATAACTAATAGATTGACAAGAGGGGTTTTTATAGTAGTTCGGATGCTTAAAGCGAATCCTACATCCACTGTTATTTTATTATTCTCTGACTCTTTTTCTGATATTATCCATAAGGCGTACAAAAATGGAGAAATGCTTTCTTTACAGAGAAAAAATAATAAAGCTCAAATGTTTGCCTAGCTCTCATATGCCCAACCAGCCCCTTTTTCATGAAGAGATGTGCCCATTTATACATCTTTGAGGTCAATGTAATGAGTATTTTTGCAAGTTGTCATGACACGTGGGGACCACTCCTTAAACCTTATCTTAAAATGTGATAGGAATGATATAAAATATCTCTTGGAGGCGGTTTGGGTTGATGATAGCTAATACCACCTTATCTTTAAGTGTTTGTTGAACTCTGATTGATGGTGTTAACATTAGTGTGTATTTTTGGCACAAGAAGTTTGAAGTGTAAGAAGATGCACCATTAGACCACGAGCATCAGCTTTAAAGTTTCTGTAGAAGCAGGGAAATGAGCTTAAGTCCAATCAGTCTTCACAAGTCCACCTCTAGAGCCCAGTCTTCAGCATTCCAAAGAGGAGAGTATATTCTCATTGGTTGATTCTTTGAGAATGGAACACCAATTGACTCTGAGTTCTTGAACTCTCTTATAGGAGTGCCATCCACAGAGAAACTGAAATTACAAACAAAAAGATGATTGGTTAAGTCTAAATAGATTAAGATAAACAAATAAACATGATGATTGAGATTCGACTTGGAGGGAAGTACTTAATATAGATACTTACATGATGCGCTGGGGATTTCAGAGAATGGAATAGGTATGGAAATCTGCTATGGGATCAAACCAGAGATAGAATTGTTGTTCTCTGTTACCCTTTCCTTGACTGAACACATTAGAGTGAAGAATGTAAGGATCACCGCTCAAATTTCCTAGGAATTCGAAGTCTATCTCGTCCCATGTAGACCCTTTTGAGGATAGCTGCAAAATTAACATAACATTTAGTAACATAAACTTGCAAATTTAGAAACTAGAAGCATATTTATTAATATGGTTTAAGTACTTTAAACTTACATAGTAAGCAGTGACAATGCCTGTAGAGTTTCCACCAACAAGCTTGAGCTGCATATCAATCTTGCCAAATAAATACTCATTCTTGGACTGGAAGCCGGAGCCAGAGGCTTTATCCAAAGACAGAATAAGAAGCTCCCCATCGTTAACCATCTTGGCACGGTGATCTCCCCAAGTGATATCAAAATTTTCGTTCAAGCTACCGCCAGAAGCAACCATCAAAGAATCAATAAGAAGAAACAAATGCAGCATTGAAGCCATAGAAGCTTTGATTGAACTGATCATATAATGAAACTGAGTAAAGTGTTTAATTGCTAAGTGATTCGATTAATGTGTTGAGCGTCATGGCTCATATTTATACTGACCCTTGGCTTGTGAAAGTCAGAAAAGGAAAGTCATGGGAAGGTACTATCAGCTAAGTTGTGGACAGTTATAGGAATGAAAAAAAATTGTTAGATAAAACTTGCATGTTTGTTCCAGGATAATAAATGAGTAAGACGCGGCTTTCCATTATTTTTACAGAGAAGGAGAAGGTGAAGTGATACTTTCTCCGACATTTTACAACCATAACTATTGCTAGGTCCACTTAGCCAACCCACCGTCAAAAAATCTATCGTACGAGGAGAAAAAGTATACTATAAAGCTCAAAGGATAATGTTATTATTTTAAACATTAATTGATAATGTTTAAGATTTGCAGTGATGCTTTTATCTGTTCAGATCCATAGGTTTTCAAAAGTTACACTAACACCCCTATAATTGACAATCTTAAGTCAAATTTAGCGACTAATGCAGAATCTCGAATATGGACTAATACATCCCTTAAAGATCACACAGCATGGCAAGATTAATTATGCAAGAATTATGGCCAAATTTAACTCTAATTGTGACTTTACAGTGAATCTGGGTGATAAATAATCGGTCATGTGGTTGGGTGACACCGATGTGGTGTCTACCGTAGGCACTCCGACGCTCAAGTCAGCATAGTTGAAGATATTTAGTAATGGCTGAGAGCGGAAAGGGTTTATCGTAATAATACAATCAGGGATAGACTAACACAAAGTGGCCGGAGCACAACTTTGCGGTGGCTGAGGGTAGTAAAGTTACTCAGAACTAAGCATCATGGTTGGAACTAAGCTTTACGGCGGGGAAACAGTGATTCTTGAGAGCAAGAATTTAGGAGATAAAGCTGTTAGTGATTTTTGAATGCATAATGAAAGGCTTGACCCTTGTTTATATAATGAATCTAAGAGGTTGAAGTCCTAGTAGAACTTTGAGTCCTACTTAGTAGATGAGTCTTAATTAGGAAGTTTTATCACTTGCCTTTATCAAATTAGGCTTACCACTTCAAGTAAGATTCTAGATCTTGACTGAAGTGGAAAGTAAATAGGACTCTGATTTCTATTCTAGGACTATTGTGGGCTAATGGGTTGGAACCCGATTTAACTTAACTCGTAGGATAACTCAACTCATTGAGTGGTCAGTTCACAAGATGGATTTAGGCGTAGGCCCAACTGGAATTAGGCTAAGGCATTGGACTGTAATACGTTTATTTCGTTATTGAACCTCGTCAGGCCTAATACGATTTTTGGTCCACACAAAGACTAAAACTTTATCTGTTCAATTACAAAAATGTTGAGGGTATGCAACTTTGATCAAATGATATTACATTAAGGTAGCGTTTGGTTCAAGGTGATATAAGATTAATCCTGTAATCTTTGTTTAATTTTCAAGATTTCCTTATTTGGTTGTCAAGTAATAAAATATTACGTAATCTTTTATTGTAAATAGTGTTTACTGTTGTTCATATTGGGGGTAATCAGATTACCTTCCCAAGGGGTGTTATTATAAGATTACCGAAGTAATCTTAATTTTGACCCTAATTTTGCCCTTAATAATTTATCATTTCGGACATATTTGCCCCCATATGTCTACCAAATAACAATTACCCATACCCCTTACATTTGAGAATTTAGCTAAAACACCCCTGCCACAAAAAAGTTTAAAAGTTAACAAAATACCCCTAATCATCAAAGACCACCGCCAGCCGCTAGCCACCACCACTGGCCGCCGGCGAAATGGCCATATTAACGGTAAGATCTAGCCGTGAAATGGCCATATTCACGACCAGATCTGGCCGGATTAGGCCTTATTTGCGTACGACCAGCCAAATCCAGTTGGTCGTGCGCCATTACGGCTACTTTCGGTGGTGGTGGTGGTGTCGGCGGTGGCTTGGGGTGAGTGGGGGTGATTTTGTTACAAATTAAAGTTGTATATGGTTAGGGTGTTTTAGTAAAATTTCAAATATAGGGGGGTTAAAAGAAATAATTTAAAAAATAATAGAATAAAATAATAATAAAAATAATATTATATTATTATTTAAAAATGAGGGCAATTTAGTAATCTATATAACATACCCACTCATTTATCCTCCCAACCAAACATATTATTATAAGTTATAACATACCCACTCATTTATCCCCCAACCAAACATATTATTATAAGTTATAACATACCCATCAATTTATTCCAACCCACCAAACACATTTCTCTAAAGATTCCCTAATAATATATCTTTCTAGTAATACAATATTTCTCAATAATATAACATTCCCTGAACCAAACGCACCCTAAGAAAAAAATCTCTTATAATTTAATGTTGTAACTTGTAAGCTTATTATATACATAGTAAAAGACGCATTGCCATCAACTGTACCAGCCCTAGTACTTCCCGCTACCTGGTCACCTCCACGTATGGCATGGTGTAAACTTTGTAGGGTTTCACTGCAACACACCAGAAATCCTGGAGTAGCAAAAAAATGGAACTGGAAAACTTAGTCAGAAAAACATAAGGGAGAAAGAGTTTTTTCGCAAAATACGAAATCAGAAAGAAGAGAAAATGGCTTAAAAGAGGGAAGAAACTCCTCCATAAATGTTTGACTTTCCAAATTGCCATGTTAGTTTCTTGTTGCATAATAAAAAAGGGAGAAAAATGATTTCAAACTTCAAGGCTAAAACACCTGTTTATGCCATTTAATACACCTTGTTCCCAAAACACCACATGTCCAAATTTTTGGAAAGGCGAGCTTTCTAATCCCGCCTCCTGCACAATAAGATTTTGATACTCTTTATTCCTTAAAGTTTCGCTTATTAATTTATTATATACATAGTAAAAGATGCATGGCCAAAGTTGGTCATTTTATTTATACTAAGATTGAAAAGAACAAAAAAATTGAAGTCTATTAAGTACATGATAAAAATACTATACAAATGACTATAACAAATAACAAAAGACTTCATGTATTATATGTGCTGATGGTTTAATTTTTCTCTAAGAGGTGGAACTGCATTCTGCCGGGAGGCCCTGGGGAAATCTCTTGGTATCACTGCAGTAATTGTATATCATGTAGTTCTTCTGAACCCATTTCAATCTCTCTTGACCTGTTGTATCAAGTTCTTGGGAGAGCCAGGACGAAGAAGAAGGTGAGTTTGAAGTGCAAGAAGATTTTCCATTAGACCAAACACAAGCATCAGCTTTGAAGTTCCTGTAGGAAGCAGTGAAAGGAGCTTGAGTCCAATCTGTCTTCACAAGTCCACCTCTAGTAGCCCAGTCATCAGCATTCCAGAGAGAAGAGTATATTCTCATTGGCTGATTCTTTGGGAATGGAATACCAATTGACTCTGAGTTCTTGAACTCTCTTATGGGAGTATCATCCACGGAGAAACTGAAATTACAAACAACAAGATTAAGCAAAACAATTCTAAACAATATAGAATTTAAGTAGAGGAAAGAAATGAAATATAATACTCACACAATGCGCTTGGGATTCCAGAGAATGGAATAGGTGTGAAAATCAGCAGTTGGGTCGAACCAGAGATAGAATTGTTGTTCTCTATTGCCCTTTCCTTGGCTGAACACATTGGTGTGAAGAATGTAAGGATCACCACTCAAATTTCCCCAGGGCCGTCTCTAGAACATTTGTGACCCTAGGCTGGAGTTACTTTGGGACCCTCTAATAATATAAGCATATATTAAAAAAATTATTTCAATTTTTTTTTTTTTTTTTTTTTTTTTTTTTTTTTTTTTTTTTTTTTTTTTTCCTTTTGAGATGAAAAATCACTAGGAGAGATGAACAGCAATCGGCAGGCTAACAAGGATAAGTTGGTGGGGGGTTTTGGAGAGTAAATGTTGGAGAAGTGATGGGTGGTGAAATAGGTGATTTCCAATGCTAAGATTGATAAGAAAAGGCTTAAGAAGTCATGGCTCAAAAAGTATCGATGGCCGGCGATTGGCAGAGTAAACGGATAAGGTATGATAGGGGTTTTGGTGAGAGGGCTGAGGGGAGGAAGATGGTGGTGTCGTGGAAGGCCAACAATGTCGGGTACATGTCAAAAAGGTTGAAAATGGCTATCGTGTGGTGGAGTTGGATTGCAAGATTCATAAAAAATTAGTCAAATCGAGGGCTATCAAGGTTGGGAAATGATAAAATGATGATTTCGGTCGATTTTGGTGAGAAAATCTACTGGAACTAAAATTGACCGAAATCAACTCCAAACCACTGGCGACAGAAGAGGGTCGGAGATGATTTATGTGAATGTTAAATTTTGGGATTGAATTGGGGGTAAGTAATTTGATATATGTAAATGACTATTTTAATCTTCCATTGTTAAAAGAGATTCAATATATTAATTTAGGGGTATAAACTAAAATATATAAAACTAGAGATACAAACTTACTATTTTGTTAAACTTTGGGTGAGAATATATGTAAAAGGTTTATAATAAATTTGAGCTTTTTTTGCTTTTTTTTGGGGGCCCATTGGCTTAGATAAAAAATTATAAACCATTTTTATTTTTGTAAGATACTCAAAAAAAAAAAAAAAAAATTATTTATAAAAAATTTGGGCCCCCATTTTTTTGGGGCCCTAGGCAGGTGCCTCACCTACCTACCCCTTAAGCCGGCTCTGAATTTCCCAAGAACTCGAAGTCTATCTCATCCCATGTAGACCCTTTTGAGGATAACTGCAAATAATACATAAAAGTTAGCACATTATGTGAAACCTTAAAGAAGAGAGGCGGATATTCCAAAGAAAAATCAAGTGAAGAGTATTTTCATTTCTTAATAATGAGTAAAAGTTATAGATGCACAGCAGCTCATCTTTTATACTTGACGAGCTGAAGCAGATGATTCATTAGAGTAAAACGACATCGTGTCGTGTAAATGAAACAGAGGAAACAGAGGACAATTTTCAAAGAGACCCTACACTTTCATATTACAACTGATTGACATTCCCTTGTAAACCAAGCCACGGGTTTAATCAAAGGCTGACTGACATTCCCCCGTAGACTAAGCCACTGGTTTATTACTCATGTTTCTTTTACTTGCTTCAACACTCTTTGATCTGATCTGAACTAAAAAAACTCGTTTTTGAACTAAATTCAAAGCTCATAAAACCGCAAGTGTGCAAACTGCATAGATCACTGTTGCAGTGTGAAAACACTTGTGATACGGCTGGCATCAAGAGTTGATTCAGTAATACTGAGCTGATCTCTACAACAACTAATACCAATTCCAACAACTAAGCACAGCAACTGAAACCAACTTAAACATCTGCTTATATTCTCAAATCAGCAAACTAAGCAAATCCCCAGTAACAAAAAAAAAACTGACCACTCATCTGATTATATTCTCAAACCAACAAACTGCATTTGCATAGCTACTTGCATTTTCACAACTGAATGCTTCTTACACAGTACACATCAAAGCTACATTTTCACAACTTCAGAATTTCAACCACAAAACTGCTACTTCCAGACCTCCAGAATTTCAGAACTACACTCACAAAACAACACATACAGCAGATCACTTCCAGACTATCATTTTCACAACTTCAGAATTGCATATGCCAGAGAACTCTTGCACACACACCAAACTTCATTTTCACACACAAAAAAAATCCACAGCTTTTAGAACTATAATAGCTGCTGCATTTTTTTTTTTTTCAACTGTCGAACTCACAAAATCAACTAAAGCTGCTACTTCGACCTCCGAGTGCGAACTACACTCTAAAATAACACATACAGCAGATCACTTCCAGACTGTCATCTTCACAACTTCAGAATTGCATATGCATAGCTACCTGCATTTTCATAACAAAACTGCTACACCATCATCGTCTGACAAATGATACGGAAAGAATCGAGTTTCAATTCTCACCCACCCGCTTGCCGATAAGCAAGTTTTCAATTCTACTACACCCTGTCGCTTTACTTTTTAACTCCCTGAAAGCCGAGAAATAGAGAGGCTTTGTTAAGACATCAGCTATTTGCAACTTAGATGGAACATATTGCACGAGAACTTTCTTGGCTAACACTTGGTCCCTTATATAGTGTGCATCTATTTCTATATGCTTTGTTCTAGCATGAAAAACTAGATTGGTTGCTAAGGCTCCTGCACTCACATTATCACACCAAATTATGGGAATGGAGCTTATTTTCACATCTAATTCAGAGAGAAGACTCTCCAACCATGCCAACTCAGTTGCTGTTTGCGCTAAAGCCCTATATTCAGCTTCAGTAGATGAAAGTGCAACCACCTTTTGTTTGAGGGAACTCCATTGAACTAGATTAGGACCAAGATATACACAATACCCACTTGTGGATCTTCTGTCATCCAAGTTACTGCCCCAATCAACATCCGCATAGCATTCAACACAAAGAGAGGTGGCTGGTTTGAAGATAAGACCATGGAATTTTGTACCTTGGATGTATCTCAACACACGTTTACAGGCCTGCCACTGAAGTTCTGTTGGGGCTTGAAGAAATTGGCTTAGTTTGTTAACCGTAAAACTAATGTCAGGCCTTGTTAATGTTAAGTATTGCAATGCTCCGATGGTGCTTCGATAAAGACTAGGCTCCTTAAACAACTCACTATCCCCAACAAACAGTTTAGTTCCGACAGCCATAGGAGTTGGGCAAGAATGAGCATCTTGCATCTTTGTCTTAACAAGTAAATCTGTGATGTATTTGGACTGCCTCAAATGAATTCCCGCATCAGTCCTTGTAGCCTCTAAACCCAAGAAATAGGTAACTGATCCCAAGGTTTTTAATGCAAATTGATTGTTTAGATCATGAACCAACTTGGTAATAGAGGAGTTCTTGGATCCGGTAATCAAGATGTCATCAACATAAATGAGGACATACAAAACTTGACTTGCATCCTTGAGAATAAACAAACTAGAATCAGAAACTGAATTTTGGAAACCTTTTTTCCAAGAAGGCTTGTTTTAATGTCAAACCAAGCTCTTGGAGCTTGTTTAAGGTCATATAATGCTTTATTAAGCTTGCAAACATGTAAAGGACATGTTGAACTCTCAAACCCAGCAGGTTGTTGCATGTAAACAGTCTCACTCAACATACCATTCAAGAATGCATTGTTGACATCAATTTGTTGTATGTCCCAGCCATAAGAGACGGCAAGTGTAAAGATAATACGAATGGTACAAGGTTTAATAACCGGGCTGAAAGTTTCAAAGTAATCTAGCCCGGGAGTTTGTTGAAATCCTTTGGCTACCAACCTAGCTTTGTATTTTTGCAAAGTACCATCAGCATTGAACTTGGTTCTAAAAACCCACTTGTTACCAACAATGTTCATATCACAAGTTTTAGGAACAAGAGTCCAAGTGTTATTCCTTATAAGTGCATCAAATTCATCTTGCATAGCATTCTTCCAATCAACATTAGCCAAAGCTTCAGGTATAGTGGCAGGTTCTAGGTGTATAGTGGTAGGTTCTGGGTGTATGGTGGCTAATAATTTGGATGACATCAGAAGTGTTGTTGTTTGACTAGTAGACTTAGCTCGGGTTATCATGGGATGAATATTGAAAGGTTGTTTCTGGTTTTGTTGGTATGGTTGACTATTATTAGTTGCTAAGGATGCAGAATTTGGTTGTTGTTGGTGGTTATGACTTGATATGGTAGGTAATGATGTTGATGATGAAACTTGAAAGTTTGATGGTGTTAAATCAACCACAAGTGGACAAGAGAGCAATGTCTCTAAACTGGTTAATTAAGTTTTTAAAGAATGATTTGGTTTATAACTGGTGAAATCAACAACTACTGAACACTTGTTTTGAGCTTCAGAAACAGAACTATTTGATGGGGAATCTGATGTAGGAAAACTGGAATTGGTTGATGGGGACTCTGATGTGTTAGAACTGGAAATTTCTTGTGTATTTTGTGGTTCAGATATGGACAGAGAAGGTAAGGCAGATTTAGTAGTCTGTAAGGTGGGTGAGTCTTGTGAAATAGGTAAGGAAGTTTGTGAAACAGGTAAGTCATGAGACTCAGATTTTTGTGAAGGACAGATGACAGTGTTTGAGGTGTCTATTCTGCTGAAATCATTACTGCAAGGAGCAGTTTCAAGACAGCCATGATGCGAGGGAGTTCTTCTGCTGGAGCTATGATCGGTGAGAATGTGCAAAGACAAACGAAAAACTAGGGGCTGGAACCTCAGGATTGGTTAAACTCACTTGTTCTGAAGATGCTACAGATGAATTTATCTTAAGAGAGTTGGAACCAAAACCTTTATTAAAAGGAAACTCTGACTCATTAAAATGGACATTAGGAATGATGAACAGCTTACCTTCAGAATTAATACACCTATAACCTTTGTGTATAAGACTATAACCAACAAACACACATTTGGAAGAATGAAAACTGAGTTTATGTTTGTTAAAATCTCTAAGATAAGGAAAACAGGTACAGCCAAAGGTTTTAAGGGAAGAGTATATTGGTTTTGATCCAAACAAGACTTCATATGGTGACAAAAAATTCAACACATCAGTGGGCATCCTATTTATAAGAAAGACAGCTGTATCAAATGCAAACCACCAATAATGCAAGGGCATAGATGCATGAGCTAACAATGTAAGACCAGTTTCAGCAATGTGTCAATGTTTTCTCTCACTTCTCCCATTTTGTTGGTGAACATATGCACATGAATGTCTATATTGTATACCAGCAGTAGTGAGGTAAGAAATTAAGCCTTTATATTCTCCTCCTTGGTCTGATTGCAAGCATTTAAGCTTGCAATTAAACTGCCTTTCGACCAGGTAATGGAATTTAATGAAAACAGATTGAACTTCAGCTTTTGTTCTTAAAGGGAAAAACCAAGTGAAGCGACTATAGTCATCAATAAAATGAATATAATATCTATACCCTTCTAAGGAAGCAACTGGGGAGGGTCCCCAAACATCACTATGAACAATGTCAAGAGGCTGTGTTGCTCTAGAGTGAGATGTTGGGAAATTATTTTTATGAAGTTTACCCATCTTACATGCATCACAAAATGGTATTTGGGACATACTGCCAGTAGGAACTTGCTGCAAATGAGACAAAATTTTGTGCAATGTGTCAACATGTGGATGCCCTAATCGATTGTGCCAAAGAGATAGGTGATTCTCTTTATTATTACTAACTTGAAAAGAACAAGGTGTATTGTTTAACAAAGATTGATTTGTATTATTAAGCTCACAAGCATTATTGGTGTCTACATGAAATTCATCATAAGATACAGAGAGTATAGAGGGCAATGATGATATTGTTTTATTCAGAGAAGGTATATTACATGAATGAGATGTTTGGCACAAATTTGAAACATCAGCTTCTGACTTACACCTATTTTCAGAAGACTGTATATTAGTCTTGATACAATCTTTATTGACATAACTCGACCTATTTTCTTCTTGTAAAACAGAACCTAAAGATTGACTAGCAACTGCAGTAACATAGGACTGAGATACTGACTCAGATTGACTAATAGGAGCAACAGCAAATGGTGGCAAGGGAGGAGAAGTATGCGATGATAGGCTAGAGGGTATTTGCAACTGATACAGGCCAGCCTTAAGTCCTCCCTGCAACAAAACTGTTCTGGAAGCTTTGTCCTTTACAGTACAATAATCAGAATCAAACTCAACAACTACATTATTATCTTTGGTAAGTTTGGAAATACTAAGCAGGTTTTTTGTAATTCTAGGTACACAAAGCACATTCTTTAAGTAAACACACTTAGATTTCAAAGAACTAGGAAGTAAAGCAAAACCAATATGAGAGATGTTGAGAGACTCACCGTTGCCTACTTGTAGTTGATCATTACCATCATAACTTCGGCTATTTGTTAACTGATTTGGATCTGATGCAACATGATCTGTTGCATCAGAATCCATATACCATGCAGGATCAGGAGGTGTGTTTGAGGTGATAGTGGTGTGATAAACAGGTGTAGTTGAATGTGCAGCAAAGTAGGCTTGGCTTGGGGATGGCAATTGTGGACTTGGAACCTTGAAGCCTGGCTGTTGGGTTGAGTAGGAAGAGTGCTTTTGCTGATCAATGAATTGATACTATGGAGACTGTGAATTATGACTCCCATGTTGTTGTGTATGAGAACCATATAGTTGATTCCTGGTGCCCAAAATGTTTCCGGATGGATTAGCACAGGTGCTATCAAGATTAGGCACAAAATCTGGAGAGAGACCAGGAAAATGTTGCTGTGGTGATGATGCATTGAAATGGACTGAAACAGGAGCACCACCAGAGTAACCAGACATTGGAGCACCACCACCAGCAATTGGAGCACCACCAGAGTAACCAGAATTATTGAACTGAGGTGCAGAACCATTATAATTGGAATTGTAACGGTGATAGCATTGAATGGCCGTATGTCCTATTTTACCACATACTTGGCAAATTGGTTTACCTCTGCCAATGTTTCTGCCCCTTCCTCTACCATTACCGACATAGCCAAAAGGTCTATAGGAAGGAATATTGTACTGACTAAGCTGGTTTATAGCTTCAGGTAAGCTGTTTTGGTTCATCAATAATCCACCAGCAGTTAAAGGATAATTTTGGGAAGGTACAGGGAAGGCATTTTGTAGTGGTATCAATTGATTTGTTATCCCAAAATTTCCAGATCCAGTACTTCCAGAGGAACCTTCAGCAGAAATTGTAGAAACTGGTGCAGAGTTAGAAGTCTGAGCCTTGTTCATGTTGGAACTAAGTGCAGCCATATTGACTAAGCAGTTTGGAAAGTCAAGAGAATTGAATTTCTCAAGTCTTAGTTCGTACTTCTGCAGCAGAAATTGAGCTTCCTGTAGCGTAATTGAATCAAACTTGGATTCAATTCTGGATGTCAAATTCACCACAACTGCATCAAATTCGGGTCCCAAACCATCCAATACATACTGCAGTAAGTCTTCGCTAGAAACAACTAACCCACTGGCTGATAAACTTTCAGCAATCTCCTTCATTTTTTTTACATAATCTGTTATACTAAGGTTACCTTTGGATGTTGTTTGAAGTAAGTTCTTAAGGTGTAATGCTCTTGCTTTAGAATCTGTAATGAATTCATGTTCTAAGGCAAACCAAATTTCAGAGGAAGAACGACATTTAGATATGGAACCAAACATTTCTTCTGAAATTGAGGCCAACAACCAACTCACTAGGAATTTGTCAGTCCTTTTCCATAGAATATAGGCAGGATTAATTTTTTCAGGCACCGAATCAATTTTTCCTTTATTATCACCTCTAATTTGAGTTATCTCATCCTCAATTTCCAAATCACAGATTAAGAGAGGTGAGGGACATGGAACTTTACCTAGAAGATGTTCTTCCAATTCATGAGATCCTACTGTCGACAGCACTTGGGAGCTCCAGAAACGGTAGTTATTTCTTGTAAGCTTTGGGTTTATGACTTGTAAATTTGAAGCAAGAGCTGAAGTCGTTCTAGTGGAAGCTTCCTTCAACATATCTTCAACGCTTTTAATCGACAAAGAGGTATTAGAAATTTTCGCCATTGACGCAAGTCAAGAGCTCTGATACCATGTGAAACCTTAAGGAAGAGAGGCGGATATTCCAAAGAAAAATCAAGTGAAGAGTATTTTCATTTCTTAATAATGAGTAAAAGTTACAGATGCACAGCAGCTCATCTTTTATACTTGACGAGCTGAAGCAGATGATTCATTAGAGTAAAACGACATCGTGTCGTGTAAATGAAACAGAGGAAACAGAGGACAATTTTCAAAGAGACCCTACACTTTCATATTACAACTGATTGACATTCCCCTATAAACCAAGCCACGGGTTTAATCAAAGGCTGACTGACACATTAAACTTCTATATATAGAAACTAAAGGTGTATTTAATATAGTTGATGAACTATGAATTTACATAGTAAGCAGTGACAGTGCCAGCAGAATTCCCAGCGACAAGCTTGATTTGCATATCAATCTTTCCAAATAAATACTCATTCCTGGATTGGAAGCCAGAGCCAGAGGCTTTATCAAGAGACAAAGTTAGTAGCTCTCCATTGTTAAGCATCTTAGCACGGCCATCTCCCCAAGTGATATCAAAATTTTCGTTCAAGCTACCGGTAGCAGCAACCATGAAAGAACCAAGCAGAAGAAACAAATGCAACATTGATGCCATAGAAGCTTTGATTGAACTGATCATATAATGAAACTGAGTGAACCTTTTATTGTGAAAGTGAAGCGATGAATGTGTTGAGAATGATGGGTTGTATTTATAGTAAAACAACCAGGCCTGTGAAGAGGAGAAGAGGAATGTCATGGCCCATGGGAAGGTTCAATCTGCTGAGCTGTGGACAGTTGTAGGAATGAAAATAACTATAAAAAAAAAAAAAAGAAAAAAAAAATTGCATGTTTTTTTCAGGATAATGAAAAGAGTAAGACGCGGCTTTGCTTTATGTATGCGGAGAAGGTGAAGTGATATTTCTTTCGCCGACAGTTTACAAGCACTTCTAGTACTAGGTCCACCTAGCCCGCCCACCGTCAAAAAGTCTATCCTAGGCGGAGAAAATTATATTATAAACCTGACTGGATAATGTTACTATTTCAAACATTATATAATGATTATGGATGGGGTTTTGTAGAGTCACCTGGTAACTTTTGAGATCCGTATGTTTTCAAAAGTTATATTAACACCCCTATAACTATAATTGTCGGTCGCTGATCAGATTTAGTGACTAACACAGCGAATATAGACTAATAGAGCCCTTGAAGATCACAAAGTGTGGCAATGTTCTACAGCAATGGTGGCCAGATTTAACTGTAATTGTGACTTTGCATTGAGATCTGACTATACTTATGGTCATGTTGCAACGTTGTCACTGAACTGGGTGATAAATAGTTGGTCACGCAGCTGCAGTCAGAATCAGTTTGTCATAGCTTGATTGACATAATGCCCTTTGAAATAGTCCAATTTTATCCTTTAAACGGTGAGTTTTCCCTAACATCGATAAACATAAGTGTGTAAGTGTTGTTTTCTGATATATATGGGTTTCATGAAGTCAGCTTCTTTAAAAAAGCGAGCCTAGTGAATCAAATGTTTGACAACCGACTAAGTATACCAAAAGCAAAAAGAGTTATCATTTCTTACACATGGTAACTCAAGGTTGGGTTGGCTCCAACACATACATTTTTTCATGAAATTTGATGAAATATGGAATGTTGAAGATATTTATGTTGGAATCAAGCAATTGTTGATTTACAATTATTTAATTAATCATTGTAATATTTTGTTTATTGCATTTCCTTTACTGTATTATTTCATTATCTTTATTGTATTCAAAGCCATTGTATAAATTGGCTCATGTACTCATTACAATATACAATATACAATTACAATTCTCTCTTGCTTGATATTCTTTGGTCTTCATGTCTGCCCTTTTATCAAGCTCTCTTTGTAGGCATTCTTCGACAGTCTTCTGCCCCTTTTGCCACCTTCAATCTCTAACTCTGACATGGTATTTCGAGCTCAACCTTTGCTTCCGCTACAATCCTCTCTAAGTCATTGTTTCTCTAAACCTGCAAAACAAGGCCATAAGATTAGTTTTTTTTTTTTTTCCAAACATCACATAATGGATTCAACCAAAACACCAATTGAACTAGACTCAGAATCCACAGCCACAAATGACGACCCACACAACCAAACTCCAACAGGCCCAAACATCCACATTGGTCCAAATCATCCACCAGAGCCCAACCAACAACCCGACTTCCATTTTCAACCCGGCCCATTTCCATTCGGGTTTATGGGTCAAAACCCTAACCCGATGGGTCAAAATCCCTACTCGTCGGGTCCTAATCCCTACCCGATTTTCCAAATCCTCCCAGCCTCCACCGGTCGACCGGAACCAGGGGATCCCCTTTTCTCCCCGATGTCCGATGGCTCTGAACTTGTGCTCATCAAACAGCCATTAACCGGCTCACAAAATTACGCCACTTAGGCCAAAGATTTTCGGCGAGCTCTGGTAACCAAAAATAAGGAAGGGTTCATCGATGGAACCCTTCCCCAACCCACTAAACCGCATCGATCCAGCACTGGATCCAATGCAATACCCTCGTTCGCGCCTGGATCAGCAACTCCCTGACCCATGAGATTGCTGCCGACTTGCCTCAGACGGAAAGCGCACATGAAATGTGGACAAACATCCGAGAGATGTACGACCAACTCGATCTCGCAAAGATCTTTACTTTGCATAAAAATCTCCTTGAAATCAAACAACACAACCTGCTAGTCATAGTATATTTCAATCGACTTTCGGCGATTTGGAACAAGCTCGATGTTGTTAAAGAACCGATTGAAGGGCCTTCCACGATTCTTCACGAGATCCAGCACCTGAAAGATCAAAACAGGTTAGTACATTTTTTGCTTGTTTGAATGACAGTTTTTTGGCTTTTTGAACCTAGATGTTGGCTACGTCACTAGTGCCATCTCTCCGGCGCACCTACCAACTGGCCGTGCAAGACGAAAGCCAGAGATCGGCTTCGCTGAAACCCAACCTAGCACTGAAGCTGCGGCTTTTGCGGTCCATCCCCAAGGCGGCAGACTGAGATGAAGAATGGAAATGAAAAAGGGCGGCTTGGGCACACTGACAGGGAAAGCCACCTTTTATATGGAGGCATTAACAGCTCAGATCATTCATCTTCATCCAATGGCTCACGCTCAATTGGGCTTAATAATGGTTTGGGCTCAACTTTTGCTCCTAGCCCAAATCCCAGAAGCGTCCCAAATTTTGCATCTGGCCCAAATCCGGGAAATAGCCCAGTCCACTCCACCAATTTTAATTCCTCTCATGGGCCATTCAAGTCCAACAAAAATCGTTATTCGGATTTTTGCAAAAGGAGGAATCACACGAGAGACACGTGTTGGAAACTACATGGCCGCAACCAAAATCAACGGTTTGGATCAGCCACTGCCAATCAAGCCAATACAACATCCTATGCAGGTACATCCTTTTGTTCTAATGTCACCAAAGAAGATTTTTGGATAATTGATTCAGGGGCCAGTGACCACATCATTTGCGATCCCAAACATTTTTCCCACACATCCCCTATACCCTACACCTCAGTCCACATGCCCAATGGTACACATGCACCAGCCACCCAATTAGGAACTGTTCATCTCAATCAACATTTAATCCTTCATAATGTCTTGTTTGTTTCTACTTTTCGTTTCAATCTCATCTCTGTTTCCAAACTATGTCAAGATAATGTCTGTGTCTTCAAATTTTTTCCTAACAAATGTGAATTTTAGGACCATTTGACTGGGAATCTGATGGGCTCGGGTAAAGTTCACCAAGGCCTTTATTATTGGATAAGTGCCTCTGATGCTACAAACTCATTGTCTTGTATTACTGAAAATAAAAGTTCCTTTAATACAAACATTAATAAAACTTCCTTTATTTTGCATCAACGTCTGGGTCATAGTGCCTCTATTCTGCAACCTAATTTTCTAATTTGTCCTCTTGCAAAACAGTCCTGCATAAAATTTCCCAAACACACGCCTTCCACAACCCGTAAATTTTCCTTAGTTCATATGGACATATGGGGTCCGTATCACACAGCCAATCACGATGGCTCCAGATATTTTCTTACCATCTTTGATGATTACTCTTGGGGCACTGGGTTTACCTCATGCAATCTAAAACCCAGACACTCACTCACATCAGACATTTTTTGTCCATGGTCAAAACCCAATTTGAACTTTCCGTTCAACGAATTCGAACTGATAATACTAGGGATTTTTTCAACACTCAATGTTTGGACATTTTTTCCTCTCTTGGTATTATCCATGAAAGTTCTTGTGTCTATACCCCTCAATAGAATGGCCTCGTCGAACAGAAACATCGACATCTATTAGAGGTCACCCGTGCCCTGAAACACCAAGCCAACATTCCTACTACCCTTTGGGGCGAATGTGTGGTCACAGCCACCTATCTGATCAATAGCATGTCGAGTCGGGTTCTAGATGGCAAGACACCCTATGAAATTCTTTTTGGTCAACCGCCTACAGTTGATCACCTCCGAGTGTTTGGGTGTTTATGCTACTCTACAAATTTAAGGGGGCATGATCAATTTTATCCTCGGGCTATTTCCTATGTTTTTATGGGTTACCCAATGCATCAGAAAGGTTATCGACTATATGATATCACCTTAGGGAAATTTCTGGTTTCAAGGGATGTGGTTTTTCATGAAGATTCTTTTCCTTTTTTAGACAAGTCCCCCTCTCATGAATCACCGCAGGCTACACCTTTTTTGGAAGATCATTCAACAACCGACCTATCCAGACACTATTATACCTTGCATCCCATTCCAGATATGGGACCCTCCAAGTCAACCTCTGACCCAGTTTCCGCAAAGAAGCAACTTTCTAGTCCATTTTCTACTCCATCTCCAGAAAACCAGCTTCCCAATCCACCTCCTCCGGATAATACTCCTATTGTTCTTGATCCTCCTCATAGACGTTCCACAAGGGTCACTCGCCCACCTATTTGGACAGAAGATTATGTCTGTCCTAGCATCCAGACTACCACAGGTACTACTTACCCTACTTCTAACTATGTTACTTATGATCGACTGGCTCCTGCCCACATGATTTGCATCAATCAGATTTCTGCCCAATAAGAGCCTTCTTGTTATTCTAAAGTTGTTCCCCATTTACATTGGCGTCAGGCCATGGCCGATGAACTCGGTGCTCTATCTCAAAACCATACCTGGGATCTTGTTCCTCGTCCCTCTCACAGGAAACCCATTGGTTGCAAATGGGTTAACAAGATCAAGCATCGTGCTGATGGATCCATTGAGCGCTACAAGGCTCGTCTCGTTACTAAAGGTTTCACCCAGAGATAAGGTTTTGATTACCAAGACACCTTTTCTCCCGTAGCCAAGCATGTCACTGTTCGGACTTTCTTGTCCCTTGCTGCCATAAGTGACTGGTCCCTACATCAAATGAACGTCCATAATGCCTTTTCTTCACGGAGTGTTAGACCAATCGTCACGGTCACAAAATTAAACCTAAGTACCGTAGTTAGCGATAAGCAGGGTCGAATCCACAGAGAGCAAGACTAACGACCTAATGTATATTTGAGTTAACGAAAGAGAAATTGGCAAAATGATTGATTAAAACTAAGGAAACTAATTACTTGCAGGAAATTAAAAGCATTAAATAAATTGCTAACTAAAACACAATATTAAAAGCGTTGTCGCTACGGGTTCGGTTTGACTCAAGACCAACTCTCATAATTCCTCTCCTCGCTCTTCAATTTCCTAATCCTACAAGGCTAGGCAAATCAATAGAAATATCTCCTGGCAATCTAGGCATAATCTATCCCTGTCTCCCCGTCGTCCTTAGTTACGATCGATTGGTTAAAGACTATCATTGACTAATCGAAAAATGCTAAACCCTTAAACACCACTAGTTGGTACAACGTTAACAAGTACAACCTATCAACCTATATCATCCAATCAACTAATTACACAATAAATGCATTCCTAGTAGAAATGATATTAAACGCTACTACAACTTGATTGCAATCAGTACCGAAGCAATTTAAAGTCATAATCAACATTCAATAATCTCAAACCGACATTCAATTATGCGAAAAGTTATATATCAATAAACGTTCTCAATGGACATTATCAATTCAACACGTCGAGCATCGAATAATATTAAAGTATCGCAAACAAACTGAAAACAAAAACAAATATAATCTGAATACAAGAAACTTAACCAAATATCCAACATTCGGGCTCATCCAACTAGTCGAGAGCGAGGGGAGATCGGTGGAGTCAATCTCGATCTCGCCTACACCGTAATCTGGACAACCGGGAACTTAGCCGCTCATGATGATGATGACGGAGGCTGAAAAGGTGGAAACGAAGCTGATCATGGCGAAGAGGAGGTAACCGACAGCGATATGATGCGAAGAAGGGCCAAAAACGACCAACGGACAGCCCGAAATACGAACAGCCGCACTCGCCAGAAAACGTTAATTTTTCCGGCTGGGTCTTTCAAAAACAGTGGCGTAAATGGGATCCGAAGGTACCGTGGAAAGCTCGGTGATGGGGAGTTCGATCAAGTCCGGGGAGGTGAGAAGTCGCCGAGAAATGACGAGGATGCGAGGGCTGAAAGATGAAGAGGCGCGACGGCAAAATCGCGGATTCTGGCGGTTTTCGCGGCGGCTGAAGCAAGGGAAGTGTAGATCCGGCCGTGGGGAATGAAGATCTACCCTCGGGGAGCTGGAACGTCTTCGAAAAATGGCCAAAACTAGCCGGGAAGACGAAACGACGCGGTGGTGGGAGACGAATTATCGCGGCTGTGTGATGTTCACGGTGGCGGTTTGCAGTGGCTGATGACGGATCGGTGCATGGGGAGATGAATCGTCGTCAGAGGGAGACGAAGGGTCGTCGGAGCTCAACGAAAAACTGGGTGAACGCCTCCTGCATGCAGCGACTTTTCATCTTCTTTTTATAGAACAAAATATAAAATATTGTTTTCATTTTGGACATCTTTTGATACCCCGACTCTTTTTATAGAACAAAATATTTTGGTCAAAACTGCATGTTTAAAAGGGGCTGGGTGAACACCTCCTGCACGCGACTTTTCATCTTCTTTTTATAGAACAAAATATAAAATATTTTTGGTCCCCTGCATGTTTGAAAGTGACAAAATCAACCCCAAGATTATGACAATTTGACCCCTGAATGGCATAAATGAGACAACATCAACCCTAGAAAATAAATCACATCCTAATATCAACTTACACAATCTCAAATTTCAATCCAAACATGCCAAATTAGTAAGAAAAACTCAAAATATGATTTTTAAACATAAATTCATAATTTCTCTTAATTGTCTCAATATAACTTCAATTCAATTATAGATAGGGTCTTTTTGTCACCAAAGTAGAGTCACTTTCATGACTCTAACACGGAGATCTTCATGAAGAAATTTATATGGACCTTCCTCCTGGACTTCGTAGACAGGGGGAGAATATGGTATGTCGTCTACGCAAGTCCTTATATGGTTTGAAGCAAGCATCCCATCAATGGAACACAAAATTCACAGAGGCTCTAACAAACATGGGATTCTCTCAATCCAAGCATGACTACTCTCTCTTCACATGGCACAAAGGTACCACTGTCATTGCTCTTATTATTTATGTTGATGATATTCTAATCACTGGGAACGATGAGAATGGAATTCGCAACTTAAAAGAGCATCTCAACAAACATTTCCGTATAAAAGATCTGGAGGAACCCAAGTATTTCTTGGGCATCGAAATTGCACGATCCCCAATAGGTATTTCTCTATGTCAAAGGAAGTATGTTTTAGAACTTGCGTCCGATTTTGGTTTATCAGCATACAAACCCAGCATCATTCCTGTGGAAGAAAACATCAAACTCACATCACAGCAATATGACCATGAGACTGCCTCCTCAGAAAATGATCCTCTGTTACAAGATCCATCTCCTTATCAGAGACTCATAGGAAGACTCATCTATCTCACCATGACAAGGCCTGACATAAGTTATGCAGTCCATATACTAAGTCAATTCATGCATCAACCAAAACAATCTCACATGGACGCGGCGCTCAAGGTACTTAAGTATTTAAAAGGATGTCCTGGATTAGGACTTCTTTTACCTCGAGATGGAAATTTCGACATCACAGCATACTATGATTCAGATTAGGGGTACTTGTCCTATGACTAGAAAGTCTCTTACAGGGTTTTGCATTAAAATTGGAGGATCCCTTATATCATGGAAAACAAAAAGACAACCAACAATTTCACTGTCATCAACTGAAGCAGAATATAGAGCAATGGCAAAAACAACTTGTGAGATTGTCTGGATTCTTGGTTTAGTCAAAGATTTGGGAGTGAAGACAGGAAAACCAATCGCTTTATACTGCGATAACAAAGCTGCAAATGATATCGTGGCAAACCCAATTTTCCATGAAAGAACCAAACATATAGAAATTGACTGTCATTTTGTCAGGAAGAAAATTCAGGAAGGCATTATCAAGACTAGGCACATACGAACATCGGAACAACCAACAGAAATATTCATGAAGCCTTTATGTAGTCGTCAGCATTCTTATTTATTACACAAGCTTGGAGTTTTCGACATCTACAAACCACCAGCCTGAGGGGGAGTGATGAAATATGGAATGCTGAAGATATTTATGTTGGAATCATGCAATTGTTGATTTACAATTATTTAATTGATCATTGTAATATTTTGTTTATTACATTTCCTTTACTGTATTATTTCATTACCTTTATTGTATTCAAAGCCACTGTATAAATTGGCTCATGTACTCGTTACAATATACAATATACAATTACAATTCTCTCTTGCTTGATATTCTTTGGTCTTCATTTCTGCCCTTTTATCAAGCTCTCTTTGTAGGCATTCTTCGGCAATCTTCTGCCCCTTTTGCCACCTTCAATCTCTAACTCTGACAAAATTGTTAAATTATGGGTCATGTCAAAACTATGTAAACTATATTTTGATCCCAAAACTTGTATAATTTCTGAACATAAAGTAGCTTACCCTCTTGACTTTCTATTTTTCAAATAAATACTAACAAAATCTCCTAGAATTTAGTATGCTTGCGCATGTGCCAAACTTGGATCCTTTAGAAGATTATTAATAGAGTAAACAACTTTTACCCACCCAAATATGTCTTAATGACATTTCTCACCCTCAGACTTTTAAAATACTACTTTTCCACCCAAAAATACATTTAATGACACTTTCTTACTGACCTCACCAATCACCAGTCGATTCTGGCATCGTTGTGACCCTACACCATCACTATTCTCTTCCCCGATTATCACTCACAAAAATTCTTTAAACCTTACTCCCGCCAATCACTGGCAATCGAGCAATTAGAGTTTGCACAGTCGCCCCTCTCAAGTCAAATTTCGACCATTCACGACCACCAAAATCCAACATTCCACCACCAAAAGACTAACCGGCCTCCCTTCTTCAAAAACCCCAAAAGAATTGATTGAGTTTGCTCTTGGTTCGCCGCCGAATCGGAAAATATATTTTTTGGGTAGAAAAGAGATACTTTAAAAGTTTACGGGTGGGAAAGTGTCATTAGACCATTATTTGGTTGGGAAAAAATCGTTAACTTTTTATTAATAAACTAAAACATGAGCTCGTTTAGAAGTTTATTAATGTACAATTTTCTATTTTCATGTTATGTAATGTTAAAAGGATATTAATTAGCATTCCAACTCTTATTTTTTTCCTTTTTTTTTTTTTTTTTTTTGATTTATTTGTTGCGTTATAATAGAGCACTTAAACGGTGCAAACAGTGTCAATTTTCTATCCAAATTGAGCGAGGTTTTAAAGCGTTGTTGTATAGAGACTTTTCCAATAAAATTTCTTGTGTAGAAATCTGACTGATAAAGGGTATTTTCTATAGTGATTAATTTAACATGAAGAAGAAAGCTTAATAATTAATAATATAGATGGTCTATTTTAATACCGCATAATAACTCAATCAAAACATAATTATTTTCAATAACAAAATTTGTCACGTTTAATATTTTTAGTTGATTTATATTTGTCTTAATTCTGTCATTTATTCGTCAAATTGCATTGTTTTGCACGCTGTTATAAGTTTTCGATGAGATCTTTAATATTATTCTAGAAAAACAACTTATTCCCGTTCGAGAAAATTCTTTTTTCCAACTATAAAAGATCATAAAAGTCTTACAATATGAATGAAGGCTTAATTCAAACAGTAAAATTCTTAAGCAAACAATCTTTTTATTTTTTATTTTTGGTCTTTTTCTTCTCTTATTCAAGTTTTAAAATGTTTATTGTAAAACTTCCTTCAAATGCAGTAACCCTAACAGGATCGGAAGAAAAATAGAGAAAAATTATGACATACCTCAATCTTTTACTGAATGAATATAAAATGATTTTACAAAATTATTTATACTACACTTGCTGTCTGCGTTGGCAATACATGTAAAAACAAATCTAATCCATCAATTATTTTAGAAACAAACACAAATACATATAATCTGGACCATTGAATCATCATCTTCTTCTTCAATAGAAAGAGAGAGAAACTGTAAGTCTTAGTATGCTTCAGTCCTTAATTTGCAGAGCGTAGGAAGAGTGCAGAGATATTTTGCTGAAACATGAAAACGCTATCGTTTGTGTTATGTGAATTAACAAGCCAAAACGCTGCCGTTTCTTCTTATGAGAACTAACGGACTTGGAACTTGGAACACCGCTAACTTTTTTTTTTTTTTTTTTTTTTTGACACCATAAGCTGCTGTTATCTTCAACATTTATTATATTGTTAAACATAACACTTACATGAATATAACATATAAGAATGCAAATCAATACATTTATATTAAATCATACAATTATCAGTAAAGTCTTGTGTTGTTCTATACCATGTTAAAAGTGGAAAATATTTATGTTATTAATAGATTTATTAAATGTTGATAATATAATGGGAATAAATTAATTGCATATTTTCGATGACGACAAAAGTTATTAAGAACATTATTTACCTGTTTTTGTTTTTGTTTTTATTTTCCCTTTTTCTAGTAAAGGAAATAAATATCTTCAATTGTTAACTCATATTACAGGATAGTAATTATGTTCAGTTATTATATATATGGTTAATGAATTATAGGTAATTACTTAAATCCTGTTATAGCTCATGATAAAAAGTTGTTGAAAATGTTTTTTTTTTTTTTTCAAATTGGTTTTTCATTTAAAAAAAAAAACTAATAAGAAATTCTCTTGTTATAATTATGGGTAGTTGCAAAGCATTAATTTGAGCATTTTAAAATTGATTATGAATATAAATACAAAATAAGTGATTTCTCTTAGTGCCTTTCATGGGTTTTAATAATAATAATATTATTATTATTTTATGATCGAGGTCCAGGCCAATTTACGCGTAAGCTCAACTAATCTTTTAAGACATTGAAACTATCGATCGGATAAGAGTTCTATTGATTACCCCTATTAACAATCGAGGAAAGACTTGAATGCAGAACCTCTTGAGTAATACACTCAAAAGCTCTTATCGAATCACTCAGCCACCTAGAGGTAATTCATGAATTTTTTTTATCATAGATTATGAATAAAATTGAACCAGTGTTTTCGAAATTATAGCTTCGAGGTGATAAAATAAATAAAAACCAAGCCCTGTTTCTGAGTTGGAGACAGTGAAGATGAAGTAATTGTTCACTTTCATTAACATAGCATTAATGATAAGATTGTTTAAGTTAGACAATTTCTACTAAACTAATGGCAAGTTGGCATAATAGATTCTGCATATATCACATCTTAATGCTCTGTTTATAGAAATAGAAGAATTTGGGGATTGCCATGACAAAGAATTAAAGAATTGAACTATACAAAATACATGACAAAGAATTAATTTGTCTAGCTCTAAGAGGTTTTGCTGCATTCTGCAGGGAGGCCCTGGGGAAATCTCTTGGGGTCACTGCAATAATTGTATATCATGTAGTTCTTCTGAACCCACTTCAATCTCTCTTGACTTGTTGTATCAAGTTCTTGGGAGAGCCAGGCACCATTGCTGGACGAAGAAGAAGGTGAGTTTGAAGTGCAAGAAGATTTTCCATTAGACCAAACACAAGCATCAGCTTTGAAGTTTCTGTATGAAGCAGTGAAAGGAGCTTGAGTCCAATCTGTCTTCACAAGTCCACCTCTAGTAGCCCAATCATCAGCATTCCAGAGTGAAGAGTATATTCTCATTGGCTGATTCTTTGGGAATGGAACACCAATTGACTCTGAGTTCTTGAACTCTCTTATAGGAGTGCCATCCACAGAGAAGCTGAAATTACAAACAAAAAGATTAAGAAAAACAAATACAAAATATATTAAATTTAAAGTTGGAGTCAAGAAATTAAACAGAATACTCACACAATGCGCTGGGGATTCCAGAGAATGGAATAGGTGTGAAAATCAGCAGTTGGGTCGAACCAGAGATAGAATTGTTGCTCTCTGTTACCCTTTCCTTGACTGAACACATTGGTGTGAAGAATGTAAGGATCACCACTCAAATTTCCCAAGAACTCGAAGTCTATCTCATCCCATGTAGACCCTTTTGAGGACAACTGCAAATTTAAGATAATATTTAGTAACATAAACTTATATATATATATATATATATATATATATATATAAGAGAAATATTTAATATAGGTTAGGAACTTACATAATAAGCAGTGACAGTGCCAGCAGAGTTTCCAGCGACAAGCTTGAGCTGCATATCAATCTTGCCAAATAAATACTCATTCCTGGACTGGAAGCCAGAGCCAGAGGCTTTATCAAGAGACAGAGTAAGAAGCTCTCCATTGCTGATCATCTTACCACGGCCATCTCCCCAAGTAATATCAAAATTTTCGTTCAAGCTACCGGCAGAAGCAACCATTAAAGAACCAAGAAGAAGAAGCAATTGCAGCATTGAAGCCATAGAAAGATTTGAGTAAATTGAGCAAATAATGAAACTGAGTGAAGTGTTAAGTGAAT
The DNA here is from genome assembly GCA_026225825.1 of Pistacia integerrima. Taxonomy (NCBI): domain Eukaryota; kingdom Viridiplantae; phylum Streptophyta; class Magnoliopsida; order Sapindales; family Anacardiaceae; genus Pistacia; species Pistacia integerrima. The sequence goes on along the minus strand of CM047743.1, from coordinate 18,746,943 downwards.
GGATGAATATGTGTTGAGCGTCATGGCTCATATTTATACTGAGACTTAGCTTGTGAAAGTAAGAAAAGGAAACTCCTGGGAAGGTCCAATCGGCTAAGCTGTGGACAGTTGGCTTGAAGAAGAAAAGCGTAGTAATGATAAAAAAAATAAGAGCTGTCTATGTCGCACTAGCGAACACGATTTTTTTCTTATTATCATTATATGACGCGGTTTTAATTATTATTTTTAAGAAGTGACTGTTTGTGTTTGTTATGCAATTTGCGGTCACCAGCTAAGTCTTTGGATTTTCCAACGACCACCATTAAAGACAGTATGAGACAAAAGCCTGTATTCAAGATTTGGAGCAGCCGATAAGGAAGCATCCTGACCGAATTTTATACCACATTTTTAATGGGAAATTAATTTTTTTTTTAGTATAAAATGTTTTCCTTCCCAATGTATACATATTTCTAATGGGTGTTGTATATATTGGATTTATTGTTTCATCAAATTTCAAGAATGATGAAAAATCAATGGGAGATATTATGCTACTTCTTGAAACGACATTAAGTTATGGATATGATAATTTAATAACATTTAGTAATATATCAAGTATTAAATTTTAAAAAAAAAATTCTCAAGTTTGGGTACTTGCTTTTTTTTTTTTTAAATTAAATCTGACTCCTGTTAACTAGTACAGTAAACATTAAATGATAAAATTTTACATATTTTTTTTTATGAAAAATTTTGGTTGAATATTTTCCTGTTTAATTCTCTAGGAGGATGATTGATTTATTGTTAGATTTCATTTCATGAACCTGCTTCTACCATTAGGACGAAAAATTAAGAAGAAATGGAGAAGAAATCCGAAGTCTAATGGCGGCCTTCAGTTTTACCTACTATTCTTTACCACTGCGTCAAGAAAAGGAAAATGTTGACCTAGTTTGCCAAACACAGTAGTCAAACTTTTAGCTCACCACCTATTTTAATTTCCTTCCAATATCTATCTTCTTCATTTTAATTCTAACCAAATTTTTGGTCAGTTGATAAATTAGAATGGTTAGGCCTAGTTCAGGGTTGTTGTAATTTAAAAAATAATTATTTATTTTTGCATTTTAAATGATTATGAATAATATATTTATAAAAAAAATTAAAGTAGTTCAGAGTTGCTACAATCAAAAGTAGTTAATAAGTATCAATATTATCCAAATGATTAAATTTTTTTATTCTTTTTAATGTAATTATTTAATAGTTTAATAAAAAATCTTTGAAAAATTGAAATTTTTTCGACAATGACAGTGGCAATTGCTGTCAATAACTATTATGCCTGAAAATATAGGGCTGACACAAGGCTCAGTCCGCATAAAAAGTCAGAGCTTAGGTAGGCCCGCAGCCAGTTAGAAGCGTGCACGCGTAGGAGAGAGGAGCAAGACACTGTCGCAAAGTGGGCACGCGCTGCACTGCCTAAACCGTAGTGATTCCACGTGTCCAATCCCTGCCCCAAATCTCGTAAATCACTCTAAAAGGTGGGCAATGTGACATAAAGAAGGATTTGCACAGATAATCCCACCAACTCGCAGATTTAGTAATGATAACCTTAATCCATCCCACTATAAATAGAGAGCTCTCCTCTCATTTAAAGGATTGCCTACTCTCTATAAAAAAGATACAGCATTCTCTCTCTTGTATAATCATTTGTAAGTCAGTCCGTTAACGCGACTTGACCTCTATCATTAATTCAAAAGTCAGTGGACGTAGGATTCGCTTCTTTAGCATCCGAACCACTTTAAACGATGTTTTCCATTGCATTTACTCTCATTTTTCACATTCACGTGTGTCTTCTGGGCCTGTTCAGCATTTCACACGTGCGTTTGGTTGGTGTCAAAATCACACATCAACAATAACAAAAAATCCAAGAATCCAACCAATATCCTCGTATTAAGTGAGCCAACTTGTTTACAAAAAAACAAAAAAAAGCTTTCAAATCCTTGAACAAGGCACTACATGCACATATATATGCCTATGTTTGCTTCCTGCTTGTTTCTTTTATGCATCAAATCGAATATTTTATCTTTTTAATGGATTGACGGCCATAGACGTGGTTGTTAACGGCCATCGATATGGTCGTCAATGGCCCAATCGACGGATTTGGCCGTCTGGCCATTTCCGGCCAGATATCTAGCCGAAAATGGTTGTCGTGCGCCGCTATGGCCTTCCGACGACGACGGTGGTTACCGACGGCAGGTGCCTGGGGGTGGTGGCTTAGGTGGGCTATAATTTGTTTTGAATTAAGGGTAATTTTGTCCAAAAAATTAATTAATTGGGGTTGAAATAGTAAAAGTTATATTCATGTAAATAAATTTAAAAATAAGGGCATTATTGTCCTAAAATTTAATTAATAAGAGATAAAATTGTAACAAAAAAAGATAACACTGATAATCTTAGAATACCTAAGAAAATAGAGGTAATTATATTACCTCAAATATTACCAATAGTAACCACTATTGATATTTGAAGATTATTGATATCTTATATTACTTGACAACCAAACATGGTAATAAAGTAATATAAGATCACTTAACCCTAGTAATATCAAATACTCCCTAACTAAATGCCCCCTAGAGGTTAAGTGACTGTTTGATTGGGTTTTATGTGTTAACTAAAGTAATTTTATACTTAATGTAAACGCTACTATATATATATATATATATATATATATAAACCTAAAATTTAATAAGTGCGTTTGGTTTATTATTTTGGATAGGATTTTGGAAATAATATTGGGTAGTTGGATAGGGGAGTATTACGAGATAAAATATATATATATATATATATATATATGATAGATGATATATGTAGTGATAGAGTATACGAGATATATATATATATATATGCGTTTAGTTTATTATTTTGGATAGGATTTTGGGAATAATATTGGGTAGTTGGATAGGGGAGTATTACGAGATAAAATTTAAAAATTTATGAAAAGGCCCCTAGGTTTGCTAATTGTAGATGCAAAAAATCTACCGTCATGAAAATAGGGTGTGATCCCGTGAGGTTGAGGTCACTGAAAATCCATTAGACCTGCACACATGAAAGGGCAAGCGTGAAGCTTTGGAAAACACCGAGGTGGTGTTTGCCGTAGGCACTCCGACGCTCAAGTCAGCAAGGCTGAAAGAGATTTAATAAGAATTAAGGAGAAGAAGAATTATCAGGAGTCTTGTCGGAGGCTAGGACTACGGCGGAGGTGTCGGGTTCTTGGGAGCAAGAACTTAGGAGCAAATAGATGGTTTTGAGTAGTGTAGATTGACTGTGGGAGATTGCCTTAATGAGAGGGCGAGCCTCTGTTTTTATAGTGAACCCAAGGGGTTGGAATCCTAGTAGGACATTGAGTCCTCTTTTGGGAGATAATCCCTATCATAAAAGAGATATGATTTCTTAACCTTATCAGATTAAGTTTAATAGTTTAAATAAGAGTTGGAATCTTAGTAGGACACTAAGTCCTATTTTGGGAGATAATCCCTATCATGAAAGAGATATGATTTCTTAACCTTATCAGATTAAGTTTAATAGTTTAAATAAGAGTTGGAATCTTAGTAGGACACTAAGTCCTATTTTGGGAGATAATCCCTATCATGAAAGAGATATGATTTCTTGACCTTATCAGATCAAGTTTAATAGTTTAAATAAGAGTTGGAATCTTAGTAGGACACTAAGTCCTATTTTGGGAGATAATCCCTATCATGAAAGAGATATGATTTCTTAACCTTATCAGATTAAGTTTAATAGTTTAAATAAGAGTTGGAATCTTAGTAGGACACTAAGTCCTATTTTGGGAGATAATCCCTATCATGAAAGAGATATGATTTCTTGACCTTATCAGATCAAGTTTAATAGTTTGAGTAAGATTTAAAATCTTAGTAGAAGAGGAAATAGAATGGGATTCCGGTTTCCTATTTATAGACTGTTGCACGCTAATGGGCTGAAACCCAGTTTAGCTTAACTTATAGGATAGCCCAACTCATAGAGTGGGTAAGTCGCAAGGTGATTTTAAGCGTAAGCCCAATCGAGATTGGGTTGAGGCCTTGGGCTGTGACATGTTTATTTCGTTATTAGGCCTCGTCGAGCCCAAGACGATTTTTGGCCCTAATACTAATTTAATTAAACACCCTAATATATAAAATGACAAAAACACCCCCACCACCTGTAGTGCCAGATTTCGGCCACCACCATCGGAATCTGGCCGAAAAATCGCGTTATGATACAGACCGATCGGATCTGTGTCGTAACGCGTCGTTATGGCCTTTTCCGACCAGATCGGCCAGATCCACCATAGATCTGGCCAAAAAAGGCCAGATCTACAGCCTGTTGTGGCCACGACAGTCGGAAACGGCCAAAACGATGGCCATCTTTGGCCGTCAACGACGGCCAAAGATATTGCCGTTGTTGACCGTCAACTATATGTTAATGGTGATTTTTAATTGGAATAGTAGGACTGTAGGAGTAAGTTTGGAAAAACTATTATTATTTGCACAAGATTCTCCATATTTAGAATAATATGCATGTAACACCAACCTATTTTTATTAGGAACAGAACTAACCTTTTATTAATTATGAGCTACATAGAGCATGCATTTAATTCATTACACTACAGAATGCCAAAATTACACAAAATGAACGAACTGCAACATAAAAAACTGAATTAACAAGATATAAACAGTTAATAATGAGCTAAATTTCTAGGATGATTTATTGACTGCACATTCTGCAGGAAGGCCTTGGGGGAATCGTTTTGTGTCCTTGCAATAATCATAAATCATGTAATTCTTCCGCACCCAGTTGAGTCTCTGTTGGCTTGTGTTATCGAGTTCCTCCGACAGCCAAGAGTTGCTATTATCCGAATTCGAGTTGCAAGAAGAAGTTCCAGAACTTGAAGACCAGACGCAAGCATTAATGGCGTTGTATTTTCTGTAAGAAGCTGTGAACGGAGCCTGTGACCAGTCAGTTTTGATGAGCCCGCCTCTCGTCGCCCAGTCATCGGCGTTCCAGAGACTTGAGTAGATTCTCATCGGCTGGCTCTTGAGATAAGGTACACCAACTGACTCAGAGTTCTTGAACTCTCTAATGGGCGTGCCATCAACATAGAAGCTGAAAAAGAGAATGAACAAGTTAAGAATGAACAAGTTCCTGGTCAAAGAAGAAACGTGATCAAGATTGAATGAGTGGAAACTTACATAATACGTTGAGGATTCCAGAGAATTGAATAGGTGTGAAAATCAGCGGTCGGGTCAAACCAGAGATGGAACTGTTGCTCTCTGTCACCTTTGCCTTGGCTAAATACATTAGTGTGAAGAGTATAAGGATCACCGCTTAAATTTCCCAGGAATTCAAAGTCTATTTCATCCCAAGCTGAGCCTTCTGATTTTAACTGCAACACAAAAATGTCTAGGCGTCAGGATTTGATGATGGTAGCCCTTTAATCAACTGAAACAATTACTGTATTATTATGAAAGCAACTTACGTAGTAGGCAGTAACAGTGCCTGCAGAATTTCCAGGGACAAGCTTGAGTTGCATATCGATTTTTCCGAATAGATACTCATTCTTGGATTGCAAACCTGAGCCCGAAGCTTTGTCCAGGGAGAGAGTAAGAAGTTCACCGTTGTTGATAATTTGCCCACGACCATCTCCCCAAGTTATATCAAAATTCTGGTAGAAATTGGCAGAAGCAAGCATGAAATAGCTAAAAACCATAAAAATCATTAGCATTTTGCTAGAATAAGAAGCCATGGATTGAGCTAAAGCCTTGATATTTTGTTGGAACTGATGAATAATGCAAAGGGTTTATATAGCAGGAAAAGTGGTAAAATTAATTAAACAATTGACCAAAGAAGGGAAACTTAAGTGCGTGTATTGAAGGATCCTGGCGCGTCTTGAAGTTGATGGAGAGGAAATTATGAGCTGTGGATAGCTGGCTCGCGCTATTAGATGAGATCATCATAAACTACAAAAAATAATTGATCAACAGATCAATAAAATGGACCATATAATGGTGGTCTTAGTTCACCAAACACGTAAATATATTAACCAAATGTAGACCTGGCAAAACGGGTGGGTGGGTAGGCCGGGTTAAACAGGTACGGGTCTTCATACGGGTCTAAAATATTAGACCTGTGTCCTACCCTATATGGGTATGGGTGAACCCACGGGTAGACCCGTTTTTTCTCTCTCCAGATTTTAGTTTTTCATTTCACCCCTAACAAGTTTCAATTATGACAGTTACAGCCCCAAAATTCCTGCAGTTTTAATTTTTTACATTTACACCCCTTAAATCAACTACTCTAAATTCAATTCAATTTAGAATATAAACAAATATGAACCAAAATAAACAAATAACACATAAACAAACAATAACATATAATATAAAACTACAAATACCAACCAAAATAAACAAAAATAAAATTACTAATACACAATTACACATAAACAAACAAAATAAGTCAATAAATTATAAATACCACCTCAAATAAACATGTATTAACATGTCTGCTCCCCCCATGAGGATATGTGATTATCCAACTCTTTGCTTTTACATTTATTAACATGCCCAATGAAGTGCAGTCCATCCCTTCTTATCTCTCAAATCGATTTTCATTTATGCAACAACAATTATGGCTTCTATGGCCCAATCATAACCAAGAGCAGCTGCAAAATGTATCGCACCTAGACCACCTTTATCCAACTTAGTAAGCCCACTTCCACCTTCAGCTACCTTCTGCGAGAGCCATAAGTGCAAATTCTACAAAATTATGGAGAAGAATAAAATTCTCTAATTCAACTCTCTTAATTCAAATAAGAAGCAACTTAAATATAAGAAAATTAATGAAACTTTCAAAGTTGTCCAACAGAACAAAAGCTTTTTTGTTACCTTTTCCAGTGAATTTTCATCCTTTGCAGTCTGTTTCTGCAATGATTTGAGTTTTTTTGTCCAATTCATTCATTTTACTTATATTTCTGCAAAACCGATTTGGGTGGACAGATCTCACAACCAACAGCTTTTCAAATCTTCTACGGAGACTTTCTCTTATATTGTCACCAAAATTATCAGCAGAATCTACAACAGGGACACAAGTGTGCTGCAAAATTGAAGTGATGTGAAGGGAAAAAGAAATATGAAGCATGAAAATAGAATTTACAATTCTCATTCCAGTCGTGCGGACCACCATCATAAGCATAACGCCCATCAGCTGAAGTTGTCCATGTTCCATCAAACCTAACCACAACGCTCACTTTTTCCATGCTCCTATAACCATCAAGCACAAAAAAAACTCAACAACTTTCATAAACACACACAAAAATAAATCAACACTCTCTAAACTCTTCATCACAAAAAACTCATTTAAGTTTTATTTACTTCTCTTGCATTTTCTCAGCAATCAAACAAAAAATAAAACTAAAATGACTGCATCACATCTACAGAAATCCAAAATTTTCAATTCAATTAACAAAGCAACACTCTCCAAACTCGTTGGTACAAATTACAGTATCAAGACTCAAATTTTATTTTATTTTTTCATTTTCCTGCATTTTCTTGGCAACCAAACAGAAAGGAAGAACTAAAACCACCGAACCAAATCTGTAAAATCCAAAAATTACGATCCAATCACAAAATAAACACTCTCCAAAAAATAACGTCATCAAAACTCACAAACTTTCTTTAACTTCCTTTAATTTTCTTAGAAACCAAAGCATTCAAATAAATAATCAAAAAAGCGAAGATTGAAACCTGAAAAGGAAAGAGAACACTGAACATAGTGATGAGATGAGAGATTGAGAGAATGAATCAGTGACAGTGATGAGAGATTCAGAGGCAAGAGAGAAGAGAAGTTTGTTTTAGAGTTGGGTGGCGTTAGTGGGTTAGGGACTTAGGGTTCAGCTTTGAAAAAACGGGTACCCGCGGGCACCCGCGGGTTTACCCGTTTAACCCGTTAAAAAACGGGTCGGTCCGGATACGGGTGGAAATTAAACGGGTCCAACATATTAAACCCATGCCTTATATTTTTTACCCGGGTACGGGCCGACCCACGGGTCTGGACCCATTTTGCCAAGTCTAACCAAATGAAATGAAAGGAGGAGCGAGCCGCCTCATTTGTCAAGGTCACATTCACCAAATGAATTACGAGTTGTTTTGTTTACTGCATACAGAGATAGAGATTATAGTTCGTTAATGTAGCTCTCTTTACAGATTGTTCACAGCTTACTGAGGCCAAAGTCAGCATCATTAACATTCTAGAACTTAAAAGAAAATGGGCACTCAATCATTGTCCATGAAAGTGCTTGGCTCTTTCCTCTTGAGTTTGCATTTTTAAGCAGTGTTTTAAAACCCAACTCGGTCCGGCTGGTTGAATAGGTTTAACTAGGACCCGGAAGCTTCAATGAGCCGAGTTTAACTTTTTTGATTCACCCAAAACCCTAAGATTTGGGAGGATGATCGGCGAACAATCGACGGCCGGAAGGTTGGGGCTTTTGAAGAGTAAGTGCCGGTGAATGCAATGGTGGTGATGGCGTTGATTTCTGGTGAGTAAATCGACCAGAAATCGAACAAATCTGGTAGCGGCAACAATGGGATTTCGTCGACGATTGGCGAGGTTAACGAGGGTGGGGTGATATGGGTTTTGGTCGGGAGGAAGAGGGGAGTAATTCCTGGGTGATGGGGAGGGTTTTCGACGCCAGCGTCAATGAGATTTGGCCTGGAATGCCGACACCGGTGTCAGTGAGATTTGGCCGAAATCAAACATATTTCGGCCAGATCTTGAGTAGATTTTAATGGAAATGGGCTTAAGAAACAATTGGGGTTGCATCTGGGGTGTTGTTGTAACCCCTGCACCGCTTTATGTTCACGTAGGTTGTATATATTTATGCCTTGGTATGACTCTTGCATGTGTTCTCATTTTTTTTATTTTATTTTGGACGAATGAACAAATTTTCTTTTTTTATGGTTTTACAGATTTTAACATGGCACATCTCGGTCACTTGAGTCTCATGGGTGCGCCCAGAGCCCGTGGGATAGGGAGGGTCAGGACGGGTCATGTCAGTTGTCGCCGCCAATCAATCGCTGGTCGATTTGCATTTGGGGTGTGTTTGATAAAGTTCAAACCTATAGGGACTTACAGTAATTTTTAAGGGTGTATTTGATGAATTTTAAAAGTTTTTGTCAACGGGTCAAAGCCGGTTTGACCAGCGGTTAAACTGGTCCACCTGGGACCCGGAAACTTTGTCGGGTTTCATCCGGGGAGGTTGGGTTTTAAAACATTGTTTTTAAGACTTAATTTTTGTCACCCAAGCTTGACCAATTTTTTGTAAAATCTGAAAGTAACATTTAGATCTTTATATATGTGCTTATAGTATAAGATAACAATTATTTGAAGATTTTTTTTTTTAAATCTAAACATCTAAAATACCCGTAACCTATTAAATCTTATTTTTTTATCATTAACAAAACTATTCTAATTTAAACCATTACTGGGTGACCTAATAGTAAAAGAGCAAAAGTAGGTTTAATGAGTTCTTGAGTTCGAGTCCTCATAGGCCCTAATAGGAGTGATCATTGAGAGATTTATCTAATCGTCAACTTCAGGGCCCCGATGAATTATTTGACGTGTGGGCAAAGTGGTCCAGACACTCCCGGTCACCAAAAAAAAAAAAAACTATTCTAATTTTTAACAAAATTGTCAATTAATAGCTATTTTTTTTTTTTTTTTAAAGTTATGTTAGTACATAATTCAATTTACATAAGACAAGATTAAAGTATTTTAGATATTTAATAAATAAAATAAACCATTAAAAGTGATAAGGATTTAAATGCTACTTTCAGATTTTAATGGACCTAACTATATAGACTAAATCTTATGAAAAAAAAAAATGTATTTAACTCGTATTTTTAAAGTAGAATATGATCTAAAGTTTTAAGATAAAGTTTAGGATTAAATAACAATCAATCTTAGCAAAGACACCCATAGCTTTCTACTTCAAATTCGTTATCATACTAATAGTAATTATATATTATAAAGAATATTAAAAGAACGGGGGTTGGATATCCACTTACTTCCAATAAGATGCTACCACATTTCCAGTTTAGATCTCAAATGACTGAAATTAACCCTTGATAAAGTCGACAAAATAAAACACCAGTCGTTTGAATTGGAGGTAAGTACCTAGACGTCCCTGGGTTATACCCTTAATAAACTTAGGACACTGAGATTTTTTAATAGTAATATAGTCCCTAAAACTAACAGAGTTTACAAATTTCCGTTTGTTAACACAATAATTTTGCCTAAAGTCTAATATGCCCTTATGATAAAAATTTAGAAAAAAAAGAAGGAAAAGAAAGCCACTCTTTTCTCTCTCTCTCTCTCTCTCTTGTGTGCTCTTACATAAGCTTCTTCACAAAATAAATAAATAAATTAAACTCTCATCCATCTTCTCTCACCTTACTTATCAGACTTCAAAGTTCAAACTACTAATGCTCCCTTTGTTACACTTTTAGGGGGCGTTTGGTTGGGGTTTATGTAGGATTATTGGGGTAATGTCATTTTATATTACTTGATTACCATGTTTGGTTGTCAAGTAATATAAGATACCAGTAATCTTTAAATACCAATAGTGGTTACTATTGGTAATATGAGAGGTAATCTGATTACCTCTATTTTCTTAGGTATTCTGAGATTACCAGGGTTATATTTTTTGTTACAATTTTATCCCTTATTAATAAAAATTCTGGACAATAATACCCCTATTTTAAAACAAATTTACATTAATATCATATTTCAATTTTACCCTTGTTTAATTAAAATTTTGGATAATAATGCCCTTATATTTAAAATAATTTACAGACCACTACTGCCGCCCAGCCACCACCACCACTGCCACCCAGCCACCACCGCCGGCGAGCCAACCACCATGGGCCGCCGCCGAAAAATCATCGGAGTCCCCAAAAAAGAACGAGATTCGGTGAGAGACTCCGGGAGGCTTCGCTATGGCCGTTTCCGGCCATATTGATGGCCAAAAATGGCCATATCATGCCAGATCTGGCCGGAAATGGCCAGAATGGCTATTGAACTATTGGCCATTTTCTGGCGTCGATGGAAGCTGATCGTTAACGGCCGGATCGATGGGAACGGCCGGAATAGATCTGGTCGTTGGCTTGGTTCCATGTCCGTGGCCGATTAAGGCGGTCGATCTTGCCAGTTTGGCCGATAGTGGCCAGAATAGATCTGGCCATTTCCGGCCTATCTGGCCTGATATGGCCGTTTTCGGCCATCAATATGTCCAAAAATGGCCATATTGGAGCCTCTTCGTCACGGTGACGTACTCACGGGTACTTTCGGAGATTCCCGGCTGTTGTTTGCGGTGGCGACAGGCAGCGGTAGGAGATGGGGGTGATTTCATCGTAAATTAAAGTTTTATATAAGCAGGGGTGTTTTAGCTAAATCTGAAATATTGGGGGTTAAAAGAATTATTCAAAAATTAATAATAAAAATAATCTTATATTAATATTTAAAATGGGGGCAATTTAGTAATTTAAATAACATACCCACCAATTTATTCCCCATAACCAAACATATTAATATAACATACCTACCAACTAACCAAACATATTTTTTTAACGATTCCCAGTAATCTTCCAAGGTAATCTATCTTTCTAATAATCCAACATTCCTAGTAATCTAACATTCCTGAACCAAACGCCCCCTTAGAAATACTATTATTAGTATTAGTATTCCCAAAAAAGTTAAACAATAAAATTGACTTATTCTCAAAATATTATTCTATATTATTCAATTTTTTTTTAAACTCCCTAAATTTATTAATTTAACTAATGACCCCCAAATATTTTTTTTAGAAATTAAAAAAACACCTCAGCAATCCTCCGGCGGTGGTGGCTGGCTGTCCATATTTAATAGGTGGGTTGAGAGTGTTTTTGTTAACTTTTAATATTTTATTATAGGGGTGTTTAGTAAATAAACAAACATAAGATGTATTTTTGTTAATTTCTAAATCATACATCGTAATACCCGTCCAATTTAACTTTTTTCAAAATAATATTCTAAAAAATATCAGAATAATGAACCAAACAGACCCTACACTATAAGTTCCATCATTAAAAAAAAAAAAAAAAAAAAATGTGTCTACAGAAATAAAATTAAATTAGCTGGGTTTTGAGATGAGTTTCATTGGTTTAATAGCCAGTCGCCAAACCAAAAATTCTTTTTAGCTGGGTTTTGAGATGAGTTTCATTGGTTTGTGCCGCTGTAGCAATAGAGTTGGAGAAAGGAAAATGCACAATAGAGCCAGAGAGAGAAGAAAAGGCAACAATGGAGATTCATAGAAAAGAAAATCCAGCAATAGAGTTGGAGCGAGAAGGGAAAGAGAGATTTTTTTCTTCCCTTTTCTATGAACCTGCCACTTGTCAATGTTTGGTGCAAAACTTCCCTCACAAGCTTTACCCCATCTTACAATGCTAACTTTTTTTATTTTAAAACATTATATGAACATAGAAAGTCCGTTTTACCCTCCTAGGATTAATTGGAGTCTAATGTCTGTTACGAGGAGGGATGCTTTTGTCAGTAGAAAATAAAAGTACCCTTGACTAATAGATGAAAACCATAGAAACTAATATGTTTTTTACTCTTTCAATTGAGTAGTGGTTCACATTCAATGCCAATTTGCCAAAATATTACACATAATTATTATAACAAAATATTTTTATGATATTTTTTTGTTAAATACAGTAAAGAACTCACATTTTCAGGAATTCGGTTGTCACAATCCTATTATTCGGCCCCCAAACTCTATTTTGTAATAATTTTAATTTTCAAATGCTGAATTTTTAATTTCCAAATCTAAATTATAAAATTTTACCGACATGAGCCTAAGATTCTTAAGCATATAATTTTATTTTATTTTTCTTCTCGGTAGGTAAAGAAAATTGAGAATTGGAAAGTAAACATAGATGGACCGTAGCTATAGCTATATTTGGGGTTAATATTGATGAATCAATTTTCTTGCAAGTATCATCACTTTTATGTAATTATTGATTAAGGTTGGTGTTTGTTGGTATTTGTGGGTTCTAGATTACATTCAAAATTTCATTACAATAAAACATTTCTATAGTCATAATGGTGGGACTAACTAATTTTTACCTGAATTTTTATTTGTGTTTAAGAAAACTGTTGAATGGAGTTGCTGGTTTTTCTGGATAAATACTATAGAATGAATGTTGTTGAGCTGAAGTTGTTGCTTGTTTTGGTTTGCTGGATAAATCAATTTGGGTTGTTGGTCATTGTGACTGGAAAGGTTTCTATGGTAGTTGAGTTTACAAGGGAATGTTGAATATGGTTTTGTTAGTGCATTTGAGGTTCAGTGGAGGTCCTGTTTACAAGGGAATGTTAGAATATGGTTTTTTGTTAGTGCATTTGAGGATTCAGTGGAGGTCCTGTTTACAAGGGAATGTTAGAATATGAGTTTAGTTTTAATGTTTTAATACTTGAGGGATAAAACTGTAATTTCAATTAGATTAACCAGTTGACTTGTTGACTGGGGTCAGTTTGTATTTTACCAAACTGTGTAACAGAATTCATTAATTACATTTCTTCACAAAGATATTTCAGCATTTTTCTCTCATTTTCTGACTCTTTCTCGACACTTTTCTCACCTGTTTTCCTTTTGATTTCAAGCTCTCATTTGGTATCAGAGCCATCGACAAACGTCAATAATGGCCAATCAAAGTTCTTTTGCTTCTTCTTTTGACAGATCTAAAACTAACCCAAACCCAAAACCTTCCACTAGCTCAACAAATCCCAGCAATTCCTCTAAGTGAATTCCCTCAAGAATTCCTCTAGTTTTTCGTCATCAACACTTCCAATTATCTCACCCAAGCTGACGAGAGATAATCATAGGTTCTGGAAGTCTCAAACAATCTTCACTGTTGGCTCGCACGATCTTGAGGAACATCTCTCTGGTTTGGTTTCTTGCCCAGCTCCTTTCATTAGAGTTCAATCAGAAACTGAGGTAATCAAGAAACCTAATCCTGAGTATGCTTTGTGGAAGAAAACTGATAAACTTCTAGTTAGTTGGTTGCTGTCTTCGATTTCAGAATCAATGTTTATTGTAATTGTAAATGTCAACATGCTACTGAAATCTGGATAACACTAGAAAAGGAATTACTTACTGAATCTAGAGCCAAAACATTACATGTTAAAAGCTTGTTACAGAATACTAAAAAGGATAGTCTTAGCATGCATGCCTATTTTCTTAAGATGAAAGGATTTGCTGAGAATCTGACTGCTAGTGTGGTTAGTGTTACGGATGAGGAACTACTGAATTATATATTAGATAGTCTTGACTCAGATTATGACGTTGTTGTAGTCAATATAACCTCTAGGTTAGAGTCTAGATTAGAACCAATCTCTATTCAATAAGCTCAAATTATCCTGCAAAAATTTGAGCTAAGATTGGAAAAGGCAAATTCTGCCCTGAATTCAGTTATCCATAATGAGTTCCATGGAGTCTAAGCTAATATTTCCAATCTTGCTATAGACACCAGTAATAAGAAATCTCAATTACCTCAGGATACTCAAAACCTTGTTGGAAAACTTTAGTATAATACCCTACCTCAAAGTGATCAGCTTCATAGTTTCCCTTCACCATATGCCCCACCTACTTAAAATCAAACCATGTCTACACCCGGATATGCTCAGAACTCATATTATAGTCAACAAGTCAAATGGTTAATCTAACTGAAATTTCAGTTTTATCCCTCAAGTATTAAAACATTAAAACTAAACCCATATTCTAACATTCCCTTGTAAACAGGACCTCCACTGAATCCTCAAATGCACTAACAAAAAACCATATTCTAACAAAAACAATTAAGGTTTGACAAGCAATAATCAATAAAGTTCTTTTCTCTTAAACTCTTAATTCACATTCTTCTTCGAGGTTTTGTTTTCTCATATAAAGCAGAAACACTATCCTATCATTGGTGCTCTCATTGAGAGTCGATTTGGCCCCATGTTGAGAGACAAGTTCTTCTAAAGCCTTTAGGCAAGAAGGTCAGCTATGGAAAGGGAACGAGAGCACCAATGACAGGATATTGTTTCTACTTTATATGAGAAAATAGAGCCTCTAAGAAGAATGATAATTGAGAGTTTGAGAGAAAAAAACTTTATTGATTATTCCTTGTCAAACAATGTTAGGATTATTTTAGAATTATGATAATTATGTTAAGTCTTTTATAATTATGATATTATCTTAGGGGATGTTTGTCTGAGCTTATGAAAATTAGCTTATAAGCAGCAAATGCTCTAAAGCTAATTTTAGCTTATAAGCATTTGAAATTTTAAGCAGTTACGTGTTTGGTTAAATTACTTATAAGTGATTAATAAATAGTTGACGCATTTGGTAAAATATGACATATAAGTACATTTTATTATTAAAATGACTAAAAAGTGTATTACATTATTTTTTTCAAATAATAAATTATATTAACTAAATTTTTTACTATAATATTATCAAAATAAATGAGCAATATCCCTAGATTTTAGATTTTTTATACAAAATAAACTACTGAACAAATATAATGAATTATAATTATATTCAAAAAAATAAAATTTCAATCGAAATATTCAATTCATGTCTCAATTGAATCATATTAATCCATTCAATTTGCATATGAGAATAACTATATGGTACAAATTTCAGTTGCAATCAAATCGTGCATAACCATCCAATAAACAGTATTTTCATCATATGCATTGTAATAATTATCTTTGGTAAAAGCATTATCTCCATCTGATGAAAGTGCTCCATCTCCATCTAATGAAGGCATATATGTTTCATTCTCAGCTACTTGAAAAGTCATATCTAGTGTGTTCTTTTTTCTAATGTAGTGGTAAGTACAATATCTCATTGTGTCAATATGGAAATTAGGCATATCTCTCAAAATAGACCAATGTGCTTTCCACACACCAAAAGTTTGTTCAACAATATTTTTGCACAACGAATGTAGATAATTAAATTTTTTTTTTCTTTCCTGTTGGTGCACATAATCACCTTGTTCAAGCATGTCGAAAATCTTCCAAGCGATATCTTACATTTTCTCCATTGCATGGACTCATATATCCCCACGTATGGGGATATTCAGCATCTACCAAATAATATTTGTTGCCCGTTGGATGGGGAAATCCTAACTCTTCTCTGCGGAGTGCCTTAGAAAATATGTGACTATCATGTGCAGCACCTTCCCATCCAACCCATGCAAATGTAAAGCACATATTAAAATCTACCACTGCAAGAATATTTTGAGTAGGATACCCTTTACATCCAATGTAAGGTATTTCTTCCCCCCGAGACAATTTAGCTTTCACATGTGTGCCATCTAATGCTCCAATACAATCCTATTAACATGACAAAAAATAAAAATTACTGCTTCATACAATTATAATCATGAATCAAATTAATAATAATAGTTTGAAAAAAAAAAAATATATTGCATAATAATCATTACTTACATCAAAAGGTTTGTATTTTGGATTTTGTGGTTTGTGAAATCCCTTTCCTCCATTGTATTGTGGATGTGGTCTAATAATATCTTTAGCTAAAAGAAGTAAAGCAGTCAACACCCTATGGAAATGGTTATGAATGGTTTCACCAGAATGATTAAATATTTCTTGAATCAATCTATTCCCGCAATTGTGAGCACAAATCATCAAGAATATGCCTACTTTCTCATATACCGACATCCCTCATGTAGGCTTCAGACCATATTTATTGGTTAAATCGTGACATAAATTAGGGAAGACAGATTTTGTCAAGTAAAAATCTTGAAAACAACGATTTTCATTCCCTTCTAATATTTCTTGGATCAACATGTGACCAGATCTTATAGAAGTACGGCATGGGATTTTATCAATGTAATTTATATAATATAAAATAATGCACTTAACTGTTATCTCACAAATAGTCATCCAACTACGATTTTTTTCTTCCCATTGACTCACCAAAGCTTGTAATTGATCCTTTTTATCGCCATGGCCATCAACCACAAAATTGTAATCAGTACAAAACCAAATTTTAAATATCCCACGGCTCCATTAAACTAAAAAATAAATAAATAGTAGTAAAATATATGTCTTCAATAAATAAATAAGTAACAAATATCTTGATCTCAATGGTCACTCATCACAATTATCCAAACAAATTTATCATTCAACAAACAAGTTACTTTGTTTGAAACACAATGACATTAACAAAAATAAAATGAAATGACCAAAGAATCCTAAGGATGAGACATAAAAGAAATGACTATGGACTCTTTCCCTTTGACTTCATGTAGCTATACTTCAGCCAATTCAAATGAACTTCTTTATCATCTTGACAAAAAAATAACCCTCTCATATCTTTCTTAATAAAGAGGTTGGAGGCATAAAAATAAAGAGGACTCGATATTTCAATTCCAGACATCTTCTTTAGCATATCCATACATTACATTATTGTTGGTTCATGTTGCAACAAACTAGAAGATTCGACATTACTTTTATCACTAAGCATAGCAATAAGAGAATCTATGTTCTCTTTCAATGATGCTGCAACTGAGCTTTTCCCTTTCTTCATATTGTTATTGGTTTCTCCAATTTTTCTTTTATTAAGAGATGAAGATGGGAATTTGATGGGGGCATGTTCAAGTTCTTCTATATTTCTTCCTACCACATCATTGTCATCATCTCTTTCAAAATCAACATCAATTCCTTCATCTCTATTTTCACTCATCTCCATTTTAATTTAATATAAATTAATTTTGTTATATTTTCCAATTTAGCGATCGTTTTGTTAATGGTGATTTTTAATTGGAATAGTGGGAGTAAGTTTGGAAAAACTATTATTTGCACAAGGATTCTCCATATTTAGAATAATATGCATGAAACACCAAATTATTTTTATTAGGAAAAGAACTAACCTTTTATTAATTATGAGCTACATAGAGCATGCATTTAATTCATTTCGCTACAGAATGCCAAAATTACACAAAATGAACAAACTGCAACATCAAAAAACTTAATTAACAAGATATAAACAGTTAATAATGAGCTAAATTTCTAGGATTAGTTATTTGACTGCACATTCTTGAGGAAGGCCTTGGGGGAATCGTTTTGTGTCCTTGCAATAATCATAAATCATGTAATTCTTCTGCACCCAGTTGAGTCTCTGTTGGCTTGTGTTATCGAGTTCCTCCGACAGCCAAGAGTTGCTATTATCCGAATTCGAGTTGCAAGAAGAAGTTCCAGAACTTGAAGACCAGACGCAAGCATTAATGGCGTTGTATTTTCTGTAAGAAGCTGTGAACGGAGCCTGTGACCAGTCAGTTTTGATGAGCCCGCCTCTCGTCGCCCAGTCATCGGCGTTCCAGAGACTTGAGTAGATTCTCATCGGCTGGCTCTTGAGATAAGGTACACCAACTGACTCAGAGTTCTTGAACTCTCTAATGGGCGTGCCATCAACATAGAAGCTGAAAAAGAGAATGAACAAGTTCCTGGTCAAAGAAGAAACTTGATCAAGATTGAATGAGTGGAAACTTACATAATACGTTGAGGATTCCAGAGAATTGAATAGGTGTGAAAATCAGCGGTCGGGTCAAACCAGAGATGGAACTGTTGCTCTCTGCCACCTTTGCCTTGGCTAAATACATTAGTGTGAAGAGTATAAGGATCACCGCTTAAATTTCCCAGGAATTCAAAGTCTATTTCATCCCAAGCTGAGCCTTCTGATTTTAACTGCGACACAAAAATGTCTAGGCGTCAGGATTTGATGATGGTAGCCCTTTAATCAACTGAAACAATTACTGTATTATTATAAAAGCAACTTACGTAGTAGGCAGTAACAGTGCCTGCAGAATTTCCAGGGACAAGCTTGAGTTGCATATCGATTTTTCCGAATAGATACTCATTCTTGGATTGCAAACCTGAGCCCGAAGCTTTGTCCAGGGAGAGAGTGAGAAGTTCACCGCTGTTGAGAATTTGCCCACGACCATCTCCCCAAGTTATATCAAAATTCTGGTAGAAATTAGCAGAAGTAAGCATGAAATAGCTAAAAACCATAAAAATCATTAGCATTTTGCTAGAATTAGAAGCCATGGATTGAGCTAAAGCCTTGATATTTTGTTGGAACTGATGAATAATGCAAAGGGTTTATATAGCAGGAAAAGTGGTAAAATTAATTAAACAATTGACCAAAGAAGGGAAACTTAAGTGCGTGTATTGAAGGATCCTGGCGGGTCTTGAAGTTGATGGAGAGGAAATTATGAGCTGTGGATAGCTGGCTCGCGGTATGAGATGAGATCATCATAAACTACAAAAAAACAATTGATTAACAGATAAATAAAATGGACCATATAATGATGGTCTTAGTTCACCAAACACGTAAGTATATTAACCAAATGAAATGAAAGGAGGAGCGAGCCGCCTCATTAAGTAATCTGTGTCGGTGTAAGCTTAAGGGCATTTGTGTATTTTGGCCTAAGGTCACATTCACCGAATGAATTACGAGTTGTTTTGTTTACTGCAGATAGAGATAGAGATTATGGTTCGTTCCCATTTACAGTGATAGAAATGTAGCTCTCTTTACAGATTGTTCACAGCTTACTGGGGCCAAAGTCATATTAAGTAATCTGTGTCGGTGTAAGCTTAAGGGCATTTGTGTATTTTGGCTTAAGGGCATTTGTCTTTATCTACATTTATAGCTGTATCTTTGATTGAGAAATATACAGAACAACAAAAATCTATTTCGTCTTCTCTCCAAACACGTTTCTAATTCGGTATCAGAGCAGTTTTGCGATTCTTCAATAATTGCAATTAATCGATCCTAATCTCCCTTCTATTTCATAGCCAAAATCACATCTTAGCCCTAATTCTTCCATTCATCTTATTTGCATAAATGGAGCAACAAGGGCAAACTATGATGTCACCGTGTCAAATTGATTTTCACAATCTACTCTATCTTCATCCAAGTCATACTTCAAGAAAAATTGTCCTCGGTAACATGCACAAAATGATACTCTATCTAATTGTAGTTTTGCCTTCTATTCAAATTTTTTTATATATCTAACTCTAGAACTTAACCCTTTTTTATAGGTAATACATGAGATACTATTCCTAATAGGACTCAAATCTTATATTCTAATGGGAATTTTATTTTAATTCCTAATTCAATTATAATCATATTCCGAATTGTATTAATAAAAGAAAAGAGTTCTACTTAAACACAAATTAGGAAAACTCATGTCTTAATCAAACTCTAATTTGGATTGAATTTGACTCAACAATTTCAACAAAATTAAGTAAAATTAACCAGTTAAATATAATTCCTTCACAAAATACCCTTAAAATCACTAAGTATGAGTATGCTTCCAAGCACTCATCATGCTCTTTTTTGTCAGTTATTGCGGTTTCAATCACATGATTCATTGACTGTACTATTATAGGCTCGTAAAGCTTTAGGAATTGGGTGCTTCAGCAAGCAAATTACTTAGTGGGTATCAGCAAGGACTTGGTGCGTGCTTTAATTATGCATTGATACTCTTTTTCTTCTTATTTTATGTATTCCTTGTAAAATTTCTTTGACGGCCTCCTATTGACAAAACATCTAAGCTGATTGAGAATATTGTTAAAGGCTTAAAGCTAATGAAACCCAGAGAGTTCAACGTGCAAATCAAAATCAAGCAAATGGGTCATATCAAATTCACAAAAAAAATCACACAATGGAACTCATGGACAGTAATATATTAAATTAAACAAAAAGCCCTAAACCCTAAATTCCACCATTAAACTACAAAATTACAAGAACAAAATCTCAAATTAAAAAAAAAAAAAAAGAACCATTAACTAGCTCAATTAAGGAGGTGTTTGTCTGAGCTTATGAAAATTAGCTTATAAGCATTTGAAATTTTAAGCAATTACGTGTTTGGTTAAAGTACTTATAAGTGACTGATAAGTAGTTGACGTGTTTGGTAAAATATGGCTTATAAGTACATTTTATTATAAAATGACTAAAAATGGTACTACATTAAACAAGGGTATACAATGGAATTTTAAAATTAAACAAAGATAATGTGGTAATATACTTGGTCAAACTAGCTTATAAGCTCAAAAAAGTTATAAACAAACAGGTTAGCTTAATTTTAGAGCTTATAAGCTAGTTTGACCAGCTTATAAGCTTAGACAAACACTCCCTAAAGTATTTACCTTGATGAAGAGAGAGCAGTGAATCCTAAACCAGTCATATGAATAGGGAAAAAGATTTTTGCTTTTTCCAATGAAGAGATCGTCTTTTTCCTTCATAGATCGAATATAAACATATAGTAATATGACCTAGTTCAAATATAAAAATAAGGGTATACTATAGAATTTTAAAATTAAATAAAGATAATGTGGTAATATGTTTGGTCAAACTAACATATAAGTAAAGTGCTTATAAGCAAAAAAAAAAAAAATACCTACCGCCCAACTTTTTTTTTTTTTTTTTTTTCTTATAAGTTCAGCTTATAAGTCCAAAAAAGTTATAAACAAACATGTCAGTTTAATTTTAGAGTTTATAAACTAGTTTGACCAACTTATAAGCTCAAACAAACACCCCCTTATTAGGATAGAATTATGATTATCTTATTATTCTTTTATAATTAAGATAAAATATCTTATTAGATTTGAATTAGACAATTAGAGTCTTTATAGGATTAGAATAATGTGTAAGGCTATATAAAGCCTAAAACAATTAAGGTCTGACAAACAATAATCAATAAAGTTCTTTTCCCTTAAACTCTTAATTCTCATTCTTCTTGGAAGTTCTGTTTCCTCATATAAAGCAGAAACACTATCCAATCACTATACCTCACCTTTTTATTTATGCATCATAACCACATAAGACTACACATTACTTAGGATGGGAAATTTGAAAGTTCATAGGGAAGTATAATATTATTCTAATACTAAGTTTCCTACTTTATGCATATTCTAGTATCTTTTCTAATTATATATAGATTCCTTTCCTGATGATAGGATTAATTTGTTCAGATCAAGCCTCTATTAGTTAAAAGCTGAGGATATTAGTTTTAGTGTAATTTTATTGAGTACTACTACTTATAATAAAGTCATCTATTACAAAGATTTACGTACAAAATGATATAACAAAAAATGAATAGAAGAGCCCAAGTGTGAATATACAAACTCCAACTTATTATATTCACTCTTCCATTATTTTTCCACCACATCACTTTATCTATATATTTTTTGTAAGAAGTGTTTGTATGTGTAGTACTATTGAATTTTATTTCCATATTCTATCTGTGAAGTTATTGTAATTAGAGTTGACTATAGTCGACGGATGTGGGGATGGCAACGAACCGGGGCGAGGCGAGGATAGCAATCCTCATCCCCATCCCCGTCCCCAAAAAAAAATAGGTAGCCCCAACCCTAGCCCGATCCCCCTTTTTATTTAGCAGGGATTCTCCGAAAAGAAAAGGCAATCCTTTGTTCCTATCTCAGCCCGACCAAAATTCTTTAAATTAAATTTTTATAATTGATTGTTTCAAAATTATAATTGTTTAATCTAATATAAACTTTATTGTGTTATACTGTCAATTACACTAATTAAAAAAATAGAATAAATTAGTAATTAACAAAAAGTTCATTTAATGAATATAGATTATAGAGAGAAACATTAGTGATTTTAATTATTACAATATATATATATATATATATATTTTTTTTTGCATGCAAGCTATAGAAAATTTATGTAATATTAAGAGAATAACTATCTCTTACAAAAAAAGTATATATGTATTCAATTAAGTTTTGAATTACAAAAAAAAAATTAATATAAATAAAATTTATTTACTTTTCAAAACTTCTCAAATCTATAAAAATATTTTCTCAAAACATAATATGAATATATGATTATATCTTAATTATTTATTTTAGCCTAAAATATTTATTCCTTAACTATAATAGGCAGATTATATAAAATATGAAATATTTTATTTGTTTAATTTTTAAATCTTGTGGGGATTTCTCGTTTTACTGGGGAATTAGAACCAATCTTCGTCCACAGAGTCACAGACTGAAATCAATACGGCGATGAAAAATCATCTTTGTCCCTGATTTTTCACACTTAATCTCGGCCCGTCCCTACAGGGAATTTTGCCAATCTCTAGATAGATGCAACCAAAATTGGCTCTAGATTTGACGGTTGCTTTATTTATCATGAGAAGACCAATTTATTAGCTTACAAGAGACTGAAGAGAGAGTTGTGAAATTTTTGATAAGATTATTTCAATTTCATATGACCACCCATTTACTATTTGAGAAGCATGAATCCAAAGCACAAGTAATATTCAATTTTTTTTATGCATAATTATTCAAATTTATAATGTGAAAAACACCGACAAACAATTGAGTGTATCAATCAATGTTTTAAAATCCGCCCTAGCTCGACCAATTCAACTGGTTCAACCGTGACCTGGGGCTTTCATCGGGCCGAGTTACTAATTTTACTGTTTATGGCAAACCTTAGAAATTAGGACGACGATCGGCAAACAATTGGTGGCTAGGATGGTAGGGGTTTTGAAGAGGAATGACCAATGAGTCGAAAGGTGGCGACATAAGTGATTTCCGATGAGTGAAACGATCGAAAATCTCAAAAATAAATCTCATTGTTGCCAACGATTGGCAAGGGGAACTAGGGTGAGGTGAGATGGGTTTTGGTCAGGAGGCTGAGGGGAGAATTTTCGTGGTGATATGGTGTGTTGTTGACGCTAGAAACATGCCTTATTTGGTTTAGGTTGTCGACGTTGGCAGTGTAATTTGGGGGTTTTTTTGCAAGATTTCAAACATGTGGAGAATTATGTGTTATTGTCAAGGGAGTTTTTACTGGATTTCAAACATTTGTACATGCTAACGTCACCCGTTTGACCCGTTGGTCAAACTGATTCAACCGACTGGTCAAACCGATTCAACCGATCAACCCGAGACTCAACCACTTTACCGGGTTTCACCGATTATTAAAACACTGGTAACAATCATTAATTATTCATTCATATAATGACTTGTTACATGCCATTTAATCTATATTTGTCCATATAATTATTGAATAACATACTAAATGTAAAAATGAACTTGTCTATTTAAAACCATTTGTTAAACACTAAAAAACAAAAGTTCTATTGTTCACTGCATTGAAAATTTTCTAGAGATATACATAGCTTAATTAATTTCTTCTGCAAAATTTATAATTTCCTTTGCCTACAATAAGAGAAAACAGAAGTACAAATTAAAGCCTGATGAGAATCTATCACAACTAGCAAGTACGAGGCATCAAAGCACAGAAATGAGCTGACCTATCACTATATAATGAGAAGAAATGCAGAGAATTGAGATGGGGCTTTTAGGGCAGTTTCTTTTTCATTTCATAATGAAAAAGAAATTGCCCTAAAAGCCTGAACAAAGAAGCTCTCTTCACCACTACAACTCTGAACAACTGGTTTCCTCTTCAAGCATCATTTTGTAGACTTGATGGAGCCGTAAAAGAAAGCATGCATGAAGAAGATAAATTATCCTTGTTAATTTTTCGTTTGTTAATGAAAATAATGGATGTTCAAGAGTTTGAAGAGTACTTATTTTTCAGTCTTATTTTTTTAACATGAAGAGAGAGTTTAATAATTAAGAATATAGAGGGTTCATTTAAATACCATATAATAACTCAATCAAAATATTATTATCCCCTGGAACAACATGTGTGTTATCTTTAATATCCTTAGTTTGCTATATGTCTCTCTCTCTTAATTCTGCCCATTATTCGTCAAATTGCATTGTTTCGCAACCTACTATAAGTTTTCGATGAGATCTTAATATTATTCTAGGGAAATAATTTATTTGAGTTTGAGAAATATTTTTTACCAATTGATAAGATCATACAAGTGTTAAAATATGAACGAACCTCAATTCAAACAGTGAAATTCTTAAGCCACCATTTTTTTATAATGCAAAAAAAATTCATTTTATATTAAGTCATAAAATTTATGTTGTTCTACACCATGTAAAAAAAATGAAAAATCATCTTATTTGATTTATTAAATGTTAATAAATATAATTGAATAAATTAATTGCATATTTTCGGACCACAACAAGGATTATTAAGAATATTTACCTATTTTTGTTTCTAGTTTCCTTTATTAGTAAAGAAAATTAAGATATTCAATTACTAACTCATATTAAATTATGTAGTATTAAAAATATGGTTAATAATTATAGTTAATTAATTAAATCCCATTATTGCTCCAGATAAAAATGGTAGATATTGTTAAGTTTTTGGGTTTTCATTTCAAAACATATGAATATGAAATTCTCTTGCTATTTTGTGGGAGGTTGCAAGTGATTAATTTTGGGGGATTTCCTTTAACTTGTCATTAACTGATAAAGTCAATTACATATTGGGTATTGGCTAAGTGGCAAAGGCTTCGGGCCAAGAGGTTTACTCACCCCTCAAATTCGAATCACAAAATCGATTACTAATACTATTGACCACGGACTGTAGGGTTTACCTTATTTCGAAAGTTTTATTCGATGTCGAAAGACTAATCGAAATGCGCGTAAATTGACACAGACACCCTCGGTAACAAAATAATAATAATAATAATAATAACAAAAAAAGCTACTCTATTTCAATATTAAAGAGGATAATCACTAATTGTATACGGTAAAATTAAGATGCATGGCCAAAGTTTGTGATTTTATTGATAACTAAGATTGAAATAATACACAAATGGCTAAAACAAATAACAAAAGAATTTATGTATATATATATATATATGTGTGTGTGTGTGTGTGTTGATGGTTTAATTTTTCTCTAAGAGGTGGAGCTGCATTCTGCAGGAAGGCCCTGGGGGAAATCTCTTGGTGCACTACAGTAATTGTATATCATGTAGTTTTTCTGTACCCATTTCAGTCTCCTTACTTCTTGTATCAAGCTCTTGAGAAGGATGAAGAAGAAGGTGAGTTTGAAGTACAAGAAAATGCACCATTAGACCAAACACGAAGCAGTGAAAGGAGCTTGAGTCCAATCTGTCTTCAAAAGTCCACCTCCAGTAGACCAGTCATCAGCATTCCAAAAAGAAGAGTATATTCTCATTGGTTGATTCTTTGGGAATGGAACACCAATTGACTCTGAGTTCTTGAACTCTCTTACGGGAGTGCCATCCACAGAGAAACCGAAATTACAAACAAAAAGAATATTGGTTCAGTCTAAACAGATTAAGATAAACAACTAAGCAAGATTGAGATTTAAGTTAAGAGGGAAGAAATTAATTAAATAGAATACTCACACAATGCGCTGGGGATTCCAGAGAATGGAATAGGTGTGGAAATCTGCAGTGGGATCAATCCAGAGATAGAACGTTGTTCTCTGTTACCCTTTCCTTGACTGAACACATTAGTGTGAAGAATATAAGGATCACCGCTCAAATTTCCTAGGAATTCAAAGTCTATCTCGTTCCATGTAGACCCTTTTGAGGATAGCTGCAAAATTAACATAACATTTCGTAACATAAACTTCCACATTTAGAAACCAGAAGCAAATTTATTAATATTGTTTAGGAACTTTAAACTTACATAGTAAGCAGTGACAGTGCCTGCAGAGTTTCCACCAACAAGCTTGAGCTGCATATCGATCTTGCCAAATAAATACTCATTCTTGGAGTGGAAGCCGGAACTAGAGGCTTTATCCAGAGACAGAATAAGAAGCTCCCCATAGTTAACCATCTTGGCACAGCCATCTCCCCAAGTGATATCAAAATTTGTGTTCAAGCTACCAGCAGAAGCAACCATCAAAGAACCAAGCAGAAGAAACAAATGCAACATTGAAGCCATCACTACAAGAAAAATGGCCTTGCTTGACAGGTATTATCTGTCAAGAAAGGGGTTCCTTGACAATTTTTGAACTGTCATTGTAGCCCTGTCAAGAAAGGGTCATGACAGTTTTTGAATTGTCAAGGACCTCTTGACAGATTCTTGACAGTTTAATAACTGTCAAAGATTTAACTGAATTTTAACCAAATCATTGACAGTCTTCGAACTGTCAAGAGTTTTTAACCCAAAAAAAAAAAAAATTGAATAATAATAATAAATTTTTATTAATAATAATTGCATAATATACAGTCACAACATATCTAAGAATATTACATAAATTGATTGAGAAGTTAACCTTAATACAGCGTTAAAACAAAACAATACAAATTCAAATAAAAGAATAGAATGATAAACAAAACAAAAAAAAAAAAACCACATACATGCATTAAGGGCACTCACATTGAGAGAAAGTGAGTAAACCTCTACTCTCTTCTCACTGGTAATGCCCTCACAAATCATCTTTCTTGGCAATGCTGGGCCTCCTTTGTACCTAAAATTTAGAGATTAACCAGTTAAAAAAACATAAGCTTTGTTATTAATGAAGAATTCATACTAATGCCTACAATATCACAGAAAACGAACATTCTCACTCTACAAATTTGGACAAGCAATTCCATTCCAAAAACTACTAAACCAGCTTTACACATACATCAGCATAAAAGTTGAATATGAAATAAAGAGCTCTTTGTAAAGAGTAAAAAATTATCTTGGCAAAGGAGGTTGGAGTTGAATTGTTATTTTGATCCCCATTTTTCTATAATAATGGATTATTGTAAAAATTTATTTTGATCTATTATATGATAATTTAAAACTATGTATTCTTTCATAGGCTACTTGGTGAATAGAAACAAAAACAATTAGTCCTAATAACTTATAGAATCTAATACAAACATAAAACACTACAATACAAAAAGTTTGGAGAACTTTGAACATGAAAAAAGACATGAAAGATGATGCAGATGCCATCAAATTGCAGAAAAAGTAATCATCCAATACATGGTTAGAGATTAAAGCTGCAAGCAAGTGCGTTCTAGATCCAAATTGATTAAATTCCATTAGTTTGTTTTAGATTAAGCAACTAAGCCCTTAAGCTAACAACATAACAGATATCTAACACTGAAAGCCAAAAAATGGTACCCAAAAAACAGTGCATAGATCAACCAAAGAATAACCCAAAAGCCAAATACATTGTAAATATAAAATCAACCATACCTCCAGACATGAATAAAGGCTGAGACTTGTGGAAATGGACACCACGAACTGGGCCATCATGCTTGTCAAACCTATCAATCAGAGTCCCCATACGATAGTCCCATAGCTGGATCACACCACTATGAAGACTCGCAAGGATCCATGGTCTCTTACTGTGGAAACTTAGTCCCTTCACTCTATTACTCTTTGTCTCAAACTTGGTCAACATTTTTCTCCAAACACATCACCCAAATCTAATCTTAACACACAAACAAACAAATTCAATCAAAACACCCAACAAGAATGTTCACTGACTCATACTTATCACGTATCTTACACACCAATTGATACACCTCAAAATTAATAATTCCAACAAACAACAACAAATCTTCAAAAAAACATAATCCGAACACTGACACCGTAACAATATTGAAGAGATTGTGAATTATCAATGAACAAACAGAGGAATTGAATTAAGGTTAGATGTCGCGAGATCGCGAGCTAGTAATAACGAAAATTGATAAAGGAAGTGAAAAAAATTACCTTAGATCTGATCAGAACAGCATCAATCATGTCCGTCACTGTCACCATCTTCCGGCACCTTTAACGGCGGAAATGCTACGAAGTCTCAGATCTCGTCGCCGGCCCCGTCACACGTGTGCGCCGTTATCTCCGCGCTCCTCCTCCTCTCAGTCTCTCCCCTCCACACGCGTCTCTCTCAACCGTAACACCTCCTTGACCGCCCCAAGCCTCTGCTAAATGACGGTGCCTCCGATTCCGTGGGCTTCAGTTCCTCCATCGAGGACAAGATCGACGAACTCGACAACGTCGATGAAGGCCAAGAAAACGACGCCGTGGATGTCGATACTCAAGATCAAGATCACGACCAGCGTAAGGTTTCTTCATCTGGCTATTATTTCGATCACGCGACTGAATAATCAAGAATGCGTTTAATAAAAGATCAATTGATGAGTGGGATTTTGATCAGTGGAACTGTGGAAGGGCGAGAAAGAGAGATTCTGGGCGGAAGAGAGGGAAAACTTTCTGGATTTTGGGCGGAAGAAATGGGTTTTGGGCGCATTAAATTTGGACGGAACGAACAATAATACTACGGACACCCAAAATATTAGGACCGAATTTTTGTATGGCTTATATATAATACTCTGAACCTCTTTTTGATGTTTCTGATTAGAAATTATTGAACTCTAAATGTGATGAAAAAAAAAATGCTTCAAGTGCCTAGATTTGCAATATCCCATTAGCCTGAACTTGTGTCCACAACTGAATGGGATATGGATATGCAATTTTCCTTTTTCCTTTCATGGAGTAATTTCGATGTGAAAGATCATTGCTAAACTCCACTGACAAATGGAAGTATTTTTTTATTGTGTACTTTCGTGCAACTTTTAATCATTTAACACAAGTATGCACATATCTAATGTGGCTTTACTTGCTTGTCTTTTATGACTTTAACAGATGAGATGGGATTGGGGAAAACTGTGGAACTGCTTGCCTGCGTATTTGCTCATCAAAACCCAGCATCTGATGATGGTATGTTGATTGATACTTCATTCGAAGTTGTTGGGGACCAGGAAGTTAAGCTACAGAGACTGAAAAGAGAGCGTGTTGAGTGCATCTGTGGAGCTGTGAGTGAAAGTCACAGGTATAAGGGTTTATGGGTACAGTGTGACATCTGTGATGCTTGGCAACATGCAGACTGTGTCGGTTATTCACCCAGGGGAAAGAAAAAGAGGTCAGCAGTTGAGTTACAGAAGCACACAAGAAATAAAGATATGACCAAGATAGTTGTGAGAGATGGAGAACACATTTGCCAATTTGCTCAGAACTGATACAAGCTACTCATTCTCCTGTTGCTACAGTTGCCAAATCTCAATCTCGTCTTCTACTCATCGAAACGAAACAATGAAGATGTATATCCTGCTATGGGCTTAACTCAAATCTTCAATCGCAAGATTCAATCGCCACGTCCGGTGCTTGTCAGTGAAGAAAAAATGGTGGTATTGACTGAGAAGAATTTCAGCAACTTCATCACTCAGAATCAGCAGGTAATGGTGGTTTTTTACTCGTCACAGTACTTCTGGAGAAATAGACTGTCACCAAAATCTTCAGCAGCGGCCATGAAACGTAAGGGCAATCTGGTGGTTGCCAAAGTGGATGCTGAAAAAGAAAAACTGTTGGCAAAGAAGTACAAGATTGGGAATTATCCTACGGTATATTTCTTCTACTACGGTTTCATAGAAGAGTTTATGTTGATCAACAAATTTGGTTACCTGAAGAGACCGGAAAGACTGAGAAGATAAAGCTTACGAAGTGCGAAGATGATGAAGAACAGACAAAAGCCAAATGCATGGACGGGCGTCCAAAAATTACGGACGCCCGTCCAAAATTAAGGGACGGTCATCCCCAAAGAATTTTTTTTTATATTTGGGTGAAGGACGGGCGTCCATCCAAAATTAATGGACGGTTATCCCTAAGCTTTTATAAATTTTTTAATTTTATTTTAATAGGGACGGGCCGTCCACATTATATGGACTCTCGTCCCTCTAATATGGACGCCTGTCCATATAATATAGACGGGCGTCCATGTGAGTGAACAGCCATCTATATTATATGGACACCCGTCCCTCTAATATGGACACCCGTCCATATAATATAGACGGGCGTCCATGTGAGTGAACAACTGTCCAAATTTGATGGACGACCGTTCACTAGAAAAAAATTATAAAAAAATGGAAAGATGCGTTACACCGTAAGCCGGTACAGAAATTCGGTGCTAATATTTCGGTGTCCGTAGTGTTATTGCGGGAAGAAATGGGTTATTTTTTTGTCTTTCGTTTGTTATTTTGAATAGGATTTTAAAAATAGTATTGGATGGTTGAATAGAGTGATTATTACGAGATAAAATTTAAAAATTAACAAAAAAATTTCCTAGGTTTGCTAATTTAACTAAATACCTCAATATATAAAAATTTTATAAAATAATAAAAACACCCCCATCCACCTATAGTGTCAGATTATGGCCATCACTGTCAAAATCTGGTTGGAATCCGCTGTTACAATGTAGACCGATTGGATTTGATCGATTGTTCGTCGATCTGGTATTTTCTGATCAGATCCACTATAGATCTGGCTGGAAAAGGCCAGATCGATGAATTACCGACCAGTTCTGATCATTTGTACGTCGTTGTGACAGATTCCGGCTACCACCGATAGTGGTTGTCGGAAACTGGCAACTATAGGTAGATAGGGGTATTTTTGTTAATTTTTAAATTTTTTTTCTAATAGTGTTTAATTAAATTAATAAACTTAAGCAGACTAAAAGTAATTAAATATAATATAAGGAAAATGATAGAACCACCGAAAGTATGCATCGAATGACGTGATAAAATCTTGACCATTCATTAATTATAACTTAATATTATTTAATGGTCAGGATTGTGTTATGTCATTCGGTGTATACTTTTGATACATTATTTTCGATGACTATAATATTATTTATTAAATAATTAAACAAACAGTTATTTTGATAATAGAATTTGGAGTATGGTATAAAATAATAATCCAAACCGATCCTTTAATATTTTATAACCCTAAAGCAGCTTTGACTTAATGGGCAGGAGAATTTGGCTTGGTGAAAATTTTGAGGTGGGAAACTTTGCTGCCGTTCAGTTTTTTTTTTTTTTTAACTTAATCCTTCACAGTTAAAAACTGTCAAGGGTTGAGATTATAACAGTTAAAAATAAAATTCGTACAATTTATTTTTTACAAAATCTTTAACAGATAATAATTGTCAAGAATTTGTCGAAAATTAAATTTCTTAACCGATTTTTAGAACAATCAAGAAATTATGTCAAATTTTCAATCAAAGCAGGCTTTTTTTCTTGTAGTCATAAAAGCTTTGATTGAACTGATCATCTAATGAAACTGAGTGAAGTCTTTAACTGTTAAGTGAGTCGATGAATGTGTTGAGTGTCATGGCTGATATTTATACTTACACTTAGCTTGTGAAAGTTAGAAAAGGAAAGTCTTGGGAAAGTACTCGTTGGAGTTATCAACTATTTCAACGTTAATGGGCCACGCAAACGCATTCGGAGGTCTCACGGTATATAAACACATTTTTCTCTTGTAATGAGTGATAGCAATCACAAGGCAAATTCATTCATTATAAGCAAGAGAGGTGAAACAGTATTGTAATAATATCAACTCAGCAAGTAATAGCAACCATAGGACGAATTCATTCATTGTAAACAAGAGAGGTGAGATAATATTGTAATAATATTGACTCAGTTAGACGTAATTTATTAACTGAGTTAATCAAGATAAAATCGTGTATATTTTTTCTTTCTTTTATTGTTTGTGGATTTGTGTGTTTGTTATTATTTTTTCTTTCTTTTATTGTTTGTGATTTGTGTGTTTGTTATTTTGGTTTCGTATCATATCTCTCCTTCGTTCAGTACTATCACGTAAGCTCTGGACAATTGTAGGAACGAAAAAATTTGTTAAAGAAAATTTGTTAAAGAAAGGTTGCATCTTTGTTTCAGGATAATAAATGGGTTAAACGTTACTTTTGCTTTATTTTAGGGGAGAAGGTGAAGGTAGGGCCGGCCCAAGGGGTAGGCAGGTAAGGCACCTGCCTAGGGCCCCCAAAAAAAAAGCCCCAAAAAGGAGCCCAAAATTATTTTAAAATTTTTTTAAATAGACTTACAGAAATACCATTGAACCCAAAAATGTTTATAATTTTTTATCAAAATTGGTCCAAAGGGCCCAAAAAAGCCAGAAAATCCCAAATTCATTATACTTTTTTTTACATAAATTTACAAAAAAAGCCATGTTTTATATTTTCCATTCACACCCATAAATTAAGTAAACTAGTTATTTAAATGTCTAAAATTTCAAAACACCCATTCAATCCCTAAAATGATGAAAACATTGTATCTCCACCCCTTCTACACCGCTATAGTGTCACTGTCGGCATTGAAGTGATGATTCCGGTCAATTTTCTCACCAAAATCAGATTCATCACTTAATCATTTCTGAAACATTTTCACAGCCTTGACAACCCCCAATTTGGTCGATTTTTGCTGATTTTCGCAACCCATTTTCATTCTTCACCGCGTGCAACAGTTTTGGCACGTATCCGCTGTCGTTGATCTCCTCGGACACCAACATCTTCGTCCCCTCAGGCCCCTCCCCAAAACCCCTCACTTACATGATCCCGGTAGCCCGTCGTCCACCTCTCGCCCTCACAAGAAATATTTGGTAATTTAGCTATATTATCAATTGAAAAAAAATTGATTTCTAAACTTGAATATAAAAATTTAATTATTGATTTTGTATCTCAAAAGATAAGAAAAATAAATTTGAAATAATTTTTTAATATATATTTATATTATTAAAAATATTTTAAAATAACTCTTATCTAAGGTCACAAATATTCTTGAGACGGCCAGAAGCGATTCTTCTTTCTCCGACATTTTACAACCACAGGTATTGCTAGGTCCACCTAGCCCACCCACCGTCAAAAAATCTAGCTTACGTGGAGAAAACGGTATCATAAAGCTGAAAGGATGATATTACTATATTAAACTGTATTAAAATGATTATGTTTGGGGTTTTGTAGTGACACCTTTTATGTTTTATGAGATCCATAGGTTCTCGCAAGTTACAATAACAGCTCTACATTGCACGGTCGTTCGTCAAATTAAGTGACTAACGCAGAATTTCCAATATATAGACTAATACACCCCTTAAAGATCACAAAGCGTGGCAAGATTCTGCAGCAATGTCTGTCGGCCTCATTATTACATTAAACCATAATTGTGACTTTGCGATGAAATCAAACTATGATTATGATTAGATTGAGACCAATAAGGAGTCACGTTGTCGTGATCAGATCTAGCTGTTATAGCTTGATTGACATGATGCCCTTTTGAAAAGTCCATTTTATCCTTTGAATGTTTAGATTTCCCTAACATCTGTTAATCGTAGGTGTGTAAATGTCATGTTTAGAAACTTATGGGTTTCGCTTTGCTTTTACTAAACCTGAGAGATGCTATAAAGGAAGTCAACCTCTTAAAAAAGTAACCTGGAGAGTCAAATATTTGACAACCGACTAAGCATACCAGAAGCAAAAATATTTATCATTCATTATACAAGATTTAAGATTTAAGACTTCTTTTGGACAAGTGAACATAATTAGTACATAACTCTTTAACTCAAAACAGAATTACAATTTGCTTATATTACAAGAATTTAAGATTTGAAAGAATGAAAGAATTGGACTCTGCCAGTCACAATGACTAAAACAAACTATGAACAAAATTAATTTTATTTGGTTGATTTGCATTCCGCAGGGAGGCCCTGGGGAAATCTCTTTGTGTTGCTGCAATAATTGTATATCATGTAGTTCTTCTGAACCCACTTCAGTCTTTCTTGACTTGTTGAGTCAAGCTCTTGAGTAAGCCAGGCACCATTTCTGGATGAAGATGAAGGTGCTTTTGAATTGCAAGAAGATTTTCCCTTAGACCAAACACAAGCATCAGCTTTGAAGTTTCTGTAGGAAGCAATGAAAGGAGCTTGAGTCCAATCAGTCTTCACAAGTCCACCTCTAGTAGCCCAGTCATCAGCATTCCAGAGTGAAGAATATATTTTCATTGGCTGATTTTTTGGGAATGGAACACCCATTGACTCTTAGTTCTTGAACTCTCTTATAGGAGTGCCATCCACAAAGAAGCTGAAATCACAAACAAAAAGATTAAGAAAAACAAATAAAAATATATTAAATTTTAAGTTGGAGTGAAGAAATTAAATAGAATACTCACACAATGTGCTGTGGATTCCAGAGAATGGAATACGTGTGAAAATCAGCAGTCGAGTCGAACCAGAGATAGGATTGTTGCTCTCTGTTACCCTTTCCTTGGCTGAACACATTAGTGTGAAGAATGTAAGGATCACCACTCAAATTTCCCAAGAACTCGAAGTCTATCTCATCCCATGTAGACCCTTTTGAGGACAACTGCAAATTTAAGATAACATTTAGTAACATAAACTTAGATATATAGAAACAAGAGAAAATTTTTATACGGTTTAGGAACTTACATAATAAGTAGTGACAGTGCCAGCAGAGTTTCCAGCGACAAGCTTGACCTGCATATCAATCTTGCCAAATAGATACTCATTCTTGGACTAGAAGCCGAAGCCAGAGGCTTTATCAAGAGACAAAGTAAGAAGGTTCACATTGTTGATCATCTTACCACGGCCATCTCCCCAAGTAATATCAAAATTTTCGTTCAAGCTACCGGCAGAAGCAACCATTAAAGAACCGAGCAGAAGAAAGAAATGCAACATTGAAGCCATAGAAGCTTTGATTAAAACTGAGTGAAGTTTGAAAGTGAAGGGATGCATGTGTTAAGAATCATGGATTGTATTTGTTGTGAGTGAATGCTGAAACGGCGTCGTACTGGGTTAAATGGAACGATGTCGTTTTGAGACAGCTCCTGGATGATCTTGACCGCTAATTCAGAAGGAAAGCCAACGGCTGAGATCAAGCCTCCAGTCAACACTATAAAAGGATTAGGGTTTCCTGTTGTAACAGTAGATCGAATAAAAAGTTGATAGCAGTTTTCGTTTTTCTTAGAAAACTAGGGTTCTTACTTTGGGTCCAATTTTTCTGTGTAATATGTGGGTTTCTTGAGTGGTTTGGGTTAATCAATCAAGTGAAAGAACTGCTGTGTTCTTGTTATAGGGATTTCCAGGTTAGAGGAGTCCTAGGGCAGATTACGGGTTCAGAAAGTGTTGTTCGATCTGGGTTTCTTGGAGAGTCTTTTCTTTTGTAATCGGGTGTTCTTTAATCATAGTGCAGCGAACTCTCTTTCCAGAGTTCAACGTGGATGTAGCTTGCTCAAATCGGGCAAGTGAACCACGGTAAAGATTCTGTGTTTTGTTTGTGGTTTTCTGGTTTTCTTGTTTGTTTCAGTTTGCGTTACAGGTTGATTGCATAACAGTGGTATCAGAGCCTCGTCCTAGGCTGTAATCTTTTTGTCAGATCGAAAAATTAGGGTTTGCTCGAAAAATTAGGGTTTCTCAGTTTTTTAGGGGTTTCTTAAGCTAAAGGTTCCTAGAGCCTTAGAACGTTGATTCTTACTAAGTCTCTGGGTTTTCTTTGTGAGATTAGGTCACAAACTCTGGTTAAGGAGAGTAATCTTGGTCGATCAGTCGCACTTGCTTCTCTTTCGATTATGTGTCGTGTAAAGGTATATAGGAAAACCATGCAAAGCGCGCGTATTTGGCAACTTCTGGTGTAACAACGCCACTTACTCGCACTGTTCTCTTTCGGTTGTCTGTCCAATTTAAGGGTATATAGAGGTGGAAACCGGATGCTAGCCGCCTTAAAAGCGCTTTGCGATGTTTGGCAACGTCTGGTGTAACAACGCCACTTACTCCTTAGACTGTATCACACTGTTTATATAATATCATGAGCACTACACATATGGAGATCTCCCAATACGATGGGAAGATCGATTTCGGGAGTTGGAAGAAGAAAATGAGGGCTGCTTTCACATAACAAAGTTGCCCACAGCCTTTGGAGAAGGATCCAAAGAAATGGTCCGAGGAGAAATTGAAGGAGAAGGAGGAGATTGATGAAGCTGCCTACAATCTGATCGTGATGAACCTCTTAGACAGCGTACTGAGAAAGGTTGATGGAATCGAAACCCTTCTAGGGTTATGGGGTAAACTCGAAACTTTGTATGCACATCAATCTGCACCTAACTTAGCTTTTCTCAAGGATGCTTTGTTTTCTTATAAAATGGATAGTAGCAAGACAATAGAGGAGAACCTAGATGAATTCCTAAAAATGACCTTAATTTTAAAGGGCACAGATCAGGAACTAGGAGAGACCAGTCTAGCCATGATTCTGTTAAACTCCATTACTGAGGATTATCTAGTTGTTAAGAATGCACTTCAGTATTCAGTTACTGTTCCTAGTGTTGACTTGATTGTGGCTGGTTTTAAGGCTAGAGAACTTGAGTTGAAAGTCCAAAAGCGAAGTGGGAGTAACCTGTTTGTTAGGGGAAAACCAGATACCTCTCAATCTGGTAAAGGCAGTCAACCTAGCCAGGGGTCCAAAAACAAGAAACGGGGTAAATGGAACAATAAGCATAAGGCAGAGTCTAGAAAGTGTTTTTTCTGTAATAAAACAGGTCACCTGAAAAGAATTGTTTTGAATGGCTTAAGAAACAAAAGCAGGGAAACACAGAGAGTAACCTAGCCTCATCCAAACACTTAGTTGAAGAAATAGAGGTCCTTACTGTCTCTGTTACTGACAATACAAGAGAATGGGTGTTAGATTCTGGGTGCTCTTTTCACATGAGTCCCAATAGGGACTGGTTTCAGGACTTTGAGGAATATGATAGGGAGCCTGTGTTCATGGGGAACAACAATGCCTATAGGGTCAAAGGTAAAGGTAGTATAACCCTTAGACTCTGTAGTAGGAAACTAATAAAACTTACTCATGTTAGGTACATTCCAGAACTTAAAAGGAACCTCATATCCTTAGGAACCTTAGATGAAGAAGGATGTTGTTACAGAGCTGAAAATGGGTGGCTGAATGTGTATAGAAACCAGAATCTAATTCTGAAAGGAGAAAAAAGGAATGGATTGTACATTCTATGTGGAGAATATTATTCTGATTGCCTAAGTTCTTCTTGTGTCACCCCAAATATGTCAGTAACCGAAAAATGGCACCTTAGAATGGGACATATGAGTCAGAGGGGACTAGATATCCTAAGTAACCAAGGCATGTTAGGAAAAGACACTACTGCAACCTTAGAATTTTGTGAGCACTGCATTTTAGGAAAACAGCAC
Source organism: Pistacia integerrima (assembly GCA_026225825.1). NCBI lineage: Eukaryota > Viridiplantae > Streptophyta > Magnoliopsida > Sapindales > Anacardiaceae > Pistacia > Pistacia integerrima. The sequence goes on along the minus strand of CM047743.1, from coordinate 18,708,882 downwards.
AGAGTCAGTTTCCCAAAAGGCATACACTTGGCCAAAGGTTGTTTAGAGTACATACACTCAGACTTATGGGGTCTTGAGAGAGTGAGGTCTCATGGGGGCAGTAGCTACTTTATGTCCATTGTAGATGACTTTAGCAGAAAAATGTGGATCTACACCCTTAGAACTAAGGACCAGGCCCTGTCTAAATTTCAAGAGTGGAAAGCCCTTGTGGAAAACCAACTAGACAGAAAGGTAAAAACCCTAAGGACTGACAATGGATTAGAGTACTGTAACAATGAGTTTGATTAGTTTTGTAGTGAGCAAGGAATCCTAAGACATAGAACTGTGAGAAGAACCCCTCAGCAGAATGAGGTAGCTGAGAGGATGAACAAGACACTCCTGGAAAAAGTCAGATGCTTGTTGTTCACCTCAGGGTTACCTAATACATTCTGGGGAAAGGCCTTGTCCACTGCAGCCTATCTGATAAATAGGAGCCCCTCAACTGCCATAAATTTCAAATGCCCTGAAGAAGTTTGGTCATGAAGAAAGCCTGGTTTAAGCCATTTGAGAATCTTTGGGTGCACTGCCTATGCACATACAGTGGGAGGAAAGTTAGAGCCTAGATCCACCAAGTGTGTGTTCCTAGGATATCAAGATGGTACCAAGGGGTATAGACTCTGGGACAGAAAGTCACCAAGGGTAAAAATCATCATCTCAAGGGATGTGGTATTTAATGAAGGAGAGTTCTCTTGTAAAACCAATGAACAGAACACTGGTACAAGCACCCCAACTGAACCTACCAAAGATACAACTGAGAGTACAACAATTAAGGTGGAGCCTGTGGGTCGGCAGGCTGAACCACCTCAACCCAATGATGAACATGCACCTGAAAACCAACCAGGATCAGAGGATCCTGGATCTGATAGTGAAGAAAATGAAGCAGATGCCTCAGAGCCCCAACATGCACACTTAGAACACTATCAACTTGCCAGAGACAGAATAAGGAGGGAGGTAAGATCCCCTGCCAGGTTTTCTTATGTTGAACTAATACACTCTGCTTTGCTTGCAGGAACAGGGATTCAAAGAACAGAACCAGACTCATATGAAGAAGCCATGAACTCTAAGGAAAGGGAAAAATGGAGGCAAGCAATGGAAGAGGAAATGAGGTCACTTGAGGTAAAGCGAGAACTCCGGTCCCCTGGTTCCCAAAGGGTTCCCGGGAAGGATCAAAAGCTAATCAAATGTAGATGGCTGTACAAGATTAAAGAGGGAATCTCAGCTACTGACCCCCTTAGGTACAAGGCCAGGTTAGTAGCTAAGGGTTACACCCAACGTGAAGGAATAGACTTTAATGAAGTCTTTTTCCCAGTAATCAAGTATAAAACCATTAGGTTAATGCTCTCCATTGTTGCCCATTATAACCTAGAGTTAGAACAGATGGATGTTACCACTACCTTCCTGCATGGTAACCTAGAAGAGGAGATTTACATGAGTCAACCCCTAGGGTTTATTGATCCCAAGAAACCTAACCATGTGTGCATCCTGCACAAATCACTGTATGGAGAAGCAGTCCCAGAGAGATGGTATAAAAGGTTTGACAATTTCATTGTAAGTATAGGATACACTAGGAGTAGATATGATAACTGTTTTTATTTTAATTTGAATCATAATCTTCCTGTATATCTTTTACTGTATGTGGATGATATGTTACTTGTGAGTAAGTCTAAGTCTAAAATACATGAGTTAAAGGGCCAGCTTAGATTAGAATTTGACATGAAGGACCTTGGAAATGCCAAAAGAATCCTAGGGATGGACATTGTCAGGAACAGGGACAAACATGAATTAATCATTAGGCAGAAATCATACTTAGAAAAACTAGTGACTAAATTTGGTATGGCTGACTCAAAACCAGTGTCTATGCCTCTTGCAAACCATGTTGTGTTAAACAAAAGCCAATGCCCCACAACTGAGTCTGAAATAATCAAAATGGAATCTGTTCCCTATGCTAATGTTGTTGGATCTGTGATGTATGGAATGATCAGTACCAGACCAGACCTGTCCCTATTCTATTTCCTTACTAAGTAGATTCATGGCAAATCCAGGCAGTGAGCACTGGACTGCCTTAAAGGGTGTATTAAGGTACATTAATGGTACCCTGAATGTTGGTCTAAACTTCTGTAAAAGGCATAATACACTTGACTTTGTGGGTTTTGTAGACTCTGATTTTGCAGGTGACAAAGACACAAGGAAATCCACCACCTCTTATTACTTTACCCTTGGAGGAAATTGCATTAGCTAGAAGTCACAACTTCAGCCCATTGTTGCTCTCTTAACAACGGAAGCAGAATATATTGCTATTGCTGATGTGTTTAAGGAAGCTGTATGGCTGCAAGGTTTGTTAGCCAAAGTAAAACTGACTGATGGCAAGGCTACTGTATTCTCAGACAGTCAGAGTGCAATCCACCTTAGTAAGAATCCTAGTTTATCATGAGCGGACCAAGCATGTGGATGTCCGCTTCCACTTTGTCAGAGACTTAGTAACACAAGGGGTAATCGATCTTATAAAGGTTTCCACTGAAGACAATCCTGCCGATATGGGGACCAAGGTTGTCTCACCTGCAAAGTTCAAACACTGTTTGAACTTGCTACATGTAAGATAACCTGTGAAGACTAGAACAATGATGGAAATGTTTGGGTTTGCTGCTCTGTGAAGGTTTAGCATTCAAGGTGGAGATTGTTGTGAGTGAATGTTTGAAACTAGGCGTCGATCTTGGGTTAAATGGAACGATGTCGTTTTGAGACAGCTCCTGGATGATCTTGACCGCTAATTCAGAAGGAAAGCCAACGGCTGAGATCAAGCCTCCCGTCAACACTATAAAAGGATTAGGGTTTCCTGTTGTAACAGTAGATCGAATAAAAAGTTGGTAGCAGCTTTTGCTTTTTCTTAGAAAACTAGGGTTCTTACTTTGGGTCCAATTTTTCTGTGTAATCTGTGGGTTTCTTGAGTGGTTTGGGTTAATCAATCAAGTGAAAGAACTGCTGTGTTCTTGTTATAGGGATTTCCAGGTTAGAGGAGTCCTAGGGTGGTAGGACACGGGTTCGTAAAGTGTTGTTCTACTGGGTTTCTTGGAGAGTCTTTTCTTTTGTAATCGTGGATTGTAATCGGGTGTTCTTTAATCATAGTGCAGCGAACTCTCTTTCCAGAGTTCAACGTTGATGTAGCTTACTCAAATCGGGCAAGTGAACCATGGTAAAGATTCTATGTTTTGTTTGTAGTTTTCTGATTTTCTTGTTTGTTTCAGTTTGCGTTACAGGTTGGTTGCATAACAGTATTTGTAGTAAAACAACTGGGCTTTGACAAAGGAGAAAAGGAGGATTATTGGAAGCTTCAATCAACTAAGCTGTCGACAGTTGTAAGTATGAAAATAATTGTAAAAAAAAATAAAAGGTACTTGTGACTTGTGAGTACGTATGTTTTATGAGGATAAGAGGAGTACGACGCCACTTTGCTTTTATTATGGGAAGAAGGTGAAGAGATATTTCGCGGGTTCGCTTCATCACCAGCTTTCCCAGATATGTTACAGCCAATACTTTGGGTTCAACTAACCCACTTGCACTGTCAAATCATCAAATGTCATTATGTCACTCCACCAGCTCCACCTTCACCACTTACCCTCCAAATATCTGTCTGACTGTCTTACACGGTGAAAATAATATTCTATTGCCAATAATAATAGTAATATGGCACGTGTTTTATTTTATTTTTCTATTAATTTTAAATTAATTGTGTATTTTATAAGATTGATGTGTCAGATGACGTGATATATTTGTTATATTTAAGACTTTTTTTTTGTTTAATGTAGACTTTTTTGTATTATCTCCTCTCTCTAAGTGAGAGAGGGCATAATTTGTATTAACTACAAACAATAAAAAAAAAATTAGAATCTGAGGAGCATTAAAAAAAATAATAGAAAATAAGATATTTAAGGGTGCGTTTGATTTATTATTTTTATCCATATTCCTAATCCTATTCTTCAAATATTGTTTGACACGTTATTTTCAAAATATTAGTCTATTTTTTTAATTACTTTTAAACCCCATAAGTTTATTAATTTCATTAAATACACCCTAGAAAAAAAGTTTAAAAACTAATAGAAACACCCCCACCCACAATACTTGCCAGATTCCGACAACCATCAACGGTGGTCAGAACGTACATACATATACGACCACCGTAAATGGTCGGTGAATGGTCAGACTGCCGCCGACACCAAAGAAATGGCTCGGCAGGCTTGACTGCAACGACGGTCAAATCCTTTGCCATCGTTGACAGACAACGATGGCCATATCTTTGGCCTTCGCTAACGGCCAAAGTTGGCCTTTTTCGGCCGTCGAATGCCACATCGGCCTTAGATCTGGCCTTTTCCGACCAGATCCGTGGTGGATATGGCCGAAAAGGCCATATCGATCGAATGCCCGCCAGATCCGACCGGATTTTGTGGTTATCCAATTTTCTGTCCAGATTCCGGCGGTGGTGGCCGGAATCTGGCACTTTGGGTGTTAGGGGTTTTTTCATCATTTTACAATATTTTAATATATTTGGGTGTTTATTAAATTAGCAAACCTTGGGAGCTTTTTCATAAATTTTTAAATTTTATCTCGTAATACTCCCCTATTCAACTATCCAATACTATCCCCAAAATCCTACCTAAAATAATAAACCAAACGCACCCTAAAATTTTTATGCTACAGGAAGTATAAGAAACAATTATATTGTAATATAAAATAACTTAATTATATTTGAAATCTCCTTTTTTTTTTTTTTTTTTGATAACTAGGGTGTCTGTGCCAGTTTGTATGCACCTTAACTAATATCCAGGATTCATTAAACACCCTATAAGCTTAAAAGACCAGATAAGCAAACCCCAAGGTTTGAACTCAAGAACTCAAGGAAGATAGTAAACCTCCTTGACTGCCTTACCAACCCCTTACACGGCGTTTGGTTTGAGGTAATGAAAGATTACTAGGGTTATGTCATCTTATATTACTTGATTACTATGTTTGGTTGTCAAGTAATATAAGATTTCGGTAATCTTGCATTACCAATAGTTGTTACTGTTGGTAATATTGGAGGTAATCTGATTACTTTTATTTTCTTAGGTATTGTAAAATTACCTTGGTAATCTTATTTTTGTTACAATTATATCCCTTATTAATAAAAATTTTGGACAATAATACCCCTGTTTTAAAATAAATTTACATTAATATACCATTTCAATTTTACATTTTTTTAATTAAGTTGTTGGACAATAATGTCCTTATATTTAAAACAAATTACAAACCACCACCGCCACCCAGCCACCACCGCCGACAACAGGCCAACCACCACGGATCGTCGCCAGAAAGTCGCCGAAGTCCCTAAAAATGATCGAGATTCGCTGAGAGGCTCCGGGAGGCTTCAATATGGTTGTTTCCGGCCATATTGATGGCCGAAAACAGCCATATCAAGCGAGATTTGGCCGTTAACGGTCGAATCTAACCGATAATGGCCAGGGATTTGGCCATTTCCCGCCAGATCTGGCCTGATACGACCGTTTTCTACCATCAATATTGCCAGAAATGGCCATATCAGAGCCTTACAGTCACAGCAACTTTCGGAGACTTCCGACGGTGGTTTGCGGTGGCGGCGGGGGGAGGGGGTGATTTTGTCATAAATTAAAGTTTTATATAAGCGGGGTGTTTTAGCTAAATCTGAAATATTGGGGGTTAAAAAAAATTCAAAAATTAATAATAAAAATAATATTATATTAATATTTAAAAAGAGGGCAATTTAGTAATTTAAATAACATACCCACCAATTTATTCCCCCTAACCAAACATATTAATATAATATACCCACCAATTAACTAAACACATTTTCTTAAAGATTCCTAATAATCTTCAGGGGGCGTTTGGTTCAGGGAATGTTGATTACTGTAAAGTTAGATTACCTTGAAGATTAGAGGGAATCTTTAGGAAAATGTGTTTGGTTAATTTGTGGGTATGTTATAGTAATATGTTTGGTTGGGAGGAATAAATTGGTGGGTATGTTATTTAAATTACAGAATTGTCCTCTAATTAAATATTATTACTATATTATTTTTTAATATTGATTATTATTTGGATTATATAACCCCCCCTGCATTCAAAAACTTAGCAAAAACAACCTCATAATAAAAGTTTGGAAAATCAACAAAGCACCCCCACCAACCCAGCCACTACCAACCGCCGGCAACCACCACAGGCCGTCGGCAACCTAACGGTGCACAGAAGGCAGGAAATGGCCTCCATGCGCCTTATGGCCATTTTCGGCTAGATCCGCCGGAAATGGCCGCGTACAGTCCGGCTTTTGACAAGCCGAGTTAGATCTAGTCGTCAACGACCAGATCTAGCATGATCTGGCCATTTTTGGCTAGATATCTGGCCAAAAATGGCCATATCGACGCACGACGGCCATTTTCGGCCTTCCGTGTCTGTTCTAGCCATGGCTGGCCGCTGCGGTGGTTGTCGACGGAAGGTAGGTGGGGGTGGTGGCTTGGGTGGGCTGCAATTTGTTTGAATTCAAGAGTAATTTTGTCCAAAAAGTTAATTAATTGAGGTGAAATAGTAAAAACATATTCATGTAAATAAATTTAAAAATAAGGGCATTATTGTCCTAAAATTTTATTAATAAGGGATAGAATTGTAACAAAAAGAGTCCTTGGTAATCTTATAATACCTAAGAAAATAGAGGTAATCAGATTACCTCCAATATTACCAATAGTAGCCACTATTGGTATTTGAAGATTATCGGTATCTTATATTACTTGACAACCAAACATGGTAATCAAGTAATATAAGATGACTTAATTCGGTAATCCCACATAACCCCCAACGTTTGGTTCAGAAATGTTAGATTACTGGGAATGTTGGATTACTGGAAAGATAAATTACCTTAAAAGATTACTGGGAATCTTTAGGAAAATGTGTTTGGTTTGTTGGTAGGTATGTTATATTAATATGTTTGGTTATGGGGAATAAATTGGTGGGTATGTTATTTAAATTACTAAATTGTCCCCTTTTCAAATAGTAATATAATATTATTTTTATTATTAATTTTTGAATAATTTCTTTTAACCCCCAATATTTCAGATTTAGTTAAAACACCCCCGCTTATATAAAACTTTAATTTATTATGAAATCACCCCCACCTCCTACCGTATCTGCTACCATCGCAAACCACCGTTGGAAGTTTTCGAAAGTCCCTTTCGGTAGCTTGCCGTGACCAAGAGGCCAAAACGGCCATATCAGGCCAGATCTAGCCGGAAATGGCCAGATCTATTCTAGCCATTTCCGGCCAGAATAGATATGGCCGTTGATGGCCATGTCCGTGGCCGTTAACGGCCAAATCTCGCCCATATCTGGCCGTTAATGGCCAAGGATCTGGTTGTTAACGGCCAATTCCATCGATCTGGCCGGAAATGGCTAGGCCATCAATATGGTCGGAAACGGCCATATCGAAGCCTCCCACCGAATCTCGTTCTTTTTTAGGGACTCCAACGACTTTTCGGCGGCGGTCCGTCATGGTTGGCCCGCTGTCGGCGGTGGTGGCTGGGTGGCAGTGGTGGTTTGTAAATTGTTTTAAATATAATGACATTATTGTCCAAAATTTTAATTAAACAAGGGTAAAATTTAAATAGGATATTAATGTAAATTTATTTTAAAATGAGGGCATTATTGTCCAAAACTTTTATTAATAAGGGATAAAATTGTAACAAAAAAAGATAACGCTGGTAATCTTAGAATACCTAAGAAAATAGAGGTAATCAGATTATCTCCAATATTACCAGTAGTAACTACTATTGGTATTTGAAAAATTACCAGAATTTTATATTACTCGACAATCAAACGTGATAATCAAGTAATATAAGATGATATAACCCTTATTATCCCACATTACCGCCAACCAAATGCCCTGTTAAGGTAATATAAAATTTTAGTAATCCAATATTTCCTGAACCAAACGCACCCTTAAGGTTATCTCCTTTTTTCTTTCCAACTGATTTTTCATTAGGGAAGTGATCATTTTTAGCCCCCATCAAATTGATTTTTCTTTTTATTTTTAAATATATTTTTGTTTTGACAAGTTTAACATTAATGATATAATAACTTCTAAACTTAATCTCTATTTTATGGTTTTATTTTAATTTTAAACCTTTTATTCTTACATAAATTAGAAAACAAAAAAAAAAAAATTAGGAAGCAAATAAAAACTTACAAATTTACATTAATACCATGTTACCGGATATATCCCAGTGCAAAATTATGTTTCTTCAAATTCACTGTAGTACTTAATTATTGGATTGGGTAAATTTTCATTGAATATGTTTTAGTGTTTAATAATTCAATAATGCTATGTTTACTCACGAGCTTACTAACCGTCTTACTACTTTTGTTAAAATTACATATGATACCCGTACTATGCGTATGGTACCCGTACTATACGTTATATTTACAAAGGATAGTAAAATGGTTAGTAAGATCGTGAGTAAGTATAGCATTACTCTTAATAATTTTAGGGGTAATTGTAATTATATAAAACATTGTTTGCCTAAGTGTAATAACACACACTTTTTGAAATCCCGTAGAGATTCTGGCCCAACCTGGGCATACGTTAGCTCCGCCACCAGGTAACGTTGACGTGGTGTCACAAATTAACAAATAGATGTTATATAAGTTAGAAAAAAAAAAAAAAAGTTTATAGCTACCCGTATCGTCAATGTAAAAACTATAGCAATTGTTTTGTTGGAAAATAATTATGTATCCTATTATAATACAATTAATTAATAAGTATGTTCGTTTTACTTCTTTGTATACTTTCATTGATTGGTTTTATTGTAGGGTAATGTTATGCGTACTAACGGATTTTATTAATCAGTGTACTAACTTTTGTTAAAATTACATATGGTACCCGTACTATACGTATGGTACATGTACTATACTTTAAGTTAGTACACTGGTTAGTAAAATCCATTAATACCCAAAGTATTATTGTTTATTGTAATAAGATGTACACAAGATTTTATCGATTTGAATTAGAACTTAGTTGCAACCATTGGAATAGAGCATAACATTAACCACCACTTACACAACCCCATAAATTGTAACAATTTGCAACCTCACCGCAAGTAACATTGCTGGGGTAAGAATAGCACTATCAAATTACAGTGTCAATGTTCATAGATATTTCACTATTATTTTTTTAATTTTCATAGATTTGATGAATCAATTTCTGATATCTTCATTTAAAATTATTACTATTTTGAGAAACAAATTAGTTGGACACAATTTCAAATCTTGGAAACATATTAAAATATTTATTAATTTGACTTTTAAATTCGTGTTTCCTTTAAATATATATGAGGACATTCTCTAGTTATCAATTTTCCAGCTTTAGCAACAACATCCTATTTTGGACAAGAGAACATAACTTTTGAACTGTTGATGCACAGCAAACTTTTAAAATATCATTTTACTACTTAAATTTATGTTTTGGCAGCGAATAAAAATCAAACTCGGTCAAAGTTGTCAAAGTTTTTGAAGGAAAGAGAGATGAGTCTTTTGGTGGTTAGAATTGATCGAAATTTGATTTGAGAGAGGCGATTATACAAACTCTAATCGCTAAATTGACAACGATTGGTGAGATCGACGGAAATAGGGTTTGAGGGGTTTTAATGAGTAATGATCAGGATAGAGAATAGTGGTGATGTGGAGTCGCAATAATAGCATAATATAAATTACGTGGGTGAAAAGGTCGTTAAGTAATTATTTGGGTTTGGCAAAAGTAGTTTACTCTTGTGTTGACGATTTAACTTGTCCAGCTCTAAAAGGTGGAGCTACATTCTGCAGGAAGGCCCCGGGGAAATCTCTTGGTATCTGTGCAGTAATTGTATATCATGTAGTTATTCTGAACCCATTTCAGTCTCTCTTGACTTGTAGCATCAAGCCCTTCGGAGAACCAAGTACCATTGCTGGATGAAGAAGAAGTTGAGTTAAAATTGCAAGAAGATGCTCCATTAGACCAAATACAAGCATCAGCACTGAAGTTTCTGTAGGAAGCAGTGAAAGGAGCTTGAGTCCAATCTGTCTTCACAAGTCCACCTCTAGTAGCCCAGTTGTCAGCATTCCAAAGAGAAGAGTATATTCTCATAGACTGATTCTTCGGGAATGGAACACCAATTGACTCCAAGTTCTTGAACTCTCTCATGGGGGTACCATCCGCAAAGAAGCTGGAATTACAAACAGCAAGATTGGTAAGTCTAAAGAGATTAAGAAAAACAAATAAACATGATTGAGATTCATTTCCTCACATAATCCGGTGGGGATTCCAGAGAATGGAATAGGTGTGAAAATCAACAGTTGGGTCAAACCAGAGATAGAATTGTTGTTCTCTGTTACCCTTCCCTTGGCTGTACACATTAGTGTGAAGAATGTAAGGATCACCACTCAAATTTCCCAAGAACTCGAAGTCTATCTCATCCCATGTAGACCCTTCTGAGGACAACTGCAAATTTACATTAAATTCAGTAACATGAACACATTTTATCACCCAAAAAAAAAAAAAAATTGAGTAAGAGAATATAATATAGTAACTTACATAGTAAGCAGTGACAGTGCCCGCTGAGTTTCCAGGGACAAGCTTCAGCTGCATATCAAGCTTGCAAAATAAATATTCATTCTTGGACTGGAAGCCAGAGCCAGAGGCTTTGTCAAGAGACAAAGTCAAAAGCTGTCCATTGTTAAGCATTTTAGCACGGCCATCTCCCCAAGTAATCTCAAAATTTTCGTCCAAGCTACCAGCAGAGGCAACTATCAAGGAACCTAGTAGAAGAAACAATTGCAACATCCAAGCCATGGAAGCTTTGATAGATTGAAACTGAGTAAAGTTTGAATTGTGTTAGTGATGAAGGTGTTGAGAATCATGGATTGTATTTATATAAAACTACTAGGCTGTTAAAGGTGACAAGAGGAAGGTGAAATTGTTATTTTGTATAAGAGTAAAAACTGATTAGACACGCTGGCTTTGCAAAATTTATGCAAAAAAGTTGAAGCGACATTGGGCGGTTGACTTCATCACAAGCTCCCTCCGACATTATAGAACCAGTACCATCTTCAACTGGGCCACCAGCACCATCAAAAAGAAGAGGTTCAATTGGACCAACTGAACCGTCAAACCAAAAGCTGAAAAGTAGAAACCTGTAACGTAAGTTAAAGCTGGTAAAACAAGAGTTGGGTAATTAATCTTTGGGACCCGATATTAATTCTGTTAACGCGTTTTTGTCGTGTGCATTTGAGAGAAGACCATTTTTGTTCTTTCAAAATATTAAAATCGTTTTTTGTTTTGTGAATGCGTTTTCAGAAAAATTGAAAAGCTGCAAGAAATGGAGACTTGTCAAAAAGAAAAAGGTCTCGGAAAATGGCTGTTTACGATTTAGATATAGATTCAAATCGTATTTATTATTACAAAAAATAAACTTGTTCACCGAAAGTTTTAGTGTTAAAAACCATTTTAGAAAACGCTAAGAACTTACGTTATGTACGAGTTTGAGTTGGCATCAAAGCTGATAGAGATTAAGTCTAAGTTTAATGAAGCTTAATTTCTTCCTACGAGATAAAGCGATCTATGAAATTTATAAATTTGTAGAATCAACATCTTGCAAGAGGGCTTGAATCCTTCTAACTTAATTTTATTACCAAGCAAATTAAACGTTTTGAATAGAGGAACAAGTCTCAACCACGTAACTATACTATACTTAAAGCCAAAAGAGAAAGTAGAAGTAGAAGAGAATTCGAATTCTACGGAGAACCATGCAATACTGTTTGTGGAGTTTGGAATGCAAGATCGATGTTGATACTCCGTTTAAACCAAATCAATCTAGAAAAATATTTGGTGTTAGAGAAATTCAGAAAGGATTAAGACTGGCTGCATTCATTATATCTAGTATATTATTTTTTATTCCACTTGTAATTATGTTAGTTAATGAAGTTGGCCTACGGTTTATAAGCCTTGAATCCTTTTAATTAAGTAGACACAATAAATACATTTTAGGTGAAAGACAACCTTCGTAAAATTGGAAAGCAAATTCATGCAAATTGGGTTTAAAACAGATAATATCTAATTATTAATTAACGTTATTAATCATTTCTAATCACCTGAATTCCAATAATTCGTCAAGCTCGCCGCCTGTTATATCCTCTGACCTCATAGATCTCAATCTTTCCAATAATAATTTCTCAAGATCCATTTTTCAAATATTTTCTTATTAGATGAAGATGTTAAGATTTTTCGATCTTAAAAGATAAATTTTTTATTTGGAGAATTATCTTATTGTTGGAAGCATTTGAGATCATTGGAGATCCTTGATTTTGGGAACAACAAATTTAAAATTTTGTTGTTCCCAAAATCATTTAAAACTTTCACAGATTTAAAGGTACTTGACATAACTCATAAGTCAAAAAAAAAAAAAAGGACATAAGTCAAAATGAGTTTGAAGTTTCAGCTTAGATCAAAGAAACATTTTCAAGAATGATAATTCTCAATCATCGTTCACGTAGGTTTTATGGTTGTTTACTTATGGAACTTTGTCAATTCTCTTCTCTGCAAATCTTAGACCTTGTGTATAATAATCTCTCTGGAACAATACCAACATGTGTCAATAATTTTAGTGTCATGGTGACAACTATTCTATAGGCGATTGTTTTCATCATGGTAGTCTCTCAAAGGGTGAACTTTTTATGGAGGATGCAAACCTTGTGACAAAAGGAGAGATGTCAGAATATAGCAATATTCTTCACTTGGTAAGAACTAGTAGATCTTTCCAAAAATAATTTCTCTAAGGAGATTCCTATTGATGTGTAAAATCTTGAAGCACTGTAAATATTGAATTTGTCGCATAAATTTCTTATTCGAAGAATTCCTAAAACCATTGGTGCTATGACATCTTTAGAATCCATTAAATTTCTTATTCGAAGAATTCCTAAAACCATTGGTGCTATGACATCTTTAGAATCCATTAATTTTTCTAGCAATCAGTTTTCAGGTGAAATCTCATCTAATACAGAGATCCACTAACAGAGATCAGTTTTCTAGCATTTATATTTTAAAATGGATATTTTGTAACAATAATAATACAGAGATCCACTAACAGTGGGTCTTGGCCTAAGGAAGCCCAGTAAAGATTCCATCTATGGGCATAAATAATTAGGAGAAACGATTTACACCTACCCAAGGTTTGGAAAAACAACAGATTGATATCTAAAAGTTTTCAAAAAAATAAATAGGTACCTTTCGTTAGGAAAAAGACTAGAATACCTTTTGAAAAATATTAGTCTATTTTTTTAATTAATTTTAGACCCCTTAAGTTTATTAATTCCATCAAATACCCTCAGAAAAAAGTTTAAAAATTAACAAAAACACTTCCCACTCACCCATACTTGCCAGATTCAGATGGTGGCGTAGACCGTTGTGACAGATTTCGGCTACCACCGGCGGTGGCCGCCGGAATCTGGCAAGCATGGGTGGGTGGGAGTGTTTTTGTTAATTTTTAAACTTTTTTCTAGGGGTATTTGATGGAATTAATAAACTTAAGGGGTCTAAAAGTAATTAAAAAAATATACTAATATTTCTCAAAGGGCATTCTAGTCTTTTCCCTAACAAAAGGTACATGTTTATCTTTTTGAAACCTTTTGGGTACCTATTGGTCGTTTCTCCAAACCTTGGGTAGGTGTATAAATAATTATGAAATAAAGGTCATAACTGTTGGATTACAATGAGAAATTACCAACCTTGGGATAACTAAGATGGCAAAGAATGAAAGAATCTGAATCTAGCAATAGCATAACAATTAATAACTACAATAAACAATAAAAGAATTGATGTTATATTTCGGTTTCACAAATTTAACTAGTCTCTAAGAGGTGGAGCTGCATTCTGTAGGGAGGCCCTGGGCAAATCTCTTGGTGTCACTGCAATAATTGTATATCATGTAGTTTTTCTGAACCCATTTCAATCTCTCTCGACTTGTGGTGTCAAGTTCTTGATTGAACCAGGCACCATTGCTGGATGTAGAAGGAGAGTTTGAAGAGCAAGAAGATGCACCATTAGACCAAACACAAGCATCTGCTTTAAAGTTTCTGTAGGAAGCAGTGAAAGGAGCTTGAGTCCAATCTGTCTTCACAAGTCCACCTCTGGTAGCCCAGTCATCAGCATTCCAGAGAGAAGAGTATATTCTCATTGGCTGATTCTTTGGGAATGGAACACCACTTGACTCTGAGTTCTTGAACTCTCTTATGGGAGTACCATCCACAGAGAAGCTGAAATTAGAAACAAAAGATTGGTGAGTCTAAACAGATCCAGAACAACAACTAAGCAAGATTGAGATTTAAGTTAGAGGGAAGAAATTAATTAAATAGAATACTCACACAATGCGCTGGGGATTCCAGAGAATGGAATAGGTGTGAAAATCAGCAGTTGGGTCAAACCAGAGATAGAATTGTTGTTCTCTGTTACCCTTTCCTTGGCTGAACACATTGGTATGAAGAATGTAAGGATCACCACTCAAATTTCCCAAGAATTCGAAGTCTATCTCATCCCATGTAGACCCTTTTGAGGATAACTGCAAAAATACACTCATTTTAGTAACATGATCACTGAAAAAGAAATTAAGCTGAAAATCTAATCAATACAGTTTAGGAACTTACATAGTAAGCAGTGACAGTGCCAGCAGAGTTTCCCGGGACAAGTTTGAGCTGCATATCAATATTCCCAAATAAATATTCATTCCTGGATTGGAAGCCAGAGCCAGAGGCTTTATCAAGATTCAGAGTAAGAAGCTCCCCGTTGTTGAGAATCTTTGCACGGCCATCTCCCCAAGTGATGTCAAAATCTTGGTTGAAGTTACCAGCAGAAGCAACCATCAAAGAACCAAGAAGAAGAAACAAATGCAACATTGAAGCCATAGAATCTCTGATTGAAGCGAAGAACAATCTATGAAACTAAGTGAAGTTTGAATTGTGATTAGTGAAAGTGAAGCGATGAGTTGAGAATAAAATGGTTTGTATTTATAGTGAGGCTAGGCCTGTGTATGAGGAAGCGAAGAGGAAAGTGATAGGAAGGAAGAATCAGCTAAGCTGGGGACAGTTGTTGACATGAAAAAGCGTTAAAAACTGGAGGTGTCGCAATCAATAACAAAAGAAGACAGCCACAGCCAGGATATATTATAATAATACACGCGGTTTGGGTTGTATTTGTAGAGGAAACTGGAAAGTAATAGATTTACTGGCTGTTGCCCGTTGGGTGTTGCCATCACCAGCTGACTCTTAGATTTTCAACAAGCTCATTAATGACAGTATAAGACAAGTGGAATACCCATACATTGTAATCTAATTCTTATCATCTAAGTGAAACTTTGAACACAATTTAACGGTTTTTACTTCTCACTAGCCTTTGAACAGGTGTTCTACTTTGTCTATTGGGATCATAATGTTGTTGGTCAAACCTTTGAACATAATTTAATGATTGTTAGTTGTTACTAGCCTATTATATTATTTGGGAATAAGCAAACCACATATTTCCACCTAAATTTAGCGAAATCTTGATTGATACTCTTAATTGATTTATTTTAGATTTTCATTCTTAAAGTAACATCATTTCTTTTAGTTTGACAAATTTTCAATTTTTCCATTGTAACACGATATACGTTAACACACTAAAGTGTATTATAAGAGTGTTCGATTTTGGGTACCCTGTATTTTTTGAAGGAACCAGAACCGAAACTGATGGTTCCTTAAAATTAGAACCAAAACCGAAACTGACGGTTCCAATTCCTAGATACCCAGAATTAGAACCTATAACAACGGCTCTGGTTTTGATTTTGGGTACCCTATAAAATTATATGACCCTCGAAAAGTTTTTAAAATAGCAAAAAAACCCTTAAAAACATACAAATACCATCCCCTCCCCTCTCAATCTGGAACTTGTTAACAAAAATAAAATTACAAATTATAAATTCAAAATTACAAACTCCATTACTTTGTAAAGATAGATTCTCAAAAGTCAAACCAACTTACTTTAAATGTAATGAAATATAAATATAAAAGTATTCACATTACTTTTTCTACAAAAGTTTTTATTAACCTCCTACTCTTTAATTTTATTTTATACTAGTCTCGGTTTCCAGTTCCAGTTCCTAACTATAAGAACCAGAACTGGAAACGCACAATAACGGTTCTAAAAATTTGGAACCGGAACCTACCCGTTGACGACTGGTTCCGGATAGGAATCGGAACCAAACCCTAGATACCCATCAGTTTCGGTTCCAATCGGTTCTTTTGAACACCCCTAGTGCATTAACACTTTTTTTGGCAAAAGACTAGCTCATGTTAGCAAAAAAGAGCTCACGTTAGCAACATCTAAGCTGACGGTTTTTTATTTTTTTAGACAAATTTCGAAATCCAAAATCACTTCTGAGACTACCTTTGGATTCCCCACAACCTTCCTTACAAAACTTATACCTTCACTTGTTGATCTCATTTACCGTTTTTGACTATCTCTAACAATCATTAATGGTGTTGGTTTAAGGGTGAAATCAAAATAAAGACAATTAAGGATAACAATTAAGGATACTCTTTGGGAATTTCCATTTTTATTTTTTTAATCGCCTTACTCTTTTTCTGTGGCGGTGGTGGCCGGTGGGTAACGTACTTACGTTAAATCCAAACGACAGCGTTTCATTGAGGGGAACTAGAGCAGTGGCCCACACCTTGTCGCCACTTTCTTTCCATAAAATTTAGAAAACCGCGTCTGATAAATTTTGTCCGTGTAGCCTCATAACTTTCCATTATTCCTCAGCCAACTGTACACAGCTTAATCAAGTGAAGTTTCCTAAGCTTTTCCACTGCTCAAATTTGTAGTATAAAAATATCCGCCAAGCTCACTCCTCTCATCACTCAGTTCTACTTCTCTTTACTTCAAAATCTTTCTCCATTATAGCTGCTAAAAACCATTCATATTCAAAGATTCTTTATGGCTTGTTCTGTTTCTTCTTCAGCTATCCCATCAATGGTGATGGTTGGCCTTTCGGTTCTCTCTTTTGCTGTTGCTTCTGCTGGTAACTTCAACCAGGATTTTGACATCACTTGGGGAGATGGCCGTGCCAAGATTCTCAACAATGGAGAGCTTCTTACTCTGAATCTTGATAAATCCTCTGGCTCCGGCTTCCAATCCAGGAATGAGTATCTTTTTGGCAAGATTGATATGCAGCTCAAACTTGTCCCTGGAAACTCTGCTGGCACTGTCACTGCTTACTATGTAAGTTCCTCAACTGTTTTGACTGGATATTTAGTTTAATTTCTTTGTAAGTTCATGTTACTTAAATGTTATGTGAAATTTGCAGTTGTCCTCAAAAGGGTCTACATGGGATGAGATAGACTTCGAATTCTTGGGAAATTTGAGTGGTGATCCTTACATTCTTCATACCAATGTGTTCAGCCAAGGAAAGGGTAATAGAGAACAACAGTTCTATCTCTGGTTTGACCCAACTGCTGATTTTCACACCTATTCCATTCTCTGGAATCCCCAGCGCATTGTGTGAGTATTCCATCTAATTAATTTCTTCCCTTTAACTTAAATCTCAATCTTGCTCAGTTGTTGTTCTGGATCTGTTTAGACTTACCAATCTTTTGTTTCTAATTTCAGCTTCTCTGTGGATGGTACTCCCATAAGAGAGTTCAAGAACTCAGAGTCAAGTGGTGTTCCATTCCCAAAGAGTCAGCCAATGAGAATATACTCTTCTCTCTGGAATGCTGATGACTGGGCTACTAGAGGTGGACTTGTGAAGACAGATTGGACTCAAGCTCCTTTCACTGCTTCCTACAGAAACTTCAATGCTGATGCTTGTGTTTGGTCTAATGGTGCATCTTCTTGCAATTCAAACTCACCTTCTTCCACATCCAGCAATGGTGCCTGGCTCTCTGAAGAACTTGATACAACAAGTCAAGAGAGACTGAAATGGTTTCAGAAGAACTACATGATTTACAATTATTGCAGTGACACCAAGAGATTTCCCCAGGGCCTTCCTGTAGAATGTAGCAGCACCTCTTAGAGACAACTCATTACATCAATTCTTTCATTATTTGATAGTAATCATCTA
This sequence comes from Pistacia integerrima, assembly GCA_026225825.1. Classification (NCBI taxonomy): domain Eukaryota; kingdom Viridiplantae; phylum Streptophyta; class Magnoliopsida; order Sapindales; family Anacardiaceae; genus Pistacia; species Pistacia integerrima. The sequence continues at coordinate 18,690,676 of CM047743.1, read as the reverse complement.
CAAACCTAGCTCAATTCTACCATTTTTTCATTCTTTGCCATCTATTTTGTATCTTTGTTACTGTAAAAGGCAAGTTGGCCCAACTAACACCATGTAATATTAATATAAGCATCATGTTCAATGTACTTTCCTGTACTCCAAGCTTGTGTGATGTATATAGCCAAATAAAAAGGAATATAAATTTCTATCCCCTCAAATTCAGTGAAACTGAAAGTGCACAGAACTATCAAACAAAAATGGAATCAAAAGCAAGAAACGTAATAATAAAGTATTATATTTATGCACAATATCTCGTGCATTCCATCTCTTTATGGCGTGCCCGTGGCAGCACACTCAAGAGAGAAGCCTCTCGGGAAACGCTTTTTGTCTGTACAATAATTGTAAACCATGTAGTTCTTTTGAACCCACTTGAGTTTCTCCAGGCTCGTTGAATCAAGCTGCTCTAAATTGAACCATGACGTGGAAGTCTTTGAAGTGCAATGAGAATTTGACCCGGAACGCCATATACAACCTTGGGCGTCATTGAAGTTCCTGAAAGAAGCTGTGAAAGGAGCCTGAGTCCAATCTGTTTTGACGAGACCACCTCTTGTTGCCCAGTCATCTGCATTCCAGATACTTGAGTGGATCCTCATGGGCTGGTTTTTTGGGTACGGTACAGTGATTTTCTCCAGGTTTTTGAACACTCTGATGGGTATGTTATCAACATAAAAGCTAGAAAATGTAAATTAAAAATGATTAGAGTTATAATACAAAAACTTTGAATTTTCTACTCATTTTAACTTGTAACATCCAGCTCTATTGTCAAGATATCATGAATTTATCTTTCATCCGTCTTAAATAGTGAGGTTTAAAACACTTTTCCTTTCGATTTGAATCCATGATTTTATCATTGAAAACGAATTAAAAATACCATTAACTAAGGTAGGTAAAAAATAAAATTCAATAATATCTTGACAGTAAACTTGGGCGTTTCAGAACTTGTCTGAGTATTCCATGAAGAGGTGATTACATGATTGCATGGGGGTTCCAAAGAATTGAATAGGTGTGAAAATCTGCAGTAGGGTCAAACCAGGGATAGAATTGTTGCTCTCTGTCACCTTTGCCTTGAGTTATTACATTTGTATGAAGAATGTAAGGATTGCCACTTAAATTTCCCAAGAACTCAAAATCTATCTCATCCCAAGTTGATCCTTGAGAAGATAACTGCACAAATGGGTGAAAATTTTGTATCAAAAAGAATGAAAAGTGCACAAGAAACATGCAGCTAAGTTAGCTTACATAGTAGGAAGTGACAGTGCCGGCAGAGTTTCCAGCGACAAGTTTGAGTTGCATATCTATCTTGCCAAATAGATACTCATTCTTGGATTGAAAGCCTGAGCCAGAGGCTTTGTCGAGAGAAAGAGTAAGAAGATGGCCATTGTTGAGGATCTTGGCACGGCCATCTCCAAAAACAATGTCAAAATCTTGATAAAAGTTATTTGCTAACACAATATTAAGCACCATGAAAGAGCTGCAAAACATAACACATGTTATCAACACTGGTGGCGCGGCCATTGATATCTGAAACTGAGTGTGGAATTTGTGAGCTTCAGAGATGGATTTATTAGAAGAAAAGATGAACAAAAGGGTGCCATTTGGAAAGGCAAAAGAGTAAGAGGAAAAAGTAAACAAAGAGATTAGAGAGGGATGAAGGTGGAGTAAGCGTAAGTTGAGAGAACAGATGGCAAAGAAAGGTGGTGACTAGGGATTGTGAAGTGCGCATGTCACACAAGTGACAGCCCTGGTGGTGGCTTATTTACACGTTGGTGTTTGGGGTGATGACAGCTTTTTTACCAAAGCTGTGGATCGATCGACCTTGCGCCGCCTCCACTTTGTGTGTGTGTGCCTGCATATTTACCTGCCCACAAGCGGCCAAAGAGATTAGAGAAGTGATAGACCACAGAGTTGAATAGAGGTTATGCTTATTTACAAACTCATAACTGCTAGTTTTAGCATCTCTATGCTGCCATTTTCCAACTATATGTGCTTGATAAAATTAAATAGGGGAGGAATGAATAATAATATAAGGTCATCTTCATGGTAGAAACTATTTGTGTTATTTATTTTAGGAGGAATGAATAATATAAGGTTTAGCTAAATAAGATATGTTTCCAGTGAACAAGTTTTGTACAAAGTTAAAAAACATCAAATTAAGGAGATGCATTTAGATGATCTCTTGCGTTTAGGATTAGTTAAATAGACACATTTTGAGTGAACGATGTTTATGTAAAGTTAAAAACGTTTAACTAAAGAGATGCATTTAGGTGAAGCATATTTCCGTACAACCCAAAAAAGGTAAATTCGTAAAGGTGTATAATGCTTGCGTGATGACCAAAATGGATAGTTTCTACTTTATTATTTTAATATCCGACAAATTCGTCGATCATTTATTAGGTTGGCTTCTTGTATTCATTGTTTTATTCATTACGTCGTATTACAATGCAAATAAAATTATACACAAACTTTGTATAATTTTAGGATTCTTTAATAATAAAATCCATTAAATCAGATTGCTTATATAAATAATTTAATTTCTCCTAAAATCTTGATTTAAACACACACAGAAAAAATTAATCTACTCAAAATTAGTTAAAGAACTTTCATCGAATACAAACAAATCCCTACAAAAGATGTGGCGGGCCTATTTTGAAATTTATCGGGCCTAATGGGTTAGTGTTAAGACAACACTATGGGCCCAAACCAGGTCCAATAATTGTTGGACTTGTGCTTTTTTAAAATACTAACTGCACCGTATTAGCCTTCTAAATGTTCCCAACTTAACATTTGGAAGAATAAAGATGTCAAGGTTACCCTACAATGATTTGGTTAATCTTCATTAATTACTTCAACAACTTATCACAAACAAAGAAGCGATTAGCTGTAAAGGATATATTATTAATTAATTTATAATCTATCTAATAAAATTTTATCAGATGATTCTATTCACAGTCACACCATCTTAATTTAAAAATCTAATCTTTTATATTAGCTTCCGCTCATTATGTTAAAAGTACAAATTAGTTACCCACCCCTGGGGATATGGATCAAGGTTTCTGCGAGATGTTGGTCGAGAATTTAATACAGGATAGACTCAGGTTCCACTAAAAAATATAATTTTTTATTTTTTTATTTTTCTATTAGAAATTTAAAAAATCCGTTATTTTAGCCTCTGGTTCCAAAAGTGGACCCACCAAATCTATCATGCCAATCAAATTAAATGCTGTCATGTGATTGGCTACATCATCTAATACCACGTTGACCTAGATGCTGACATGGCAAGAAGATAAAGCTTCCGTACAAAATTTTAATGGGCGAATATATCACTTAGAAAAATGTTCGGCTTTTGATGGCGACAGTTAAAATAAAATTCGTATATAAAAGCAACAAGATATCGCATCACAACAAACAAAATCTCCTGGAAAATATTTCATAGTTTATTTTCTTGGCAGCTTATGTAAATTAATTTTCTGCTTTTCATGCTCGAAAAGAACTTTTCCATGGAGAATGAGGAGGAGAAGCAAGTGAGCGATGGGGAGATTATCTTAAACCCTGATGCTCAAAACCCTAGTGGTCAAAACCCTAATAATAGAAGGAGTAATTATTATGGTGTTGGTTCAGCTGAGCCTTATGATATGCATAGTGAACTTCATGCGATGCATGGGAATGCTTATTTTGAGTTCTTTCCGCCGGGTTATCGTTTCAAGCCTTATGACCATGAGCTGGTGGTGAATTACTTGAGGAAGAAGATACTGAACGAGCGTTTGCCGCCCAACCGGATCCAGGAAGTTGAGCTTTATAAGAGAAATCCTCAGTACCTTGCAGGTTTGAAAGAGAGTTCTTTAGTTTCTTGATTATTAGTTTTGATTTTTTTTTTTTTTTTTTTATTGTTTATGGAGTGAGAGTGATTCATCTTTGTAGATTAGTTCTTGACATTAAAGTGCTTTAGTTTTTGAGTTTCTTGTATGTTGAAGAAAGTTCTGTACTTCTTGAGTTAAAGTTTGTATCTTTCCCATTTGTTGCGTTTGGTTTTAAACAAAAAGAAAAAAAAAAAAATAGCTCTTTTCCTGGTATACAAAAGTTGGATCTAGTGTAGTTGTGCTTTAAATTCTCATTTTTCAAGTTTCGGTTGCCAAGGTTTTAACTCTCAATTTGAAAAAAAAAAATTATAATTTAGAGCCTGAGCACAGATTTATGAATTGGGCAGAAGAGGGGGTTTTCTTTGATTGATGTGTTCTTTTCATTTATGTTCAGAGAATTACACTGCCCATGGAGACAACGAATGGTATTTCTTTACTCCAAGAGATAGAAAGTACAAGAATGGGGAAAGGCCTAATCGATCTGCTGGAAATGGATACTGGAAGGCTACTGGAGCTGATAGACCTGTCAATCATAATGGAGTTCAAGTTGGATCCCGGAAGGCCTTAGTCTTCTACAAGGGAAAGCCTCCAAAGGGTAACAAAACTGACTGGATTATGCATGAATTCAGAGTGGAGAATCCTCCCAAGAGAAAAAGGCCAGAATTTCAAAATGATATGCGCGTAAATTAAAATTTTCTCTCTTTTCTTTCTCTCTAATTCAATGCAGAACTTTTTTTTTTTTTTTTTTTTTTTAATGTTAACGTTGAGTTCATGTTTCCTGCAGCTGGATGACTGGGTTTTGTGTAGGCTATACAAGAAGGTTGACAAGAATTCCAAAGGTCCAGGTCGTCCAAGAGACGGTCGAGTCCAGGATCAAGAGCCTGAAAATGAAGTTCCTCCTCAGTTTCAGGATCGCGGGCAAATGCCAATAGTAGAAGAACCCAAGATGCTGCCTCAAGAATATTTCAATATGCCTGAAGGCCTTGACTCCTTTGAACAAATTTTTAATCCTTACAACCAGGCAAATCCAATGGGGTTGTATCATTTTGATAATTCTCCATTTCTTCATGGCTGTCAAAGCGGCTTTATCGGAGGCTCTCAATCTTTATACTCTCAGCTTGCGCAGAATCCAATGATTCACCATATGATTCCTGGTCATCATCAGAATCTTAATCTAATGTTTCCTGCAGAACCATTTTCCTCGGCGGATAACATAAAGTACGAGCAGTTCAATGACTATCACTCAGATGACCTTTTGAATATTCCACCACTCGATCAAGGAAATAATACTATTGAACAGATGGTTTCCAGCTTTAGGGGGGCTCCGAACTCTGTCATTCCTCCATTCAGTGATGATCGAGGGGCTTCGAGCTCTGTCATTTCTCCATCCTTCAATGATGATAAGAAGCTCAAAAAGCAGAAAAGGCATCTCTAGATTATCGTTTGAGTGAATTGTTAGATATCGTTTTCAGAAGACAGTTTAGGATTTTCTTATGTTAACAATTTACAAACCATCTTGTTTTGTTAGATACTGTTTTTAGAGAGTTTCAGGTTTATTAATTCTTGTTTTAACAATTAAATTAACAATCTTATTTTGTTAATATTGATTTTGCAGGCTTGATATATTCTTATGTGTTGACTGGAATTGTAGATCAAGAAAAATAAAAATTGATTAAATTGGCAATTATCTGCCCAAGTTTAATAAGCAAAAAATGATCCAATTTGCTGATTCAATTTTTTCCTTGAGCCTTTCTAGTGTGAATACTTCCCAGTTCACTTCATTTGATTCTTCTCATCATTCACTTGGGGGACCCTGGAACAATTTTGTCCAATTTCTCATGATGATAAGTTGCCCGCTTGCTATTACTTAGATGGGGCAAAAACTGGACCCAACTAGTCTAATTTATGCTTCTAGCGGCTGCTAATTCTTCTTGAAATTCATATAAATTGCAGCTTTCATTCCATGGAAATGCAGACATCTTTCCAGAATCCTGAAGAAGGGAAGTCCTAGACAATAGTATAAATATAAACCCATTTGCTTGCTGCTCTTTCAAAACCGTGTGTATGCACTAGAACATACTAGAACCAATTTTTCATTGTCCAGGTGGCAGCATATCATTGGTCAGGGGATAAAACACACGCTTGAGATAGCCTAACTCTGGGGTAGGTAGACATAACCTAGGAAGCAACTATGCTATTTCCCTGTAAAATAATGCATCGAAGTATTTGACTGGCTGAAATTATGACAAGGATCTCCATTTTAAAAATGAGCACAATTCCACAATTGTTTATGCATTCCAGCTGTTCAGTTCTCCTTTTGTTTCACCAACCAACTAAATATTATAATATTAACTGGCCCTATAAATTGCCACGAAATCAACAAATTTTTAGTGTGTCAACATATTCTGACTTCTGAGTGCCAAATCCAAGTAAAAACACAAATTTTGCTAAAGTCAATGGCTTGCTATTATTCTGCTTCTTCTTCCTTTTATCCATATGTTTCAGTGCCCTTTTTGATGTTCTCTCTTTTGGCTGCTAGCTCTTTTCTTGTTGCATTCGGTAATTTTTACCAGGATGTTGATGTCACTTGGGGAGATGGCCGTGCAAAGATTCTCAACAACGGTGAGCTTCTAACTCTTTCTCTTGATAAAGCATCCGGCTCTGGCTTCCAATCCAAGAATGAGTTTCTCTATGGAAAGATTGATATGCAGCTGAAGTTTGTCCCAAACAACTCTGCTGGCACTGTTACTGCATACTATGTAAGTTCTTTTCTAAATTTATAGTTCTTGTTCCAATTCAATTTTATACTATGATGCTTGATTCTAATACATGGATTTTGTATTTTTCAGCTGAAATCACCAGGGTCATTTTGGGATGAGATAGACTTTGAATTCCTTGGAAATTTGAGTGGTGATCCTTACATCGTTCATACTAACGTTTACACTCAAGGCAAAGGTGACAGAGAGCAGCAATTCTACCTCTGGTTTGATCCCACTGCTGATTTTCACACCTATTCAATTCTCTGGAATCCAGGCCACATTGTGTAAGTTTTCCTAAAACCATATCTAATTTATCCAACTATTACTGAAATTTGGTTTAAGCACTTATGCTAATTCTGTTATGTTTCCTTTCTTTCAGCTTCTATGTTGATGGCAGACCGATTAGGGAGTTCAAGAACCTGCAATCAATGGGAGTTCCGTACCCGAAGAACCAGCCGATGAGAATGTACTGCAGTCTCTGGAATGCTGATGACTGGGCGACAAGAGGGGGATTGGTGAAGACAGACTGGTCACAGGCACCATTTACAGCTTCCTTCAGGAACTTCAATGCCAAGAATGCTTGTGTTTGGGCTAATGGAGCATCGTCTTGCAGTTCAAACTCCACCGGGAATCCATGGTTCTCTCAGGACCTTGATTCTGCAAGCCAAAAGACGCTCAAATGGGTGCAGAAAAACTACATGGTTTACAATTACTGCACTGACAACAGGCGGTTTCCTCAGGGCCTCCCTCAGGAATGCAAAGTTACAGCCAAGAAATAGGAGGATTTGAACTTCATCTTCAAGCCATGCAAGGTTTGATATTCGCTTCAGAAATTCACTTTTGGATACATATAATTTTTGTTTTTTTTTTATTTAAGCATTATTTTTGCAACTTTGATGTATCTAAATAAATTATGTAGAAATATAAATTTTTGCTTGTAAAGGTGGAATTATATGTAATGGTTTTAAAAGTTGTTCTAAGATGATGTTATATAGGACAAAATTTTCGGATTTTTATAGTTTTGGATACAAAGTAAAATCAGGTTTCACCTTTGTTACCATCTATATATATATATAGTATTCGAATACAATATTCATTGCCTTAAGATGATAATATGCAGGTAGTAGGATAATTTTAATGTGGAGAAAGGTACAAATAAAGATATCATTGCCTTGAGTTTTGATGTTTATCTAAGAGTTAATAAAGACTCCACAGGGAGAACGACTTTTTCACCCCCAAGGTTAGGCAAAACGACACTTTCCCACCCATTAAGTTTCAAAACGACATTTTCCCACCCTCCGTTAGGTTCTATTAGTGTTTTTGTTAATATTTGACTGAAAAGATAAAAAATACCCTTATATATTTGACTTTATTATTTTTTTAATATCAACAAATCAATTACCAAAATACCCACTCTTTAAAAATAAAATCACTAGCATGCCCTCAACTTTTATGAAAATTAAGTTACCAATTTATCCTTTTTTTTATTAAAAATAATGTTTCAAATGTATGAAGTTACCGTTGGATTTTTAAAATATTAAAACCTGTAAAATTACCATTTTATCCTTATAGTTGCTGCAACCCTACATTGACATTTATATTTCAATTTTGTCAATTTAAACCTAAATAAAACAAAGTACTAGTATTACTAACGAATTTATATAAAAAAAAATTTGTCAATTGAAACCCACTAAGAATAGGGAATTCAATACCAAGAAAATAGGTTTCCACAAACTTTGTGCAAAGACAAAAAAATAGTACTGTAGAATTAAAAGAGAGGCAAAGTGTAAAACCAAGTAGCCACAAATTACAAAAATTTCATATATTTCCCTTTCTATCTTGTTGCTTCCAAAAGTTGTCCCGAAAATAATTTATGTTGCCAAAACCGTAAATTACTAGAATACTTCAATCTCCTGCCTTCATAATATCTCCATCTTTCTAACATTAGCTCTACACTTGAAATTATCGCTAGAATGATACCCTATACAAAAAAATATATCACTCTTTAATATTCTGTCAACTGAATAGAGAATATCAAAGTAACCAACAGTCAAGGCAAAATTTGTGACTGATCTCATAAAAATAACCATCAATTATTCAACAGAAAATATCAAAATAACATCAATTATTCAACAGAAAATATCAAAATAACCACAAAACAAGGCAAAATTTGCAATTTATCCAATAAAATAACCATTATTACTTGCAGACCAAAAGTTAATTGTCTGACTACGCATTTGGCTGATTACATAAATATAAACACTTTAATTTGAATAATACTCTCTCTTTGGTGTTATTAGAATATAATAAGAGTTAACTCTACTAAAGAATTTAATTTACAACAGGGGATTACAAAGAGATCATGTGGGGACCCCAAAACACTTTTTTTTTTCCTTTTTGACAAAAAGACCGAGTCTTTTAAGTCGAGACAATTCATTAACCAAAACAAGATATACAACAAAAAATAACAATGCTCAAACATCAGATAACATATTGATTAAAAATGCTAAAGGAGTTAAAAGACAAGTAAATTAAACCACTACAAGCAAAGACGATCTCAATTTTCATCCAATGGTACTGCAAACTTAAATGTTTCAATTTCATAATAATTAAAATAACACAAGAACATTGTTATCCAAGAAAATAATATATATCAACACAGATAGAATGAAATTATGAAGTAAAAGTGATAAGACCAGATGAAAGGCAAGACAATGAAGAGTAGCCTCTAAGAAACCTTATCGATTCTGGACTATTAGAACACTGAGTATGCCCATACACAGATTCAGCTAAAGTGGTAGTAAGGCCAAGAAAAGTCAATTATGTGACACAGAAACAGCCGCCAATCAATCTTCACCAGTCTCTAAGCCAATGAGGAGACATACTATACGTCTTGATGAACAAGCAATTGACCACCTTATAAAGTTGTTGAGAAGTGAATTATGACACAACCATCAGATTTCTGTAAATAATGCTCTTTCTGATCATTTGATTTACTTGTCAACTAGGTACTTGGGTTGAAAGTTCTAATGAAGTAATTAAACGGAATTCTATTTTGATACATTTTATGTACTCAAGTCAGACGTCTATCTTTTCATCATGTAGCAAATTCCTCAACTTCAAGATTAAACAGGGTAAAAGATCCATTATAGTACATTTTGCTTTTAGAGACGAGTTCTGGACTTCATTGGCTTTAAAATGTTGCAACAAAAATTTAACAGGACCTTCAAGTGAAGATTCTCATCAAGACAAAAGGCACCCATGGCAATGCAAAATCTGAAATTCCTTAAGCAGAACTGGGACAGAAGTTGAACAATTGCCTCACAAACTAATAGACATTATAAGAATCCGTATTTTGCACCAAAAAGGACTTCACTCTAGAAAGTAACCTTTTTTTGTTCCTTCTAAAAAGCTCTATAATTTAACCACTAAGAACCAAATGAAAAACACACAACAATTTTGTTTTAAACTAAGACAAAAACAAAAAAAGAAGAAGATTACCCACAACTTTCGGCTTAGTCGTCGTCGTTATTTTTCTCTCACTCGTTGTCGTAGCCAATCGTCGCTCGCCCTTTCAAACTTTTTTTTTGTCCGTCGTCGTCCTTAGTCGCCAACCTTAAGTCCCCAATTGCTTCAGTTTCAAGAACAGGAAGAACACAAAATCAGCTTTTTGTTAGTCCACAAAATTGTCATGCATTCAAACCACAACCATGATCACTCTATCTCAGTCCAAGAAGACACCAAAATAGAAGGCAACTGAGTTTGGAAAAGAAGCCAATACGTACCATGAGTAGAAGAAAGGGATACAATAGAAGAGAGGGAGAAGACGCTTCAGTTTTACAGAGCAGAGAGAGTTACAATAGAACTTTGGGTCAGTCGTTTCAATTCCAGAGAGCAGAGAGAGAGAGTTACAATAGAAGTCTGGGCGTTTTAGTTTCAGAGAGACAGTTACAATAGAATACAATCAACTTTTTGGTGTTATTTGTTTTTTCAAAGTCAACCTCCCTCCATGTGGCAACCATTCAACAACTAAAACTTATATTTCAATTTTTTATTTTCATTTTTGTGGCTTGATATAAATTAACTATATTACCCTTCTTCAAAACGAAAAACACTAACAGAATCTGAGGGAGGGTGGGAAAAATGTCATTTTGAAACTTAATGGGTGGGAAAGTGTCGTTTCGCCTAACCTTGGGGGTGAAAAAGTCGTTCTCCCGACTCCACATGATGAATATCTCTAAATTTATAAAAACCTTGAAATATTTATCTCTTTATTTTAAAAGTTTGAATCATTATCCATATCTAATTCAGGGGAGAAGCTTCCTTGCAGGATTAATATAATATCAAAAGGTAATTTCAAATAAAAATAAACTAAAAAATATGCATGCTCCATATTAGGTTTAATTCTCGACATCACCTATTAAGGTCAACATTTGAGCATGTCAAGTTAAAGGTCCAAATCCAAGTTTTATGGGCCAATTTTCCTTTGGGCTTTAAAATGGTATTTAATGGATCTAGAGTCCTCCTACCTTTCTTCTTCTCTCATTTTCCCTCTCTTTTGTTCATTTATTTATATTATTATTAATCAAAATCTTCTTTCACAGAACAAAAAAACTAGTATAGATTATGTAGACCTAATATATCAAGAAAAATTAAATGTTTTAAACCAATGACATACCAATTAAAATTATTTAGTATCATCATTTATCTAAAAGAAAATTTATTGAAAATTTAAATTCTAAACTACTTGTCAATACTTGGCAAATCCAAGATTTTTGCCCAAGGGGGCCTTTGCGGCTCCGCCATTATTTATTAAACAACTAGTAAAAACTTTAAAAAATCATCAAACCTTAAGCAAAAAAAAAAAAAAAAGAAAAAAAAGAAAGAATAACATAATATCAAGAACTGAGAGAAAAGAATGCAATAACACAATATTTTTCACTTGAATAAATCTATGAAAAGTAAAATTTTGAGTAACTGTGTTGAATAAACCTTGAGCAAAACCTTCTTTTAATATTTTTATTTTTGGCTTCCAAAGATTAATATAAATTTTTATGACTTTGATCAGACCTAGCCAAAGCCAAAGTCAACCAAAATTTAAATCAAGTCAACGTTGCTTTGATTTTTAATATGAATTAATAAAAAAAAAATGGGGAATTTTCTTGGTATAAATATAGATAGTAACTCAAATTTATTTAATAATTTTGAATACCTGAGCGGTGATGTTTAAAATATAAGAAAGTAGTGACTGAAGGATGCAAAAATAACGTCTTTTAAAATATAGTTAAGGTTTTAATTTGGAAAAGCGGATTCATTTTTAGACATAAAACACAAAATAAACTATAAGATCAATGTTTTTTCCCTCAAATTATAATAAAAAACCTCAAAAAAAAAAAAAAAAAAATGATTCAACCCTGAAATAAAGTAAATTGAAATGAACAATACATATACCAAAAACTGATAAAACAAAAAATAAAGCTAATTATAACATCTTGAGTAGTAAAAGATTTAACAATTTCAATCTTCAAAAGTTTTAAGAGCGAATAACATGAGAAAGAGAATAAGCAAATGAGAAAGTAAATAATTTTGGGCATAAAATCATAAAAGGCATGTGGAGAGAGTTTTAATCTTTCAATATGATATGAGCTTAGAATATATATATTAATAACAAGTTTTTTATGGATTTGGATATATGTATAATAGTTCTCATTTTTTTAAAATATGAGGGTGGGCCCAAAGGGGCTGAATTCGCCCTGCTTGGCATCCAAAAAGAAAAAAGGTACAACATGAACACTTATCAAACATATCACCTAGAATAAGTAATACTATATGCACAAATAATTGATACAAATTATTTTCTACTAATGGATATGACAACCTTTTTTAGTGAGTAAGTTCAAAACACTTAAGTTGATAAATTTATAATAAAATTTTGTAAGGTCAATAAAAATTTAAGTGGAGTCAAAATTGTAAATATTGTAAAATATAAAGCATTTTTTTATTTTCAAAGTTTGAGTGAGTTCAATATAAATTTAAGTGAAGTCAAAATTGGAAATACTATAAAATATAAAACTTCATTTTTTCAAAGTTTAATTGGGTTCAATTTGGACCCATATGTTATAGTACTATAGCTACGTGGCATACGTCCCTCACCTTGCATGTTTGATATGTAATTTCTTTGAATTTATTTTTAATTTAAAATCGTTGTTTAAACAAAAGAGTTTATGTATAAAGTATAATACCAAGAACTACCATAATTTACCTAATTTGTTTTTTACTATTTCTCTATATTTGAGTGATATCGTAAAATATAAGAATTTTATACACTAGAAAAGCACAATAATCTATTTCTATCGACTTTCCCTATGATTTTGCTTCTCGACACACATTGAATCGACGTAATATGATTTCTTCAAACTTTTGTTAAATTAATTAATTCACATGTTTGCTATTTGACGATGATAGTGAAAATAAGGCTCACGGGTAATATGTTACAAAGTGTTAAATTTGGGCATGTAAGACAATTTAAATACGTATCTATCGGACCCAAAAGCCAAAAAAGCTACACTTCCAACTTCGGCAAGCAACAATTTCTTCAAGAACTCATTTATCCACAAATTTCATGTGACTTTACTAAAAAAAGTTTCCTCAAATACAAATTAAGAGGATGCAAATCCGTGTTTAAATGGACATATCAACAGTATGATATATATGTTACTATTTTGTTCTATATGGTTTTGTTTATATAAATATATTTATTTTATCCAGCATTAATTATTAGAACAATTTTTTCTTTTTTAACTCAATTTCTTCCCAAAATTAAAACCGTCAAATTAAAGTACATAAAAACAAGTGGATATGTAATCTGTATTTATCAAATATTATTTAAGAGAATTTGCCTACTTACTAACAGAAATATAACTTGTTTACCAACAAATACGGTCATCACAATAAAGTGAATTTTTTTAGGATAACCATCTTTCTATCATAGTCCAATACAACGTCAAAGATTGAGGATAATACATTTATTGCTGATGTAATGAGTAAAAACTTTTCCATCCTAGATGCAATGGAGCTCAGGGTGCTTGACCTGATCCTGTCAACGAATATGACAAACGGCTAGCCGACCTTATCACTGTTAATTATAATTCTCTGGACGCCTAGATTTTGTGCAGGTTGGCTGGAGCCTTCGGTGCCTGGTGCTGGTACGGGTTGTGGATAAACTTCGCAACTTTTAAAGGGGCAAAGGCGGCAGGCGCAGGCAGGCACCGAACCCATTTGGGGACCTTTCAATATCTGCAAAGAAATTGCACCAAAGGAGAGTCAGAGCCGCATCTGATATCTATCCTTTTCCTATTAATTTATGCAACAGCTAGCCAGCTGTTTCCAACTTTGCTCTAATTCACCCAGTCTGAAACGGCAAGAAACCTTCCAAAATCACCTCTCTTATTCACTTCCTTTTTGTCCATTCCCTCTTCACATAGTCCTATATATTCCTTCCATGCATGCACAGTTGAGACACCAGAAACCTTCACTTTTAAAAGAAACAAAAATGGGATCTCTTTCTTTAATAGTTTTGCTTGGATCTTTAATGGTTGTTTCTGCCGGGAATTTTAACCGGGATTTTGAAATCACATGGGGAGATGGTCGTGGTAAAATACTCAACAACGATGAGCTTCTTTCTCTGTCCCTGGACCATTATTCTGGCTCAGGATTTCAGTCCAGGAATGAGTATTTATTTGGCAAGATTGATATGCAGATCAAGCTTGTCCCTGGAAATTCTGCTGGCACTGTCACTGCTTACTATGTAAGTTCATTTCTTTCAGAATTTTGTTTGTTTCAGGATACGTGTAATTCATGCATATGTTTTTGCTAATACTTGTTGTTTCAGGATACGTGTAATTCATGCATATGTTTTTGCTAATACTTGTTGTTTCAGTTACGCTCAAAAGGGGCAGCATGGGATGAAATAGACTTTGAATTCTTAGGAAACCTGAGCGGTGAACCTTACACTGTTCACACCAACGTTTATAGCCAAGGCAAAGGTGACAGAGAGCAACAGTTTCACCTCTGGTTCGATCCCACTCACGATTTTCACACCTATTCCGTCCTCTGGAATCCCCGACGCATCATGTAAATTAATTAACTTCTATAGTTTAATTCTATACAAACTGACGTGACATAAATTTCATTATGCAAATGATACTTCAATAAAAGAATAAAGGGATAAATTTTACTGACTTTTTCTATTGTTTTACTTTACCGCATTTCAGTTTCTCTGTCGACGGCACTCCAATTAGAGAGTTCAAAAACCTGGAGAGCATTGGCGTTCCGTTTCTGAAAAACCAACCGATGAGGATACAGTCGAGTCTCTGGAACGCGGACGACTGGGCTACAAGAGGCGGACTTATCAAGACAGACTGGAGCCAGGCTCCTTTCACGGCCTCTTACAGGAACTTCAATGCGGAGGCTTGTGTTTGGTCCTCCGGAAAATCTTCTTGCAGTTCAAGCTCGCCTCATAGAAGTAATTGGTTCACTCAAGCGTTGGATTCCGCCGGCCACCAAAAACTCAAATGGGTTCAAAACAACCACATGATTTACAATTACTGCACTGACACAAAGCGATTCCCCCAGGGCCTTCCCAAAGAATGCTCAGTTAATTAACGTTTTAAACTATTCGATTCATAAGTTCTATAAGAAACTATAGCTGCTTTTGTTTTACTACAGGATGTTTTATACCAAATATGTTTAATATTTCTAGTAAAAATATTTAGTTAAATAGCTATCTAATTTGTTGTTTTAATTGAGTTCTTAGCAGTTCTGTATATTTTGAAGAATTTTAAAACATTTTCAATCTAGTTTAGGTGGATTTTATACATATTATAAATCAATTCAGATTAATCGACAAGTTTCATTAGGTTAATATGATGAAATATAATGATACCGTCTCAATCTCATTCTATTACTTCAAGAAAGTATTTTTCCTATTTTTTCAGGGAAATGATGCATTATATAAAAAGAGAAAAAAAAAAAAAAAATCTTCGCTACGAGGTGGGGTTAGAAAGTTTACTTGAAAATTTTCTAAAGGCAATTAATGAGATTTGAAAGTGCTTTCTGGCAGCCATAAATGCAAAAATCAATTGCAACTGAGTTCTTCAGATACTTTCAAAGAAATTAATCCATTATACCAACTCGCTAATAAATCATCTTCTGTTTACTTGAGAAAATATTTCAAACCTTTGTGTGTAAGATTTGATTATATTTTCTTCTGACATTTATTAGAGATCCTATCCCAGCTAAATTAGTAGGTAATTTAAAGTAATTAAGATTAATTAATTTTTTAAGTGAGAAGTCATTTCTGTGGTATTAATTGCTTGACACTTTTTTTTTCTTGAAAAAAAGATACATTGAGAAATTTACATATATTACAAAGCAAAATAATGGTTATCAACTTTCTGATTCCAAAAGATATTTTCATTTATTTTTCTGCACGTGCTCTGTTTTGGTCACTATTTAAAAGACCATGCCCTGTCTTTTAGAAAGTCCTTATTTATTTTTTAATTTCATCAAAAACATGAATGGGTTTTTCTATTTAATTCATGGATTAAGCAAAAGCATTACCTTATTATTTGTGTTTAATGTATTGACTAATACTAGTACTAATAAATTTGTTGAGCAAGTCTATGAAGTAAAGAGATCCCGGAGAGACTTTATTGAAAGAAAGAAAATAGCATATCCAAACAAAGTCATTTTAAATTAACACAAAAGTTAGTCAAGGATCATTTAATTTATTAAAAATTTGTGTCAATTCACAAGCCAAGGTGGAGAATTGTGATGATGATGTGGCTTGTGTATGCCACGGTGGAGTCAGCATCACTCAAAGAAGTCAGCTTCAAATTAAACCAATACGGCAGCGTTTCAGCCATCAGATTTAAGTGCCTTATCTGGCACATGAATTTCATTCTGTTGCAACAGAATGCGCAGCTCCTTTACGCCTTCTCTGGTTCATTCTCACTCCCTAACAACGAAGATTCTAGTGCTCCTCTGCTCTAACAAACTGCAGATTTTTCTGGACATTGGAGGATGATCAATGGAGTCCTGATCTGTATAAAATCAGATCTTTTGTGTTGAAGAAAAACAGAGTTTTCAAAGGGATATTTGGGGTGTGTTCTTTCTTGTTTTTCCTGGTTGTTTACTCTCTGTAATCTTGGTTTCCTTGAGTAATAAAATACCATATAGTGTGCCTTGAAGAGTGGATGTAGGCTACCTTAGCCGAACCACTATAAATCTCCTATGTCAATTGTTTTTCTGTTATTTCATGGTTTTCTTAATCTCTTATTTGATTGCTTGTTGATTGATAAGATCGTGTTAGCTCATTGATTGATTTGATAAGCATACTGAAAGCCCTAATTAGTCACTACAATTTGTTTTGCAGATAGTATTGTTTATTAATTATAAACTACCTCTGGGTATGAATTTTTGAATGTATTACTTAAGAGATAATGAGTTAGAGTTATTCATCAGTTATTAATATGTGTAGCCATTGGAACTCTTACCCAACCGATAGTTCTTGGGTCTAAGGGGATTAGCTGAGATGCACTTAAGCTGGTCCGAACAACTCAAAAAAGAAAATATATTTATTATTTATGAGGTTTTTACATACTTTTATGAGAAACTTTTTTTCTTTAAAACAATTTTAGGAGATGTTTTTGATGATTATGTTCTTTATGGGGGCCAACAATTTCTTTATAGACTAGCGGATATGTGAATATTATGAGATCTGTTTAGGTGATATCGGTGCTTAATCACCTAACCCATTGATGCATTAACAAGTGTACTACGAAGCTCTTCTTGTCTATCCCTGCTAAATGTAGGGTTTTGTGCTAAAATTAATATCTTTATCTTTTATCTTTCAAAAATATTTGTAATACTTTAAAAAAGAAAATGATAGAGTTACCAAAGGGTGTTTATCGAATTTGTGCATCGAATGACATGACAAAATCCTGACCGTTGATTAATATTAACTTATGATGAATCAACGATCAGAATTTTGTCACGTCATTCGGTACAGACCTTTCGGTAACTATAACATTACTGCTTTAGAAAATAATAGTTGCTGGATGGAATCTATAAGTAGGAAAGCTACAACAATATTCATAAAGTAGCATATTTTATTTTTAATAATGTTTTGTCTATAATTGAGTCATATAAACAGATAAAAATTACACAAAATTTATATAAAATGATTATTTTGTCTTTTGTTTTTTGTTTGTTTATATGTCTTTTGTTTTTTGTCTGTTTATATGACTCAATTGTAAATATAATATTACTCATATATTTTATATGGTTGTAGAACCCACATGAACCAACACAACCTTAATCATAATTGCATATAGTGATAATACTTCCAACAAATTTGATTCATGAATATCAACCCAACTATAGCTATAGCATCGGTCCATCCGCTTACTTCCCAATTCTCAATTCTCTTTACCTACCAAAGAAAACAAAACAAAATTATATGCTTAAGAATCTTAGGTTCTTGTTGGAAAAATTTTTAAATTTTGATTTAAAAATTAAAAATTCAACATAGAAAATCAAAATTATTACAAATTGTGGAGTTTGGTGGCCGAATATAAGAGGATCATGATTGACGAATTCTTGAAATTTTGAGTTCTTTACTAAAAAAAAATTATAAAAATTTGGTGGATAATTTGATTTATTTATTTGTCCTTTTGTTATAGTAATTGTTTGGCAAATTGGCATTGAATGTGAACAACTACTCAATTAAAAGTTCAAACGACTCCGTCTATATTTTGTCGACTTTATCAAGGGTTTTTAAGTCATTTGTTTGACACGTGGTATCATCTGATTGGAAGTAAGTGGATATTTAACCCCCTCTTTCTATATTCTTTCTAATATATTATTAGTATAATAACGAATCTGAAGTAGAAAGCTATTGGTGTCTGTTGTTAAGATTAATTAAATAATTAACTTTAATCAAAGCAAAGCTTTTTCCTTGACTTTTCATCTATATGTTAGATTCAGTAAAGTCTCAAACTAACACTTAGGTCCTTATCACTTTCAACTGTTTAATTTTTTTTATTAAATGTCTAAAATAACCCTAATCCTGTTTTATGTAGAATTGTAGATGACATTAAAAATTAGCAGAATTTAAAAAAAAAAAAACCTATTAATTTCAATTTTTTTTAAACATTAAAACAATTACGTTAACAATAAGAAAAAGAAATTAATAGATTAAGTGTATTTTAAACTTTTATGAAAAAAATCTACAAGTAATACTTGGTCTTTATAATTTTGAACTGTTAAAAAAATGTTATTAAATGTCTAAAATACACAAAAATATTAAAAATTAAACTTTTTGTACAAATGCTTCAATAAGTTGTTATCTAATGACTAAGGATCAAAGTGTTACTTGTAGATTTTATTGGACCTTATTATGTTTGGCCAAACTTCAATGACCACAATAAAACTCTTATAAATACAAACTCAAGAGGAAAGAGCCATGCACTTTCATGAATAATGATTGAGTGCCCACTTCTTTCAACTTCTAGAACGTTGATGATGAGTTTTCGGTCCCCCGTAAGCTGTGAACAATCTGTAAACAAAACCAAATATCTCTTCCTGTAGGTGGGAAAGAACCAGAATCTCTATGAGCAGTCAGTCTAAACAGAACAACTCTTGTTCTCAAGTTTCGTAATTCGTTTGGTGAATATGACCTTGACAAATGAGGCGCCTCGCTCCTTCTTTCATTTCATTTGGTTAATATATATTTACGCGTTTGGTGGACTAAGACCATCATTAAATGGTCCTATTTGATTTATATTTGTTAATCAATTAATAATTTTTGTAGTTTATGATGACCACATAGCGAGAGCCAGCTATTCACAGCTCATAGTTTTCTCTCCATCAACTTCAAGACCCACCAGGATCCTTCAATACACGCACTTAAGTTTCCCTTCTTTGGTCAATTGTTTAATTAATTTTACCACTTTTCCTGCTATATAAACCCTTTGCATTATACATCAGTTCCAACAAAATATCAAGGCTTTAGCTCAATCCATGGCTTCTTATTCTAGCAAAATGCTAATGATTTTTATGGTTTTTAGCTATTTCATGCTTGCTTCTGCTAATTTCTACCAGAATTTTGATATAACTTGGGGAGATGGTCGTGGGCAAATTCTCAACAACGGTGAACTTCTCACTCTCTCTCTGGACAAAGCCTCAGGCTCAGGTTTGCAATCCAAGAATGAGTATCTATTCGGAAAAATCGATATGCAACTAAAGCTTGTCCCTGGAAATTCTGCAGGCACTGTTACTGCCTACTACGTAAGTTGCTTTTATAATGATACAGTAATTGTTTCAGTTAATTAAAGGACTATTATCATCAAATTCTGACGCCTAGACATTTTTGTGTTGCAGTTAAAATCAGAAGGCTCAGCTTGGGATGAAATAGACTTTGAATTCCTGGGAAATTTAAGCGGTGATCCTTACACTCTTCACACTAATGTATTTAGCCAAGGCAAAGGTGACAGAGAGCAACAGTTCCATCTCTGGTTCGACCCGACCGCTGATTTTCACACCTATACAATTCTCTGGAATCCTCAACGTATTATGTAAGTTTCCACTCATATTCAATCTTGATCACGTTTCTTCTTTGACCAGGAACATGTTCATTCTTAACTTGTTCATTCTCTTTTTCAGCTTCTATGTTGATGGCACGCCCATTAGAGAGTTCAAGAACTCTGAGTCAGTTGGTGTACCTTATCTCAAGAGCCAGCCGATGAGAATCTACTCAAGTCTGTGGAACGCCGATGACTGGGCGACGAGAGGCGGGCTCATCAAAACTGACTGGTCACAAGCTCCGTTCACAGCTTCTTACAGAAACTACAACGCCATTAATGCATGCGTCTGGTCTTCAAGTTCTGGATCTTCTTCTTGCAACTCGAATTCGGATAATAGCAACTCTTGGCTGTCGGAGGAACTCGATAACACAAGCCAAGAGAGACTCAACTG
Organism: Pistacia integerrima; assembly: GCA_026225825.1. NCBI lineage: Eukaryota > Viridiplantae > Streptophyta > Magnoliopsida > Sapindales > Anacardiaceae > Pistacia > Pistacia integerrima. The sequence goes on along the minus strand of CM047743.1, from coordinate 18,669,984 downwards.
GGTGCAGAAGAATTACATGATTTATGATTATTGCAAGGACACAAAACGATTCCCCCAAGGCCTTCCCGCAGAATGTGCAGTCAATAGCTTATCTTAGATGGAGCGAAATCTTGATTGTAATTTGATATCGTTAATTGTTTATAGCTCTTTCATTTTGTGTAATTCAATTTTTTGATGTTGCAGTTCTTCATTTTGTGTAATTTTGGTGTAGCGAAACAATATGTGAATCATTTTTTTATGTAATAAATTAAATGCATGCTATATATCATAGCTCATAATAAAATTAAGGTTAGCTCTTTTTGTGAATAAAATTAATTTGGAGTTTTATACAAATTGGGTGTTTCATGCATATTATTCTAAGTAGGGATGGCAATCCTTGTACAAATAATACATTTACCATACTAACTCCATGTCCCCCATAAATATTAATTAAATATATTTTAAGATAATAAAATTAACATCTTATAACTAGTATATATTCTAATTAAAAATCACCTGTAACATATTATATTAAATTAAATATAAACCATCATCATCGTATTGTGTTACATATCAAAACCAACAACTTTGAACAAATGATTGCAAAAATGGAAAATATAAAGACTAAATTATACTCATTTCTTTAGTTAAGCTCTTCTCTTTGTACACAATTTTTTATTTTTATTTTTATTATTTATTATTTTTTTATCACTAGGGTGTCCAAGTCAACTTATGTATACCTCAATTAATCCTCCGAAACCTTAGAACTATCAATCGAGTAAGAGTCCCCATGATCACCCCTTTATATAATGTATTACAAAATAAAGGGTGTTTATATTATATTATTATAATAGGGACCAGGGTGAGTACTAAGCTCATTTTAGTTCACCTTATTCTAAAAAATAATTGATAAAATTTGATATAGGTCTGACTCCTCACCCAATAAGGTCTTGTTGAATGGAAGGATTACACTCTCTTATAAACCAGTAGGCTTGAGCGTGTCTAGTCGATATGAGATTCCAACACTCCCCTTCACGGTCAAGCCCATATGTTGGGTCATGCCTGTTATTGAAGGTATTTGCTAGCTCTAACTCCTCACTCTCTGGTCAAGCACTCAGCTCAGCTAAACCTAGGCTCTAATACCATAATAGAATTTGAGATGAGTCCGACTCTTTACCCAATAAGGCCTTGTTGAATGAGAGGATTACCCTCTCTTATAAACCAGTAGGCTTGAGCGTGTCTAGTTGGTGTGAGACTCCAACAATAATATCTCTATTTTGCCCCATCTAGAGGTGGATCGGGTCCCAACTCAGTGGAGCATTTTTCTCATCCTTTAATCATAAGACATATGGAGTCAATTTCATTCGCCTTATTCAAGAAGCATTTATTTATGAAATTGTTAATTGTTTATGTTGTAACTACTCGAACAGATTAACCAGAAAGCAAACACAAAATCATAAAAGGATTCACACACACACACAACAACAACAACAACAAGATTTACCGTGGTTCACTTGCTCGGATATGAGCAAGCTATGTCCACGTTGAGCTCGGGAAACCAGCAAGCTCGCTGCACTATATTGATTTAGATTACAGAAACACAACTCAACCAAGAATCAAACCCTTACACCGATCTTTCCGAAACCCGTAACACCCTAGGGAAAACAGATCTAACACTCAAGATACACTGCAAACCAGCCACTCAAACACCCTGTTACAGATTCAAGATCAAGACTGTACCCAAACCCTAATGGAGGCTTATTCGTTTTACAGAGAAAATAGAAAAACACGAAAGAAGGGTTTCAACTGTTGAGAAAGGGACTATTGCAATGCTTTTATACTGTTGACTATCAGACTGATTTTCCACCGTTGGATGCTCAGCCAGCCAATGGACAGGATTTGTCTTTGCTTGGCTCAAAACGACGTCGTCTCACTTAATAATAAAACGTCACCGTATGAGCCCAACACTCTAACAATCTCCACCTTGATGGGTTCATCCGTGACTGTAGTGCAGCTTACTCTTTACGGAATCCTTCATTGCTTTGTCACTCTGGTTTTACTGGATGAATAACAAATTCAAGCAGTGCTTGAACTTGGTATGAGTGACTGTCTTGGTGCCCATGTCTGCTGGATTTTCTTCTGAAACCTTTAGAAGTGCTATCTCATCTCTTGAGATCAAGTCCCTTACGAAGTGATATCTCACATCTATGTGTTTCGTACGTTCATGGTACACTGGATTCTTGCTCAAATGTATTGCACTTTGACTGCCAGAGAAGATGACAGGCCTCTGATTTGTTATCTTGGCTTCACTGAGAATTCCTTTTAGCCAGATAGCTTCTTTGAATATGTCAAAGAATCAAGAACATATTCAGCCTCAGTAGTGGATAATGCAACTATCGGCTGTAATTGGGATTTCCAAATTGCAGTTGCCTCTTAAGGTAAAGTAGTCTACAGTAATGGATTTTCTAGTGTCCCTGTCACCTGCAAAATTTGCATCTACAAACCCAACCAACTCAAGTGAAGCAGTTCTTTTACAGTAATGCAATCCAACATTTAAGGTAGCATTTATGTATTTCAGAACCCATTTTAAAGCAATCCAGTGGTCCATTCCAGGGTTAGACATGTACCTGTTAGACCGATCGTCACAATCTAAAAATTAAACCTAAATACCGTAGTTGCGGTAAGCGAGATCGAATCCACAGGGAGCAAGACTAACAACCTAATGTATTTTAAGTAGCGGAAATGAAATTGGCAATGGATTAATGAAACTAAATAGACTAAATGCAAATAATGAAATAGTGAAATTAAAACAAATAAAGACTTTATAATAAAAATGTTGCCGTTACGATTTTGGTTCGACACGAGACCGACTCACACAATTCTCCTCCACCCTCTACAATCCCCTAAACCTACAAGGCAAGGTAAATCAATGAAATGGCTTCCCGACACTCTAGGTATAATCTATCATGTCTCACCCGATCACTCAAGTTCGATTGGTTAAAGACTATCATTGAACGTCGATAAACGCTATAAGGCAATACCACTAGTTGGTACGCGATTAACAAATACAATTTGTCAACACGTAATATCCAATCAACCAACTTCATAATAAACGAAACAATAGTAGAAATTAAATTAAATCCGAACACAACTCAATTACAATCGATGTGAAGTAATGAAAAGCAATATTCATCATTTAATTATTCCAAACCAACGCTTTATCATTCAAAGAAGTTCTATGAAAACATTAAATCATAATGGACAACAATATTCATCACAAGTTATGCTCAAATCATATTAAAATATCGAAATCAATCATGAAAACGAAAACAAATATAATCCGAAGCACAATACTACCAAATGTCCTATAATCGGGCTTATCCAACTAGTCGAGAGCTGATGAGGAGAGTCGTGGAGTCAATCCCGATCTCACCTATGCCGTAATAGACAACCGGGAGCTTAGCCGCTCATGGTGGTGATGACGGAGGCCGAAACGGTGGAAATGAAGCTGACCATGGCGGAGAGGAGGTAACCGACAACGATATGATGCGAAGAAGGGCGAAAACGACCAACGGACAGCCTGGAATACGAACAGCCGCACTTCGCCAAAAAACGGTGGCAGAAATGGGATCCGAAGGTATCGATGGAAAGCTCGTGATGGGGAGTTCGATCAGTCCCGGGAGGTGAGAAGTCGCCGGAAATGAGCAGGATCTGGCCTTGGAAAATGAAGAGGCGCGGCAGCAAAATCGCGGATTCCGCGGTTTTCGCAATGATAAGCTAGGAAGTGTAGATCCACCGTGGGGAAGGGAGATCGACCCTGGGGAGCTGGAACGCCGCCGAAAAATGGCCAAAACTGGTCGGGAAGATGAACACTGGTGGTGGAAGATGAAAGCGCCGCGCTGCTCCCTTGTGATTCGCGGTGGTGGTCCGGGACGACGATGGGATGACGCAGATCCGCGAGCTACAGGAAGTCGGCCGAGTCGCTGAGGTCGCCGAAAATGGAAGACGAAGGGTCGTTGAAAAATGTTATGGATGATCAGCCCCCCGTTCACGCGAAACTGCATTTTTCTTTTATAGAATAAATTGCAAAATATCAGTTTGGTCCCTACATAATTGAAAAGTTACAAAATCAGCCCCTTAAAACATGACATTCTACCCCCTAAATAGCATAAATGAGACAAAATCATCCTTAATCCATAAACCACAACCTAATATCAACTCATATACTTTCCAAAATCATTCCAAACACGTTAAATTCATAAGAAAAATATTAGGAAGCGATTTTCGTGAATAAATTCATAAATTCTTTAATTATCTCAATATACTTCAATTTAATCACACATGGGGTATTTTTATCACCAAAATAGAGTCACTTTCATGACTCTAACACACTCTCCAACTTACTCTTTGCTCGTCATCGAGTAAAGTTAAAGGAACTCTTTCAACATTCTCACAAAATCATACACAACCATATTCATCAACAACCAAGACATTCATCAAAAGGTAAAGTGAAGAATTTGAACATAACAAGTAAATAACATAATCCTAAATGAAGAACTAAAGTTTCTGTCAAGATTTGCCTATCTCCATTCAAGCTTCTCAAACACACATTTCATATTCATATCACCAATGTTAAAATGTCATGCAAAACTCCCCAACTTATGTACACGCAACATAATGCTCATTTTTCACACAAGATTTTGACATATAATTTCTTTTTCATTCATCACCTCTTTTTTTTTTTTTTTTTTTTTTTTGGTCTTAACTTTTTAAGCTTTCTAGAAGGTCCGTCTAACGGGCTTTAAGTCAATGACTCCCAAACCAGATGGCTATAGGGCACTAAGTGTAGAATACTCCTCGAACTTACTCACCCGAACCAACTAGGCTACAAGTCAAGACTTTATTTCTTTATTTCTTATAAAGCTCATGATTTATATAATGACTTATTAAGCTTTCTAGAGGACCCATGTAACGAGCTTTAGGCCAACCGCTCCCAAGCTAGATAGCTTTAGGGGATTAGGTGTAGAACACCCATCGGGCGTACTCACTCGAGTCAACTAGGCTACAAATCAAAACCAAATCATCAAGCAACATTTAAGCACTTTTAACACACGCAAGATAATAAATGAAAATTTGCTCCATAGTCATGTAAAGTATGTGGGAGACTTGCATAAACACTAAAACACATGACATTTACACAAAACAGTGTCTAACCACAATTATGGACAAACCTAGCACAAAACAGAACCAATAGTTCAATGTTTAAAACCATGTTGCACAAAAAAATTTTCAAAAACCTCACAAAACCTTTCAACTAGCACTTTAATTGCTTCTAAAATGGTAATTATGCATGAATTCATGAAAAATTTTAAAAATTACTCACTTTAACCACTTTTGGACTTACAAGAATAAGATTCAACATATTTTCAACAAAAACATCATCATGCCATAAAAATTTAAGCACAATCTCCACAAAAACATCATCAACAACACTTCAAAAGAATATCACAATCTCCACAAAAGTCTCATCAACAACACTTCACAAAAATATAAAATCAAATCAACACTCTCCAACTTAAAATGTCATTGTCCTCAATGACCCACAACTACAAATATCCTCCCTAACTTAGCATCAAATGATCTCAAATGGCAATATGATTAATAACATTAAAATCCTCTAACATATTTGAGAAACAAGAAATCTAACAATAATAGCATGTAAGGTGGAGACATACAACCTGAGGAACAATGGCGGGGCTGTCATCAACAGAGTTTGTGGAGCATGCATAAGCGTAGCCTTGGACTAGTTAATGAGTTTCCAAACATGACAATCCTGCGAAGACAAAAACAACAAAAACATAAAAGCAATAAAAACATATTTACAAAGGTGGGTTGCCTCCCACAAGCGCTAAGTTTAAAGTCTTCAGCCAGACTCAGTACACTGACATGGCTAATGTGGTTCTAATAAAGAACACTCCTCAATCACCTCTCCATCAATAATGTCATCGACATAAGGTTTAAGTTTTTGGCCATTCACCTTAAAAACTTGTCCCGTTTTTGGGTTTCGGATTTCACTCCGTGAGGGAAAACATTAAGAACAATAAAAGGGTCCATCCCATCGCGACCGAAGCTTCCCCGGAAAGAGGCGAAGCTTAGAGTTAAAGAGCCACACTCTTTGATTAGGAGAGAATGACTTCCTAACAATGTGTTTATTGTGAAAAGCTTTAGTTTTCTCTTTAGAGATGCGAGAGTTCTCATAAGCTTTGTGTCTTAGCTCATCTAACTCCAAAAATTGGAGTTTCCTATGGTCACCGGCCGTGGTCATATCAAAATTGAATTTCCTTGTGGCCTAATATGCTCTATGTTCAAGTTCTACAAGTAAATGACATGCTTTTCCCAAAAACTAACCGATAAGGGGACATGCCAATAGGGGTACGATATGCGGTTCAATAGGCCCAAAGTGCATCATTCAGACGCATTGACCAATCCTTACGATCGGGCCGTACAATTTTCTCTAAGATAGTTTTAATTTTCCTATTAGCACGTTCCACTTGTCCATTAGTTTGAGGGTGATAAGGTGTGGCAACTCGATGGGTGATTGAGTACTTTTTCAATAGTGAGCCAAAGTGCCTATTGGTGAAATGTGAGCCACCATCACTGATGATGGCGCGCAGATGACTGAAATGGCTAAAGATGTCCGATTGAACAAAGTTGACGACCACCTTATGATCATTGGTCCTAGTGGCAATGGCTTCTACCCATTTAGACACATAATCAACTGCAAGCAAGATATATTCAAAGCCAAAAGATGAGGGAAATGGACCCATGAAATCAATACCCCACACATCAAACACTTCCACAATCAAAATAGGATTCAAGGGCATCATATCTCGTCTACCAATATTCCCTACTTTTTGACATGAAGTACAAGCACGACAATAAAAGAATGCATCACGAAAGAGAGAGGGCCAATAGAAACCACACTAGAAGACCTTTAAAGCGGTCCTCTTGCCACTATAATGACCACCACAAGCATAAGAATGACAAAATGCAAGTACACTACTAAACTTGTGGTCGGGAACACATCTCCTAACTATCTGGTCTGCACACACCCTAAAAAGGTCCGGGTCTTCCCAAAAATAATGGTTGATGGTTGCAAAGAAATTATCTTTCTGAGTTTTGGTCCACCCTAATGGTAATTGTCCTACGGCCAAGTAATTGACTATATGGGCATACTAAGGTGCTTTGGATTGGGATATCGCAAACAATTGCTCATCCAGAAAAGATTCATTCAAACATTGACCAGGGAAAAACTCTGTAAAGAGTCTAGATAAGTGGTCGGCGACCACATTATCACTACCCTTTTTATCTTTGATTTCTAGATCAAACTCTTGCAACAACAAAATCCATCGAATTAGTCTAGGCTTAGTGTCTTTCTTGGCTAACAAATACCTAACTGCAACGTGGTCTCAGAAAGACAACTATCCTAGACCCAAGAAGATAAGACCGGAACTTATCAAGGGAAAATACTACTGCAAGCAACTCTTTCTCCGTGGTGGATGTAATTACATTGAGCATCGGAGAGGGTCTTGCTTGTATAGTAGATCACAACGGGCTTTTTATTCCCCCGTTGGCCAAGGACTGCACCAATGGCATAGTCCGACGCGTCATACATCACTTCAAAAGGTAGGTTCCAATCAGGAGGTTGCATGATGGGTGCTGTGGTCAACGCTTCCTTCAAAATGGTAAAGGACAATCATACAAGAGTCATAAAAAACAAATGTCATATCTTTAGCAAGCAAATCACACAAAGGCTTGGAGATCTTGCTAAAATTCTGGATGAAACGCCTAAAAAATCTTGCATGGCCTAGGAAAGATCTAATTTGTTTGACCGACGAAGGCGGTGGTAGTTGAGAAATCAACTCTACCTTTGCCTTATCCACTGATATCCCCTCCTTGGAAACTACATGACCTAAGACAATTCCCTCTTGAACCATGAAATGACTCTTTTCCCAACTAAGAACAAGATTTGTCTCTTTGTAACGTTTTAACACCAACTCAAGTTTTTCGAGACAACATCAAAAGATGTACCAAACACAGAAAAATCATCCATGAAGACTTCAAGGAATTGACCCACCATGTCAGAAAATATCGATAACATGCACCTTTGAAACGTTGCCGGTGCATTGCACAACCCGAAGGGCATGCGACAAAAGGCAAACGTGCCAAAATGACATGTGAACGTGGTCTTTTCCTGGTCTTCGGGGGCAACTGGTACTTGGTTATATCCGAATAGCCATCCAGAAAATAATAGAAAGCTTGCCCTGCAAGTTTTTCTAGGATTTGGTCAATAAATGGGAGTGGGAAATGATCTTTCCTAGTGGCTAGGTTGAGCTTCCTATAGTCAATGCAAACTCTCCATCCTGTGGGAGTATGGGTAGGAATTCGCTCACCTTTTTCATTTTCAACAACGGTGAGGCCACTCTTCTTAGGTACAACATGGGTTGGACTCACCCATTAGCTGTCAGATATAGGGTAAATGATACCCGCATCAAGCCATTTGATCACCTCTTTCTTCACCACCTCTTTCATATTCGGGTTTAACCTTCTTTGAGCTTCATGCACCGGTTTAGCATTCTCCTCACAAAATATGCGATGCATGCACAAAGAAGGGCTAATCCCTCGCAAATCGACTATCGACCAACCGATTGCTTCCTTATGTCTTTGTCCAAGACCGCCACTAATCTCTCCTCTTGCTCACTATCTAAGTTGGCAGAAATGATCACGGGTAAGGTCTTGTTGGGTCCTAGGAAAACATACTTTAGAGTATCAGGCAAGGCTTTCAACTTTAAGACTGGTGGAGACTCAATTGACCTCGGTTGTGTCGTCTTAGACAAAGGTGGTAAGGTTTCATACTTGATGTTCCAAGGTCGACGCTCTAGAGTGGGTGACCTAGCTATATACGCACTAACCTCTTGAATCTCAGACACGACATTCAAGCTAGATATCTCCTCAACAAATGGATTCATAAGAGTGTAAATTGCATCATCACATAACATCTGTGGGGCGTGAGCCTCCACTAGACTGTCAATAGCATCAACCATGAAACACTCGTTATTGTCCTCACGCATTGGTCCTAACCCAGCATTAAACACATTAAGTCTCAATTTCCTATTCCCAAAAGACACTTCCATCTCTCTAGATCTACAGTTAATGCAAGCATTTTCCGTTGCTAGAAAAGGTCTCCCTAAAATAATCGGTGACATACTTCCACTACTCGTATACTCCATGTCTAAGACAAGAAAATCCACCGGAAAATATAGTTCCTCAACCTTAACTAACATGTCCTCAATTAGGCCCCTAGGCATTTTGACCGATCGGTCAGCTAACTGCAGTATGACTTCAGTCGACTTGAGCTCACTTAAGTTAAACTGTTCATATACGGAAGTGGGTAATAAGTTCACGCTCGCCCCTAAGTCTAAGAGTGCTCTATCAATCGTGACATTACCTATCACACAAGAAATAATAGGAGCTCCAGGATCCTTTAACTTCGGGGGAATGCGGTTTGTGACAACTGCACTTACATTTTTCGGTAAATGTACAGTCTTAGGTGTGTGAGATTTCATTTTCCTCTTTTACGTGCACAACTCTTTGAGGAATTTGGCATAAGTAGGTACTTGCTTAATGGCATCTAAGAGTGGAAATGTTAATCTGCACCTGCTTAAACAACTCAATCATTTCATCCATCCTAGCGCTTTTCCTAGTAAAGTGGGAACATTTAGGGGCTCTAAGCGAGGAAAGGGTGCTCTCGGTATGTACGATGTAGGGGATGGTTCATTCTCCCCAACTTTTTCCTTACCCGGTCTCTGAACACTTAACTCTACAAGAGGCTCACTCTCACTCTCTTTGGCTTGGTCTCTACCTAGACTTTCCTCTTCTCTACCCTGGACTTTTACTTCCCTCTCAGGCCTAATTAGCTCTCGGTCGCTCCGAAGAGTCATCACGGCCTTAGCTTGTTCGAAAAACCCTCTCTGCTGAGTAGAACCACTAGGGTTACCTATGACTTGACTAGGCAATTGGCCTTTGTTCCCTCCTATTGATTGCTTCGGCTATTTGATCAATCTGGGTCTCTAGCTTACTAATGGATTGGGAATGGGAATGTAGAAGTTGGGTATTCTACTATAAATCCTAGAACCTAGCATTCATGTCGGCTTTTTGTTCCTGCATGGTTTGGAGCATTTGAGCCATCATTGATTCTAGTGAACTAGACACTGGAGTAGGCTGGTGAACGGGAGGTGGGAACCTAGGTTGGATGGGTGGTTGGATTGAAGGTTGCTCTCTATAATTGTCTTGCTGATTGGAAGGATTGTTCCTGTATGGCATATTATTAGGGACATTCTGAGGTGGTTGTGGCTTCCATGAAAAATTAGGGTGGTTACGCCACCCAGGATTGTATGTGTTCGAGTACGGATCGTTCCATCTCTGGAAGCCTTGTGCAACTTGCACTTGCTCCTCAAAAGAGTCAGGGGCAGGTTCCTCAACCGGATGGTCAAGAATGGAGTGCATGGCAAAAACAATCTGGTTCGCCTCTGAGATGATTGTGTAGAGGGTTGCCCTTGTATAGATACAAACTGGTCAAATCGGTGGGCCAACATCTCTAACTTGGAACTAATGTCATCTAACCGTGACACCTCATACACGCCACCCTTCTTCGATGGCTGCCCTAAGATAGGCATTCTAGACGCAGAAATGTGGTGCATTGAATTTTCACTTAAGGTCTCGAAGAGTTGCCATAACTCATTCTCGTCCTTGTGCATAAATGTTCCTCCACAAGAGGCGTCTACCATATTCCTATGCCTCTCGGTCAATCCGTCATAGAAACTACGAACTAATTGCCACCTAGAGCCTGCATGATGGGGACACTTCCTAAGCATTTCCTTCAAACGTTCCCAACTCTCATAAAATTCCTCGCCATCAAGTTGAGCGAAACTAGTAATGGCTCGTTGTATGCTGTTGGTTTTACCAATGGGATAATACTTTTTTAGGAATCCTTCTTGCATTTGGGTCCAAGAGATAATGGACCCTGCTGCCAAAGAATTGAGCCACTGTTTGGCTCGATCCTTAAGTGAAAATGGGAACAAAATTAAGCGCACGACATCTTCATTCACATGTTGAAGTCTAACTATGGAGCAAACCTCTAAAAATTCATCTAAGCGTTTGTATGGCTCCTCATTTAAATTCCCATAATAATTTGACAACAATTGGATGACACTAGTTTTGATCTCATAGTGTTGTGTCTGGACATTGGGGATATGGATAAATGAGGCTGAAGTGTAGGTGGTGGGTGCGAAATGTTGGCTAAGGGGCACATGTGCGGGTTCATCCTGGTCAGCCATCCTACGTGCTTGTTTTCTATTATTCTTACAAGTGCGTTCAATTTCAAGATTCAAAGGTAATAACTCTTCGTTACAAGACCTTCTAGTTTGCATTCACCAACCAAACACACAAAAGGCTCAACAAGCAATGCAACAACAATGTCAAAGAAAATTAACTAAATGCAAAACCTAAGAAACAAATTTTACTAAGCACACGAAACAAAACTAAAACAAATCTAAAATCTAACGAAACTATACCCAATGAAATTTCACACAACAAAATGTTTAATCAAAACTAAATTTATCAATGCAACCTAAAAGAATTTAATCCTAAGGACAAAAATTAAATCCTAGGAATAAAAAAAAAATCAAAGGTTAAGAGAATTTCACAATCGGGACGTGCAGGATCTTCAATGCTCACGACATGCTGAAGCTTTTTCCCAATTGCAATTTTCCTGCAAAACAAAAACAAATACAAATGAAACTATTCCAATGAAAATAAAATAAAACAAAGTAAAAATGAAATTACGCAAACAACCTAAAAAGAAAATAACTAACTAAAAATGCAAAGAGACAAACTAAACAGGGACACAAATATTAAACAATTCACCCAAACAAATAATCACAAGAAAGAAAATAATACAAACAAAACAACAAAACAACAAAGACTAAAATAAACCTAGAATAAAAACTAATCACTACCCAAACACACAAAGTCAAAAGCACGTTGCTCCCCGGCAACGGCACCAAAATTTTGTTAGACCGATCGTCACGGTCTAAAAATTAAACCTAAATACCGTAGTAGCGGTAAGCAGGATCAAATCCACAGGGAGCAAGACTAACAACCTAATGTATTTTAAGTAGCGGAAATGAAATTGGCAATGGATTAATGAAACTAAATAGACTAAATGCAAATAATGAAATAGTGAAATTAAAACAAATAAAGACTTTATAATAAAAATATTGCCGTTACGGTTTTGGTTCGACACGAGACCGACTCACACAATTCTCCTCCACCCTCTACAATCCCCTAAACCTACAAGGCAAGGTAAATCAATGAAATGGCTTCCCGACACTCTAGGTATAATCTATCATGTTTCACCCGATCACTCAAGTTCGATTGGTTAAAGACTATCATTGAAGCGTCACAAAAGCGCTTGGCAATACCACTAGTTGGTACGCGATTAACAAATACAATTTGTCAACACGTAATATCCAATCAACCAACTTCACAATAAACGAAACAATAGTAGAAATTAAATTAAATCCGAACACAACTCAATTACAATCGATGTGAAGTAATGAAAAGCAATATTCATCATTTAATTATTCCAAACCAACGTTTATCATTCAGCAAGTTCTATGAAAACATTAAATCATAATGGACAACAATATTCATCACAAGTTATGCTCAAATCATATTAAAAGTATCGAAATCAATCATGAAAACGAAAACAAATATAATCCGAAGCACAATACTACCAAATGTCCTATAATCGGGCTCATCCAACTAGTCGAGAGCTGATGAGGAGAGTCGTGGAGTCAATCCCGATCTCGCCTATGCCGTAATAGACAACCGGGAGCTTAGCCGCTCATGGTGGTGATGACGGAGGCCGAAACGGTGGAAACGAAGCTGACCATGGCGGAGAGGAGGTAACCGACAATGATATGATGCGAAGAAGGGGCAAAAACGACCAACGGACAGCCTGGAATACGAACAGCCGCACGTCGCCGGAAAATGTTAATTTTTCGGCGAGTCTTTCGAAAAACGGTGGCGAAAATGGGATCCGAAGGTACCGATGGAAAGCTCTGGTGATAGGGAGTTCAGATCAGGTCCTGGGGGGGTGAGAAGTCACCGGAAATGAGCAGGATCTGGCCTGGAAGATGAAGAGGCGCGGAAACAAAATCGCGGATTCCAGCGGTTTTCGCGGCGGCTGAAGCTAGGGAAGTATAGATCCGGTTGTGGGGAAGGGAGATCGACCCTTGGGGAGCTGGAACGTCGTCGAAAAATGGCCAAAACTGGTCGGGAAGATGAACAGTCGCGGTGGTGGAAGATGAAATGCCGCGGCTGCGTTTCGTGATTCAGCGGTGGTGGTCCGGGACGATGGGAATGACGACGATCTGTGCACGAGGAAGCCGAAGAGTCGTCGGAGGTCGTCGAAAATGGAAGACGAAGGGTCGTTGAAAAATGTTATGGATGATCAGCCCCTCCGTTCATGCGAAACTGCATTTTTCTTTTATAGAACAAATTGCAAAATATCAGTTTGGTCCCTACATAATTGAAAAGTTACAAAATCAGCCCCTTAAAACATGACATTCTACCCCCTAAATAGCATAAATGAGACAAAATCATCCTTAATCCATAAACCACAACCTAATATCAACTCATATACTTTCCAAAATCATTCCAAACACGTTAAATTCATAAGAAAAATATTAGGAAGCGATTTTCATGAATAAATTCATAAATTCTTTAATTATCTCAATATACTTCAATTTAATCACACATGGGGTATTTTTATCACCAAAATAGAGTCACTTTCATGACTCTAACAGTACCTACTGAGTAAGGAAATTACAAAGGCTAAGTCAGGCCTTGTGCTAATCATAGCATACATAAGAGATCCTATCACATTTGCATATGGGATATGTTCCATCTTAATCATTTCAAGTTCAGTTCTAGGACATTGTGATTTACTCAGTGTGAAGTGGTTGGCCAGTGGGACTGTGACAGGTTTTGCATCTGCCATTCCAAATTTTTCTACTAGTTTGTGCAGATATGAACACTGGTGCACTCTCAGCTCACATTTGTGCCTATTTCTATCAATTTGCATTCCTAGGATCTTCTTAGCATTTCCTAAATCTTTCATTTCAAACTCAACACTCAATTTTTCCTTTAATCTACAAATCAAGGACTTAGACTTGCTAATTATTAACATGTCATCCACATACAGCAGTAAGTACACAAGACGGGTTATCACTGAGGGCAAAATAAAAGCAGTTATCATATTTACTCCTAGTGAAACCTATACTCACAATGAATGTGTCAAATCTTTTGTACCACTGTTTGGGGGATTGTTTTAGGCCATATAATGATTTTAGAAGGAGGCAGACATGGTCAGGGGTCTTTGGGTCTATAAATCCTACAGGCTGGTTCATAGAGATCTCTTCCTCAAGATCCCCATGGAGGAAGGCAGTAGTTACATCTAATTGCTCAAGTTCTAAATCTAGGTGGGCTACAATGGAGAGCATTAATCTAATTGTTTTATACTTAACCATTGGGGAAAAGACTTTATTGAAGTCTATTTCCCTCTCTTTGGGTGAAGCCCTTGGCTACCAGTCTAGCCTTATACCTGAGTGGTTCTCTAGTTGTTGCTCCATCCTTCAGTTTGAACAGCCACTTACATTGGATTACCTTCTGCCCTTTTGGCTTTGGTACAAGAGCCCAGGTATTGTTCACCTTCAGAGACTTCATCTCAGCTTCCATGGCAGCCTTCCATTTATCCCTTTCCTTAGAGTTTACTGCTTCCTCATAAGTCTCTGGTTCAATTCTCTCAGCTTCAGACTCAAGAAGAGCAGTATAGATAAGGTCAGCATATGAAAACCTTGTGGGGATCCTTACCTGTCTCTTGGCTCTATCTTTTGCAAGTTGGTAATCTTGCAAGTTTTCAAGGTGAGTTTATGTATCTTCAGCTGTTTCTGTCTCATCCTCTTGTTCTGGATCATAATGTCCAGCTTCTCCTCCGAGTTCAGAACAGCTACTCGGGTGTTCTCAGGGATCCCTCAGGTTTAGGTTGGGCAGGAAGCTCCACCTCATTTTGTGTAGTCTTAGGCTGACTGGAATTCTCCCTTACATTTGGATTTGGACCTACATTAGAGTTAGTACTTTTACAAGGGAAAATACTCTCATTAAAGATTACATCTTGGCTTACTACAACTTTAACCCCAGGGAAATCCTTGTCCCACAGTCTGTAACCTTTTGTTCCTTCTTGGTATCCCATAAAAACACACTTTGTTGACCTTGGTTCCAGTTTTCCACCAACAGTGTGTGCATATGCAGCACAGCCAAAAACTCTCAAGTGTCCCAGATCAGGTTTTCTTCTAGTCCACATCTCTTCTGGACATTTTAGGTTGATAGCAGTGGAGGGGCTTCTGTTTATCAAGTAGGCAGAGGTGGGGAGTTTGGAGGTGATAAGCATGCATCTCACTTTATCCAAGAGTGTTCTGTTCATTCTCTCAGCCACACCATTCTGTTGAGGGGTGTGTTTCACGATTCCCATGCCTCGTAATCCCTTCATCCCCTCGAGAACTTATCAAACTCTTGGTTGCGTATTCTAACCCATTGTCAGTCCTGAGAACCTTAACCCTCTTATTCATTTGGTTTTCAACTAAGAGTTTCCACTCCCTAAACTTTTCTAAGGCTTGATCCTTAGTCTTTAACAGGTAAACCCAAACTTTTCTGCTGTAGTCATCTATTAGGGACATAAAGTAGCTGTTTCCCCCATAGGTTCTAATCCTCCCAGGTCCCCACAGGTCAGAGTGGATGTAATCAAGTGGACTAGTGGCTTGGTGTACCCCCTTTTGGAAACTGTTTCTATGTTGTTTTCCTAGTATACAATTCTCATAGAAATCCAGAGAAGATATCTTGTCCTTACCAAACTGACCTTGACTGTTCAGGGTGTCCATGCCTCTTTGGCTTATGTGACCTAGTCTAAGGTGCCATTTTTCAGTGTTGGAAAGATTGACAGGCTTAGTCACAGAATTCAAACAGTTTGAGGATATGTTCCCACAAAGTATATAGAGACCATTCGTTTTCTCTCCTGTCAGGATAAGGTTCCTATTTTTGTAGATGTTCAAGCTACCATTCTCTGCCTTATAACTACAGCCTGTTTCATCTAGGGTGCCTAGAGATATCAAGTTTCTTTTTAGTTCAGGGATATACCTGACTCTAGTGAGTTTGACCAGCTTTCCAGTGTTAAGACTTAGAGTTATAGAGCCAATACCTCTAACCCTACATGCATTATTGTTCCCCATGTAAAGCGTTTGAGTCGGTATCCTCAAACTCCACGGAACCAATTTGCGTTTGGACTCATATGGAAAGAGCATCCCGAGTCCAAGACTATTCATTAAGCGGTGTCGGACATTGACACTGTGAGTACCTCAGGTTCATCTACTAGGTTTGTACTAGTGGCTATGTTTGTCTCTGTGTTCCCTTGTTTTTGTTTCTTGATCCATTCAAAACAGTTCTTTTTAATATGGCCAGCCTTATTACAGAAAAAACATTTTCTAGTTTCTTTACTCTTGTAATTACCCTTCCATTTTTTCTTGTTTCTATTCCCCTGATTCACAGAATTGTTTCTCCCTGTCTGACTAGACTCCACTTTTGTTTTAACAAACAGGTTAGACCCACTCCTTTTTTGGACTTTCAACTCTAACTCCTTAGCCTTAAGCCCTGTAGCTATTAGATCTAGGGTTGGATGTACGTGCGTGTCTTGTAAGCATTTTTACTACTTGGTAGTCATCAGCCAGAGAGTTCAGGAGGATCATGGCAAGGCTAGTACTGCCTAATTCTTGATCTGTTCCTTTAAGGATCAGAGTCATTTTAATAAACTCGTCTAGGTTGTTCTCTATACTCCTAGAACTATCCATTTTGTAAGAGAATAAAGTACCCTTTCAAGAAAGCTAAATTTGGAGTTGATTGTAAAGCATACAAAGTATTGAGTTTATTCCACAATTCTAGTGGTCATTCGATACCATCTACCTTTCTGAGGACACTGTCTAACAAATTCAGAACGATCAGATTGTAAGCCTCTTCATTGACCTCCTCCTTCTTCGTCAGTTTTTCTTCTGGCCATTTCTTGATGTCTTCTTCCACTGCAATTGCAACCTTGTTGTGTGAGAGGAAAGCTTTCATTTTCTTCTTCCAACTCCCGAAATCGATCTTCCCATCATATTGGGAGATCTCCATGCGAGTAGTACTCATTTTCCTGAAACGATAGAAAGAAATGGGGCTAAGAGGTACGTGGCGTTGTTACACCAAACGTTGCCAAATACTGCTAGGTAGTTTTTAAGGCGGTCACTGGTTTCCAACCTTTATACCTTTACACTTAGCCTAGATTTGACTCCCTAAAAACTATTGGAGACTTAATGAATCACAGATTCGAAAAAGCCTCAAATATTTCAGAAACCCTAATTTCACAAAACCCTAATTTTGCAAAATCCCCAAAATTGCAAAACCCTAATTTTGCAAAGAAAACCCTAGCCTTCGAGAAATGGCTCTGATACCACTATTGTAACTACTCGAACAGATTAACCAGAAAGCAAACACAAAATCACAAAAGGATTCACACACACACACAACAACAACAAGAAGATTTACCGTGGTTCACTTGCTCGGATATGAGCAAGCTACGTCCACGTTGAGCTCGGGAAACTAGCGAGCTCACTGCACTATATTGATTTAGATTACAGAAACACAACTCAACCAAGAATCAAACCCTTACACCGATCTTTTCGGAACCCATAACACCCTAGAGAAAACAGATCTAACACCCAAGATACACTGCAAACTCTAGTACCCTCAAATGGCCTGCAAACCACCACCACTCAAACACCCCTGCATTCAAGATTCAAGATCGACTCCCAAACCCTAATGGAGGCTTATTCGTTTACTGAGCAAAAATAGAAAAACACGAAAGAAGGGTTTCAACTGTTGAGAAAGGGACTGTTGCAATGCTTTTATACTGTTGACTATCAGACTGATTTTCCACCGTTGGATGCTCAGCCAGCCAATGGACAGGATTTGTCTTTGCTTGGCTCAAAACGACGTCGTCTCACTTAATAATAAAACATCACCGTATGAGCCCAACACTCTAACAGTTTACTTAAAGAAAACATAATAAAAAAAAAAAAAAGGTTTATAGTTTGAATTACCTAAAAAAATTAACATAAGAAATGACCAAGTGAAATTTCTAAAATTTTTGAAGGGGTAAAATAATTTTGATGTTTTCTTTAGGGTTTAGGTTTCTCAATTTTATTCAATATTATGTATACGTTTTTTTTTTTTTTTGACTAGGTGTGTTCTAGGCTAACTTTTACGCACTTCGACTAATCTTCTGGGTCTTTGAAGTTAACGATCAGGTATACTCTCCAATGACTATTCTAGCTAGCAACTGAGATGATTTAAATTCTTGACTTCTTGAGTAATACACCCAAGAGTCATTGTCCAACTATTTGGCTACTAAGGGGTTGTTAATATTATGCATATGTTGTTTTCGAAATCTAACTAAACAATACAAAAAAGATTATCAAATGAGCATTTACATTAAAAATCTCTAAAATCTTACGTCTATACTTTTTGTTTTTTCTAAAATGTGATTACTTAAAAGAAACGGCAATATTTCCTTTTCAATTCTTATACACTCTTCCCATATATGAAGAATTCAACAATTCTTATAAGAACTAGAAATAATTAATTTAGAATTCTACAAAAGAGTTGGTCAAGTTCTAGTGGAAGCGACTAAAGGGGGAATCAATTAAAGCTTATATCAACTCAAGGAGTTGTGTTTCTGAAACTTGTGAAATTGCTAGTGGCGGGTGAGTTGGCAAAACCTTCGTTCAAGTGGTAAAACTGAAGTGAAGTTTGGTTAATTAATTTCTAATAACTCATTATTATCGATAATCTGTGTTTTTAATTATATTATGATTACACTTTTACAGCTTGCCTTATTGAGTGCCAGCAAATTGTTATTGGATCTTCCATTTCCATTTGCATGTAAAGTTAAAATATTCGATTCGATGCATAAAGAAACATAGGCATAGATATGTGCATGTAATGCCTTGTTCAAGGATTTGAAAGCTTTTTTTTGTTTTTTTGTAAACAAGTTGGCTCACTTAATACAAGGATATTGGTTGGGTTCTTGGATTTTTTTGTTATTGACAGCAGTTGCCACTGTCACTGTCGATAAATTTTCAATTTCTTTTTTTATTTTTCAAATTTTTTTTGTTAAACTATTAAATAATTATATTAAAAAGAATAAAAAAAAATTTAATCATTAGGATAATATGATTATTGATACTTATTAACTACTTTTGATTGTAGCAACTCTAAACTACTTTTGAAATTTATTTATAAATATATTATTCATAATCATTTAAAACGCAAAAATAAATAATTATTTTTTTAAATTACAACAACCCAAAACTAGGCCTAACCATTGTAATTTGTCAAGTCATAAAAAATTTGGTTAGAATTAAAATGAAGAAGATAGATATTGGAAGGAAATTAAAATAGGTGAGCTAAAAGTTTGACTGCTGTGTTTGGGAAACTAGGTCAACATTTTCCTTTTCTTGACGCAGTGGTAAAGTATGGTAGGTAAAACTGAAGGCCGCCATTAGACTTTGGATTTCTTCTCCATTTCTTCTTAATTTTTCATCCTAATGGTAGAAGCAGGTTCATTAAATGAAATCTAACAATAAATCAGTAATCCTCCTAGAGAATTAAACAGGAAAATATTCAATCAAATTTTTTCATATAAAAAATATGTAAAATTTTATCATTTAATGTTTACTATACTAGTTAACAGGAGTCAGATTTAATTTAAAAAAAAAAAAAAAAGCAAGTACCAAAACTTGAGAATTTTTTTAAAAATTTAATACTACTGATATATTATTAAATGTTATTAAAATATCATATCCATAAATTAATGTCGTATCATTAAGTAGCATAATGTCTCCTCATTGATCTTTCAATAGGAAACATCATTCTTGAAATTTGATGAAACATTAAATCCAATATATACAACACCCATTATATATATATATATATATATATATATATATATATATATAGGGAAGGAAAACATTTTATACTAAAAATAAAATTAATTTCCCATTAAAAATGTGGTATAAAATTCCGTCAGGATGCTTCCTTATCGGCTGCTCCAAATCTTGATTACAGGCTTTTGTCTCATACTGTCTTTAATGGTGCTGGTTGGAAAATCTAAAGACTTAGCTGGTGACCGCAACTTGCATGACAACTATAATAATAATAATAATAATAACCAAAAAAAAAAAAAAATTCTTATGCAATTTGCTTGAATCGTGTTCGCTAGTGCGATATAGACAGCTCTTATTTTTTATTATTACTACGCTTTTCTTCTTCAAGCCAACTGTCCACAGCTTAGCCGATTGGACCTTCCCAGGAGTTTCCTTTTCTTACTTTCACAAGCCAAGTGTCAGTATAAATATGAGCCATGACGCTCAACACATTCATCCATTCACTTAACACTTCACTCAGTTTCATTATTTGCTCGGTTCAATCAAATCTTTCTATGGCTTCAATGTTGCAATTGGTTCTTCTTCTTGGTTCTTTAATGGTTGCTTCTGCTGGTAGCTTGAACGAAAATTTTGATATTACTTGGGGAGATGGCCGTGGTAAGATGATCAACAATGGAGAGCTTCTTACTCTGTCTCTTGATAAAGCCTCTGGCTCTGGCTTCCAGTCTAAGAATGAGTATTTATTTGGCAAGATTGATATGCAGCTCAAGCTTGTCACTGGAAACTCTGCTGGCACTGTCACTGCTTATTATGTAGGTTCCTAAACTATATTAAATATTTCTCTAGATTCTATATATCTAAGTTTATGTTACTGAATATTATCTTAAATTTGCAGTTGTCCTCAAAAGGGTCTTCATGGGATGAGATAGACTTCGAGTTCTTGGGAAATTTGAGTGGTGATCCTTACATTCTTCACACTAATGTGTTCAGTCAAGGGAAGGGTAACAGAGAGCAACAATTCTATCTCTGGTTCGACCCAACTGCTGATTTTCACACCTATTCCATTCTCTGGAATCCCCAGCGCATTGTGTGAGTATTCTATTTAATTTCTTCACTCCAACTTAAAATTTAATCTATGTTTATTTGTTTTTCTTAATCTCTTTGTTTGTAATTTCAGCTTCTCTGTGGATGGCACTCCTATAAGAGAGTTCAAGAACTCGGAGTCAATTGGTGTTCCATTCCCAAAGAATCAGCCAATGAGAATATACTCTTCACTCTGGAATGCTGATGACTGGGCTACTAGAGGTGGACTTGTGAAGACTGATTGGACTCAAGCTCCTTTCACTGCTTCATACAGAAACTTCAAAGCTGATGCTTGTGTTTGGTCTAATGGAAAATCTTCTTGCACTTCAAACTCACCTTCTTCTTCGTCCAGCAATGGTGCCTGGCTCTCCCAAGAACTTGATACAACAAGTCAAGAGAGATTGAAGTGGGTTCAGAAGAACTACATGATATACAATTATTGCAGTGACACAAAGAGATTTCCCCAGGGCCTCCCTGCAGAATGCAGCAAAACCTCTTAGAGCTAGACAAATTAATTCTTTGTCATGTATTTTGTATAGTTCAATTCTTTAATTCTTTGTCATGGCAATCCCCAAATTCTTCTATTTCTATAAACAGAGCATTAAGATGTGATATATGCAGAATCTATTATGCCAAGTTGCCATTATTTTAGTAGAAATTGTCTACGGGTTAACAACTCTAAAAATATGTCAAACCAAATCCCATCAATCACTATCTAAAACAATCTTGTCATGAAGGCTATGTTAATGAAAGTGAACAATTACTTCATCTTCACTGTCTCCAACTCACAAACAGGGCTTGGTTTTTATTTCTTTTTATTACATTGAAGCTATAATTTCGAAATCAATCCTTAAATTATGGGTTATTGCGTTCGGCTTGTGAAAAAAGGTGGTGAGATTAGATTTTGGATATAATATTACTCTAATAAAACCCAGTTAAAAAAATCATTTATTTTTGTATTGATTTTCATAATCATTTTTAAAATGCTCAAATTAATCACTTGCAATCACCTATAAATTATAGCAAGAGAATTTCTTATTAATATTTTTTTAAATGAAAAACCAATTTAAAAAAAAAAAAACATTTTCAACAACTTTTTATCATGAGCTATAACAGGATTTAATTAATTAACCATATACATAATAATTGAACAAAATTACTATCCTATAATATTTATATGAGTTAACAATTGAAGATATATTCATTTTCTTTACTGGAAAAAGGAAAAACAAAAACAGGTAAATAATGCTCTTAATAATTTTTGTCGTCTTTGAAAATATGCAATTAATTTATTCCCATTATATTATCAACATTTAATAAATCTATTAATAACATGAATATTTTCTATTTTTAACATGGTATAAAGCAACACAGGACTTTACTGATAATTTTATGATTTAATATAATTGAATTGATTTGCATTCTTATATGTTATATTGATGAGTAAACACTTTTTCCCACCTACTGATACTTTCCCACCCAAAATGATTCAAAATAAGGTTTTATTAGCACTTTCTCACCCAAAATGATTCAAAATATAATTTTATTATCAAACGTTATACACTTGTGCTTTGTTAATAATTTCTATTAACTACAGTAATAGTTTTGTGAAGACAAAAATACCTTTTACCATTTAACTTAAATTATTTTTATGTCAGTGTCAATTACTAATATGCCCACTCTTTAAATATGAAATTACTAATATGTCCTCATATAATATAAATTAAGAATAAAATTTATTCTTCCCTTCTTTTCTTTTCCTTCATTTCTTTTTCTTTCTTCTATCTCTTCTCCTCTTCTCTTTCTTCTCCCTTTCATTCACATTTTCTTCTCTTTTTCTCATATCAGTTCTTCTCATTTTTTTTATCAATCATTTTCTTCTCAGTGTACAGTGTGTACTTACTCAAGAATAACATTTCCAGTAACATTTTTTTTGTCACCAAAGAAAGCCTCCCCAAAAACATTTCTCATCAAAATTCCCTTCTAAAACAAAAGTCTTCAATTTTCTCACCATCCAACCTAATCGGCAGGGGAAAGTTAGTTGGGTGGGGATTTTTAACGAATAGGTGGTGTGCAGGCTGGGTTGGGGAGTGAACGGTGGTGACTGGTAGGGAAAATGCGGCCAGAACAAACACAAGAACACTCCAAATAAACAATCAAACAACACCCACACTTCAATACAAACTCCAGACTACTCCATCAACATCAAAAAACAAGTCACAACAAGAAAATCCGAAAATACAGAACAACAATCACCCGAAATATAGAATAACAATCACGGCACTGCAGGTGGTAGTCGGTGAGCAGGGCTGGACGGTGTGTGGGTGGGTTTTGAAGAGCAAATGAGGGGTGTGGTGTGCGGTGAGAAGTGAAGCGAGTGGGTTGGTGCTGCTATGCGAGAGATGCGGGGAGGGAAGGTGGTGGGGAAGTGGAGCGAGGAAATTGCAGGTAGGTGGAGCAACGGAGGGGAGGTGGTGGGAGGCGTAGTGAAGAGAGGAGAAGTGAGGGAGGACTTCGGTTCGGATTTGAGAAAAAAAACATTAAGGAAAGAAAGAAGAAGGATGAAAGGCCCAAAGGGCCAAAAAAAAAAAAAAAAAAGGAGGAAAGAAAGAGAGAAGAAGGATGAGAAAAAAAAAACACGTGGCAATCATTTAGCCCTAAAATTACCTACACTTGAATTTAAAAATTTTGATTTTTTTACATAAAATATTAATGGACCATTCTGCCTTTTCTTTTAACGAATTTTTTACCATTCTACCCTTCTTCACAATGAAATTTTGGGTGAGAAAAGCCGTTTACTCTATATTCATGCAAAGTGTTATGTTCAACAATGTAACAAATGTTGAAGATAACAGCAGCTTACGATGTCAAAAAAGAAAGAAGAAGAAATTGAGTTAAAGGTGTTCCAACTTCCAAGTTCGTTAGTTTTCATAAGAAGGAACGGCAGCGTTTTGGTTTGTTAATTCACATAACACGAACGACAGCGTTGTGTTTCAGCAAAATATCTCTGCACTCTTCCTATTCTCTGCAAATTGAGGACTGAAGCAGAATAAGACTTCAGAGTCTCTCTCTCTTTCTATTGAAGAAGAAGAAGATGATTCAACGGTCAAGATTATATGTATTTGTGTTTGTTTCTATAACAATTGATGGATTAGATTTGTTTCTACATGGATTGCCAACTCAGATGGCAAGTGTAGTATAAATAATTTTGTAAAATATTGAGGTATTTCATAATTTTTTTCTCTATTTTTCTTCCGATCCTTTTAGGGTTATTGCATTTGAAGGAAGTTTCACAATAATCATATTAAAACTCGAATAAGAGAAGAAAAAGACCCAAAAAAAAAATAAAAAAATTTGGTTGCTTAAGAATTTTACTGTTTGAATTAAGTGTTCATTCATATTGTAAGACTTTTATTATTTTTTTGAGTTGGGAAAAAGATTTTCTTGAACTGGAATAAGTTATTTTCCTAAAATAATATTACAGGTTTCATCGAAAACTTATAGCAGCTTGCAAAACAATGCAATTTGATGAATAAATGACATATTTAAGATGGATATAAATCAAGCTAAAAAAATTTAAACGTGACAAACATTTTTGTTATTGAAAATAATTGTATTTTGATTGAGTTATTATATGGTATTAAAATAGACCATCTATATTATTAATTATTAAACTTTTTTCTTCATGTTAAATTAATCACTATTGAAAAATACCCTCTATGGGTCAGTCAGAACCCTACCCAAGAAATTTCATTAGAAAAGTCCCTATACAACAACACAATAAAATGGTGCTCAATTTGGATTGAAAATCGGCACTGTTTGCACTGCTTAAGTGCTTTATTATAACACAACAAATAAATTAAAAAAAAGGAAAAAAAGTAAGAGTTGGAATCTTAATTAATATCCTTTTAACATTACATAACATGTAAATAGAAAATTGTTTGAGTAACTCTTCAACTTCCATTATTATTCAAAGAGTTAGTGACTTTTTCCCACCCCAAAAATGGCTTAAAGACACTTTTCCATTCTTAGATTTTTAAAATATCACTTTACCACTCGAAACACAAATATATTAGTAATTTTTGTTATGAAGAAGGGCAGGATGGTCAAAAGCTAGTTAAAAGGAGAGTACAATGGTCATATTGTCATTTTGGCCGGACATCTTATCAAACCCTAATCGCTAGTTCAAGCCGTTTAGATCTAAACAAATTAAATCGTTAAAAAAAATGGATTCTTTTATTTTTGTATCGAAGTTATGTATTTTGTAGAATTCAATTCTTTATATTTAGAAATTAATAAATATGCTCTTTTTTTATGTGAAATATGCTCTTTAAAATAAAGAGCACTATTGGAGATACTCTAAGATGATATTATGCCAACTTGCGATTATTTAATACAAATAATGAGCAGGTGAACACTCTAATATTTACTTAATTACTCTAATATCTAAAACAATCTTCTCATTAATGTCATATTAATAAAAGTATATAATAACTTCATCTTCACTGTCTCCAACTCAGATCAAATCTTTGTTTTTCTCTCAGTTATTACATTGAAGCTATAATTTTGAAAATACTCGTTCAATTTTATTCATAGTCTATGATAAATAAAACCCATCAAACCCAATAAGATAAATCACTTATTTATATACATGTATTAAGGTTTTTATCCTTCATTAAACCTTACTCTAGCTTCTTATATTCCTTTAAACTCTTAATCTATCATTGTTTTTCTCTTCTTATTCATGATTAGAAACTTTCTGGGCTGGCCCAATTCTTTGATAGGGCTTTCTAGATGTTTTTCCTCTAAAATAGAAGAAAAGTTGGTTTACACATAAAGGTGTCCATTAATAGGTGGGCTAGGTTAAATTTGGGCCAAGTTTTGTTCCAAACAGACGGACTGTTTGGGTGGGCACGCCCATGTTCTTATGGCGAACCCAACATGAGTTCTTTTATCGTTTTGACCAAGGAAATTATGTTCTTATGGCGAACCCAACATGAGTTCTTTTCTCGTTTTGACCAAGGAAATTGGGGGGTGTTGGTTATAAGATGATATTTGGGTGCAAAGTTCATTCAGTTATGCATAATTCAGTTTTTTTACAACAATAATATCTCTCAATCTTTTTGAAAATAGCTATCACTTAAGAAAATTTTAACTATGTAAATATAAACATGCTATTTTAGTTAAGGAATATAATTCATCTACATCCTTTTTTTTTTTTTCATAGAACTTGTATTATGTTAAATAAACACTTGATTTAGAAACTTAAGTTAATAGATAAAGACTTAAAATTAATATTTAAGTCTAATATATAACTCGAGATGGTTGAATATTTTTATTCCTTCTTTAGTAAAATTTATCTGGTGTAGTTGGTTTTTTTTTCTTAAAAAAAAAAATATTCTTAACATACAGAACCTGAATATATAAATTAAAAACAAATTAACAAGAACAAAAATGAAAATAGTTGACTTTGAACTTATGAAAAAAAAGTATTCTTAACATAGAATCCGAAAATATAAATTAAAAACAAATGAATTACATGTTCATGGTAGCCCACTATAGCTTCAACAATGACATGTTTATAACTCAACGGCTTTTTGGCTCACCTAACGAGCCTTACAACGTGTCATCTTCCTATATAAATTATTCTCATTCCTCCAAACAATTTCATTCCATCAAAAGCATTCTAAACATAATATTTCGAATTTTATCAATGGCGTCTCCTTCTTCAAGTATAGCAGCTGCAGGGCTGCTTATATCAATACTAGCTAGCCTTTTGATAGCCTCATCCGCCGGGAACTTCCACCAAGATTTTGATATTTTATGGGGATACAACAAAGCTAAGGTGCTCAACTATGGCCAGATGCTCACTCTGAATCTTGACAAAGAGTCTGGCTCAGGCTTCCAATCCAAGAATGAATATCTTTTCGGAAAGATTGATATGCAGATCAAACTTGTCCCTGGAAATTCCGCTGGCACGGTCACAGCTTACTATGTATGTCTTCTGTATTTTATGATAGTCACCTTTCTCAATTTCAAGTTTAATTTCATTAATTACAATTCACTAATGGGGTTGATTCTTCTATTGTTTTGCATGTGCTTAATTTGCAGCTGTCCTCAAAAGGGGCGAATTGGGATGAGATAGACTTTGAATTCTTGGGAAACGTAACTGGTGAACCTTACATTCTTCACACAAATGTGTTCTGCCAAGGCAAAGGCAATAGAGAGCAACAATTCTATCTCTGGTTTGATCCAACCGAAGATTTTCACACCTACTCCATCCTTTGGAACCCTGAACGCATTGTGTAAGTATTTACATATACAGTCAATCTTTAGTATGGTCGTTTTCAATTTGTGGGTCAAAGGTGAAGGACTGGTCATTATACCTTCACAAATTGCAAAATTAAAAGCCATCGACGAGTCATTAACTTTAGGTCTGCATTTTTAAAACTCAGGACATCCATACCTGAAAATTTTCATATATATATTGGACATTAATATGGGAGTCTAATCCCTCTGATTCCTTGTGTTTCAGCTTCTATGTAGATGACATTCCCATTAGAGAATTTGAGAACATGGAGTCTTATGGCATTCCCTTCCCTAAGCACCAGCCAATGAGAATTTACTCAACCCTTTGGAATGCCGATGACTGGGCGACAAGAGGAGGACTTGTGAAGACAGATTGGAGTCAGGCACCCTTCACTGCTTCCTACACAAATTTCAATGACGACAATGCTTGTGTTTGGACTTATGGACAATATTCTTCTTGCGATTCAAATAATGATGATGTTAATATCCCATTCTCAAATTGGCATGCTAAGGGTGCGTGGTACTGGGAAAAGCTCGGGTTCGCAAGGCGAGGACAGATGAAATGGGTGCAGAAAAAATACATGATTTACAATTATTGCACAGATTACAAGCGATTTCCCTATGGTCTCCCTCAAGAATGCAATATCAAGGAGGACTTGTTTTAAGGGCAGGGCAGAGCTATTCATGGACTTGGGGTGTCCAAGTTCCACAAAGTTTTTTTATTTTTTATATACATATATTGATTTTGTTCCAAAAATTTCATTTTATTATGTTTTGGCTTTCTTAAATGTAACTGTGTAAAATCATTTTCAACATTGTAATCTCTTTTATTCGTTGACTATTACACTTTGATGTCCAAAAATGAATTTTTTATCCTGTATTTATTAAAGGTGCATATGCATAATCCATTTTTCATATAGCAAATTTAATTGATGGAAGACAGTGATCATCACATCGTGATGAAGCCAACTTGAGGGTTTTTTTTTTTTTTTTTTTTTGAGCACAAGGAATTAATTAGAGAAATAGGGGTGGGTGTTGAAATTGAGCTACCTAGCAAAATGTTTTTTGTTCAAACAAGTTTAAGAAATACAAGAGACTGTAAATTGATTCTTTTCGAACAACTGCAAACACTCGCAAGAAAAGAGTAAACAACTTTTTCCCACCTACCGGTTTGCCTTAATAACACTTTTTCAACCCAAATAGTTTCAAAATACCACTTTTCCACCCAAAGTTTATATTTCGTTAATACCCAAAATATACTTCACTTTCTCTACTGCTTTTTAGCGTGTTACCAGGAGTCAAGGGAAGAGGAATTTTGTAAAGTGGAAGCCGGTGGATTGAATGGTGGAGACCAATTGAATATTTACTGTCGGAATTAGTTGAAAATCAGCTAAGAACAAAAAACTCTAGGTTTGCGATGACTGATAATCAACGAGAAATCAGGTGCTATAGTGAGAAAAGTTTTGTAGAGAAGAGATCAGAGGTTCAAATGGTGGTAATAGAGAGAATTTTCGCCACGAGTATTGGTCGTAATGGGTTTTAGGTAGTAACAAAATATTAACTTTAGGTAAAAAAGTTGTATTTTGAAATTTTTTGAGTGGGAAAATGTCATTAAGGCAAACCTTGGGTGAGGAAAAGTCGTTTACTCGGCAAGAAAACTCAAAATGATATCAATTTTTAGTAACAAAGAATGCAAACAAAGTAGTATAAATAAAGACATGCTTTATAAAGTACTATCCTTAGAAACTAGATTTCACCTGAATAATATTTTGGTGTAATTAGAGGATTAAATAACACTCCAACAATATATCTCAATCTTTTAAAATATAATTGTGGCTTTATGAAAAAAAAGGGGGCACTTAAAGGTAGTTATATATTGGCTAAAGCCTAAAATTAATTGAGAGAAAACGCAAGAAAAATAGTAAGAAACTCCAGCACTCCTTTCTCAGGATCTCTAAGCTCATCTACATATTTATAATATTTAGGTTAACATCTAATTATTCCCCCAACACTTTTTGTCTAAAGACATTAGCTCAAATTCTTTGGTTGTAAAAACATTATACTTAGTCATAAATATAAATATATTTTTTCTTCTAACATTTCAACTGGATAAAATATAAATATGTAACCCAAGTTGCATAAGATCTTATTAAACTAAAATATAAGTCAGCTTAAGTTTTTAGGTAGTATACAACTTAACCCAAAAGTGCAAAAATAGATTTAAAAAGTTAAGCATTTAGTGGGCTAAAGAGTCAAGTTGAGGGAATGAAGAGGATTAAAAGAAAAAAAAAAAAAAAAGAATATTTAGAGATGAAAATACTATATTTCTCCATAAATTCTAAAACTTTTTGTCCGGCCTCCAACAGCTCCTCCGCTGACTACAAACCTACCTAACAAGTTCAGTTTTCCATGATCAAAGTATGACAAACAATTGAGAAATGGTTAAAAATTTTTCATTTCTTTTGATTTAATTCTTTTTTTGGCATTGTTAAAGTTCATTTTCAAGGGAAACACAAATAAAAAACAAAAACAAAAATCTAGTTATGTATCGGAAAAATTCATTAAAAAAATAAAAAGAATAAAAAATAAAAGCAGATGACCTTGGACTTATGAAACAGGTCCTTTTCTTCAGGTCAAATGAAATTATACTCATTTACAAAGGCAGAAGTAAACCATGTGTATACTTTTCTCTCCAAAACCGTGTGAAAATTCGTATCTGGCAGAGCCTATTGGGACGGCAGCTTTGCCTGGCTGTGTTAAATATATTTGTTCATGGTAGCCCACTAGCTTGTTCAATGACATGTTTAGAACTCATCATCAGCTTTTGCTCACCAACTAACAAGCCTTACAACCTGTCATCTTCTCTCTTAACATTCTTCTTCCTTTATAAATTCCTCATTTCTTCAAACAAATTCATTCCATCAGAAGGATTCTGAGCATCTTTTACTTAACATAATATATCAAATATTAGCAATGGCATCTCCTCCTTCAAGTGTAGCAGCCGGGCTACTTATATCAATACTAGCTAGCCTTTTGATGGTTTCATCCGCCGGGAACTTCCACCAAGATTTTGATATCGTATGGGGATACAACAAAGCTAAGTTGCTCAACTATGGCCAGGTTCTTACTCTGAATCTTGATAAAGAGTCTGGCTCAGGATTCCAATCCAAGAATGAATATCTTTTCGGAAAGATTGATATGCAGATTAAGCTTGTCCCTGGAAATTCTGCGGGAACGGTCACTGCTTACTATGTATGTATTCTGTATTTTATTATAGTAACCTTTCTCAATTTCAATTTCAGTTTCAGTAATAATGAGTAATGGGATTCTTCTATTATTTTGCAGCTATCCTCAAAGGGAGCAAACTGGGATGAGATAGACTTTGAATTCTTGGGAAACGTAACTGGTGAACCTTACATTCTTCACACAAATGTGTTTTGCCAAGGCAAAGGCAACAGAGAGCAACAATTCTACCTATGGTTTGATCCCACTGAAGATTTTCACACCTACTCCATTCTTTGGAACCCTGAACGGATTGTGTAAGTACTAACATATAAAGTCAATTTTTAATGTCGACGTTCTGAAGGTTTTTAGCATACAAATCAAAAGTGAATGACTGATCGCTACATTCACAAACTGCAAAATCAAAAGTCAATGACTAGTCACTAACCTTTGATCCATATATTAAAAACTTCAGGACGGTTTTTAACATACGAATCAAAGGTGAACGACTAGTCGCTACATTCACCAATTGCAAAATAAAAAGTCAATGACTAATCACTAACCTTTGATCAGTATGTTAAAAACTTCAGGGTTTAAGCACTTAAGAATTTCTTATATGTATCCAATATTAATATTGGAGTCTAACCCCTCTGATTCCTTTTGTTTCAGCTTCTATGTAGATGACATTCCCATTAGAGAATTCGAGAACATGGAGTCTTATGGCATTCCCTTCCCTAAGCACCAGCCAATGAGAATTTACTCAACCCTTTGGAATGCCGATGACTGGGCGACAAGAGGAGGACTTGTGAAGACAGATTGGAGCCAGGCACCCTTCACTGCTTCCTACACAAATTTCAATGACGACAATGCTTGTATTTGGACTTATGGACAATATTCTTCTTGCGATTCAAATAATGATAATGTTAATATTCCATTTTCAAATTGGCATGCTAAGGGCGCCTGGTACTGGGAAAAGCTCGGGTTTGCAGGGACAGGACAGATTAAATGGGTGCAGAAAAACTACATGATATACAATTATTGCACAGATTATAAACGATTTCCCTACGGTCTCCCTAAAGAATGCAATATCAAGAAGGACTTGTTCTAAGGGAGATGATCGTCTGTTATACTTGATTTTGTCTCGTTT
This sequence comes from Pistacia integerrima, assembly GCA_026225825.1. Taxonomy (NCBI): domain Eukaryota; kingdom Viridiplantae; phylum Streptophyta; class Magnoliopsida; order Sapindales; family Anacardiaceae; genus Pistacia; species Pistacia integerrima. The sequence continues at coordinate 18,638,091 of CM047743.1, read as the reverse complement.
GTTTATTTGTTGACATTCAATTTTTCAGTTCTTTCCTCTATCTCCGATATCTTCAATAAAGTTGTAATGGGGCCGGGAAAGATCCTTTTTATGTTAAATGATTTTTGCGACGTGTTTGGTATAATAATATGAAAAATGCACGTCTAAATTTTAGTGTTCTTCAGCTTATATTTTAAATATTGAAGTCTTTGTTCTTTTGAAGAAAAACGAAGATTTAATAGAGTTCCACTGATTGCCTATCGCGATCAGGCTCAGGTAATGCAGTTTTGCTAGCATAGGCTGACCCAAATCTAGCCTTAGCAGTGCGACTGCGCCGAAGCAAGTGCAAGCTAGATCTGGCCTTGCATCGGTAAACCTTGGCTGCGTGGCTTCTCTCTCTGTGCCGTTATTTGTCGGGATGACTTGGTTGTTTTTGATAGAGTTCGTGAACTCTATTCAAACGTTAGATACCTATTTAGTGTTGCGGAAGATTTTACTAAGTTAATTAATGGTTATCAAGTTAAGCATGAACCAACAACCATAAACGGTAAAGATAAAGCACACAAGCATATATATGGTTCGGCTAAAATCACTCTTAACCTACATCTATGGGACCTTGTCCAGATTGAAACTAATCTATTATAACAACAAATATTATAAGATATCTCTCAGAGTTGATTTTAGTTATAGCAAAGAGAACTCTCTATTCTACGTTACTCTAAACACCACCATTTGAATATCTAATGATTCGTCGCTTATAGGATCACTCCACACCAGGAACACTCTCGGACAACGCTTGAGCTCCACCGAAACTTCACTTGCCGAAGAGCACCTCCAGCTTCCACGCTTGAACTCCTTTCAAGCTCTTAGCATATGAACTAAGTTCCAACAGCAACAAACAATAAACAAAGATGAACAAAATGATTTAAACATTAAACCATACATGAAACCTATCAAGGAATAAACTCTCTGAAAATTTCAGAGCACAAATAAAAATAATATGCAGGTTCAAAAGAAAACAAATAAGGAAGAGGTTGAACTTCCTTTTAGCTCACAATAAAGGAACTATGTTCCAAATAAATACTCATCAACAAGCTAAGAAATGATCATCAAAGAATGAACAAAAACCCATAAACAAAGAAGGAACCTAACTGAAATACTCTCTAAAATTTCAAAGAATTAAACAATGAAAAACCAGGTTTGAAGATGCAAGGAAGAAGAAGATGGCTTTAAAAAATCCTTGCTTGATCAATCTTTTTAAGACAAGTGGCAGACAATCTCTTTCATTTTTTGTTGGGATCACAAACAAAAGCTCACCAATTTTGTAAGACCATAAGAGGAGAGGCAAACAAATAATAAAGAAAAACTCACACAAAAACCATGAAAGAGATAAAACTTGATGGCCAAGATAATATTAAGAAAGACGTCACATGTGCAAAAAAAATCATAGTACAAACAAATACAATATCAAATGTTGGCTTTACATATGAGCAAG